>CM060881.1:113347500-114547500 GCA_030762935.1 Hymenopus coronatus | reverse complement strand
AATAAGGTCGGTATCACAACGCTCCACATATGTGTTGATATTCGGCGAAACGTCGATCTATCAAGCGATGACTAGAAGCATTTATTAGCTGACCGTTATCTCCAATGGTAGTATAACAAGAACATGGAATAAAGGGATCCACAGCTTTTACAGTGGAAATCAAACATTTTAGGCTCTTGTAATACTTACATGAGCTAGTCTGAAGATTTGGGTAGGAATTGGAGTCTAATTGTTCTATGCTGAAGAAATTAGGAGAATTAACAGAACGAATTACAAAAACGAGCCCGATCTGCTGAAAATTTTAAAGAGAATGTGTGTGTGTGTGTGTGTGTGTGTGTGTGTGTGTGTGTGTAAAACGTCCCATTTGTAGTTCAAAGTGCTTTTATCAAAGATTCAATCTCCCAATAAGAGTGTTTGTTATTGTTGTTTTTTTTTTTACACTGCCACCCCTAAAATAATGAAAAGAGTTTGTGGCTTATTTAATAACAATATTGAGAAGACACTCAATTAGTGCCGAGAATCCTCAAAATTGTCTCCCGCAGAAAATTTACCACTCCCTCTTACATTGGGGTGTTGGCGATACCTCCCACACTGCAAAATTATTGCTTCTTTCCTAAAAATATGTCTGCCAAATTGTTCCAAAATGGATGTAAGAAACGCACCAATACGCACGAATATGACTTTAATGTTATATGTATGGAATGCTCCAGTCCAAAATATCAGCATGTGTCGCTGTATTCCTGGGTCAAAAAGACTCCACAAGTGGCAGCGGCTGTTCCGTGCCTTGCCGCTCAACACAAATACCCAAAAGTAATTAGGTTATGGACGTGCCTTTTGTAAAGCCCGAAAACAAAATGGGACAGGTTCCAGAAAAAAAGGCAAACAGGTAGAGCAAGAGACAATGTGCCAGGGCTGCCAAAACAGTTGCACTTTCCTTTTGATTCCACAAATGCCTCTTTCGCCTATTTTTACGAAGCACATTTTTTGCATCATATGGTTGGAATTAAAGGACATTAAAAAATAGGTACATTAGAAGAGGCAGACAAAAGTATAAGAAGGCATTAAAATTGAAGTACCAGAACTTGTAACTATTAAACGTTCTAAAAAGAATTTTAAAAACTAAACGGAAAAATACATAATTAAGATTTACAATATAATAACAGAGCAGCAATATAATATGGAAGTGAATCATAGAGTAATATACCAAAGGATAAAAACAGTATACAAACAGCAGAGATGAAATTCCTAAGGGATATCATCAAAATATGTACGAGAAGAGAGAAAATACTAAACCGCAATTAATAAGGAATGAAAAATTGCTACAAACCAGGCAAAACTGAACATAATATCTAAATCGAATAGGAGATATCAGTAGCCTCAAAATTACTTTAAAAGATCAATATGTAGTTAAAAGTATAGAGAAACCTAGAAAACTGTTACAATGACACAGGTTGAATGGCGTAATATTTGAGAGGAAGAATCGAGCATTAAAGGTATGTTTAATGGACAGGCAGAAAGACACTAGAAATCCAAGTAATAAGACCTTAAAAAGGGTTGCAAACTTAAGAGCTACAACTTAAAAATGCACGAAACTTTAAAGCATAAGAAGAAAAAGAAAATTCTGATGTGCTCCATTCACATGACTTTCTCTACATTATTGTTAAAAAGCTTATGCTTCTCTTTATTTCATACTAATCGAGAAAAAATTAGCATAGTCTTATTACTTGCTTCCGTGTAAGTAGAAGGGAAATAAGGGAGTACCATAGGTTAAAGTGATAGTCAAAAGCTGGTTGCTATGTGACTGAAATTCCTTTATTTGTATGGACAGGAGTAAACAAACTTCCGGATGAGAAAAGTATAAGTATTTTAAAGCTGAAACCAATAACAAGGAATATCTCAAAATCGACCAACTTCACGAAAAAAAATGTAAATAACATAAATTGTGTGTTTTAACGAGCTCTACATTTTTTGTTCAGTTAGTTTTTGTCTATCTCTTACGGTTACCTGTTATGCGAACTTCCGTAAAATTCATCCAGAATAAAGTAGTCTTCCAGAGGCTATTCCCAGAAAAGTCATTATATACATTTTATTTGTGAGGTAACTATCTTTAATATGCGATATTTTAATCAAACTTTAGAACCATTTTTGAGAAAATCAAAATTGTCGGGAAAACTTCCATGTAAAGGATAATTGGGGGTAGGGGGATTTTCTTGAAAATCTTCGTGTCGCATCCTTGGAAGATACCAAACTTAAATATCAAGTTTGGTATTTGACATATTTTCGTTTTTGAGCTATACTGTCCGCACACACACACACACACACACACACACACACACACAGACTAACAGACAGGCAAACGCACCAACTGACCTTTTTCTAAATTTGTTTTATTCAGGGGGACCCAAAACATGCATTTCCGGTGAAATTTCGGTATCAAAGTGTTGGGTGCATTACAATACCTTTTCTATACACTATGTACATTGTACGTGAAGAGAAAGTAAAAATCTGTGTTGAACTACTTACCTTCCCTATTCAAGGTCTGGATGAGTTAGTTGGTTAGGCGAGGCCTTCTGATCCTAAGGTTGCAAGTTCAAACCCAGCCCACATGGTTTTAAAGTGATAGTCTCATGTCAGCCACAGCCCTAGTCTCCTTGTTTCTACAAGACAAAAATCCGGCACATCTGCGGCGCTGATATGATCCTGGCAATTGGTAGCGTCGAACAAAACAATTTTCTTTACCAATAATCGATTATTTTACATATACCTTCCACCATTTATTCTTATAAAAATCTGATGTGTCCCATATCATGATTTTCTCCACATCTCCATAACACACATTATTGTTAAACAGCTTATTCTTCCATCTACTTCATGCTAATAGAAATAAACGTTAGCATAGATGGTCTTATTGATTTATTGTAAGTAGGAGGCAAATAAGGGAATATACTAGACTAAAGCTTGTTTCTATGTGATTAAAATTCGCTTATTTGCATGACCAGGAGTTGACAAATTGAAAACAATAGCATCATATCTCGTAAATGATCAACTTCACAAAAAAAAACCTCATATATAACATAAACAGTGTTTTAACGAGATCTACATGTTTGTCTGTATTTATCTATCTCTTATGGTTTACCAGTTATGCAACATTCATCCAGAATGAAGAATTGTTCATTGGAGGTTATTCCCAGAAGAGTCAAGATATGCATTTTTTGGACATGTAAATATCTTTAATACGTAATGTATTCAAATTCGTTGCCCGGTTTGAAAAAAAAACATTTTCAAACAAATTTCCATGTAAATAGTATTTTGGGGTGGTAAATTATCTTGAAAATCTTCGTGACGTACTCTTTAGTGTTTAAGTCTTTTCGTCCACACACAGACCTTTTTCTAAAAATGTTTTTCTTTGGATTCAGGTGTACCCAAAACTTATATTACCGGTAAAATCTCGGCATCAAAGTTTTGGGTGAAATGCAGCACCTTCTCTACCTACTATATGCGTAGTATATGTAGAGAAAGTACAAAGATAACATTTTTATTAAAATCTGGACATCTATTACCAATACGTGCTTCACTTGGTCATACAACTTTCGTTGTCATCCTCTTGCAGTAGTTGTTGAAACGCGCGTCCAGGGTACTCCATCCACACCATGACCAAGTGAAGCACGTGTTGGTAATAGATGTCCAGATTTTAATCAAATTGACAGCTTCACTGTATGTAATGGATTTTTTTTAACACTTTAAAACAAAGATAACAATTTACAATTTGAGAAAAATATTTGAAATGCCAAACCAATAACAATGCATATCTCTCAGAAGTGATTAACTCCTTAAAAATAACAAATTGTGTGTTTTAAAGAGATCTATTTTTTTAGGAAGATTTTATCTCTCTCTCTCTCTCTCTCGACGGTTGACATATACACGAAGGTCATCCAGAGTGAAGAGAACTTCTATGCTATTTCCAAATAACTCAAGATATGCATTTAATTAGTCATTAAAATTGTGGAACACATAGCATTTTAAACATTCTCCTAGAATTACTTTTGAGAAAATAAGAATTTTCAAGAACTTGTATCATGTAAGGTAGCTTGATAGGGAAGCATATTCATGAAAAGCTACGTGTTACATATTTGGAAGAAGCTCAACTTAAATACCAAAGTCCTGTTCACATAGATATTTTATTTTAAAGTTACTCTTTGGGGGACGGCTTTAGGGAACTCCAAATAATATGAAATCTCAACATAGAATTTTTGCGCAAAATGGAACACTAGAAGGTAAAATACTATGAATATTGTAATCAGATGATGTAATTAAGAAAATTCTAACTTCCTTAATAAACTTATTGACTTTAGCATAACAGCGCACTTGGAAGCTTCTACAACCAGTAAAAATTCAGTCTAATATCTTCAATGGTTTCTGTGACAATAGATAATATTTAGTGGTTTAAAAATCGGATGTTTCCATTCACATTATTTTCTCTAGCTGTTCTAAAAACTATTATTTTACTATCCCTAAACGAACGTTATATTTTAGGTTCTTATGTGCTGCAGTATAAAACGAACCGAAATTCATTCAGCAGATACTGGCTATGCAAAGATGAATTTAGTTGCCGTTTTGCAACAACAGAGTTGAAAGCGATTACACACCTGATACTGAAAGCGAGAGTTGCAGGTAGATATTCCCACGTTTAGTTGGAGGTGGGCAAACAGAGCGGTAGTTTTTGTCGGGGAATGCCGAGGGATCATCATTTGGACTGCCATCTCAAGCCGCTACTTGATTTAATCTCGGCCTGCTTCTGCTCTGAAGAGGTTTGCGGCAGAGCGGCACTTAACGTGTACACACACTGCCTTGTTAAATTGGAACCGCCTCTGTCTAGTGTTGCCATCATGAAGAGGAATGAAGGGTCATTCACAATTAAATTTAGCCACAAAGTGACCTGAGCACTAGAGCTTGCTATCCAGCCACTCGTTGCTCTTTGCATTAGCTTATCATACACACTCACAAAAGCTTGCAAACTCCAGGATTTGTAACTGTGGTAAACAATTCTAATGTGTTCCATTCACATAGCTTTATCTACCTCTTCCACATACAAACTATTCTTACAAAAGAGTGTTTTTAACCCATCATACTAATCGAGATTAACATTAGCAGAATTGGTCTTTTTACTTGGTTCATTTTAAGCAGAAGGGATATAAAGCAATTGTCAATTCTTTTAAAATATGATCCCTGTGAGAAACAATTGAGCTCCGGTTCGTTTTGCATGTTCCCCTTTGAGCAAAGTTAGATAGTTTAAAATTGAAACTAATAACAAGGAATATCTCAAAAATGGTCAGCTCTACATAAAAAAAAATCTATATGACATAAATTACGCGTTTTAACGAGAACTAATTTTTTGTGGGGCAAGTTTTTGTCTATTTCTTACGGTTTAACCGTTATGCAAAATTCTGCAAAACTCATCCAGAATAAACAGGTCTTTAGAGGCTATTCCCAGAAAATTGACAGTATTTTTTTTTTTTTGTGACGCGTTACAAGTTGCCATTCCTCCAGCTATGCCGCCACAACGCAGACGTTATTATAGCAGGCGGAGAAATATTGACACAATAACTCATGCAATAGACAATAATTTGCCAACAGATGAATACCGCTGTATTAAACTGTGGACGGTGCCCAATTCTGGAACATTGTTGGGCTAGAAGCTTCGGTAATTTAATATACGGTAATTTAGTCAAAATCGTTAGAGCCATTTTTGAGTAAAATACAATTTTCAACAATGTCTCCATGTAAAGGATAGCGGTCTTTTTTTTAGCTATGCTGTCCACAGACACATAGGGACCTTTTTCTAAAAATGCTTGTTTCGGACTCAAGAGACCTCAAAACATATTTTCGGTGAAATTTCAACATCTAATTTTTGGATGGAAGACAATACCTTCTATAACTATGTACTTATGTGGTCACAAAAATGAGTCATCCCTAGAGTCTATGAGTCGGTCGAAGAGCTTCGTGTATCTTTGTAAAAGCTGTGTTCACAATGCACACGAAAGAACTGTACAATGGCCTGTAACTGACAGCGCAATGGTTAACTTATGAGTACAGAAAACAGATCACAGAACAAGGTTACGATGGCTGAGAGGTTAAGAAGACCTTGCTTGCAATCATGTTCTTAAGTTTAAATCTTGCGCTCCTTATCTACTTTTATGTTCTTTTTATGTTTGTTAAATTTTATGGCTGGATATGTAGAACATAATATTGCATTAATACAACTTTTGCATTTGAAGTTATGGGCCTATCTATGCGCACAAAAACATTTCCAACACTCATGTTAAATAACTAAAAACTATATGCGTAAATAAACTATTATCTTCTAAAACTAAAATACAAAAAATAAGCATAATTAATTTGGGGTTATGAACCCTCGGCCCGTATAACCGGCCTCAATCTTCGGGGCATAGACAAAATTAAATACCTGCAGTAATGTGGACGAGAAGCTATAAGAACTCAAGCCTCTCGAATTTGTTTCCAAAAGCCTTCTTTTGTCCTTCGCCCGTCTACAGACAAATTGGAGCTCAGCTCACTGTTTACCTCAGTTCACACATTCTCAATAGGGTTCAAATCTGGTGAACAGGGAGGCTTGTCTACCACTCTGATAACCTGCTTCTTTGAAAACCAATTTGACGCTTTTCGAGATGTGTGGTCAGGATGATTATCCTGTAAAAAATCAATAATTCCATCAGGATATCTCATCCACACAGAGGGAAATAAAATATTATCGAGTATTACCGTGTACTGCACACCGTTCAGTGTATTGTCAAGCTGCCACAACACACCTAGATCGCCCCTTAATATCCAGCCGCAACACGATACAGATACGCGACCATAAAGGAATTGTGAAGCCACGTATTTTGTATCGTATCGGGACCCCTTTGCGTCGAAGAAAATGTCACCTCGTCTGAGAATATCTGCGGTTGGCATTTTCCTGTTGAATCGGTTTGTGAAGGGTGTGTTGAACAACAAAACAAACGAAGTTCTCACCTCCTCAAAAAATTGGATTTCTAAAAATGTTTCAAAACATTGGGTTTCTTATCAATACTTTTTTCATACTAATCACCTTCCATTTTTTTTTTTTTTCATTGAGAGAGAAACTGTATGTGCCTGATGCGCTTGCGCACCACATGCTTCCGTGCGTAGCATATTGCTGTTGGTTAGAGTAAACCCTTAAAGAAGCATCATACTATTAACTGTACCGAATGTCGTGTATGAAATAAGTATGTCTAAAATAAAATGTGTTGATTCATTAAGAGAAGGGAAAAATAATATTTGCTACAGCCGAGAAGCGAACCTGTAATCCTCACCAAAGTAGTAACTTTGTTTTGCCACATCGCTACAAGGAACACTCAAGGAAGGTGGCAGGAAGTAATGCCGTACAATACAAAGTGTATCATGTTTTATAACAATATTTTCAGTTAAATATTGATCGTTTGTTGTTGAAGCTAAGGTATGTATTTGATTATGATTATTGATCATATGGGTCAAGTATATTAAGATTTAGAACTTGTCACAACTTGTTGCCACCGCTGCACAATTGTATCGCGGATAGCGTACAAGGCGCTGTGCTGTGTAGGTCTTAGACAAATTTGGCGTTCCAGACATGCCTCATTTTTTTGTCCACGGATGTACAGTGTATGTACATACGTGCTAGAGACAGTAAAATAGTTTTGGTTTAGAAGTTAAAGTTCTATTTTGCTTTTTCTACAAGTACAAAGTAGGTAGAGAAAAACTCCAATTTGTGGTACCCTAAATCCAGAAAAGCAGCATTTTTAGAGAAAGGACCCCCCCCTCTCTCTCTCCCTGTGTGTGAACAGTACAGCATCTTCCAAGGATACTACACGAAGATTTTCAAGAAAATTACCCCTCCCCAAACTACCCTTTAAATTGAACGTTTTTGTAAATTTAGATTTTCAAGAAAATTGCCCTAAATTTTGATTAAAATACCTTATATTTAGGATATATTCATAACAAATGAAATGTATATCTTGAATTTTCTGGGAATAGCTTCTGAAGCCCTATTCAATCTGGATGACTTACATAACCGGTAAACAGTATGAGATAGACAAAAGGTTAGTACACAAAAAATGTAGATCTCGTGAAAACATACAACTTATGTCAAATACATTTTTGGGGAGTTAACTATTTCTGAGATTTTCATTGTTGATTTAAATTTTCCAACATTGATAGGTTTCTGAAATTTGAAGTAGTCTTTCGCTTTTTTTTTTTTTTTTTTTTTTTTTACTTCTGGCTATTCAAATATAATTGAATTTCCATGCCGGAACATAGCGACCAGCTTTAAAAAGATTTGACATACCTTTATTCCATCCTATTCCCTCATTTCCCTTGTCCCTATAACTAATATGTAATAAGATCATTGCTGCTAATGTTTAATTCGTTTATCGCGAAGCAAATAGAACAATAAGCTTTCATGACATTAGTTTTTTTTTTCAGGTTAGGTAGAGAAAGTCATGTGAATGGAACACATCAGAGTTTTTCGATCCCTGATAGGAGATAAAATCAAAACCAACGTGAAGAAAATACTGTTTTTTTTTTTTTTTTTTTTTTTTTTTTTTTTTTTTTTTTTTTTTTTTTTTTTTTTTTGTGAAAGTTAACTATACCTATACACTATTATTCAATGTGATCAGTATGAAGTTTCAAATGTTGTGTCTTTGCATCATCTCTCCAAAACGTTCAAACGCCGCCCAGTATCTTGAATCATTATTATTCATTTATTCGTCTTCCCTGAACATCGTCAACCCTGGGATATACCGTCAACCCTGGGATGAGATTGTTACATCCGGGGTAATGATAATTATATTTCCCCTCTTAATATAAGTGGATTGTGTGGGCTCTCGCATTCTTTGGGACATTATTTGGCCACACTGATTTTCAAGAAGATTTCACCACTATGAAAAAAATTACAGATATTTTCCCACCCAAAATAATACAAAACAAACAACTATTGCCCGCAGTGGAATCTTCCTCGAAGCTCAAGCAGTTGTTTCAGTGTGGCTACCAATGCCACAAAACTCATGGAGTCCACACAAACTATTATATTAAGGGGGATACAATATAATTATCATTACCTCAGATGGAACAATGTCCCCTGCAGGACCATCTCCACGGTAACTTTGTTTCAGTTTTTACTGTCACCGCATTAATAGTGTGTTGCGCTTTCACTGTCCCTCTGCTTTTCCTCGCTCGCCACGTTATGAAATGCGTGCGAAACAGCCTCTTCTTCCTTAAACTTCATTTGCTGGGCGTCAAACACAAGACTTAGCTACTCGCAGTAGCCGCACTTACTATGGACATAACTGTTGTCACTCACTCGTAGAGCACTACTTAACAGCTCACTATCTGACTCATTCTGACATTCTGTCACCGATATAGTAACGCTGAATTTCCGAGAGCATTCTAGAGTAATTGGGCAAGACAGGCTCAAGAACCTTGTAGAAAAATTCCTTTGTCTCTGGAACTCATTGATAGCATTCTTATTCCTTAACCGACCAGTCGGTCACCTTCCATTCGGTAAGGTTGGCCCATAGCTGCGTCACAATGTATGTAGAAAACAGTGTACAAGCAGTCATTGACACTATTCGTTAGATACCGAATGAAAGGTAATTTAGAATGAATGACTGCACATCCTTAGGATTATTGGAGGGTAATTAATGCCCTTAGTCACTTTTTCATCTGCGGGAAAAAGTTGATGTTGCTCGGCGCTAAGTCTGGACTGCAGTGAGGGTGATCAAACACAAGTTCTAGAGCAGCTTCATCACGAACCTCAGTCTTTAAATTTCCTACGCCACTCTGTCGTTTATAAAGTTTTTGCCATGCACTCGGTTAATTCTGAGGTGCATTTCCGCATGTTTTGACCTCTGCACGTAGAAGTACAACACTGCTAATTTGCTTTGGCGAAAATATACGGTGGAGATATCTTTATGTGTCCGTAGCCAAGCTTTTAACAGTTGACTGGTAGAAGTGCTGATACTGGAGACATTACAGTCAACCACAGTCCTCCCATTACTAATTGCGTCATCTTGTGGCGCTATTGGAGAAGGTTAAAAACAGTTCTTGGATAAAAGATTTATAGGTCTGCCTAGTGATATCTGTGCAAATCTACTCCTAATAAAAGCATCCTGTTCTTTTGAAAGGTCTTTGGTTTTACTTTAATTGTAGTACTTATTTCCGTTACAAGTTACGTGTTCTGGTTCTTGTACCTCACTTGGCTGTTAAGTAATAAAGTTGTTAAAGAACGATTAGTGCATGGGATGACTCGGACATATCCGTTATTCCGGCCACTATTAACTCAGCTTTTTTATGTTTTCCTAAGTTGGTAGGTGAATGCCAGGATTATTATGTCACTACGAATTTGCCGGCACCTCATTCATTACCTCATATTTCATCCCCTTTCGTCTTTCAAGATTTCAGGAACTGGCTCAATGTTCAATGGGGCGTGGTGCTCTGGGTGAATATCTAAGGAATATGTTGTTCCTTGCTACGGTACCCTCTGATCGAACCTGACCATTCTATCTCGTGGATAGGAGGATCATGGAAATGCCGTTCAGGGACATTTATTCTGGTTACGATAGCACTTGCACCTTCTTCACCGTTCCCTATTTTACTTACTTCTGACATAAGTTCTTCTAACCTTCCCCTGTTTAGTTCTTTATCCATAGATTACATATGGGCTCTCTAGATTTCGGGTCCTCAGTTTATTTGAAATCGCTTCGAGTTTCATTTAGTCCATGTTGTCAAATGCATTTCCTAAATCCACAAGTGCACATACCTTTTAAGTTTTCTTTGAGCAATGCAAATTGTTGCTAACATCCAGCGACATGCATCATTGCCAAACGATTCATGATTTCGGTTTTAACGAGGCATATTTAATTAATATTTATATTTTAAATACTAGAAATGTACGTCTATTAGCCTGATATTTTATTTCAGTTAACAGGTAAATAAAGTATAAACTATATAAACACTTATTTCCATAAGCACACAAAATACCATGTTCTGTATTCTTCACATACCTACAGAGGGGCCAAAACAGCACTTCGTTGTACTTCTCGGTATCACGAAACGCTGTTTTGGCCCCTCTGATGTTAAATTCGCGGCACCAAGATTGAGAACCAGTGATCTAGAACCTCCTGGTGTTTGGTTCCCCTATTGACTGCGCCGAACTGGAAGAGGTGGCTCATGTTACACTTGCATGTCCACATTTTCCACACGATGAAGGTTGAAACAAATGAAGGGTACAACGCTACACGCGACACGTGGCACCTGTAGGCTTACCTGGGCACGGGGCCATCCCCGTTTTTGCGCCTCTTTAGCTAAGGGGGAGGACTCCAGAAGCGGCTGGTAGGAACGATGCGTGTATTCACATCAAATCAAATACAATACCAAAATTTCTAAATCACATCGCACTTCAGTTCAGAAGGTTTCCCCACACAAAAAACGCTTTATGTTATTACATTCTCTACATAGTTCGTGGTACATAGAGAAAGTATTACACTCCACCCTAAAATTCGATACCAGATTTTATCGGAAACACATGTTTTATGACCCCTGTAACCAAGAAAGAGCATTTTTAGAAAAAGTCCGCTCGCGAGTGTGTGTGTGTGTGTGTGTGTGTGTGTGTGTGTGTGTGAATACGATAACTCAAAAGTCGATAAAATATCAAACTTGGTGTTTAATTTAGTGTCTTCCAAAGATGTGAAACGAAGATTTTGAGAAAAATTCTCCCATCCCGAACTAACCTTTACGTGGGAAAATTTTCCAAAATTTTGATTTTCTCAAAAATGGCACTACCGATTTGATTAAAATACCAGTTTTTAAAGATATTTACATGTCAAATAATTTTTTTCTGAATTTTGCATAACTAGTTAACCGTAAGAGCTAGGCAAAAACTTAGTATAAAAGAAACTATACATCTCCTTAAAACACGCAGCTTGTCATAATTTTTTTTTTTTTTTTTTTTTTTTGTAGAGTTGACTTTTTTTTTTTTATGGATATACCTTGTAATTGATTTCAGTTTTAAAATATTTACCCTTTCTCATATGGAAGTTTGTAAACTCCTGGCAATGCAAGGAAAACAATTTTAACCACATGGCAACGAGCTTCTAAAATATTTAAATATGGTTTTAGCATAGTATATTTCCGTATTTCCCTTCTACTTACAAGAAACAAAAAAATGTTTATCTCGATTAGTATGAAGGAGATATAAGAATAAACTTCTTAAAAATAGTTTATTACAGAGATGTAGAGAAAGTTAGGTGAACGGTACACATCAGTTTGTTTTAAAACAATGCCGCAGAAGAGTAACTAAATATAGGTGTACTATATATTATTGCTGTAAAAATGACAATGGTATGCTCAGTTTCATCATGTCGAAAATTAAGCAACGAAACAAATTACGGCCCAAGCCTTGACAAACTTAGTACATTTCTTAGAAACGTATAGTTTACTTTCTCGATGCACAAAAAATTACGCCTCTATTTAGAAATGTGAAATAATAATGAATGATGTTGAAGTGTGCCTTATGAAACTTGTAACTAAAAAATCTGATGTGTTCCATTTACATGAATAAAGTGTATTCCACAATTGTTCTGTCTTTAATACCAACAAACAATAAGTTCCATGGTGGCAGTCACACCATAAAATATCTAATGTGCTCCTTTCACTCTAGCTGTTCCACTAACAAACGTTTTCCGGATTATTCTTTTATCTACGTCAAGATAAACATTGCCAGAATTGGTCTTATTACTTGTTTCTTTGTAAGTACGGGAGATGGGGAATATAGTAGGCTAAAGCCATAGTTAGACTTTTAAAAGCTGTTTTTGTGTAGTAAGTTTTCTCTATCTCTTACGGTTTACTAGTTATACAAAAGTTACACAAAAGTCATCAAGAAAGAAGAAGTCTTCAGAGGTTATTCCCAGAACATTCAAGATATGCATTTTATTTATCATGTAAATATATTTAATATTCTGCATTTTAATCAAACTCGTTAGAGGCATTTTTGAGAAAATCAAAATTTTCGAAAATTTTTCCTGTAAAGGGTAGTTATTTTATGGTAGGGGGAGGGCTTTTCTCAAAATCTTCGTGTCGCATTCTTGGAAGATGAGTAAAGGCACACGGACCTTTTTCTAAAAATGCAGGGGACTATATTTCCGACTAAATCTCGATATCGATTTTTGGAGGGAATTCCATACCTTCTCTACCTATTATGTACTTAATATAGTACGTATAAAGAAAGTAAAAAGCATAATGCCACTTCACAGTAATTACCTACTTAGGCAATGTTCGTTATCATTTTATATAAATGTTATAATTTCTTTTTTCCAAAGAAAAGTGTATGAAATTACCTAACTGCTATTATTATATTATAAACTTATTTCGTAATGCACCATTAGGCGTTTTCTTTCTACCTGAATTATTTATATAAATTTGTTTTAATTACAATCGTAATAACAAATGACACATAATTTTGTTTAAAATTTAGTGATATGCTTACATAAACTCACTTATTGAAGAATCCCTTTCCTTAATTGGTAAACCTAAGGAGTATTAAAAGACATATGTGTAAAAATATGCACTTATTTACTGTCATCTCGTACTTACTACTAGCTTGGATGCGTAAGTTGCAGTCAGCGCATGCAACCCACGTTATTCTAAACATCCCTTTGTACACAATGTCATAGTTCCGACAGGCATGCTGAACCTTTAGTTATGCGTATGCTTTTCCGTAGAACGAATGCCGCCAAGGTCGGCATTTACGTGCCGTATTGTGGTATACTTAACATGCAAGCACAGGTTAGTAGGGTCCATAGACATCGGCAGCTATATATTGCCCGTTACGGCTTCAACGATAATTGATCAGCTTCTTTTTCCTGGTCACCTTAACAGTTTTATGTTCCAATGCGCAGCAAGAGAAACGAAAAGATACTTCAGATAAAATGTAGATTCTTTAAAGGTTTAGCATGGAGTAGATAGAAGTATAAGCTTTGTAAAAATAGTTTGTTGTAGAACAATTAGAAAAAGTTATATGAATGGAATATATCATATTTTTAACTTAAGGAAAGCATAATTAAAAATCTCATTTCTCGTATTCCCATTCCTGTTATAAATTTTCTCCTCTTCATTTCAAAAACTTTTAAGGAGGTATCACTTATGGAAATTTACGACTGTAATTCGTCTTTACTCGCTCTGCTGTAGGTAAACCTGGAGTCCCACTGTGCGGCTATTTGGTCAAAAATAACCTACACAACAAAACTGAAAGCCCGAATAACAAGTTAGTATTCGAGATTTTCGATGCAACATTCATCACTGGGCATGGGACTGTTTGTTAGTTTATTTTTATTTTCAATTCAGCAGCAAAAAACAATCAGCGGGACCCATTTGGTTATCGCTTTTGAAGCGTTTGGTTTTATGTACAAAACAGAAAAGGCCCTTCGGTGCAATTTGATCACCTTGCTAAGAAAGATGTCTGATGTGTTGAAAGCCGTTACATGCTGTACAGAGAGTTGGTGTATAATGTTGCCTACGGTCGACATCCGTGGTCACTGGTTCAAACCCGGCGGAGGGCGATGGATTTTTAGGACGTAAAAATCTTTAACATGGATTCCTTTGGAGGGAAAGTAAAGTTGCTGGTCCCGTGTCTAGATTTACGGCTAGTAAAAGAACTTCAAGCTGATAAAAAGGCCTGTGAGACAAATGTAGCGGTCTTTCATGCTCAAAAAATCTGATATGTTCTATTTACATGACTTTCTCTACATCACTGTAACATATTCTTATTAAAAATATTATTCTATCTATTTTATGATAATCGAGATAAACATAACAGAAAGTGTCTAAATTACTTGCTTCCTTGTAAGTATAAGGAAAATAAGGGAATAAACTAAACTGTTTTAAAATCTTTTAAAAGCTGGTTGCCATGTGGTTGAAATCCGTTTTATGTAGGACCAGGAATTTACAACTTTCCGTGTGAGAAAGATATAAGTATTTTTAATCTAAAACAAACAACAAGGAATATCTTAAAATGGTCAATTACATGAAAAAACAGTATGGCATAAATTGTGAGTTTTAACGTGATTTACATTTTTTGTTTAGTAAGTTTTCGTCTATCTCTTACGTTTTACCATTACGCAAAATCCAACAAAAGTCGTTTAGAATAAAGAGGTCTTCAGAGGCTATACCCAGAATGTTCAAGATATGCATTTTATTTTCAATATATTTTTAATACACGGTATTTTAATCAAATCGTTAGAGCCAATTTTGAGAAAATAAAAATGTTTCTAAAAATGCTTTTTGGATTCAGGGTGTCTCAAAACATGTATTTCCGGTGAAATCTCGGTATCGAATTTTTGGGTGCTTTACAATACTATACACTATGCACATAACACATATAGAGAAAGTAATATGTTTAATAGTCTGCCTGCGGTCGATCTCCGTGGTCTGGGGGTTAACATCCCAGCCTATGGTTCCCATTGTCGCGGGCTCAAACCCGACGGAGGGCGTAAAATTCTTTTGCATGGCTTCATTTGGAAGGGAAGTAAAGTTATTGGTCCTGTAAATTTACGGCACGCAAAAGAACTTCAAGCCGATAAAGAGGCTTCTGAGAAAAATTAAGCGATATTTCATGCTCAAAGAATGGGATGCTAAGAACCGTAGCAGTCAAAGATATAAATAACAATCAATTTCAATTTCATTGCAATTCACAGGTAATCCTTTGACGATATAATTACGTATAAGAGATATTTCTCATAGACTTTTTATCAGCAGTAAGATTGCTAGAGCTCTTTATTTATTAGAGAAAATCAAAGCTCGATTGGGATTAAAAAGATTGCAAAACAGGTTTAATCAAAAATGGTATACATCTAAGAGCATACAAGAAAAACTTTGACAAAAAAAAGTGCCTATATTTTGGACCATAAGGAAGAATAAAATAGAAAGTCCAAGAACAAAATTAGCAAAGCAGCTCTTCAGTAACTGGAGATCTTACTATTTTAATGACAACGACGACGATGATGATGATGATGGCGACAACGAAGGAATTTTATTAAAATTCTGCATCGTATCACTAATGGATACAGTTACTATTTCTTTTGCTTCAGCAGAAAACATTTTTTGTGTCTGATTTACTGAACGTCATTAGTGCCGACAAATTTGCCACATGCGTTTGCCATTTTCATCAAATCTCTGCAACGCTCCTTTTAGAGAACTTTGCCTTCTTTATAGTTCACTTGTTTCATGCATAACAACTGGTTAAATTAATGTAAACATTGTCTTGCACACCTCATTAATTCAGAATTCTTTGCAGACAACACATATGTTACAGGTCACAAGAAACAGCTGGTTCTGGCATTTCTAAAGATCGTTGTTTGTTTGTATTCGCCGTAGACAATCGATACTTCGGCAGAACTTGAAAGATTGTTTTATTGGTCATCGTTGCATCAA
Organism: Hymenopus coronatus; assembly: GCA_030762935.1. Classification (NCBI taxonomy): domain Eukaryota; kingdom Metazoa; phylum Arthropoda; class Insecta; order Mantodea; family Hymenopodidae; genus Hymenopus; species Hymenopus coronatus. Next base: position 114,531,003 of record CM060881.1, on the reverse strand, counting down.
TAGATCGCGTTTCGGTTTTCACTCGTTTTGTTTTACACATGTCGACCGCAAATTTATTGCTCGGATGGAGGATGAGGAAACTTCTTGCGTTTAAAGTCAGAACCAGGTTATGGTAATGGTTTTGCCTTTTAAGAGAAGATCGTCTTTTGTTCGGCAAGAGGAAAAAATTCTTGCCGCATCTCGTATGCCCAGCACGTGCCGGGATTGAGGTTATGTTACCTTCTTCGTCGCTCTATTGTTTTCCACAGAAGTTTTATCTGCGGGCTGCCATCTCTGAACCGGCTTTCTTACATACTCTTTGCCGTCTCTGGTGGTTGCCATGCCAGCGCACGTATATACATATTATTATAAGCGACAAACAAACAGAACGGATTCCTGGAGACTGCATTCCGGGAGGTCCTAGTGAGACTCTGTTCTCACGGTCGTGAAGGTTCATTTTCTAGAGGTAATGCTCACGCGTGTGGTCACAATGAGCATCGCGAATAAAGACCACGTGCATGATGGATATTCCAGTGTCGACAACCCAGATGGTTGTACCTCATGGAATTCTTTTTCCGTTCTCCAGAAGCTCTTTTGTGGACTTTTCACCATTTTTTGTAGATATATGTATGTGTGGGTGAGGAACCGTACAAAAGGTCGTGACTGTCCATCTGGAAGCTTGTTTCATTTCTTGAGCCACTAGAGGCGATTGTTGTTGATGTTGGAGGTCTTGCTGCATCTCAGTTATTTCCCACGCATTAGGGTAAGAAAAGAACAACAGTCCATTATACTTAACGATGTATGGCAACAGTTTCCGTTCTGATAACCATAATGTAAAATAGTGAAGTTATTAATGGAATGTGTAAAACCGAATTTTCACAGAGAACAAATCGTATTCCATATATCAAATGTAGAACGCAGGGTTTACCGTTCCTCCTCCCATTCAGCTTCCTTAGCGCACTCAAATATCTTGCCTGTTTTCTTCCGAACAGTTGGAATTTGTGATTTGCATTGTTCTAGCATGATTAACAATGTGCTACTTATATCGGGAAATACTGCTGCTGTTGATTCTAATGCTCCTCATATGGTCAATTCGGGGATTGGCCTTATTAGCGAGACATCCAATGGGCGGGTAAAATACTTTTAGTACCAACATTTCCTAAGCTGGCCCCGTAGCTCAGTCCGTAGAGCACCGGCCTACCATGCGAGGGGTCCTGCGCTCGACTGTAGGCTGGGAGTAAGGATTTTATTTCTGGCCAGGCTTATTACCTATTCTCCCCAGCCTCTGGAAGTTGAATACGAATGTAAATTTTGGCGTGATCTAATGATTACAACTAAAAGATGTATAGAAAACCCAACAGTATATAAATGGGGAGCTGACTTCTCACTCGGAGGTCCCAGGTTCTATTCCCGGCTGGGATGGGGAATTTTTCTTAAACCGCTTTCATTCCCTATCCTCCGTGGTGTAATGGTTACCATGCTAATTTTATATACCCAAGGTTGCGGGTTCAAACCCGGCGGAGGACGATGGACTTTTTCGGGTGTAAAAATCCTTATCATGGCTTCCTTCGGAAGGAAAGTAAAGTCGTTGGTCGCGTGTCGCAGATTTACGGCACGTAAAAGAATTTCCAGTCTAATAGAAAGGCCTCTGAGCAAAATTAAGTGGTCTTTCACACTCAATATAGAATGGGACGCTGAGAGCCATAGCAGTTAAAGAGCGTCCATAAATAAAACGTCATTTCATTTCAGAATCTGGAAATATATATGTGAGAGTGAATGTGCGAGTATTTGAAGGTACTGTGGTGATATGCCCCCGCCCGAGTACACTCGGGCGACTAGTTCCTGCTCCTGGCTCCTGGCGAGTATTTGAAGATAAGAAAATGAGCAAAAATCGTACAGATCTTCAACGTACAGTATACGAGTTGTTTTAAGTCAAAGTCCCTGATATGACCATAGATGTTAAAGGGGGTAATAATAATAATAATAATAATAATAATAATAATAATAATAATAATAAACACTTTCTCCCTAAGGATTCAACTAAGCTGACGCATGAGTCTGTGATATTATAAATATCACATTGCGTAATGGAAAAAACAGTATGTATTATAAACTGGTTAAAATCGGGATATTTAAGTAAATTCATGACTGCCTCCGTGGTCGAGTGATCAGCGAGCTGACTTCTCACCCGGAGGTCCCGGGCGGGGAATTTTTCTTTAACCAGATTTATTCCTTATCCCCCACAGAGTCTAGAAGTATGAGTGTGAGAGTGAATGTGCGTGTGCATTAGTAAAATAATAATCATTAATCTAATGTTCTAACCTACAGTAATACGAGTTGTTTCACAAGTCAAAGCCCCCGATATGACCATTGAAGTTAAAGGGGGCTATACAAATGAAATAATATATATATATATATATATATATATATATATATATATATAAAGTAAATTCATTTGTTTTCTATGAAAGCACAATATATTTAATCTTGTTTGCATAAACTGCTGGAAGACACAAGTAGGGATCTACAATGCTGTCTTGGTTATGTCAATTTCCTATCTCTTGCGACACTAAGCAATGTCGTGATTATTTTGTATTTATTTCTGTCCATAGTTCCATCAATGTATTAAGCATTTCATACTGAAATATTTAACATAAGACATTTAAAGAGAAGTTTGTATAATATGGATAAAAGAAAAGTAAATAATAGCTAACTTGGTTTACGAAAAATTGTTAGAAAATAAAAAAAAAATTAAAGAAAATTAAATTACATATAATAATGTATAAGAAATTATTATACAATATAAAAACAAAGTAAACAACAGGGATAAATAAAATTATTATTAATACACACATATATAGGAATGAATTAAAATAATTGGGTACATTTATTGTAACTAATAGATAGTTCGGTAGGTGTTGGATACCAGTGATAATGTAGTGTATAATATAAGCTTGATATCTGTTGTTGGTTTCCCAGTAATATTATTTTATTTAAGTTGCAACTTTAGTCTCTTTCATGTTCCAAATATTTACCTATAACTTCTAATCTGTCAATTTTTGTTTTGTAGTTTTGTTAAAAGAAAAAAAAGGTTGAATAACATGTAACATTTTGTGGAAAAAAATTGAAGTTTGAACAGAACCCTGGTATAGTTTTATAGGTGTCGACACAACACCTACGATTTTGTGTGTTTATTTATCTATCAACAAACCATATAATATCAAGCATGTCTAAAATCAATTAAACGAACATATTTTCAAAGTGAGTATTATATAAATTAAAGCAAACACATACATAAGTCATTCTCTCTCACACATATACACATTCACACAGAAACAGAACACATTTGAATAGATTATCTATACAGCTTATTTGATGTTTTTATTGATTAAACAATTAATTACAAATACAGTCTTTGGTTGACTGCTGAAAATAATTAAATTGACGTTTCGACGAGTAGACTGACAGTTTAAGGTCTCACGCCAATCTTGCCTCGCACACCACTGTGCGTTATTCCTAACAGTCACTCACGATTCACTACAATTCACAACTCACAGCACTACACCGCGATTGTTCCTCCTTTTATAGCTAGCAAATGACGCCACAAACTTTCTAGAAACTTGCCGAAGTGATTGACAGCAGAAGCTTGGAGAAACATCTTGAATATCGAGAAGAATCATGATGTCTCGCGTTCCGAAGGTTCCGCTCTTCTGTGTTGTTTACGCTCCTGCCTGCGATGGCTCACATACGAGGCGAACATGAGATTCATTGCATAAGACGGCACTGTCACAATATTATGAATAGCATATCGTACCACATTTTGTCTGGGGTGGTTCAGATGGTTAGGCGCTAGACTTCTAATTTCAAAGTTTAATTCCAACAATTCCAACCCAGCCCAAACCGGTGATAGGTCAAGATGTACTGAAATGCAAAATTTTGTTCATGGGGCCAAACAATGAAAGTCAGAAGGTGTAAGGTCCGGACTGTTGAGGTGGGTGCTGGAGCACCTCCCAACCAAATGTGATTTTCTTGTCGCCCGGAACGTGGTAAATCAGCAAGGATCTCTCCGCCTTCTTCGAAGAATGTGCACCATCTAGATAGAGATGTTGTTTCGGTCTGGATATCTTGCCATATATGGCATACATTTCCTCGTGAATTCCAATTGGTTACGTCATTTTCTACACAAAATAACGCACAACACCTGGTTGCTCTTCTCAAATTAACGATAGTAACAAACACAAGATTTTTGCTAAATAGTTAACAGTTTTCTCGTAAGAGCTACACTTAATTGACATTCACATAACTTTCTCTGCATATTCTCCAACAAAAAAAATTCTTCTTTCTACTTAATGCTAATCGAGATAAAATTAGCGGACGTTGTGTTATTACTTAGTAGTACCTTCTAAGTAGAAGGGAAATATAGAATACATAGGCTAAAAGGATAGTCATTTTTTTTTAAAAGCTGGTCGCTATGTGATGTAATTAATCTCCCCTTCTCTGTGCATGACCAGGTTGAAAAAGTGAATAACGATTTTCCATTTCAGAAAAGTCAAAGCATTGGAAATTTTAAAAACAATAATAATTAATAACTCAGAAATGGTTAACTCAGCAAACAATGCACATGATTATAAATTGTGTGTTTAAGCGAGAGCTACATTTTTGTGTTTTAAGATGTTGTCTTCTGTTATGGTTTACTGGTTTCGCAAAAGTCCTCCAGAGGACTTCAGAGGCAATTCTCAGAAAATTCAAGATATACATTTTGTCACGTAAATATCTATAATATACGACATTTTAATCAAAATCGTTAGAGCCATTTTTGAGAAAATCCAAAATTTTTAAAGATTTCCATGTAAAGGGTAATTGGGGGTGGAGGGATTTTCTTAAAATATTCGTGTCGCATCCTTGGAAGATACTATACTTAAATACCAAATTTGGTATTCAACGGTCTTTTTGAGCTATGCTGTCCACAGGCACACACACGCCCGCACACACGGACCTTTTGCTAAAAATTATTTTTTTAATTCAGGGTGACCCAAAACATGTATTTCCGGTAAAATCTCGGCATCGCATTTTTGGGTGGAATGCAATATCTTCTCTTTACACTGTGTACATAGTATGTGTAGAGAAAGTAAAATATTTTTTATTATTCAGGTGTCTTCAAAACATGCATTTCCGTTGAAATCTCGGTACCGAATGCTTTGGTAGAATGCAATACCTTTTCTACTACTCTGTACATTGTGCATTGTGGTAGAGAAGTAAAAAATTGTCATCTCTATCGCGAGCTTCAAATTATGTCTCCCAGCCGCAATAACAATGCAAGAAAAATTTCTAAGCGTAATGTTTTAGTTGTTTAATTTATATATCTGCATTTAACTTCTGTGGTCATATTAGGGGCTTTGCTTTAGAAACAACTATTCGTGTTTTGCTCGTTCAACTGTAGGGTTTGTTAACGTTGGTTTTTTTAGTTGTGTACTATTAAACACACACTCACTCACACCCTTACATTCTTACTTTCAGATTCTGTGGGGATAGTGAATGGTTCTAATTGAAGACAAAAATCCCGCGCTAGGTACGTGTTGAATCCGGAATCTCTGGATGAGAAGCCAAAGCGCTGAACACTGGACCGCAGAGGTGTTATTATCGAACCACCCTCGTACAATCATTATTTTACTTTCCTAAACTTGAGGTTGACTTATTGCTTTCGAGAAATTCTTTAATAATTTAATGTGAACTTAATGAAACGATTCAGTTAAAATGCTTTTGAAACAGACAAGTGAAACTAAGTGTGCTGAAGTATATCATTTATTAAACAATTTAATTTCTTGTATCTATAATGAGTTTGTGATTTAGCTACTAAGCATAACAAGGGGACTATCAATGTGTCTTTTGCTAATATCATAACTATGAAAATGAATCCTTTGGCTAGAATGTGTTTTTAATGTGTAAAAAGCAGCTAAACATATAAGTGCTATGTAAAGTAATTACCTACTTTTAATGTTTTAAAAAGATTCAGGCAAGAGCTGCGCTGTAAAAGATGTGATCTAATTGGCATTTTATTTTTCCATTTCCATATTTAGCTCTTAGTATAATAGTAGTGTAGCTGTCTTAGCTTGCAGAACACTTCTATCCTTTGGTATGTCCATGGGACCAATAAATATACATTTTTGTAGAGCTTAGAATCGAAATTCTGTTACTCACTGGCGAGAAACAGGTAGAAACAGAAAAGAACTACTGTAATCATTTCACTCCACTAGCAGTGAGACATTGAAAGTAACCTTCATGGAAGCAGTAACTTGCCCACTTGCATCTATTTCTCCTTACCGAGAAATCTAAAGAGCGCCATCTAGTCATTTGTTGCTTAAACGTAAATGTTTTTAAACTAGAGTGGCATGTTCCTCATAGCGGCCAAATCACTTTCCTTTTCGTACTCAGAAGTTTCTCCATAATCGCACACTAGATGCAGATTAGGAAGGATTTATGTTTACAAGCATTCCATTAGGTCGCATAGCAGTGTGTCTCAATGCTTCACACTGAGTGGAGTGAGTTACTATACCTTCCCTCTGGCAGCAGTGTGTCTGCCTTTCAAGTCTTGAGTTCAAATCTCTGTAAGCGTGAAATAACTGTTTTGTTTTTCGTTCATTCATCATCCGATGATATACTGTGCGTGAGGTTTATGTATGTTGAAGCATGCCCATTTTTCTACTACCTTACTGGCCTAGGAGGTGAAGTATTAATGACGGTCCGAATGGTGGAAAATAGTTATAAAACAATATCATACATATAAGAATCAAAAATAAGAATAAAGGAAATGCTAAAAAATAATTTCGATTTAAAATATGTTTGTTCTTTTTATATCGTGCAGGGTAATGATAGGAGAGTAACCTTTATATGATTCTATGCACACGAAGCAAAGATGTGGTTACTTACAAACAGGAGAGAGGGAGGAGTCTATAACCAGCACACCAAAAATAAATGCTGAGTCGCTCATGAGCCTTACTTCATGAGTTTAAAGATAAATAGAACTGCAGGACTACTGTAGCGATTCTGCCATTCCAAGGACTAGGAAAGCAATTAGCAGTAAAGAATGCTCTGTGACTCAGCACTTAAAGTTGTTATTGTTGATCAAGAACGCATGCGCACTATGTGAAACTCGTATCGAAATAAATTGAGTGAAGATTTAGTCATGCTATACGACCTTGTACGCTGAGTCATTCCGCAAGCACTCGAGTTCGATTCCAACAAGTTTTCCTCGCTGTTAGATGCAGAATATATATAAGCCTTACCCAGCGGCATGGCTCAAGCGGTAACGTTCATACTCCATGAGCCGACATATTTGGATATTTGTTACTTTCTCTACTGTATTTCATTATTTTCCTTTTACATACAAGGAAACAAATAATTAAGATAATTTCTGCTAATGTTTATCTCGATTATCATAAAGTAGACAAGAGTATGCTTTTAACAATAATTTGTTATAGCGATATAAGGAAGGTCATGTGAACGGACGTCAGATTTTTAGAAAAAGGTCCGTGTGTATGTGTGTGTTCGTGTGCCTGTGAACACAATAACTCAAAAACGAAAAGTCGGTAAAATACCAAACTTGGTATATAAATTTGGTATCTTCCAAGGATGCAACACGGAAATTTTTAGGTAAATCCCCCCATTCCAAACTACCCTTTACATGGAAAAAATTTCAAAATGTTTGATTTTCTCAAAAATACCTCTAATGATTTTGATTAAAATACCATATATTAAAGATATTTACAAGCCAAAGAAAACGTATATCTTGAAATTTCTGGGAATAGCAGTGAAGACCTCTTTATTCTGGATGAATTTTCCTGGATTTTGCATAAGTAGTAAACCGCAAGAGATACACAAAAACTTACAACATTTATAGATCTCTCTGGAACACATAATTTATGTCACATATATTTTTTTCGTGGAGTTGACAATTTTTTTAGCTATTCCTTGTTGTTTCTTTCAGTTTTAAAAATACTTAAAATTTTCACATACGCGAATTTGTCAACTACTGACAATGGAAAGAAACGGATTTCATTCATATGACAGCCAGTTTTTAAAAGATTGGACTATCGTTTTAGCCTAGTGTAGTCCCTTATTTCCCTTCTACTCACAAGAAAGCATTACGGTTAATGTTTATCTCGATTAACTTGAAGCAGAAGAATAAGATTTTTAACAATAATTTGTTACAGAGATGTAGAGAAAATCATGTGAATGGTTCCCTCAGTAGCCAAGGTAAATAACATATTGGATATTTAATATCACGACCCAAACTTCCACCTTCAATTTAAAAAATCTGATGTATTCCATTCACATTACTTTCTCTACATTGCTGTAACAAATTATTGTTAAAATGCTTATTCTTCTTTCTAGATTATGCTAATCGAGATAAACATTAGTAGAAATGGTATTATTACTTGCTTTCTTGTAAGTAGAAGAAATATTGGGAATACATAAGGCTAAGCCGAAAGCCAAATTTTTTAAAAGCTGGTCGAAATCCGTTTCTTTGCATGGCCAGGATTTTAAAATTTACGTTTGGGAAAACTTTTTGTTTTAAAACTGAAACTAACAACAAGGAATATCTCGAAAATGGTCAACAGCACGAAAAAAATAATATGACATAAATTTGTGTGCTTTTGTGTACAGTTTTTCTCTATCACTTACGGTTTACCAGACATGTAAAAATAAACAAAGTTAATCTAGAATAAAGAAGTCTTCAGAGACTATTCCCCGAAATTTTTAAATATACGTTTTATTTGTTATGTAAATATATTTAGTGTACAGCATTTCAACCAAAATCGTTAGAGCCATTTCTGAGAAAATAAAAGTTTTCGAAATGTTTTTCCATGTAAAGGATAGTTTGGGGTGGAGGGGATTTTTCTCAAAATCTTCGTGTCGCATACTTGGAAGATGCTAAACTTAAAAAACAAGTTTATTATTTAACGACTTTTCGTTTTTTAGCTGTCGTGTTCACAGACACTTGGACACACATACATACGGACCTTTTTCTAAAATTGGTTTTAGGATACAGGGGACCCTAAAACGTGTAACTCCGGTTCAAGTTCATGTCTTAGTCTGATTGTTCTTTAAATGCGCCAAATTATATAACAAATTGTTGTAAAAATGCTTCACAATGTAATCTAAATGTACAATGTATGTAAATTTGTTAAATATCTTAGTTTGTGATGTTAATTTAACTAACTCAAATATTGTAAAATTAATGTACGGTATAATGTTATATGTGTATCCCATGTGTTAAAGTTTGTAACATGTTTTAAAAGGCCTTGCAGTTAGGCGACTTAAAATAACTTGCAGTTAGGCGACTTAAAATAAATGTATTAAAGAAAAAAAGATTCGCTGACGTCCAAGCATGTACGTTAGATGATATATCTAAATTGTAAACATGCAATGTGAACGCCACAACTACTTTTCCTGTACGTTCTTGTCTATTTTTACTTTCTCTAGCCCAGTATGTACAATGTACATAGGGATAGAGAAGTATTGTATTCCACCAAAAAATTCGATACCGAGATTTTACGGAAATACATGTTTTAGGACCCCCTGTATCCAAAAAAAGCATTTTCAGAAAAAGGTCCGTGTGTGTGTGTCCGTGTGTCTGTGGGCACGATAACTCAAAAACGAAAAGTAGATAAAGTACCAAACTTGGTATTTAAGTTTAGTATCTTCCAGGAATGCGACACGAAGATTTTGAGAAAAATCCCCCCACCCCAAACTACTCTTTATATGGAATTTTTTTCGAAAATGTTGATTTTCTTAAAAATGGCTCTAAAGATTTTGATTAAAATATCGTATATTAAAGATATTTACTTAACAAATAAAATGTATATCTTGAATTTTCTGGGAACAGCTTCTAAAGACCTGTTTATTTGGGATGAATTTTGCTTAATTTGGCATAACCAGTAAACCGTGAGAGATAGACAAAAACTTACTATACAAAAAGTGTAGGTCTTGTTAAAACACACAAGTTATGTCAATTACATTTTTTTCGTGGAGCTTACCGTTTTTGAGGTATTCCTTGTTATAGTTTCGGTTGTGAAGCACTTTTCTCAGACCGGAGTGTCTGTTTTTCTTTTGTTCTACTCCTGGCCAAGAGAAGAAGCGATTTGTTATGACAAACATTATGTTAAAACATTTGACTATCGGTATATCCTAATGTATTCCCTTATTTTCTTCTTACTTATAAGGAACTAAGTAATAAGAACATTGTGCTAATGAGTACCTCGATTAGCAAGTTGTAGAAAGAAGAATAATCTTATGTAAGAAGTTTGTAGAACAGCTAGAGAAAGTCATGTGAGTGTAACACATCAGATTTTTCATGGTTACGAAATTATACCCACAAAATTCAGTTAGTATGAAGAGAGGAAAATTCAAGATTGTCATTTAACTTATCATGTTACTTAATAACTCAGATGTGCATTAATGATAATTTATTGGGGCCATTATAGGAAAAATTATTTAAATTTCGTCTTTATTTTTTGTTTTCTTGTAAGCGACTGTCGCAATCTCGTTCTTTTGGGAGTAAAATATTTCCTCTGCCTACTATAAGTTGGTGATAGAAAAAATAAAAATGCCCAGTATTCAGTTGTACTTATTGAGTTTAGAGCATAGACAAGTAACATTAAGAAATAAAAAATAAATAAAATATACTTGATATTTGAATTCCATTTATATGAAATAAAAAACCTTTAATTGTCCACTTCTGTTTAGTTCTGTTTTCATTTGTAACATTTATCTTGCTTACTTCTTTTAGCTGTATAACTTTTATCTTCCCATTTTCTTGCCAGTTTATCTCTTAAAACAACCCTTCTCTTTTATATTTAATTGTTTTCATTTGTAACATTTTTCTTGCTCACTTCTTTTAGCTGTATAACTTTTATCTTCCCAGTTTCTTGCCAGTTTATCTCTTAAAACAACCCTTCTCTTTTATATTTAATGCTCTTTCTTTTTAAGTTTTTCGTTTATCTACTCTTTCTTGCTCTATTGTTTTTCATACAACGTTTCTCATATTTTCTTTCTTTTGCTTTCTTCCCATTTCCCTCCCAGAGTTGTAACCCATTGAAATGCAACTATTTTTCTTGCCTGCCTATGAACTGATTTATCGACTAGATTTCCTTCCACAGGTTTTATTTTCCCCTACGTATGATTTTTGGAACAAATTGCCTTTTCTTTCTTTCTTTCTTTCTTCTCTATTTCTTCCTCTCTTTCTTTTTTTCTTTGCGTCTTTCTTTTTTCTTCGTCTACCTATATTGGCACGGCTTTCTATTCCTTGAATGTATATAATTTCCTTATCCTCATAAGGATAATTCAGATTGCAATTCAGCTCAGTCTTCTTTTTCTAAGCTTTTTCCTTCTCCTTATTAACTTTTCATATGTTCTATAGATACCTATTAAGAATTTAATTTGTTGGCCAAATATATGCTTTTAATTATGAATACTGTGGTGGTTTTAATCCTTCAATGATCCTCTTCTATTAATAGATTCAAACTGAAACATTTAACTTTTGCTATTGCCAATTAAAAGGGATTAAAGAGTAACAGTTCAAATTTCTCTATTTAACCAAAATGGTTCTCTGCTGTGCCGTACATTTCAGCTTTCCCCATGAAAAAAAAATCTGATATGTTCCATTCACATGACTTTCTCTACATCTCAGCAAAAATGATTCTATTTACTTCATCTAATCGAGAAGAAATTAGCAGAAATAGTATTATTACTTGCTTCCTTGTAAGTAGAAGCGAAATAAGGGAGTACTATAGGTTAAAGTGATAGTCAAAAGCTGGTTGCTATGTGACTGAAGTTCCTTTGTTTGTATGGACAGGAGTTGACAAATTCCTGTATGAGAAAAGTATGTTTTTCAAAGCTGAAGCCAAAAACAAGGAATATCTCAAAAACGATCAGCTCCACGACAAAAAATTATATAACATAAATTGTGTGTTTTAACGTGTTCCACATTTTGTGTGTTTTAAGTTTTCGTCCATCTCTTACGATTTAGCAGTTATGCAAAATTCCGTAAAATTCATCCTGAATAAATTAGTCTTCAGAGGCTATTCCCAGAAAATTCAAGATATAAATTTTATTTGTCATGTAAATATCTTTAATATACGATATTTTAATCAAATTTTCAAAATTTTTTTCATGTAAAGGGCAGTTTGGGGTGGGGGCATTTTTTTGAAAATCTTCGTGTCGCATCGTTGGACGATACTAAACATAAATACCAAGTTTAGTATTTAACGCACTTTTCGTTATTGAGCTATGCTGCCCACAGACGCGCGCGCGCGCGCGCACACACACACACACACATACACACAGACAGACAGACAGGCATGGACATTTTTCTAGAAATGCTTTTTATGGATTCAGGAGGTCTCAAAACATATATTTCCGGTGAAATCTCGGTATCGAATTTTTGGGAGCAATACAATACCTTCTCCTACATAGTACGTATAGCGAAAGTAATAAGTAATAATATCATTACTTACCTAATACTGATCATTTTTTTGTTTTCCAAAATTGATTCGGAAGGGCATATAACATATTTCAGAAACATATAGCAACAAACATTGTACATAATTGGAATAAAATACTTTCTCATTTATTTTAAACGAGAGAAAATATATATCTTAAACAATGTTTCTTAAAACTGCAAAGCAACAAGTAACAATAGTAGCAAGAAGTAACAGGCATCATAAAACTAAATCTATAACTTTGTTGTTCATGTTTCTTTTAATATGTTCTTTAGAAATACTTAATTAGGCCTAACAAATCTACGTATGCTTATTTGCACACCACTTATTTATTTATTATTAGTCGTTATAACTAGTCTTATAAAAACTATTTTGTATTTTGTTTACCATGAATTATAGTAGCCGGAATAAGTATAGCATTCCACCTTAAAATTCGAAAGCGAGATTTCACTGGAAATATACATACCATACAAAGCCCTTTTAGACATAGGGTATGTGTGCGTTTGTGTGTGCGTGCGGGAACAGCATAACTAAAAAATGAAATGTCTGTTAATACTAAACTTCATATTTAAGTTCAGCTTATTCCAAGAATGCGACCCGAAGATTTTGAACCACATTTTACATGTAACATTTTTCGAAAATGTTGATTTTCTGAAAAATTGTCATAATTATTTTGATTTAAATTCAATATATTTAACACATTCTTTTCGAAATCCAGAATATAGAACTCATCTTATGTACATGGGCGCGATATAGAGAAATGAATACAAATATATGTATACATTTCCTTTCCCGAAATCAGTTCGCGGGAAACAATTATTGCAAAACTATTTAGAGTTCTGCGCTTCCTAGCGGTGGTTATTATACGATAGCAAATAAAAAAATCTAATGTGTTACACTCACATGACTTTCTCTAGCTGTTCTACAAACCTTCTTACATAACATTATTCTTCTTTCCGCATCTTGGTATCGAGGTACTCATTAGCACAATGTTCTTATTACTTAGTTCCTTATAAGTAGGAAAGAAATAAGGGAGTACACTAGGTTAAAGCCATAGTCAAATGTTTTAAAATCTGTCGTTATGCGATTGTCATTACAAATCGCTTCTTTTCTTGGCCAGAAGTAGAACAAAGAAAACCGTACACTCCCGTCTGAGAAAAGTATAAGTACTTCACAACTGAAACTAATAACAATGAATACCTCGAAAACTGTAAGCTGCACGAGAAAAATTTATGTGACATAACTTGTGTATTTTAACAAGACCTACATTTTTTGTATACCAAGTTTTTGTCTATCTCTTACGGTTTACTAGTTATGCCAAATTAAGCAAAATTCATCCAGAATAAACAGGTCTTTAGAAGCTATTCCCAGAAAATTCAAGATATACTTATTATTTTTCAGCTAAATATCTTTAATATATGATATTTTTATCAAAATCGTTAGAGCCATTTTTAAGAAAATCAAAATTTTCGAAAAAAGTTCCATGTAAAGGGTAGTTTGGGGTGGGGGGACTTTTCTCAAAATCTTCGTGTCGCATCCCTGGAAGATACTAAACTTAAATACCAAGTTTGGTGCGTTGCCGACTTTTCGTTTTTGAGTTATCGTGTTCACAGACACACGGACACACACACACACACACACACACACACACACACACACACACACAGTCCTTTTTGTGAAAATGCTTTTTTTGGATACAGGGGACCCTAAAACATACATTTCCGGTGAACTCTCGGTATCGAATTTTTGGGTGGAATACAATACTTCTCTATCCCTATGTACATTGTACATACGGGGCTAGAGAAAGTAAAAATATTACCTTTTCACTCCGTCAATCAGCGGCCCAAGAGTGTTCCGTGTCATTATCTCTATCTCTCTCTTTCTTCCCGTCCATATGTTGGTATTAGAAGTATTCTTGTTTGAGACAGATTATAGGAATGTACTGTGCCATTCGCCAGAAAACTGCTAAACTAAATATTGTTTTTCTTCAAACTTTAAATTAATGATCCATAAAATTTGATTTTCAGACCGTTGAAAGCATCTATCTCCATTGTGACCAAATAGGGCTTTAGTAATTGCACTAAATATTTTATTAATACCCGACTTTATTATACAATCCTGCCCCCCAATGCATAAGAATTGGGCGTTAATGGTAGAGAAAGTAGATAATACAAACTAAAAATCTGATGTGTTCCATTCATATGACTTTCTCTACATCTCTGCAACAAATTATTGTTAAAAAGTTTATGCTTCTATTTACTTCATTCTAATTGAGAAAAATTAGCAGAAATAGTCTTATTACTTGCTTCTTGTAAATAGAAGCGGAATAAGGGAGCACTATAGATAAAAGTGATAGTCAAAAGCTGTTGTTATATAACTGAAGTTCTTTTGTTTGTATGAACAGGAATTGACAAATTCCTGCATGACAAAAAATTAAGTTTTTCAAAGTTGAAACAAAAAACAAGGCATATCTTAAAAAAGATCAATTCTACGAAAAAAAAGTATATAACATAAATTGTGTTTTAATGTGCTCTAAATTTTTTGTGTAGTAAGTTTTTGTCCATCTCTTATGGTTTAGCAGTTATGCAAAATTCCGTAAAATTCATCCAGAATAAAGTAGTCTTCAGAGGCTATTCCCAGAATATTCAAAAAATGTATTTTAAATGTCAACTAAATATCTTTAATATACGAAATTTTAATCAAAATTATTAGAGCCATTTTTAAGAAAATCTAAATTTTTTAATTCTTTTCCTTGTAAAGGATAGTTTGGGGTGGGGGAATTTTTCTCAAAATCTTCGTGTCGCATCCCTGGAAGACACTAAACTTAAATACCAAGTTTGGTATCTTACCGACTTTTCGTTTTTTAGTTATCGTGTTCACAGCCACACGGACACACACGCGGACCTTTTTTCTGAAAATGCTCTTTTTGGATACAGGGGACCCTAAATCATATATCTCCGGTGAAATCGCGGTATCGAATTTTTGGGTGGAGTGCAATACCTTCTCTATACACTTTGTACATCATACGTGTAGAGAATGGCAATTTGTTGGCATTGGCAATTTTGATAAGAGTTGTTTTTCTTTAACATTTAATACCACGAAATTATTACAAGCTACTTGTATAATGTACGAAGTTTTTATTTTCCTGCGTGTCGCTATTTTATCGAGAACAGCGAAGAGAACAAATGAATATGTTTCAACGCATCGCGTGTATCTGATGCATACAAATCCTGGCAGACTCGCTAAGTGGCCGTATCGTCTGATACAACGCATTGCGAAATTCCGCTGGCTGTAAAATGAATGAAATGAAAACAGAGTGAAGCGAGGGGAGAAAGTTGTTCTTGGAGTGTGTGGGTGGGGTAGACAGGCACTATTGGCTGTAGCCTACACAAACACTACACCACGCGCCGTCTAAATATTTTGATTTCAAATGCGAGGATAGTGGGGGTTCCAGCAGATCATGGTGGACCCTACACGAGCAGAACCTTCGTCCTCGTGCTTGTTAGAGCTAAAACTAAGCAGCTTTAGCTTAAGGAATTTACATCCTAGTGTAGCAGCACTATCTAGTCGTGGTTAAACTTTACCAAGTCTACAATTCATGGAATAGTTTTGTTTGTAGGTCTGTTTTAAACTCACGAAAATCTTCCTGCTTCAGTGGCCACATAGAAGTACATAGTATTTTCATTTTAAGTTAATTACAATATTAGCTTCAAGTTTTTACTTACGTAACGAGATTATTTGTTTGCTGAAATGAGTTTTTTAATATCTTAATGTCCTTTAACCTAGTTGGCCATATCGGACGATGAATAAAACCGACGAAATGGTGCTCAAATGATCTTGGTGTCCATGGAGCTTAGTTATTCGACATTCGTCTTCTCAGGATAAGGGAAAACTCCGAGGAAAAAAAAAAAAAGAAAAGAAAAAAAACAACAACTTATCCGTGTAACTCACCCTAAGCGAGATTCGAACTCGTGACCTGTAAAATGTGAGGCAAACACGCTTACACCACACTATCCAGGTGGGCTTGAAATGATTTGTTTAAATACATACAGAGGGTATAAAGACCCTTGGTAAAACTTTGAGGCACGCGTATTTCCTCACAAAATAAGGAAACAATACAATATATAGACTGCCTCCGTGGTCGAGTGGCCAGCGAGCTGACTTCTCACCCGGAGATCCCGGGTTCGATTCCCGGCTGGGGCGGGGAATTTTTCTTTAACCACATGCCCTATCCCCCACAGAGTCTGGAAGTGTGAATGTGCGTGTCTATTAGTAATATAATAATGATTAACCTAATGTTCTAACCTACAGTAATACGAGTTGTTTCACAAGTCAAAGCCTCCGATATGACCATTGAAGTTAAAGGGGGCTATACAAATGAAACAATAAAAAAAAAAAATACATTATACATTGTGTAAAAATGGGCGTTAAATACTATAAAAAAACATAATAAGTGAACTCCCATTATCGTGTAGAAAAAATAATACTTTTTCTTTTTGAAGATACTCAATTAAAATGAATGTGCAAATGGTTTGGATGTGCTGGTTTTATTCGTGGGGTACTCTTTCGAGATCGCACTGTGAGCAAAACAAGTCCATTTCCGCCTCACATATTCTTTGGTCAGAGTCTGCTGAGACAATCCAAAAGACAAAAATAACAAACAGTTGCTTGTACCCAGGTTGTGTGCGTCGGCTCTTTGTGATGACTGCTGTGCAGTGTCTCTAAAGGCTCTAACCCAGGAATTACCTCCCACATCCGTATTGTTATCCGTAAACACTCTGATAATTTGGCAATTTAGTTAATAAAATCATTAGCTGAAGTAGTTTCAATTACGATGGACATAAATCTGGATCGGTTTGTGGGGTATGTGCTGGACCGGTCTGCGGGGTGGGGGGGGTATTGAGTAAATTTTATCTTTTATGTAGACAAATAAAGAGAGTACGAACCCCACTTTAATATTAAGTACCCACATAAACAGCTTAATCTAAAACCCTCAACTTTTAAAAATTACATTAAGTTTTCGTTTTCAAATGGAAGCTTCTGCTTTGTTTTAATTTAAGAACATATTCACCCTCCGTGTGTAGGCTATCCATATATTTCACACAGCTGTATTAAAATTGAGAAAATATTAATGCAGCTGCCAATGTTAATTTTTGGGACCGACTGCATATTTAAAATACTTTACAATTTTGGTTATTTTTATTGTGTGTGTAAATTTACTGGATATTCTGCAGTATACTTTTATTGAATATTTCAGTAATATGTTGGAAGACATCAGGATTATAATTCAATGTATTACAAGCCTTATATCTCCCGCTTTAAGATAACTGAAAACACTTTTCATACTGATATAGGTGATAGTAATTATTTTGCTGGTTTGTTTCATTTTGCAACCTTCTCAGTTTGATAACATTTACTGTGAAATAAACATAATTCTCAATTATGAAAACATCGAAATTTTGATTTATTGGTTTTGTGTCTTTGTTTTAGTTAAATATTGTGTCATTTACAGTGTTTCAAACTTTCAAATATGGGTATGCGTAGTGGTGCAGAAAAAGAAAAACAACAAATAACTTTCCTTTCCCTGTCATCCATCATTCCAAAGAAACAAGTATGCAAATGTTTGGTTCTGTACGAATGTTACACTTTGCATTCATTTGTTTGTTGTGACATGTGGTTTTGCAGGTGTATCAAGTGGCCTACGTAATCGTCAAGTCGGCAATATCGCCGAGGCCGGCTAACTGGATCCTGGAGCGATCAGTAGATGGCAGCACGTACCGGCCTTGGCAGTACTACGCCCAGAGTGACGAAGAGTGCTGGACCCGCTACGGTATTCCACCCACGCGGGGCAAACCCCACTACGTTAGCGACGACGAGGTCATCTGCACCTCCTACTACTCCAAGTTGAACCCTCTGGAGGGCGGCGAGGTAAGTCTCCGCGGCCGCAGGTTCCCCTTCCATGTTTTATTTTTACGCCATTCATATTACTACCGGGAAATGCAGCACGTTTTCCGTGTATTCTTCCACCTCTTCTGAGAGCTTCGGGTACAGCTGAGTCATCTTCTAGCATTATACCTGTAGTTGATTGGCATATAACTCGTCGAACAAAATAGCTGCAATGAGAAAACCAGTAATAACATCGTTGTTTGTACTGATAAAACTTTCTCGTATTCAATACTTATTGTTTTAAAGATGATACGAGAAAAATCTGAAATTACATTCACATGTCTTTCTCTGCATCGCTGTAATAATTGGTTTTTTTTTTTTTTTTTTTTTTTTTTTTTTTTTTTTTTTTTGTAGCTTAACGTCCTTTAACCTGGTTGGTCATATCGGACGATGAATGAAATGCTGAAATGCTGCTCAAATGATCTCGGGGTCCATGGAGCTTAAAGTTACTCGACATTCGGCTTCTCAGGATAAGGAAAACCCCGAAAAAACCTTATCCGGGTAACTCTCCCTAACTGAGATTCGAACTCACGACCTTTTGAATGTGAAGCAGACACGCTACCACCATACTACCCAGGCGGAATAATAAATTATTGTTAAAAAGCTTATTCTTCTTTCGAATTCATGCTACTCAAGTTAAAATTAGCAGGATTATCTTATTACTTGCTTTCTTGAAAGGAAAATGTAAATAATGGAATACAATAGGGCTAAAACGACAATCAAATATTTTAAAAGCTAGTTACCATGTGGATGAAACCCGTTTCTTTGCATTTCCAGAAGTTAGCAAATTCTGCATGTGAAAAGTTTAAGCCTTTTTAAGCTGAAACCAATAAAAGGGATATCTCAAAAATGGTCAACACCACGAAAAAAATGTATATGACATAAATTATGTCTATTAATGAGATCTATATATTTTGTGTGGTACATTTTTATCTGTATTTTACGGTTTACTAGTTATGCAAAATCCAGCAAAATTCATCCAGAATAGAGAAGTCTTCAGAGGCTATTTCCAGAAAATTCATAATATATAAATTTTATTTATCAGGTAAATATCTTTAATATACGGTATTTTAATAAAAATCGTTAGAGCCATTTTTGAGAAAATCAACATTTTCGAAATATTTTCCGTGTATGGGGTAGTTTGGGATGGGAGGATTTTCCTCCAAATATTCGTGTCGCATCCTTGGAAGATACTAAACTTAAATACCATGTTTGATATTTTATCGACTTTTCTTTTTTTAGCGGTGCTCACAGACACACGGACACAATGACACATGGATACACGGACACAAGACAAACACACACGGGCCTTTTTCTAAATATGCTTTTTTGGATACAGGGCCCCTAAAACCTGTATTTCCGGTGAAATTTCGTTATCGAATTTTTGGGTGGAATGTAATACCTTCCCTATATATGCACATGGAGCGTATAGAGAAAGTAAGAAGTATAAATCTACTTTGTGTTTCTTAAACCTCTGGTATTTATTTTGGCACCATCATTGTTAACATTGTTAAGAACTGCCATTGAAACTAAATACACAGAAATAATATGATGACCATAATCATAAGTATCCTGTAATTATTATAATAAAATGTTTCTATGTCCATTTTACATATATATCCATGAATGTTTGCATAGGGATGTTTTGTTAATTAGTAAATAAGACATGGCTACACGTAAGGTGCAGTAACTAATGAGTTTATTGTATTCCACCCAAAAATTCAATATCGAGATTTCATGCAAAATGTATTCATTGAAACAAACAAAAAACCATTTTAAAAAAGTGTGTTCGTGAGCGCGCGCGTATAGTGTGTAAACAATACAACTCAAGAAAGAAAAGTTGGTTAAAATCCAAGAAAGAAAAGTTGGTTAAAATCCAAACTTGATATTTTAGTTCAGCTTCTTCCAAGATGTGACCGAAATTTTTGAAAAATATCGCCCATAGATACTAAACTACCCTTTACATGGCACATGGAATGTTTTTCGAAAATTTCAATCTTCTCAAAAAAGGCTGTAATGATTTTTTATTAAAATGTTATATGAGAAGTGAAATGTATCAGGTGGCTCAATTGTACTCTACTAACGGCTACAGATATCCCCTTCGCGCGTTAAAAGAGTTGAAGAACTCCACGGGGCTTTTTCAAGCCGGTCTGTGGAGAACTGACGAGCGCGATCTTCTCACTACCTCTGCTGATAAGTAAGAGTTGTAAAATGAAGGTCGTTCAGCTATTTCCCCACTTATCAGTTTTAACCTGAAATAGCCCCGTTGAGTTCTGTAAGTGTTTTAACGCAGAAGGGACATTTGTAGGCGTCAAATACGTAGCAGCAGGGCCACCTAATATATCTTGATTATGGGGGAAAAGCCTCGGAAGTCCTCTTCATTCAGAAGGAAAATCTAAAAGATATACAAAAGCTTACTGCACAAGAAATGTACTCCGTCCGTTGTATCAAAGAAAATTTTACTGGAGTTTATTCGGCCCTTAAAGGATTTGGCTATTGCTTAAAGCCTATTGTATTCCCCTATTCCCATTGTATCTACCAGGATACATGTAATTGGACAATGTCTACAAATATTTATCTCAATTAACATGAAGTAGATAGAAGAATAAACGTTTCCAAGAATAGTTTGTACAAGAGTGAAGAAAGTCAAGTGAGTGAAACACTTAAGGATTTTATTTATTTTTTAATGAACCTGAGCGGAAGAAAGAAAGAAAAAAAACACCATCCTCTGGAGAAAAAGTTAAAAATTACAGAAAATATATCGAAGAGACGAATTATACAATATACCTATCTATACTCATTTCACATAAGTAGTATATTTTAATGAGCTGCACCTTTTCTTCTGCAGTTAACTTTTCCCTGTATGGTTTCTCTGTTACAAAATGTAACAAAAAGAGCTTTGCAGAGTAATTATGAGAACACAGGATAAACAATTATTTTCATAACTGACATTAGAATTTTAGATCTAAAAAAAATAACCCAGCATCTAAAATAGGTCAAGTTATAACTTGTAATATTATAGTATATCTTGAAAACCATGATTTACTACAAATAATTGACAAATTTCATAAATAAAGCAAAGGAATAAAATAACTTAAACAATTCAAGGAATTACTTGTAACTCAACACGGAGACTAATTATTACTTTCCCTAGCACGCACGTATACACAATGTACATAGTAGCTAGAGAAGGTAGAACCTATTGTATTTCATTCAAAGATTCGATGTTGAAATTTCACTGGAAATACATGTTTTGAGGTTCCCCGAGTCCGAAAAAAGCCTTTTTAGAAAAAGGTCCATGTGTGTGTGTGTGTGGACGTCATAGCTCAAAAAGATCGTTAAAACCAAAGTTAGTTTTTATGTTTAGTATCTTCCAAGGATGCGACACGAAGACTTACAAAATATAATTCGCCCCCACACTTTACGTGAAAACATTTTTGAAATTTTTGTTTTTCTCAAGATAGCTCTATTTTGATTAAAATACCGTATACAGAAGATATTTACATCACAAATAAAAAGTATACTTTGAATTATTTGCGAATAGCTTCTGAATACCTCTTTGTTCTTGATGATATTTGCAGAATTTTTCATAACGGTTAAGAGAAAAACTTAATTCACAAAAATGTATATGTCGTTAAAACACATTATTTATGTCACATACAGATATTCCTTGTTATTGGTTTCAGTTTTAAACTATCTTTTCTCATACGGGACCAAGCAAAGCGAATCGAACCTTAATTGTTTCACACAGTGACCAGCTTTTAAAAGATTGGACTATCACTTTAGCATAATGTATTCCTCATTTCCCTTCTATTACAATGAAGCAAGTAAGACATTTATCTCGATTAGTATGACCTAGATAAAATAATAATCGTTTGTAAGAATAGTTTTTTGAAACAACTAGAGAAAAGTATGTGAATGGAACACATCAGATTGTTTTATATTTATTATGAAACGAAGAACCCTCGAAGAAAATATTTTGTGCTGGAGTTTATTTTAACAGTAAATTCTCATCCATCAACATACATTTTGCACAGCCAAGGCACATTAATATTTCTGCAGATGCAAATGGGAAGGAAAGGATGTAAATGTTTCTCAACAGGTATGGTGTGACAGATTGTTTTATTCGCACAGCTACACACAACTCCAGCACCTGTGCTCCGTAAACATTCCGTAGCAAGCGCCTCGATAACCCTGACCCCTAGTAAGAGGGGATCCGGGTACTTAAATCTAGACAAATTGTGAATAAAGCAAATACTTTCCCAGCAATGTAACACTTTTAATAACATGAATGACTAGCAAAACCTACAGATCTATCTATTCGCACCCCCCTCTCCTTCATTCCTTTCTGCCCTCTGTCCCTCTACGTACCCATTTTCACCATATCCGTCTTCTTTTCCCTTTTTATACCTTCCTCTTCGCCACACTCTCTCTCCCTTCCTTCTCTTAGCTGAGCAACCAATCCTCGGAGGTTTGAAAAACTGTTAACAAGCCCTTGCTTCTAGTTGTTTATAAACATAAATGGTAAGTGCGAAACATTTACAAACCTTTAACAGTTGTACTGGGCTTTATCCTTTTTGGTGGGATCGCTTGAGGTTGCTAATAACTCGGGATTTCTAAAGGTCTACCATTGCAAAGAAGATTAAATGATTCCATTCTACTGTAGTTTATTTCACTATTAGAGTGAATTATATATTTTTTTTTTCTTGTGTGGTTTCTCGTTCCATTTAATCAAATTTTAGCTCTGATGTCAATGAGCCAGTAACAAAGCAGAAGAAAGAATTTAGAATTGCCAAAATAAGCAATTTTCCCCCCAAATTTTTATATCTAAAATGTTACATCTCGTACAAGAAGCCGCCGACCTTGTGTTCCCCTCGATGCACTCACTATGTCGTCTTCCGTACGATGAACAACTGGAACTCATTCTCAATGTCTGTGAACATGTCCTTATAAACCCAGCTGGGAGAGCGCATTCTTCACCACCAGCCGCCAAAGCTGCTTAGAAAAGTAAGAGCAGTGTGTTCTATCCACTTTAGTTGGAACTAGTGTAATAATTTTTAGTGTACCACCAGGAATGTATTGCTGATAGCCGTTGGTGACTTCGCAGGCGTAATTTCTGGTTACTATAGCTTGAAGACTTGGCTCGAGAAGTACTATCTTATTGAGGTGTAAACGGTACACAATATACAAATTTGTGCCTCTTTTTCATGTTTACGCCGAGCGAGATGATTCAGGCGGTAGCGTCCGTGGTCTGAATTCGGAAGGTCCTGGGTGCAGTCTCCGACCCATGGTTTTTTCTTGGTTCCTTGTAAACTGCTCCAGCAGGCGAATGCTGGAGCAGTTTACATCTACAACGATTTCCTGCCAGTCATCACTTCCTTGCCATCTGCTTGCTTCAAGGTTCCAGAACTAGGCAACGGTGTACCACTGGTTGCGGCTGGTTGCTTTTAAGACTTACTATGCGCGCATCTTTTCTTTGCCCGATTGTTTTTCCGCAGTATTTTCTTTGAGGCCCTCAGGAATTGTGCTAAATATGTTATTTAATTTACCGCGATCTTATTAAACAAAACAGCCTATGTGCATGTGCGTGAAGTCTGGGATCTACAGATAGAATTGAAGTTAAGATATCAGTGTGTTTAGCGTACTCCGTGTCTCAAACTTGTTGCTCTGCTCTGCTTCCGAAATTGTGCAAATAACGAATGAAGACTAGGGAGCAAAGTGCCCAAGAAAAGGTGCGCGCTGCCGGAGCCCCTCGGTCAGGACCTGCCTCCGATATCCTTCGGTTGGTGGTCTCCCTGTTAGTGCCACCGGGGCTCAGGGGTTTGTGGAAGTGTGTCGGGCGGCGCCTTCTCACCCAAGAAAGTAAATTAAATCATCTATAACAATCAAAAATCTAAAAAAATATTTAATGACAAATGTATCGGATACGTTCTACAGGGTTCACACAGGTGTTTTTTTTTTGTTTTTTTTTTGTTTTTTTTATCAATTTCCTGTCTTTCCCCAAATTTTTATTTTCATTTCCCTGACTTCTCTTGATCCAGTTAAAATTGTTCTATGACCTATCATGCATACTATTTCAGCATAATTTTTCCTTCAACTGACATCACAAATTATAAGATTAAAAATAACAACCATAATTTTTCTTTTTATCGGCCTCTACTGTAACCATCCACGTTCTTCTCTTAGCTCTTGATTTAATTTTTACTTTCTCAAGCACGTATGCACAATATACATTGTAACATATTGTATTTCACCCGCAAATTCGATTCCAAGATTTCACCGGAAACGCAGGTTTTGAGACCTCCGGAATAAAAAAAATCTTTAGTAGCATACCTATGTGTCCGTGTATGTGTGCTGTCTGTGGGCAGCATAGCTAAAAAAAATGGGTAAAATACCAAAGTTGATATTTTAGTTCAGTGTCTTCCAAGAATGGTCACGAAGATTTTCTAAAAAATCTCGTGGCCCCCAGTTACGTATGGAACATTTTTCGAAAATTTTGCTTTCTCAAAATTGGCTCTAACGATTTTGGTAACATGCCATATATTTAAGATATGTTTATGAAAGACGAAATGTATATCTTGAGTTTTCTGGGAATAGCCTCTGTTTCTCTTTATTCTGGATGACTTTTGTGTAACCCGTAAATCGTGAGAGCTAAACAAAAAATCTGATGTGTACCATTCACATGACTTTCTCCATATCCCTGCAACAAATTATTCTTAAAAAGCTTATACTTTTATTTACTTTCTGCCAATCAGAAAAAAATAGCAGAAATAGTCTAATTACTTGCTTCCTTGTAAGTAGAGCGAAATAAGGGACAACTGTAGGTTAAAGTGATAGTCAAAAACTGGTTGCTATGTCAATGAAGTTCCTTTGTCTATATGGATAGGAGTTGACAAGTTCCTGTATGAGAAAAGTATACGTTTTTCATAGCAGAAACCAAAAATAAGGAATGTCTCAAGAACGACGAACTCCACGAAAAAAAATGTATGTAGCATAAATTGTGTGTTTTAATGTGCTCTACATTTTTTGTGTAGTACGTTTTTGTCCATCTCTTACGGTTTAGAGGCCTCAGAGGCTATTCCCAGAAAATTCAAGATATACATTTTATTTGTTAGGTAAATAACATTAATATACGAAATTTTAATCAAAATCGTTAGAGCCATTTTTGAGAAAATAAAACTTTTCGAAAAAAGTTCCATGTAAAGGGTAGTTGTGGGTGGGGGGATTTTTCTCAAAATCTTCGTGTCGCATCCCTGGAAGATACTAAACTTAAATACCAAGTTTGGTATTTTACCGATTTTTCGTTTTTGAGTTATCGTGTTCACAGACACACGGACACACACACACACACACACACACGCGCGCGCGCGCGCGCGGACCTTTTTTGTGAAAATGCTTTTTTTGGATATTGGGGACCCTAAAACATATATTTCCGGTGAAATCTCGGTATCGAATTTTTTGGTGAAGTGCAATACTTTCTCTATACACTAT
Source organism: Hymenopus coronatus (assembly GCA_030762935.1). NCBI lineage: Eukaryota > Metazoa > Arthropoda > Insecta > Mantodea > Hymenopodidae > Hymenopus > Hymenopus coronatus. The sequence continues at coordinate 114,505,087 of CM060881.1, read as the reverse complement.
GTACATAGTGCGTATGGAGAAGGTAAAAATTACTACACTAAAAATATAGATGCCATTAAAACACACAGTATATGTCACCTATTTTTTCTGTAGAGTTAGCCGTATTAGACATTCCTTGTTATTGGTTTCAATTTTAAACTACTTAACTTTTCTCAAACGAGAGGCCAGCTTCCGTTTCATCTCTTTTGATTTACTCCCGGGAGTGCAAAAGAGAAGCAATTTCAACAATTCGCATAGCGACAGTTATTAAAAGATTTGACTATCGCTTTAGCTAGTGTATTCCCTTATTGTTCTCCTACTTACAAGGAAGCAAATAATAAGACAATTTCTGCTAATGTTTATCTCGATTAACAGGACGTAGATAAAAGAATAATCTTTTTTTAAGAAAAGTTTGTTTATGGAACACACTAGATAGTTTAAAAAAAACAATTACGGATACGCAATATAATCAAACACTAGAAGGACCGAAGTTACTCTTTCAAAAGGCTGCCGTATATAAAATATTGTGTTCAGCACAAAAAGTGTTTCAAATTATTTAGAGTAGCTATTAAACTTTAACACATATAAAATTAATACAAGAAACATTTTCCAAAAGCTGATACTTATTTAGTTTTTCTTTTTGGAGCATTTTAATAATTAGTTAAAGTGTAAATCAAATTATACACAGTGAATATTTTTTAGACCATAACATGTCTGTCACAATCCCTCAGTTTTGTGCCTACCGAATTTTATATCCCTAACTTTTATTATTATATAAATAATTTCCTTGACTTTCATTGAAAAATATTTATTTCCCGAACTTTCCTAGGCTGTGTGAACCACGTTCTGTCTGAAAAGATTAAGCATGCTTGCGCCCGTCATCGTTCGAATATGGTCGTCCTTCGGTTTTCTCCCCTCATCCCTCCCTCCCAGGGGTCATGTAAATCGTAAAGAGCCACAGTAGTTTACGTGCTGCCCCAGTAGCTAGAGGCCCATCCGTTGTAATTCTAATCCTAATCTTGATGCTTATAATGCGATCACAACTCTTAAATATTCCTCGAATCGAAACTTGTCAGTAGCGTTATGTTTCTTAGCTTTGGTTATGTCGCCCTCCGTGGTGTAATGGTTACCATGCTAACTTCATATACCCAAGGTTGCGGGTTCAAACCCGGCGGATTTTTTTCGGGTGTAAAAATCCTTAGCATGGCTTCCTTCGGAACGGAAGTAAACCCGTTGGGCCCGTGTCGTAGATTTACGGCACGTAAAGAACATCAAGCCTGATAGAGATGCCTCCGAGCAAAATTAAGCGGCCTTTCACGCTCAGTATAGAATGGAACGCTGAGAACCACAGCAGTTAAAGAGCGTCCATAAATACACTCCATGTATTTTATAACCCAGTTATTTCTATTTTTACTTTCGCTACTTCGCACATAGTAATTGGTAACGCAGGAGTTGCGATACGATACCGAAATTTAACTGAAATTTCATATTTTTAGAGTCCTCTGCATTAAACAAGGCTATAAAAAATGTCCGTGTGCGTTCATTTGCGTATGTGTGAACAGGAAACTCAAAATTGAAAAGTCGGTTAAATATCAAACTTGATATATAAGTTCAACATCATTTTGAAGAAAATCCCCAGACCCAAACTTCCTTTACATGGAAAAAGTTTACGAAAATTGTTATTTTCTCAAAAACGGTTTTAAGGACTTTGATTAAAATTCCTTATACATAAATACATTTACATGACAAATAAAATGTTTATCTTGAATAGCCTCTGAAACTCTCTTTATCTGAATGACTTTTGCATAAACCGTAAGACACGGACAAAAATTTATTACATAAAAAATGTACCTATCTCTCGTTAAAATAAACAATTTGTCACACGCTTTTTTTTTTTTTTTTTTTGTAGAGTTAACGATTTCCGATATATTCCTTGTTATTTGTTTCAGTTCTGAAATAGGAAGTCGCAATCCGTTTTTCTTTTGCTTTACTCCTGGCCATGCAAAGAAAATGGAATGTCTAAGTCAATCGCTTTTAAAAGTGTTTCCCCACTACTTATAAAGAAAGTAAGTAATAACCATTTCTACTAATGCTTATCTTGATTAGCAGGAAGTAGAAGAATAACCTTTTAAGAATAATTTGTTTGCAGAGCAGGTGGAGAAAGTCATGTAAATGGAACATATCAGATTATTTTAATTTCTCTGCCACGTACCTACAATGTACAAACTATGGCACTCCATCCAGAAATTCTTACTAACATTTTACCGGTGCGCGCGCGTGTGCGTATGAACAGCATAACACAAAATCTGTTAATTTTCAAACTTGATATTTAAGTTCATCATGTTTCAAGGATGCGACACATAGATTATCAAACTATCCTCTACATGGAACTTTTTTTCGAACATTTTGATTTTTTCAAATATGGCTCTTAACAATTTTGATACTTTTATGTTTACCAAATGTTTAAGATACTTTTATGACAAATGTAACGTATATCCTGAATTTTCTGTGCATAGCGTCTGAAGTCCTATTGATTTCTTGTATAACTGATAAACCATAAGAGATCGGCAAAATGTTACCAGGTACAAGAGTAGATATGCTTAACGAACATATTTTATTGCGAATATATTTTTAAGCACTTCCAAGACATTCCTTATTATTGGTTTAAATTGTCCAATACGTAATAACTATAATTTTCTCAAATGGGAACTGGTTTTTGTGGCTCTTAACCATAAAGAATTTCAATAACTATTAGATCTTAAAAGATTCGCTTTGTGTGTGAGTGTAACAGTTTTTAAAGTAGTGTTTAAACGCCCGTTCTTACTGCATATTCCACACAGATAATGGACACTGATGATATAACAAGTTTAATTATAAATTTGGAAGGGAACATTCCAGGGCTAAGGTAACAGTTTTTAAAGTAGTGTTTAAACGCCCGTTCTTACTGCATATTCCACACAGATAATGGACACTGATGATATAACAAGTTTAATTATAAATTTGGAAGGGAACATTCCAGGGCTAAGTTTAGTGTGCTCCATTCCTTGAATGATCTCGAACACCCGTGTCGGTGGAGTTATACTTTGTGGAACTGTCTGTTGTATTTGGTGTGAGACGGACCCTCGGAAGGATCTCTCCTTGGGGACAGAGGTCGTCAGGATGCTACCTGGAGAGGTTAGGTACCCCGTCTGCGTCCGATCCTGACGCCCGGATCAGGTCACCCTCTGTGTACTTCACTCTACCTCTTCCTCCTAGAGGTTTTCAGAATCGAGTTGGTGACTAACGAACTATGTATATAGTGTATAGAGAAGGTGTTGCACTTCACCCTAAAATTCGATACCGAGATTCCACCGCAAATATATGTTTTAGGGTCCCTATTTTCAAAAAAAAAAAAAAAAAGGTCCGTGTGTTCGTGTGTCTGTGAACACGGTAACTCAAAAACGAAAAGTCGGTAAAATAGCAAACTTGGTATTTAAGTTTAGTATCTTTCAAGGATACGACACGAAGATTTTGAGAAAAATCCCACCCCACCCCAAACTAACCTTTACATGGAACTTTTTTTCAAAAATTTTAATTTTCTCAAAAATAACTGACGATTTTGATTAAAATATCGTGTATTACAGATATTTACCTGACAAATAAACTGTATATCTTCAATTTTCTTACGTTATTCTGGATGAATTTTACGGAATTTTGCATAGCTGCTAAACCAAGACGGACACAAAAAATGTAGAGCACGTTAAAACACGAAATTTGTGTTATATGCATTTTTTTCGTGTAGTTAATCGTTTTTAGATATTGCTTGTTTTTGGTTTCAGCTTTAAAAACTTATACTTTTCTTTCTCCTGTCCATACAAAAAAGGAACTTCAGTCACTTAGCAACCAGCTTTTGACTATCACTTTAACCTATGGTAGTCCCTTATTTTGTTTCTACTTACAGGAAAGCAAGTAACAAGATGTTTCTGCTAATTTTTTCTTGCTTAGCATGAGGTAAATAGAAGCATGTGCTTTCTAACAATAATTTGTTGCAGAGATGTGGAGAAAGTCATGTGAATGGAACACACCAGATTTTTTCTTCTATTTAGTTTACGACCCTTTAACTACCCAGTCATAACGCACGGGTCTGTTAGTTGAGAGACTCGTTGGTCAGCATGTGAAGAAGAGTAGTTAACATTGATGGTCTCATTACCGAACCGTACCTATTTCGCTTCGACCAAGCAGATGGTGTTAAGAGTGTCATTCAGTCTTATTGAGTTTCACCAGCTGTCCTCAGATGACGCCATCCGTACAGAGACGAACACAATAGCCTACAAGGTTTCATCCCTTCACGCTATTGTACTTTACTCTAGAGCAATCAAGTGGCATTGGGGTGCCGTGCGGAGTAACTGCTTTCACTATTTGTGGATAGATGTCAGTGTAATCACAATTACCATATATTTTAGGATTTACTATTTTTATACCGAAGGTAGAAGTTTGAATCATGGTATTAAATATCCAATCCGGTATTTACCTTGGCGACTGAGAGGAAACAACGAAGAAAGAAAAGAAAGAAAACAGAAAAGCCAGATTGGCTTGCACAGGGGATTTGAACCCATAAGCTCCCGATTAGGCGACTATTGTACATGTATAATTCATCACAGAGCTTAGTGATACGTATAACAAATTCTCACGTTAACTTCTCGCATCCATTGTAACAACCATACAGGGGATTGTTTTGTAAGATGTTGCTGTTTGCAGATACATACATCGCTGGTGGTAGGCCGACCTGGAGCGAACGAATCGAGCAAGACTTTACGAGACTTCACCCTCGCCCGTTACGTCAGATTGAGATTGCAGAAGATCCGGACACTGAATGCTGAGTTCATGTCGCCGTCCATAGGCACCCTGGATGACACTTACGTAGCTCGACGTCTCTTCTACTCCATCAAGGATATCAGTATCGGCGGTCAGTGCGTGTGCTCAGGCCATGCAAGTCATTGTCCGCACAACAGCAAATCTGGGGTATGTAAACTATAACTAGCATAATATATATAAACTTTATACGGCTGGTATTACACTGTAAAATATCTTGTATCAAAGATCTTTTATAAGATATATTTTATTTAATATTTGAATTCGACAGCCTAGTGGTCATTTTTTGCATTCTCTACACGTACTATGTACATAGTGTATAGATAAGGTATTGTATTGTACCCAAGTATTCAATACTGAGATTTCACCGGAAATACATGTTTTGGGGCCGCCTGATATTTAAGTTCAGTTTCTTCCAAGGATGCGAAACGAAGATTTTCAAGAAAATCCCCCAACTCCAATTACCCTTTACATGGTAAAAATGTCGAAATGTTTTATTTTCTCAAAAATGGCTCTAACGATTTTGATTAAAATCTCTTATATTCAATATTTACATGACAAATAAAATTTATATCTTGAATTTTCTGCGAACAGCCTCCAAAGGCCTCTTTATTCTGGATACATTTTTTTTAATGTTGCATAACTAGTAAACCGTAAGAGATAGAAAAAACGTACTATGCAAAAAATGTAGATACCATTAAAACAAGTTACCTTATATACATTTTTTTTTCGTGAAGTTGACCGTTTTCGAGATATTCCTTGTTATTGGTTTCAGTTTTAAAATACTTTTCTCTTACAGGAACTTGTCAACTCCTGGCCACGCAAAGAAACAGATTTCAATCCCCTAGCAACCACATTTTAAAACATGTGACTGTCAGTTTAGCCTAGTGTATTCTCTTATTTCCCATCTACTTATAAGGAACCAATAAGGCCGTTTCTACTTAGAATGAAGTGGATAGAAAAATAAGCTCATTAACAATAATTTGACACAAAGCTGTAAAGAAAGTTATGTGAATGGAACAGGTCAGATTTTATTTTTATAAAAACTTACTATGATAAATTGTATGGATAATTGGCTAACTTTTATAAAAAATTAATTACTGAGGCAACATATTGGAAAATAAACAGATTGATTATATTAATACAACTAAAATGATAAATCTAATTTCTATACAACACAACAGAACCGAAATAAAATACAAAAAATATATTACAAAAATTTGCAGAAGCAATAAGCGCTGCTCAGAAAGGCTTGCACAGCATTGGGTATAAAAAACAGCGGTAAATATTTATGAGCGCCAGGAGCCATTATGTTGTCGTCTGGACATGGTTTAAGCCACCACATCCTTCTTGTAAAGACACTTTCTTAAATGCCAAAATTTTCGAAAATGTGATGCATGGTGGGTAAGATATAGCGGTTGTTAGGCGGGAAATAACTTCAAAGCAATGACATGTAGATGCTGCCAACGTATGAAAATTCCCCAGAGAAGAAACCGGTAGAAATCACTAAAAATTAAACACTAAAAACCAGACTGACTAACGCAGCGCATGCTCGCTTCGTTCGCATGCTTTGGTAAAACCAGTAGCAATTATTAACACCTCAATAGATTTGCAATACATAATTAATATACGATGGTTACACCATTTAAGCTTCCACTAAAACAATTGTTGTAGTTCTTCACCTTTACTCACCATAATGCCCTATTATAAAGCTTTAAGAATTTCTCAAGTTTATTTTTAGTCTTTATATGTCAATAAAGCACGCGATTTATATTGAAATAATACTAAAAGTACTTTATTTTAGTTTCTTACAATAATTGCCGTTGTTTCATTAACTATGGACAGGTGGCGTTCAAATCGTTCATTTAATTCATAGTTCATATATCGCAAAATTCACAACTACCAATATTTGAATAAAGGATATCACTAACCATTATATTTTATTTATTGATTTATTTATTTAATATAATGTTCAGGCTGTTAAACAAATGTCCTTAGCCTCCTGGCTTGCCAATACGGTTGTCCATTTGACTTGTCGCAAAATTGTTAAGAGCAGGAAATGGAAATGGAGTTTTAGATGTGAACGCTCTTTAGATGCTGTGGTTCTCAGCGTCCCATTCTATACCGCGCATGAAAGACCGCTTAATTTTTCTCAGAGGCCTCTTTTCAGGTTTGAGGTTCCTTTACTTGCCGTAAATCTGCGACACGGAAACAACGGCTTTACTTCTCTTCCAAAGGAAGCCATGCTAAGGATTTTTATGCGCGAAAAAATTCGTCGCCCTCCGCCGGTTAACCCGTGACATTGTGAGACGACTGTGTGTGTGTGTGTGTGTGTGTGTGTGTGTGTGGTGAGGTGAGGGGGGCGCGTGTGCGCTCGCAGCATAGCTCATAAACAAAACAAAAAGACCGTTTAATGTTTAGTATCTTAAAAGAAGCGAAACGAAGATGTTCAAGAAAATCTCTCACTCCATAGGAAAATGTTTTTGAAAATGTTGTTTTTCTCAAAAATAGCTCTAACGATTTTGATTAAAATACCATATATTAACTACATTTAAATTTCAAATAAAATTTATATCTTTATTTTCGGGAAATATCCTCTAAAGACCTCTTTTTTCTGGACAAATTTTGCATAACTGGCAAACCTTAAGAGAGAAACAAACAATTATTAAACAAAAAACCTAGATCCTGTTAAAACACATTTATCCTAATTTTTTTTTTGTGTGTTGACCGTTTCCAATATATTCCTTTTATTGATTTTAATTTTAAGCTATGTAACTTTTCTCAAATGGAAGTTACTTTTCGTTTCATCTCTTTGTCTTATTGCTAGCTATGCAAAGCGAACCGAACTCCAATTGTTTCAATAGAGACCAGCGTTTACAAAATTAGGCTATCCTTAGCTAGAGTATTCCCTTGTTTACCTTCTATTTGCAAGGAATCAAGTAATAAGACCAACTCTGCTAATGTTCATCTCGTTTAGCGTGGTGTATAAAATAAGTATCCTTTGTAAGAATAATGTGCTAGAGAAAGTCATGTGAATGGAACTCAGTGATTTCAGGTTAATAATTTAAAGTCTTATTTAATTATTTTTATTTCTTCTTGATGTTTGTGGAGATTGTTTCCAAAGGTACCAAGTAAAACTAATTTTACAGGAAATATTTGTAAACAGCATTATGGCTTCGCGCACCAAGCGAAATGTCACCGTGGTAACGTGTGTGACTCGCATTCGGGAGCTCATGGGTTCAATTCCCGTGGCTGGCCAACCTGACCCATGAGCTTTTTTCGGGGGTATTGTCATCTGTGTTAAGGCTGAAGAACCTGGCAATAATGTTCGATGAATGGTGAATTGTGCAATGCAATCGGTTTATGCCAGGATAGCATCGTCGATACCGCTCGATTGGGACTCACCTTCGATCTCGGGCCCGTGAGTGGGACCCAGCGGCGTCGGAGGCGTTTTATCTGTAACCCCGTGCATGCTTGCGTTTGTCGTCATTTGATTTTATGGCCCTTTGAGCTCTGTCCTTATCTCTGGAATTAAGTGGAAGCAAAGGACCTTAAGAGCCTACGTGTGGTGTTCTGCCCCAGGGTCTAGGAACCTTGTCCATGTGTAATCCTAGTTCTAATCCTAATTCTCCCATTAGCTTGTGAGAAATGTTCTAAATGTGTTAGTAATTATTATTGTCATTTATAAAGGCAAGTGGATTAAAACTGAAAGGCAATCGACAGACCTAATTAAAAAGTGGAATGCTCCCCTCGAAATGAAAAGAAAGAGGACCAAGTCCTCCGTGGTCTAGAGATAACATGCTTAGGTTCTGGTTCTCAAGGTCGCGGGTTCAAACCCGGTAGAGGGCAATGGGTACTTTTTTTTTTTTTTTTTGCGTAAAAATCCTCAGAATGGCTTCCTTCAAAAGGAAAGTACAGCCTTTGGTCTCGTGTTGTAGATTTATTTACTACAAGTAAAAGAACCTCAAATCTGATAAAGAAGCCTCTGAACAAAATTAAGCAGTCTTTCACACCCATTATAGAATGGGAATTTGAGAACCACAGCAGTTGAAGAGAGTCCATAAATAACACTGAATTTAAATTTCGTTTACTCAAGTTTATTCATAAAGTGTTATATTGGCAAACTAATAACTTATAACTGTTTCTCATAAACTGAGTTTTCAGCAAAATTTACAGTAAATAATTTTTATTACAAGAAAATGGTTTTGAAACTGTGTAGGTATAATGAAGAATAGTACAGGTTTACAATAAGTAGGGGAAGGTCCGGTTGTATCGGACAGTTGATTGTATCGGACAAGTAGGGTTACAACTTATAGCCGCCTTTAGCAGCTTGTCAAACCATTAATGTGTGTACTAAGGTAGAATACTGCCGCTCTCGCCATTTTGGATCGAGCGGTCAAGGTGTTTGCAAATGACAATCAGATATTTGTTTTTTGTGAGTTTTCTAATGCACGAAGATTACTTTGGAGCTACGTAGCTTGACTGAAATTGAGTAAAATAATGTTTTTAGTGTTTTGTTAGATGTGTGAATTACTATTCTTTATATTATAAGCGATAAATGCGTAGGCCTGACAATGCATATGTTATAAAACAAAGCTTCGGAGTGCAGCGTTCGAATTGTATCGGACAATAAATCCGAAGGTTGTACCGCACAATATTTACAAGTTTAAAAGGTTAAGTTCTGAATATTATCATTTTATCTTATTAGGATGGAGAAAAAGTGTCATAATTGGAATGAAAATCACACGAAGGAAGTCGGAGAAAAAGTTCGACTTCATGAAATGACAATTAGGGAAGTTAGTAAAAGATATTGTGTGCCTAAAAGTACCTTCGGTGATAGACTTCAAGCTCTGGCCTTTGAGTAAAATGAGTTTTTAATCCTAGTTTATCAGTATGCAGAGAAACTAAACATCAAGCATAAATTCAACAAAATAACGATGAAAGCTGGGAAAGACTTTTACTATGTCTTTATGCAGAGGCACACAGACTTGAAATTAAGAACTGCTGAATCCACCACCTTCAGAGAGCAGCAGGTTTCTGTAAGGAATAGGTCGATCGATTTTTATTATTACTATGATTATTATTATTATTATTATTATTATTATTATTATTATTATTATTATGAGTGTGAGCCATGTCTTTCTAAAAAACCACAAATGTCATTGATTAAATTATTACAATATGATTTTTCTATGCTTATAATAAAAAATGTATAGGAGGTTACTTCTTTTGATATTATTTTGTATAGCCATGTATGTTTAGCAATAAAAAGTTGTTTTATGATTTAAAAAAATACGTTATTTCAAGCACATCACCATGTCCGATACAACCCTCCAGAAATCAGAAAGGTCAAAATGCAAGGTTTATAAAACGAAACCATTATAAAGAGAAACCATTAAAGAGGACTCTAACATAAATGAACTTCTAAAGATATTGGAATAATTTAATTGTTAACAAATTTTATAACTTCGGAAAAGCTTAAGTGTCCGATACTACCCAACCCTCCCCTAATACATAAACTTTGGGTGCATTCACTCTAAGGAGAATACACACAGCACTAATGGCTAAATATGAGACGCCTTGATGCCCAAATTTAACAAACATTGAGATCAGTAGAAACACATAACTAACTGGAGCATAGGCCTATATATATAGAATAAATTCTGAACCTAGAATTAGTATAAACTTTAAATAAAACAACAAAACCAAAATTAGTAAATAAAAAATGCAACAGCCCTTCCTTTAAAAGAAAGATACAGCCTAAAATCCACAACAAAGTCTTAATTAAATTAAAAAAAATGTTGGTCTTGTTTTAGCTACATGCTCACTATCCCCATATAATTGCAACGATAATAGCATGCTCACAAAATAAAGAGGTTGGTTGGAAAAACTAACAAAATAACATAACTGTTGCAAATGGCAAAGGGTTTCCAAGGCTTACCAGCCCTTGTCACATAAGTTAGAATGCCAGACACACACTGACAGTGCCAGCAATCACAAACCTTGACCAGAGAAGGATACCAAAAGTATACTAGCTGACCAACAGAAGTTACCAAACCACTTAGAAAATTCAGGTCAAATATCCAACCCAACAGAAAATACTCCTACAAACAGTATATCTTCAAACACATTTATGTATAAATTTAGGATATCTAACACATTTATAAGTAAATATTAATAGTCTAGTTTGGATGTGCTACATTTTAGCAACAAAATTGGATATGGTGCATATTGTAATGAAATAATTTAGTATTATAAATGGATAAATACAAAAATGAATTACTGTTACTGTAAAATTGAGTACATTAAATAGCAATATATATTGTAAGATATGTAGTGCATGTTTGGTGTTGTAATCATAATGAGCATCAGTATTATTCTTATCCCATGTTCAAACAACAGAAACAGAATTTATATACTGTAAAGTTAATATCTCACTAACCCATGAATACTAACAACATTTTAGTCTCCTAATAAATAAATTATAGTATGTCTTCCCAATAAACACTACAATTTGGATGTGGTCTTCGTCGTCATTAAATATAGTATTGTGAATGGGTCTACACAAGAATTATTTATCATTGTAAAATTGAATACATTATTGAGCATTATTTATTTAAAAATATGTAGCCAATGTTCTAATGTAATCATAATGATCAGTTTCAACATGGATTTGGTCTTTTTTGCCATAAAACACAAAGTAGAGGAATTTCTGGAGAGTATTTTTTAAATGTTAATATATGTTACAACATCCTTTGATAGGAATTAATTTAGTAGGTAGCCTAAAGCCTTCTGACATTTATCTTCTCAGGATAAGGGAAAACTCATAAAAAGAACCTCATCCTAACCAAGATTCAAACTGAGAATCTTGAATGTGAAGCAGATTTAGTACCAGCATCACTACAGAGGTGCACAGCATAATTTGGTAATTTTTAGGAGATACGATATGTATCTACATTTTTAGTTTTGTGGATATGTTGCTGCCATTTGAAAACAAGCTTCATATTTGATATTATGGATATATGTCTTGTTCAAATCATTAAGAATATATTACAAATTTATTATTAATATATTAATAATATTAAAATAGAATAAAAATGAGTTTTGTAGGATTTGAATATATGTTTAGTTTTATTCATTAAATAGTTATTTTTGAATTGTAAATGCATATTTTAATTGTTTTATTTAAGTTTATTTTTGGTTAGTAGTTGTTTATTATCTGTAGAATTATTGTATAAAAATTGTAGATAAAATGTTTAAGAATAAATAGTAAGATCTAGGATGTGTAAAAATAAATAATAATGTTTACTCTGGAATAAGAAATTAGGGTATATATTTGATTGTATTTTAGTTCAAATCATTAATTTCATTGTTTATGCTATTTGGAAATGTTCATGTTAAAGAAAGGATAAAAAAAGGATATAACATTTTTATGTACATATTAAGCATTTCTTTCCAATCTTTGGGGCACTGATATTCAGATATTTTTGAGTCAGAATGCTTATTGCTAGTGTTTATCATTTTCTCATGCCTTCAATGTGCAATGTTTGGGAGGAGATTGGAAGGGGAGAGTGACTCATCAGTCCAACAGATGCAGTCGCCAAAGACTCTGCATAATGTAAACAGAAACAGTTAGCAAGTTATTTTTATTTACTTTGATGGTTATAGCCAGCCTCTGACATTCATTTCCATAGCATTTCTTTCCAATGTGCAAGGCAGATGGCCACTCTTCCTTTCAATAGGTTCATACATGGTCAGCCTTCATCTGTTTGCTAGGTTAAATAAATAATCCACTTAATGTTACAGAGCTTGCAATGTGAATGCCAGCACAACACATGTGGATCAAACTGTGAACGCTGCTGTCCCCTGTACAATCTGTTCCCTTGGAGAGCTGGTACTCCATCTGATGGGGCAGAGTGTGAGCGTTGTGAATGTCATGGCCACGCAACCAGCTGTCGATATGATCCAGAAGTTGAGACATCCCACACCAGTATGGATACTCATGGGCAATATCGTGGTGGTGGTGTCTGCAATAACTGTTCGGTAAGCTTCACTTCTATTGCATTAAAGCTTTATCTTCTTTACTTTCAGTATATTTTTTTTAAGAACTGAAATTTCATTTTATTATATTACAATACCATTACTGCTTAGATCAAAAGTTAAGATGAATAAAGTACTTTGAAACAATGTCTTATTTGACTGCCTCTGTGGTTGAGTGGTCAGCAAGTTGACGTTTCACATGGAGGTCCCGGATTCAATTTCCGGCTGGGGGGGGGGGTTCTTTAACCAGAATTATTCCCTATCCCCCATTGAGCCTGGAAGTATGTATGTGCGAGTGAATGTGTGATTGTTTGAGGAAAATAAAATTATTTAAACCCAATGTAAAGAACCTACAGATGAGTTGTTTCTAATGCAAACACCCCGGATATGACCTTAAATGTTAAAGGGGCCTATATAAATGAAACAATAAAAAAAAATGACCGATTTCCCAGGAGAACATAAATAAGCATAGCACTTAGACTAAGAGAGTTTAAATTTTTCTTTTGAAAAAATGAGTGAAGGGGGTATATCACATTCTGTGCATGATTCTTAAGTAATACATTTTACCATCAAGTAACTCCATTAAATAATACAAACCTCGATATCTGGATTTATGGCCATGCGGTCTTGAGAGCAGCTGCTGCAGGCAGCACCAACACTTTTCTTTAAGAACTTATCCATGTCCATTCTTGTTAAGAATGTATAAGCAACTAAGCATTATTTTGACTAGTTATCCAGAATACAACAATGTATAATGTAACTGTCTAAATACATTATTGTCACATTGTTGAACTGTGCATGCAAACTTGCAAATGAATTATTATTATTAAGCAGTGAATTGAATGGAAGGGGTATATGAAGTTAGCATGATAACCACGGAGGGTGACAGGCATAGTACGTGAGATATGGCCATATATGGCTCAAGATTCTTGTCCCAAAGTACAACAGCTCACCTCTATAATTATGTATCTTTGAATGGGTTAAAGGAAAGAGGCTTTTGGAAAGAAATTAAATTTGAACTAATAATAATCAAATTCAGGAAATAGTAGGTGGTTTAGGACACAATCACTGAACACTAAAATTAAAATGGGGAAAGGAAAATGATGTAGAATAAATAATCAGATAAAGCTACCAGGAGATGAATTGCATGGCCAAATAACATTTAAAGTTTTAGAGGGAGAAGATAAATGTCTAATGTGCAAATAAAAGATAATTATTGATATGTGATTCATGAATGTGGAGAAACTGAAGTAATGAGAGAAAATCAAAAAAGGATGTTAAGGAGTTTGATAGTTATTTAGGAAATATTAAAAGAAAATGGATAAAAAACTGAATCAAGGAAGATGTAAATATTTTGTATAGAGTGATCTTTGTAACAAGATAACTGCAATCAATTACAGTAGTCAGCAACTCCAAGTGGATTATAATGTATTCAGCTAATCTAATTAATTAGACTAATATACAATAATGATAATAATTGTTCTTTCACACAAGCCATGTATAGGACAGGGTTAAAAAGTTAGAATCAGACTGAAAATGCAATGAACTTTCAGTCAATTTAATTTTTCAGTTTCATTTAGTTTTAAAACCTTTGCTACACATGCCTTGTGTGAAAGAAAATCAATGTCCATTGATTGACCTAAAAGTTAGTTAAATTAAGAAGCCTGAGACTTAAAAAATTTACAGCACTGTAAGTCACCATTGGGGTATGTCATCTAAAAATCATTTGAGATATCCTTGTGGTTTATTGGGAAAAATGTGTGTCATTTGTAGAATTTAATGTTGTAGCTTAGTTAGTTAGGGCAATCAAAATTAAAACTGGATTCGGCATGCATTGAATTTTTCAGTCTGATTCTACCTTTCTAATATGTAATAAGCTTATCCAGTGAATATTAATATATATAAATTTTATATGAAATAAATTTATCTGTTACTATGAAGTTGTAGAGTGCCAATATGAGCAGTAATCTATTTTTGTAGAAAGTCTCTTCTTTTATCAAATTTTTTATGAAAGGGTGTTTTGTAACAGTGATACCTATGAATAGATACTTTCAGTATCACTTACGTATTATTTACCTGACCAGTTTCGAAGCCATGCAGACTTCATTGTTGATGGTTTCCAACTGAATCTCTACAGGATGTTCAATGTTGAGATGTGTCAGTCCCTGGTAACTGAGTGATGAACTTCCACAATGTGTTTTGTGGTGGCAATTCAATGTTGAATATGTGGTGTTGCTTTTTAACAGATGTCAAACTCTGCTGCATATCTGGCAGGTTTTCTCTTTATTTAACATCATTTAACTGCTTGTTCATATCATAGTAGTTCTGTTCATGACACTTGTTTGATCTGCATAATGGACAGTAGCCTTCCCCGTGCCCATACTAATTTGACTCCGCACCAAACAAATGATGCAAGGGTATCTCATCCAGTCTGGCTGCTTTTTTACCACCTATTCTAGAAGTTATACAGCCAGCCTGCTAGGTCTCAGGCCTTACACACCATAATACTTTGCTCTGTGACATGCAGATGGTGCTGGGATACTGTCCAGTCTAGCTACTTTCATTATCTGTGGATAGACGGCACCATCTATTTTTCTGTAATTTTAAGACTGAAGGTAGAACTTTGGGTCATGATATTAAATGCTCAATTCAGTACTTATCTTGATGACTGAAGGGAACCACAAAATAGCCTCAGCCAGATTGGTCAGTCCATGGAATTCGAACTGAGGACTATCCAAATGCAGGTCACAGACATTACTGCCTAAAGTCATTACACTTGGTAAAAAGTATGTTGTATGGTCGATAACCACAGGGTATTCCACATCATCTTATTTCTCTAGGAACCCATGGTTAGTCATGGCTAGTGAATTCTATACTAATGGTGTGCATAATTTAATTTTTCATTCATACTATTACATCTTTAATTTTTTGTTGCTTGCTAAGTTTTTATATTGGTGTTGTTTAGTGTAATGTGTAATTTGCAGTCTGGTATTACAACAAGAGTTTGCTAGGTGTAATAGCCCAATGGAGATTAATTTATAATAGTTTAGTATTTCTTCTCCCTTGCTTCTGAAAGCCCTTGGATTGCTCCTTGTGCAACATCCAAACAATTTTACAAACTAGGAGATCATATTGGTAATGCTGCTTACACTGGGTAATGGTTTTTTTAAAACTTGTAGATGTACTAAAGAATATTCTATGATTAGAAATTCTTCTTAAAAATTGACTCTCGAAGGTCTTAGACATAGTTAATTGAATAGAGTAGCATGTACAGAGTATCAGCTACAGATCATTACATGAAAATGTAGTGTTTTATTTAAACTATATAAATAATTAAGATGTAAATGGGTTTTAACCAGTTGAAAAATAAGTAGAAATAAAATACTTGTAAGCATTCAAATTTTTATATCTGATGTGGTTAAAATAATAGTTATTGGTAGAATTAATGCAATTTCAACATCAAAAATTAAGAAGATAATAAGAGCATTGAAAGGAATAATTCTTATTGGAGGCCATAAAGATCAATATCAATAGCAGGAGCAAGACTTCTGTGATAAGATGTTCAAAAGAATGATATATAGAAATATACTTCTGAAACAATAAAGAGAGTTATTCCTCATCGTAATCCTAATTTCAAAACCTGTTAGAGAACCACAAGCAGACTGTAGTCATTCTTGGGATGAATACCTACCTGGTGGTATAGTTTCAAATTAAACTGATGATTGATTAAAAGTGAAGAGTAGTAGTTTACAGTTTTTGATGGTGTTCTGTTTTACTTTCTCTACACCTACTATGTACATAGGTATAGAGATGGTATTGCACTCTACCCAAAAATTTGATACTGAGATTTCACCAGAAATATATGTTTTAGGGTCCCTTGTATCCAAAAAAAGCATTTTCACATAAAGGTCCATGTGTATATGTGTGTGTGTGTGTGTGTGTGTGCGCGCGTGCAGGCGTGAGAACACGATAACTCAAAAAAGAAAAGTTGGTAAAATACCAAACTTGGTATTTAAGTTTAGTATCTTCCAGGGATGCGACACAAAGATTTTGAGAAAAATCCCCTCATCCTAAACTACCCTTTACTTGGAACTTTTTTCGACAATTTTGATTTTCTCAAAAATCGCTCTAATAATTTTGATTAAAGGATCATATATTAAAGGTATTTACCTGACAAATAAGATGTATATCTTGAATTTTCTAGGAATAGCCTCTGAAGACTACTTTATTCTGGACAAATTTTATGGAATTTTGCATAACTGATAAACCGTAAGAGATGGAAAAAAACTTACCACACAAAAAATGTAAAGCACTTTAAAACTCACAATTTATTTTTTATGCATTTTTTTCATGGAGTTGATCGTTTGGAAATATTCCTTGTTTTTGGTTTAAAAAAGTATACTTTTCTCACACAGGACTTTGTCAACTGCTATCCATACAAACAAAGGAGCTTCAGTCACATAGCAACCAGCTTTTGACTATCACTTTATTCTATGGTACTCCCTTATTTCGCTTCCACTCACAAGGAAGCAAGTAATAAGACTATCTCTGCTAATTTTTTTCAATGAGTATTAAGTAAATAGAACAATAAGCTTTTTAACAATAATTTGTTGCAGAGATATAGAGAAAGTCATGTGAATGGAACACATCGGATTTTAAATGCCACAATGTATTTTATCAAAAGCTACCTCATGAAGCGCATTTCACTAAAGTAAATAAGCTGATATTATTTCATTACGCCTTTTGCTGTTACAGAAACATACAACTGGCATTAATTGTGAGAAATGTGAAGATGGATGGTATCGCCCACATGGAGTGTCTCGAAGAGCCATTAAACCTTGTGAGAGGTGTGATTGTGGAGACTCTCCTGGAGCAACTGGTCACTGTGCTCAGGATGGCAATGTTCAGGGCAAGGTGAGGCATTTCTCTTTTCAATATTCCAACTTTCCTACAACTTTAGTGTGCACATTGTCATTTATTTATGGTTATATTATGAGATCTTTCAGTATAAATGCACATGAGAGTAGTAGTATATTAATAGATGGTCTTTAGTGTTCCTTTCTCTACTACTGTTTTGTTACTATTAACAGTCTTAAAATGTCATTCTGTACTGCTCGCTATTATAATTTTATTGCATTTTTGTGGATTTAAGATCTATGGAAATTGTATACCAAGCTGGCAGTTTTTTTCTTTTTCTTTTTTCTTTATGGTAGGCACTAAAAGAGAAACAATGTGAAATCAATATCGAGTTGATTGGAATTTGTAGTTTAATGCTTATTCCTTATGAATGCAACCTTTTCACTTGATTTTGTCAATATTTTGTTGGGCAAAATCTGCTTTATTTTATGTCTGTCTCCCTCCCCCCTCTCTCTCTCCATCTCAACATCTCTCTGTTTATTTAGTTGTTTTTTTTTTTTTTTCAATGTGACAAAACAGAAAATAAATGGATCAGGACTAACTTCCCCAGCTAAGTTTTTATCAGGTTTTCTTCACTCATTGTAATTGGTAAATGCCAAGAAGATTCTCTAATCTTAGATCTGGATCATTTTCTTCCCAAGTTTCTTTTCCCATTATCATTTAATTTCATGTGCCATCAGTGTCTACCACCTGTGGTGTCACATGCAATAAGAATTGACACTATACATCATCTAACAAACAAGAAAATATCAATCACCAAACATATCTCATCTATTTCCCCATTTGCACAATTCTTGAATTTTGTTTCAGTATATTGCTATTGCAAAAATTAGTCTTCTGTTTCTCAATTCTCTCCATTATTAAACCTTTTCTCCCAACTCCTCATATTTTCATTCTTTGTGAATCATCTTTCCTGGCCCTGACAATGCTTTCTTCCAGAGTTTTCTCAGTTCTCATAGTTATCAAATGTCGAGAGGTAACTAAACTCAGGCCTGGAATGTTTCTTTCCCAATCTTCTTTTCTCAATATCATTTAACTTCATGCGTCACCACTGCCTGCAGAGCCAATTGCAATAGGTACTATAATTAAACACTCCTCTTGATAAACATTTTAATTAGCCCAAAGCTAATGTTCAAGACATTAACTAAATGCTAGTGCTATATTTTCGAATTAAATAATATTAAAAATTCTAACAGCAGTTTAGTAGTTATATAATACAGTGATTGTTCTACTGCTCATTTTATTATGTCTTTGTTGCAGAAAGCAGGCACATGTGAATGTAAACCAGGATATTCAGGAGAAAAATGTGAAGTATGTGCACCAGGCTTCAAAGGATTCCCACGATGTGAAGGTTGTCCATGTGACCCACATGGTACTGCAGATTGTGAAGGAAAGGGATGTACCTGCAAACCTCATGTTACAGGAACCCGTTGTGACTCCTGCATCCCTGGATATTTCGCACTACATGCAGGTTGTCTACCCTGTTTCTGTTCTGGACTGGGAACAACCTGCAAAGCTGCTAAAAACCTTCACAAGAGCAAGGTAAATTATACAAACCAAACATCAGTAGTGTTATGAGACCTTCAGAAATGCTGGGTAGCAAATTAATTCTTTGTGAATGGAAGACATAGTGAAAAATAACATACAAAAATTTAGAAGTGGTCTCACTACATTAGATTAGTGAGGAACAAGTTTTGAGGAATCTTCTTCTCATCATCAGCAAACTGTAACTGGATAACTTGCATCTAATGATCATGTCTGTCTCTTTGACTCTCTGTTGGTGGTTCTACAAATTTTGTAATAAGACGATTTTGATATGAAGCTTCATTACTTTGCTCAAAATTTTCAAAGAAATAATTTCTTCTAAACATTTAGTTCAGTGGGTTTGTGTGCCTGCCTGATAAACATTACTGAGTTAATATTTTTGTGCCCTTGCATATAAAAATATGTAGCAATGTGATTTTGCCTCTTCCCTGGATTTGGTGTTCCTATACTGTTCCTTAAGCCTCATTTCTACATTTTATTTTGTTTCACCTATATAGAACTCTCAATCCACATAAATAAGATTTTATTTTCAAAAAGGTAATACCTATGAGCACATAAAAAATTAAAGAAAGTAACAGAACACTTATCCTTGAAAATAAATTCATGTTAAATTTGTATGAAAACTTACCAAGGTGTAAAAATGTCAGCTCAAAAAAAAAAAAACAACTGGGATTTATAGGATTGATTGCAGGGATTGTAATGAAATCATGTAGGTCAAATGAAACAAAACATAGAAATGAGACTTAAGGGACATTTTAGGAGCATCAAAGAGAAAAAATCAGCTGTTATGGCACATTTTTGGATGCAAGGGCACAACATTATTAACTCACAAACTTTTATTTTGTCCATTGATATTATAATTGACAAATAACTTATCACAACATTTGTAGAGCAATTGACAGAAGGGCAATAAGACATACATGCTCATTAGAAGCAAAGAAAATAAGATTCCTCAAAACTAGTTCTGAGGTAATTAAACTGAATGTAATGAATTTGTATATGTGAAAATTCATTTAAGCAAATTATAAGTTTTATATGCACATGGTATTGGCTATATGGACTGCACTGAGTACTCATTCAATTGTAGATCCACTGATAGATATTAAGAGTCTGATGTATTCCATTCACACAACTTTCTCTAACTGTTCCATATACAAACTATTCATACAAAAGATCATTCTTTTATAAACATGCTAATCGAGATAAACATTAGAGAATTGCTAAGAATTATTACTTGCTTCATTGTAAGTAGACGGGAAACTAGGGGATACATTAGGCTAAAGTGATGGTCAAATTTTTTTAAAAACTGGTCTCTATGAAACAATTGAAGATCAGTTCACTTAGCATGGTGCCGTTTGAAAAAAATTCAAATTAAAATTGAAACCAGTAACAAGGAATATCTCAAAAACGACAATCAACTCGACAAAAAAATAATGTAGAGGTACGTCCAGAAAGTAAGTTCCGTTTGGTAATAAAATTAAATTGTGTACAGATGCAGAATAATTATTTATTCCACAAAATTCTACAACTCTTAAACTACTTTTCCACATAACTGCCGAAATTATGCAGGCATTTGTCATAGCGTGGCACAAGTTTTTGTATACCTTCTTCATAGAAGTTTGCCGCCTGTGTCTTCAAAAAGTTGGAAATATTTTCTTTCAGCTCTTCGTCATTGTTGAAGTGTTGACCGCCAAGGAAAGACTTGAGATGTAAGAACAGATGAAAGTCGCTAGGAGCAAGGTCAGGGCTGTACGGAGGATGGTCAAACACGTCCCAGCCAAATCCCTGTAGGAGGTTTTTCATCCCATTTGCAGTTTGTGGTCGTGCATTGTGAAGAAAAACAACACCTTTTGACAGCAATCCTCGGTGCTTATTCTGTATTGCGCGGCACAATTTCCTAAGTGTCTCGCAATAAACATCTGCTTTGATTGTTTGACCACGCGGTAAGAAATCAATGAGTAAGATGCCTTCCTTTCCAGTCCCAGAACACTGTGCACATCATTTTTCGAGGTGTCAAGATTTGTTTCAGCTTAACCTTTACTGGGGATGAAGTGTGCCTCCCTTCCATTGATTGCCGCTTACTTTCAGGGGTGTCGTAAGAAACCCAAGTCTCATGTCTCATCTCCTGTGACTATTTGTGTCAGAAATTCTTCGCTGTCTTCATCATAACGGGTTAAAAACTGAAGTGCACTACCCATCCGTTTTGTTTTGTGTTGCTCAGTAAGAATCTTTGGTACCAAACGTAAGCAAAGTTTATCAAATTTCAGTTTTTCGGTAGCAATTTCATGAGCTAGTGATCATGAGCTTTGGGTAAATTCCATAGCGAGAGCACTAATTGTAAACTTGCGGTTTTCCTGGATCTTGTCATCAATCGCGTGAACCAGTTCTTCTGTAACCAAAGATGGACGCCCACTTCGTTCTTCATCGTGCACTTCACTATGTCCTTCATTGAACTATTGGACCCATCTTCTCACCATTGAATCACTCATCGCATTTTGTCCGTAAACTTTGCAAATTTGCCGATAAATTTCAATTGGTTTCACTTTCCTAGCATTCAGAAAATGAATCACAGATCTGATTTCACAAGCGACAGGATTTTCAACAACACCGACATTGTAAACAAGCACAACAAAGCGTATATGGCTGACAGCGATCTCAAAATGGCACATGTTTCTTCCCCTTGATACAGAGCGTCTACCGCGCATATGCGGAACTGCGATCACAGCGCTGCAGCGGAGATAAATTGAAACGGAACTTACTTTCTGGACTTACCTCGTATATGACATAAATTATATGTTTCGATGAGATATACATTTTTTATGTGCTAAGTTTCTGTGCATGTCTTACGGTGTAACCATTATGTAAAACTCATCAGGAATAAAGAGGTATCACAACCTAAGATAATTTCTTATATCAACCAGAATCATATTTTTTATTTGCTTTTGCTATTCATACATTAAATAATTAGTTCTTAGTACATGTATATAAACATACTGACATACTCTTTCCAAGAAGAATAGGTACACAAAATTGTTTTAATAGAGCATGCATGAATGTGTGCTGTTCTTAATGTAGCAGGTGAAATTTTTGTATATCAGCTAGTCATAGGCAAACTGATTGGTTCTTACTGGCGACAAGTAGGAACATAGAGTGTTTCTCATTTGCTCAATGCCTTAGTATTGGACTCACTCAACAAAACAGATTCATGCTGTCATGTATTGAAACTGTTATAGATTAAGTGTGAAATATAATAATGTTCATGTATAAGCTGATAATACTTAGGAGATTAGCCTGGTTCTGACATTCTGCATGGTTGCAGCTGTTACCAACACTGCAGAAGGTGGCACATCACAAAAGCTTATCACAGCTGTCTTTTTTTTGGGGGGGGGTTAGTGTTTAACACCCGCTTTAACTACTTATGGCACTGCAGGCAGTACGGCTGTCTTTGACGAATGTATATCATCTGTAGACATTGCTGTGGTCTATACAGTTAAATGTCATTCAAATTATGCCCTTTACCCCTTAATACATAAAAATTGTACTGCACCTTGCTGCTCTTCACAAGTGGGCAATAGTAACATGGGCGCCATCTTTGTTGCATAGTTCACACTTCTCTTGCTAGAGCTACACATGAGAAACAAATAGTGTCCATAGTGGAAGCTTCAAACTGTATCTTAGTGAAATTTCAACATCCCTGTTGAAATACCAATGCGAAAAAAAAAAAGTCTGTTGTATTCCATTCACATGACTTTCTCTACTTCTCTGCAACAAATTATTGTTAATAAACTTATTCTTCTATTTACTTCATCTGATGTATTCCATTCACATGACTTTCTCTACTTCTCTGCAACAAATTATTGTTAATAAACTTATTCTTCTATTTACTTCATGCTAATCAAGAAAAATTAGCAGATATAGTCTTATTACTTGCTTCCTTGTAAGTAGAAGCGAAATAAGGAAGTACCATAGGTTAAAGTAATAGTCAAAAGTTGGTTGCTATGTGACTGAAATTGTTTTTATGGACAGGAGTTGACAAATTTGTGTATGAGAAAAGTATGTTTTTCAAAGCTGAAACCAAAAACAAAAGAATATCTAGAAAAACATGTATATAACATAAATTGTGTGTTTTAACGTGCTCTACATTTTTTGTGTGGTAAGTTTTTGTCCATCTCTTACGGTTTAATAGTTATGCAAAATTCTGTAAAATTGATCCAGATTAAGGTAGTCTTCAGAGGCTATTCCCAGAAATTTCAAGATATACATTTTATTTGTCAGGTAAATATCTTTAATATACAATATTTTAATAAAAATCGTTAGCCATTTTTAAGAAAATGTAAAGGGTAGGTGGGGGTGAGGGGATTTTCTTGAAAATCTTCGTGTTGCATTCTTGGAAGATACCAAACTTAAATACCAAGTTTGGTATTCAACAGTCTTTTCATTCTTGAGCTATGCTATCCACACACACGCACACACACACACACACACACAGACCTTTTTCTGGAAATGCTTTTTTTTTATTCAGGGGGACTCAAAACATGTATTTCCAGTGAAATCATGGTATCGAATTTTTGGGTGCAATGTAATATCTTCTCTATACACTATGTACATAGTACATATAGAGAAAGTAAAAAGTATTGTGCATTACT
The DNA here is from genome assembly GCA_030762935.1 of Hymenopus coronatus. NCBI lineage: Eukaryota > Metazoa > Arthropoda > Insecta > Mantodea > Hymenopodidae > Hymenopus > Hymenopus coronatus. The sequence goes on along the minus strand of CM060881.1, from coordinate 114,481,109 downwards.
TTTCAATCCACCCTTGTAGTTTATTCAGACTGCTGAATAGTGCACTGATAAAATATTCTGCATTGGTTGCTCTAACACCTATTATTTGTTTGTGAATTTTATTATTTACTTTATATGTAAATGTGTGTCAGTCCTTAACACTTTTATAATGCTTTTTAAATATGTAACATTATCATGAGGCAAATTTATGTCTCTTCTCAGTTCACAAATAATTATTCTGGAATGTACTTAAGTACTATTAATTTTCTGCAGAATATCATTCTTTTTCATAGGCACAATATGTTCACCAACATTTTACTCAGAGCAACTGCTCTAACTTTGAGACAATGTGCAGTATATACATAAATTTACTCCACATTGGTGCATGAGATCACTCATTTCTGATTGATTACATTTTCGGGGGCTGCTAATATGGGTTTCTAATGGCAACATTTAGATTAATATAAATAGATCCATTTATGCTATCATGACTTTTCTCACTATGTCGTACACTGGTTCCCTGGCATAATTAGACAATTTTCTCACATATATTTTTTATATGTCTACTCTATATCTAGGATAATATAATAAAACAATACAAGTTTCCCTTGCAAAGAAATACAAGAGATTGTAACCTCAAATACAGCCATAAACATGAGTTTAGGCTACTAAAACTATCACTCTGGGAACATTTTAATAATAATAATAATAATAATAACAACAATATTAATATTAATAACAATATTAATATTAATAACAACATTAATAATAATGATATTAATATTAACAATAACAAACTCCATGGCATGGTAGCCCACAAGGAATCTTGGCCTACTGTCTGGCTGCTGCATCCTCTATTTCGATCCATGTTAGATGTCATGGATGTTGAGAATATTTTGTACCAGCAAATTATCATAAACCCACTAACTATATTTCTAGCTACTTTAACCTTCATTGCTTACATCTTAGTGAGGTTGACTAGGAATATAGCTTAGAGATATTAAGAGCCTAAACAAAGGATAGTAAATGTGGTATCAGGTATTGCTCCATGAAGTAAAATAAAGTTCATATTTTATACTTCAGGTATTATTAACAAAAGAAATATTACATGGTTTAGTAGAATTTACATACCTGAGTTAATTGTGGTGTAGTAGTCATGTCCTTCTAAATAGTTGTAGCCATCACTTGTTGACTTATTAACTGCCCTACACATACTCTGCTTGACAGGCTCTAAGCCTAATTCCTCTCCCTTCCTCTAATCTATGCTACACTACATTATCATTAAAAATAGAGCATTACCATACAGTATAATTCATGATGTCTGTCTTGAGTTTTGTTCTAACATGACATCATGTATTGCCTAATGCAAAAACCTATTATAATCTCCCCATAACAATGTAACCTACACAATATTACATATTACTTAAATATGTCAAAAGTATTTTCTATTTAATGAAAATTTGAAAAGCCGTTTTGAGCCAGTATATTTAATATTTTAATCCATCAATTATATATAATAAGAGAGATGGAAATTTGTAACTCTACATCACTGAAAAGCACTTATTTGGACGTGTTTCGGGAACTGAGTATTGTTCCCATTCTCAACAATTTTTCTTAACAAGTGCTCGTGTTGTTTCCTGTCCGAGGGAAGCTGTAGATCACTGATGCTCTCTGCTGCCAGGTGATGAATCTCCCAAGGGTGGTTAATGGCAGTAATTCAAAGTTCATTATGTGATCTTATGTTTTTGTATATGTATTTTCTCCCAGGTTTCTAATTTATACTGTTTTTTATTGGTTTCAAAAGTTTTATGCTGGATGTGATGTCGTGATTAGAAGTCCAGTAATGATGTGCTACCACTAGTTTCTCTAATTTCTTTTGGTATAAATATCTCATATGTTCTTTTAGTCTTATTTTCAGGGTTTTTTTTGGTTCTGCCTATGTATACTAGATTACAGACTTTGAACTCCATTTGCTATATTCCAGCCAACATTTTGCTAGGAATAGGGTCTTTTGCTTTGTTGCACAGCAGATTTGTATACTATGATGATTCTGAGGAGCTAAAGTGATGTTTTTTTTGAAGATTTTTTGGAATTTCTGTTGTGCCCAGGAGTGATAAGAGACTTTCTGCATGTTTGCTTTGCTTGTCAGTTTTGTAGTATTGTTTTTTTGTTTTTTTTTTGTTTTTTTTTAATGCACTTCTTGCTCTCAAATTTCTTGATCTTCTTATCTATTAGGGTTTTTTGGTAACTGTTTTTGATGGCTAATTGTATGATATGCTGGTATTCTTGTTTGTATTCTTCAATTTTCCAGAGGTAGAGATAGATGCTGAAAGTTAGTTTATTACAGTTTCTAATGATGTTTATGTCCAAATAAGGTAACCATCCATTTTTTATCTTTTAATGGTGAATTTTATGAATCTTTTTTTGTAAATTTAATAATATTAGGGCATCTTCTGAAAATTTTATTGGAACTATGGCAAAAATGTTGTCTACATATCTATACCAGTTGTAGGAAGCTCTTTGTGATTTGGCATTCAAAATGACTCTTGTATAATTCTGCTAAGAGTGGTGACAGAGGGTTGCCCATAGTTAGTCCAGTGGTTTGTTTGAAGATTTTAGTTTGCAAAACGAAATAGTTTTGGTCCAAGCATAGGCTCATTAGCTTTACATTGTCCTCTGTTTGTGTCCTGGGTATACTGCCGTTTTCTAACCTATGTTCTAGGTGCTGTAATAGTTCTTCTGTCAGTATACTAGGGAACAGTGCAGTAACATCAAATGATACCATCATTTCTGTAGGTGCAATGTTTATTTTTGACACACACATCATTACTGGACCTCTAATCACAACATCACACACCTGGTATAAAACTTCTGAAACCAATAAAAAACAGCTACAAATTAGAAACCTGGAAGAAAATACATATACAAAAACCAAAGATCACGTAATGAACTTTCAATTACACTGCCAACCACCCTTGGGAGATTCATCACCTATCACCAGAGAGCTGTCTATGACTTCCCTCGGACAGGAAACAACACAAGCAGTTGTTGAGAATGGCAACAATCTCTGTTCGCGAAATACATCCAAGTAGGTATTTTTCAGTGATGTATAATTCAAATTCCCAATTCACTAATTATATGACTACACATCACAGTTACTACCTTCTAAATCTTCAAAATTAATGCACCATTTGATTTTGTGAATAATTATTTCCTTTTCTTTCAGGTTGGTGGTACTTTGTTAGGCTGGTTAGTAAGTGATCTTGCTGTCAGCAAAACAGTGCAACCAACATTTGATGATGAAATTGGGGAACTAGTTGTTGGAAATTATCAGCTACCAGGAGTGGAGAGCTACTTTTGGCTTGCACCAGAAGTCTATCTTGGCAACCGACTGACCAGCTATGGTTCCAATGTGAAGTTCAGTGTTGGCTGGATTGTAATGCGTGGTGATACCAGTGGACGTCCAACACTAGGCCCTGATGCTGTTTTGGTTGTAAGTTAAAAGCATCCAATTTCTGTAAATTCTTTTAAGGTGTGAATATTACTGCTTATGAGAGCAACCTAATGTTATGGTTATGAAAAAATACAGTGCATAACCACACTTGACAGTATGTATAAATAAATTTTACTGCCATACTTGTACCTTGGCTAACAAAACAGCAGGAACTTTAAAAATGTAAAAGATACTATAATTTGGCCTATTCATCCTTTAAATCACCTGTTCCATCTTGGGTACATGCTAACAAGCTGTGGTGTACTCATGCCTTACAGGAGTCTACCTGCAATATGTTACACAGTTGGGCACTGGGGCAAGCTATCATCATGGCTGAATCAAGTTTATATAATTATGTATATTCCATTTCCTCATTAAATTCAGCAACTTTAGACATATAAGACACTGCAGGAGTCCGCCCTTTTTGGTTAAACCCAAACTGTGCTTCCCATGAAATGTCAACCAGCCTTGACATAGTGACACATACTATGAGAAACAACAAAACCTCAAGATTGGTAGGAAGTGTAAGGATGTGTGCTATAACCTTCATGTTGGTATGGGTGGCTCAGTTGGCTAGGCGCTGACCTAAGGATGCAGGTTCAAACCCAACCCAGACCAATAATAATTTTCAGCCCCATGTCAGTAGATCTACTGGCATGTAATGGTACTCCTGCAGGAGAAATTCCTGTATATCAGGAGCAGTGATGTTATCCTATTAATTGAGAGCACCTTTAACAACAGATTTTTTTTTAAATGACCTTTGCCCAGTCAGGCTCTTCCTCCAGCTGGCTCTGAACACTGATATGTAGGCATATTGATTCAGCTGCCCAGAGTTGGAACAGGCTGCTTTGAGGGCATTTCACTGCTAGAAGGTAAGGATGCTGCTAGCTGTCCTGAGTTTTGTGAAAACTATATTATGCAGATTCATATATCAGAGTCAACATTTTATGATTTTTCAAAATAAAGCCAAAAAAAAAAAAAAAAAAGTCACAATTTAAAATTGTGTTCACCTTAGTCTACAACATGTAATTTAAAGTTCAAACAACTTCTGTGTAGCTTAACTCAACTCACTCACTCACTCACTCACTCACCCACCCACTCACTCACTCACTCTCACCCACTCACTCACTCACCCACTCACTCACTCACTCACTCTTTCTTTATTAATTATGAGTTAGATGTATTAACACTTTTTGAGAGTAATTCCATCATGTCTAACATGATTTCAACTACCTCTCACTAAGTGTGCATGCTGATGGCACACTTATACATAGTCAGCAGTTATCTAACTACTGTAGGACATCATATGATTTAGAGGCTCCTTTATCCTTGTAAACAGACACGTCACTCAAAAATATAATTCTATAAAGATATACTTAAGTTTGCATTGTTCTCTGATAAATTTATTTTTTATATTTCATAATAAATTTAGGATGTATAATTTATTGCAATGAGTTAAAAGTACATGTGGTCTTTATTAGGGACACAATGGAGTGAGACTAGGATCAGGCTCAGGATGGTACAAACCCTCAAATGTCACCTTATCAATACCACTGGTGGAGAAGTCCTGGTACCACATACCTGCAGATGTGATTGACATTGGTGGGCAGGAGTACCATCGTGGAAAACCTGCTTCACGAACTGATCTACTGGGTGTCCTCTCTAATGTGAGACACTTGCTTCTTCGTGCCAAATTCCATACTGATCAGATAGAGGGCAGGTACAACTATTGCAATAATCTTATGTTTATTTCTAATATTAATAGTTTTATACACCATTAGACAGGGAACATTACTGGGCTTAGGTCAGTTTTACCCAATTTTCTTCAAAGGGAGGCTAACATTAAACTAAACATGTGGCTTTTAAATGCTAGATTATCTTCATTACTCACGCATTTCACCATTATTTTCTTCCTTTAACTATGGGGCATTTGTTGACAAAGCATCTTCACTGAGGTTTAATTGATAACAGCATTTTTCATAACAACATGATTAAAAAATTTAAACCTTATTGATTAATGTATGGTGCATTCAATTGAAATGGACAGGGATGTAATCTTCGTTGTAAATACCAGTTATTAATGAAATTCAAAAACAAAATTTGCTTTGGGGTGTAAAAGCAATCTAATATATAAATAATAGCAGAAAAATATTGTCATAAAAAACTTTAATAATGTTAAACTCAATAATACTATACTTAGGAGTCTATAATACTATACTAGGCTATTTTAAATAATAATTATTATTTTTATTATTATTATTATCATCATTATTAGCATTATTATTATTATTATTATTATTATTATTATTATTATTATCTTTTGTTTGTTTTTTGTTGTTTTTTTCATTTGACAAATTATGTATGTGTTTTTGTTCAAGATTTAATATAACAGTATAAATTATGACATTTAATACATGCAACTAATAATACTAATGATGATGATGATGATGATAATGACAGTTGAACAAATCAATTGTAATTACCATTAACTAGACTTTAAATTAAAAATAATGACCTTTAACTATTTTTGAAATAGATAACTTCTGATTTTGTGAACATCAGGCAAATTAAGAACCTGTATCTTCAGTAATAATCTTTTGCTTCAGCTGTCCTTGAGACTCATCGGCTAGGCTTTACATGGCAAAAGGGAAGACTTGGAGAGTTTTATTGTAGCAACTTGCCCCACCTTGTCTCTTAACACTTATATACTCATTAGTCATGTTAGTCGGTCATGCTACTCACACCTGAGAAGACCGGCAAAAACACTGTGAACAAAATCAAATGTTATCACAAAGAGCCCATTTTATTTCATAGCAATAAGCTAGGATGCAACAACCAACAGATGTTTGTTATTTATAAAATTAATAGAAATTCTCACTTCACAAATTTACCAGGCTTTGCAGCTAGCTCACAAAATATGCCCATGATGAACAAAATATTCTGCAGCTCATAAATATAGTACTTCATCTGAAAAATAGATAATAATACACACGATAACTGAGTGCTTAGGCTTTCATGGCCGGCATCTATCCAATAAAATGTTGATTCTGGGCTTTTAGGCCGAGGTCCAGTAGATGTATAAACACCTGACGTTTCATCCACCATTCCATCGGGCATCCTCAAGGAATTAGACTTCTGCTTTTAGCTGCTGAAGTTGCACCCGGAATGAGCACCAGTCTTATATATAGTTGGGTGAGACTACACCCTCTACTCTCATTAGCTGGTACGCAGAAATCTGTTTCCTCTGAGGATGCCTGACAGAATGGCAGGTGAAACATCAGGTGTTGATACATCTACTGGACCATGGCTTAGAAGCCCCAAATCAACATTTTATTGGACACACAATAACTATTTGATTGTGTGCACTCAGATGAGGTTTAGCATGCAAAAATTATCACTTTGCATTGTGACCTATCCTTTTTAATTAACTCAACTCTTTGCCTATAGGAAGAAAAGGAAGTATTGTATTCCACCCTAAATTTTGATACTAAGATTTCACTGGAAATACAATTTTTGAGACTCTCAAATCCAAAAGAAATGTTTTTAAAAAACATGTGCACAAACATGCATAACCCAGCATAACTTTAAAGCAAAAGGTCAGTTAAACTGAAACTTGGTATTTTACTTCAGCATCTTCCAAGGATGTGACCTAAAGTGGTTTTAAAAAGCTCTCCCAACCTCAAAACATCCTTTACATGGAAACAGTTTTGTTATTTTTGATTTTCTCAAAAATGGCTCTCAACAGTTTTGATTAAAGTGCAATATTTTTAAGATGTTTTCATAACAAATAAACTTCACCTCTTGAATTTTCTGTGAATAGCCTGTGAAATCCTCTTCATTCTGAATGAATTTTGTATAACTAGTAAACAGTACGAGGTAGAAAAATCTTACTACACAAAGAATGTATATATCATTAAAGCATAATAAAAATAGAAATAGAATGTATTCACCTAAGAAATACAATGAATTAATGTCTTCATAAAAAAAAAAAAAATTAATAAACTGATTACATTGGATAGGTAGAGTCAGACTGAAAAATTTGATACCATAGCCGGGATTTGAACCACGGATCTCCCGATCTCTAGCCGGTTGCTCTGCCACTGAGCTACCTTGGCAACATACCGGCATATCCTTGGTTCAAATCCTGGCTATGGCATTGAATTTTTCAGTCTGACTCTACCTATCTAACTCCTGTCCTACACACGGCTTGTGTGAAAAATAAATAACTCCAAAACTGATTACATGTCCATATGCATTATACTTTATCATCACCATTATCATCATCATCATCAGCAACAAAAACAGCAAGATAGACAGTGATAGGGATCCTATTTTTAAAAATCTGTCACCTTAGCCTACTGTATTCTTCATATATCTCAAAAGAAATGTGCAATGAAACTTTAATGCCATTAATGAGAAATAGATAGAAGAATGAGATATTGTGAGAATACTTGTAACAGAGTGAATAGGAAAGAATTTTTAATAGACTCAAATGCATAATAATTATTTTTCATTTGTATTACAGTTTAGCAGAAGGCTGGGTGGAGATTGGAGAAAAAGGGGGTTCTGGTTCATCAGTAGAGCTAGTGGAGAAGTGTGATTGTCCTCCAGGTTATACTGGTCTTTCCTGTGAGCTATGTGATTATGGCTACACACGAGTAACACTTGAAGGCAATACTTGGGAGTGTAAACGCTGCAACTGCAATGGTCATGCTCCAACATGTGACCCTATTACTGGCCAGTGCACCGTGAGTAATACCTATTCAAAAGTATTAGTTAATGATCTTCAGAATCATTTCAGTGAGATAAAAACTAAAACTCTAAATCCGAAGATGATGCTCATAATCAACTATGTGTAATATTTAACTAAAATATGTTCAGGGCCCAAAAGAAATTATGTCACTCTCTTTCCCAAATTTACAGCTTAATGCAAAAATAAATAAAAACAGAAGAAAAGTATTAAGGAATAACAGACTGAATAATAGACATACATGAGGAGAAACAATTTTATTAAGTATATCCTTAAATAGAGACAGACAACCGAATTCTCAAAAAATTAATTTAGCAAAAATTGTGGAAATTCTAGTTTTAAAAGAATGGTACATGGGTTTACATGGTTGTAATTTATACACCCATGAATGGCTATTTAATAGGGTAGTGTGATCAGTCGGTCAGTCAGTAGTTGGCAATGAAGTCATCTGTTCTCTTGTACTCCAGTATTTTAATATGATGATATCTGTACATATAATGTCTGCTTATTTTGATTTATAATCATTAGTGTGATTTTTATCATGAATTACAACTTTTTTTGTGAAAGCTGTATTTAAGCTATTGGATTCATTCCATTTTATATTAAAGCATTTGCTTTTGTCAGTCTCTGTATTGAATTTCAAAGCTGCACCATTGATAGTTTATGCAAAATGATACATAAAATTTTAGTTAAAAAATACCTCGGAATAAAAACACCTTATTCACAAAAGATAATCCATCAGATATACGCAAAAGTATATGTATTTTAAAATAGTATGAGGGGCACTATTGTATTATGAGCCTAATAATAAAAATCAGTAATTTAACATTGAAAATTCTTTATTATTTCTCAAAATATTCTCCTTTGTGATCAATACATTTTTACATGCATTGGAATTATTTTTCATAGCACTTTTTCCCAATCAGCTGCTTCTGCCAATGAAAATTGTTGCTTTTGCAATTATTTTGTTGTTCAGGAAAAAAAGTAGTCATTGGGTGCCAAATCAGCACTGTATGGTGGATGAGTCATCAATTCAATTTTTTGAATGTTTAAATAATCAGTTGTTAGACAAGATGTGTGAGCTCTAGTATTGCCTTGATGAAGAATGATCTGATGGCTCTTATTGTTTTCCTTATTTCACCGAAGACTTCCAGCAAACAAAGGTTGTGTACCATTCATAATTGACTACTTTACGTTCCCCTAAAGACAATGTTGCCACATGATTAGTTTTTTCTGAAAAAACAGAGGACCATTTGTTTCGAAGTGCTAGGAGTGGAATTGGTTCATATGCATAGATCCATGATTCTTCATCTGTTACTATCTTATATACATATTTTGAAGCTACACTATTTTATTTCTTGAGCGTTTGTGTGCACCAATCAACATGAGCATCCTTTTGAAATTGTGTTAAATTATGTGAGATCCAACGAGAAAAAAACTTTTCATTGCTAAATGGTCATGCAATATTTTATATATGTTGGTGAAACTAATGCCTAGGGATGCCTCTATCTCATAGTATGTGGCATGATGATCTTACAGTATCAGTTTTTGCACAGCATCAATGTTTTGTGGCATAACATTGATTTTGGATGACCTTCGGATTTTGACAGTGAGAAAACAGTAGCCATAATTAAACTTGTTATACCAGCATTTCACAGTGGCAAAGGTTGGAGCTTCAAAACCAAATGTAGTAGTAAGTTATAAATGCATTCTTGGCTTGATAATCCATGTCAAAAGTCATAATAAATCGTCACACAAACATTTTTACAAGTTAATTCCATCTTTTCACTGAGCACAATTTTTAAAAAACTGTAAACAACACAAATAATGCTCATTGGCAAAATATCTGAAGTAGATTAAGGCCTACAACGTAAACTTTCCAGTGGAAACATCAGATGACACCTTCAGCAATCAGTGTTGCCAAGGCTCAGAATATAAATAGTGGCCCTCGTAAACATGCATATAAAATTTGGTGTGCTTATCTGCAATAGTTTAAGAGAAACTAACTTTACTAAAATTATACACTTTTGCTTATTTCAGACATCTATCTAACCATACAATATGTCTGATAATTAATTTTCTCCAAATTTATATTTTGAAAAATTAACATTAATTTGGATATTTTGCCACCCAGATCCCAGGCTCCTTTGCTCCTTTCTAAATTTGGTTCGGATAATATACAGTAAAATGCCAGTATTATTCAGTTGAAGGATAATGACTACACTGTAAATGAGAAACAATTTATGACAAGGTAATATTAAATTTATACTCATTTCATAAAAGTGTAATTTATTTATTATTCAACGTATGCTACCACATATAGTGTTACATGAGATCTAAAAAGATCAAATGTTAAAAAACCCAAAGTCCCTCCCCTAAATCATCCCCAACTGCAGGCACATAAAAAAAAAAAAAAAAAAAAAAAACATGCGCGCGCACACACCACAGGCAACACACACTCAGAGCATTCTTTTGTGTTGAAAAGAAAAGAAATAGAGGTCACAAAGACAAATCAGAGTCCCACTGAAAGAAAAAAGAGAATAAAGTGTACAAAAATCCTGTCATTCCATTGCATATACCTTGATGCTAAAGAAATGTGGAGTGTGGGTTACAAAATTTGAGGATTCTGATGTGAGAAACAATCAGCAAGGGAAATACTTTAATGTGGGACATATTTCCATTGTGATGAATATTCTGTGGTCAGTTTCCCTGTAACACAACCCTGCAACTGATATGAATCAATAAAATGTGGAGCCAACTTTGAAAAGAATGTTTAGCAGCCAAACCAAGAGAATGTGATGACAAGTAAACTAAGTCCCCCACCAAAAAAAGACAGGCATGAATAAAGCAAATAGGTAAGATAAAGTAAAATTGGAAAATCTAAAAACACTCATGTATTCAAAAATATGGCAGTCTAATAAAACAGAACTTTGCAACTCGGAGACTAGACAAAATTTAAAGTACCAAGAGAAAGGTTCCAATTGAAGATGCAAATTAAATTCACCTTTGAGTTCAAGTGCTGAAACAGATACTGTAAGAAAATGATGGTTTAATTACAGTAGAGTGTGACTTAAATGGCAAGGATTCCCATGTGTCTTGTCATATTACATTTATATTGGATCCAGAGTCTAATAATAATCATCCAGGTTTAACCACTGCTAAAGGAACAAAAGGCTGCTCCTGAATCCAAGGGGGATGATGAACAACATTAATGTAGTATTTCCATTTGAGTTTTAAATTATCTTCACGATCTCTGAATTGTTGTTTCTTAAGTTTAAAAAACATTGCTGAAGAATGACTTAGATGATTAAAAATGGTACACATCAACAAGCCTATGTTTGTTTTATTCATTTGTTGAGTTGGTTTTTTAACACTACGTCACTTACATTGTTATTATGAGGACGTAGTGACATAGTGTTAAAAAACCAACTCAACAAATGAATAAAACATATAATTTGACCGTCACTGTTACTAAATTCCTCCAAACATCAATCAAGCCTATGTTTACTGTCCAAGAAAAATGTTGATGCCCAATTTTACATCCTGAACTGGACAAGAAATGTGAGTTTGTATAAACTATTCTGTCATAATATCGGTAGCTGCAGTAACTTTTGAAGGCATGACAACATTTAATTAAATCACTAAATGAAGTTGGCATGATAAAAATATAAAAAGTTGTCTCATAACATCATTTAAACCAATTAGAGAACATATATATTGTTCCTAATAATCTAACAGAAGTATAGGAATGTGCTACTTTACTCAACTTGCAGACATATCAGAATCTGAAAAATAAGAGCTAAAGTTTTCCTGGTGAAGAATATACTCTAGGTGTTCTCAGCCTTCAAGCCAGGTGAGGTGGTGTAGTGCCATTTCGGGAACGTATATCTCTATCATCGTTAGGATGATGAATGACTAGTCAGGTAATATGGCCTGTGTATATACTATGTGCTGTGGGTGACAGACCTTGTCAACAACTCACCTACTCTGGTTGCTGCTTGGATTACGTGTATGTTTTCTTAACATTTCACATGATATTGAGATCTCACAAGTATGCATAATATTGCTGGTGTAAAAGAAAAATCCACTAGCTCATCATATAGCAATTTAGATTCTTTGCAATATTCCTTCCATTCCTTTTGTTGTAAAGTAGAAATATCTATCTTAATTTCATAGTTTTGCTTAACTATCGACTAATATAAAAAATGACTGTGAGACATCTCAATTTAATTAATGAATATGAAAGAGAGTTGCAAATGCCATGCAAGAATACACACATCTACACAGAAAGTAGAAATAGATATCACTAATATCCTTACAAATGTTATAACTCAATCTGAGTTTACAGAATTCAATGCAGAAAACACTGCCTTGCTAATAAAGAGGAAGAAAATGTCTATGAATACAGACTGCAGGCTTATAATTTAGCAACTGTTCACTAGTACTTATAACTTTGTAATTGTAAACTAACTTTGTAATCACTACAAAAAAATTCTTCTATGTGCTCTGCTGCCACTTGTAGCGTGTTATCTGTATCTGCTATATCCTGTCACATAGGATCAAAGAGCTTAAAGGTGAATATTGTGAAGCATACAAATGTGAAAGTAAAACTTCGGCAAAACGCAACTCACATTTATTATAACAGTAATAGCATGTATATAACACAGCCAAGCAAATTTACTCACATTTAAGTCTTTCTCAATTTTTCAAAATGAAACAAGCAAGCAGAAAGAAAGTTTACATCACAAAGCCCTTAAAGAATTTTAAAATGTTCAGAATATACAGAAAAATGTGTCAGCTTCAAGCTAAAAATATTTAAAGAAAATTACTCCTTGAGTCCATTCAATAGGTTAACAATATAGTTAAGTTAATGAACGGAAGGTTGAAATAGAATTTTGAAAGCCAAAAAATGCACAGTTTCCCATCCTGCGACAAATAATAAGAAACAGGATGGAAATAGCGCTCAGAGAAAAAGCTAGCTGTGTTAGTTGCTCTCTCAATTGCCACAGTAGTAATGGTATATCTCTCTGTGCTCACCACTCCAGAATTTTGCACCCTGGTGCAAAAAGGGTGCACCTTAACACCCTCCCAGGGTCCTGCAAGTTTCTCCAGGAGTTGCCAAGAGAACTTTGCCTAGAGTATATCTTCATATTACTCCAGGGCAATGTTAACCAGCATTCAGCTATTGAGTCGTTAGGGCATTTTTCGGCTTTCAAAATTCTATTTCAACTTTCACATTACAAAGACAATAAAGCCTTCCAAAACAGCATTAAGTGAACAGAATTATAGAATGGTGGCAGCAGCAGTCAACCATAATAATACCATTATGCATTAAAATGTCTTTCAAAACTTCCATGCAATTTGATCTTTAAGTCTTTTAATTTAGGAGTTAGTTTGCTATTCTAAATAATATTGCTTTTCTCACTGAATGTACATAATTCTAAAAAATGGTTTAAAAAACTCTCTACAACACAGTCACAATCACAGGAAAATGTTTGATTACTAACTTACAAGCCATCTTGGACAGTGAAGGCATTTGCTGTTATGTCCAATAGGCAGATAATTTGTGCTATATTCTCACCATAGTACTGAAGTCACTGAAGTTGATGACTTTGCACTGTAGGTGGCATATGATATAAATTGGTAACAAGTATTGCATATGTCTGAGTGCAATTTTTTGGTGTTAGTTGACAAATGTGAACGATCTGACATGTGTTACAAAAAACTGGTGGATGATTGTTGACAGAAAATAAAAATTATTATAAAATAAGGAATACACTTAATTTTAATTTTTTTGTGTGTTGCCAGCAACAATGTGGATGCCATACCTCTAAAAATAAATAGTGTATCTCTTTGTTTCACTTTTATTTACTTTCTTGCATTTCTTTAAAGATTGAACAAATTCTCTTTCTCTGCTCTATTCACTTTCACTGAAAGCCTTGAACTCTTTGTATCTGTTATTATAAACAGTCATACTGATGATGGTTATGATTATGATGATGACATTGACAGTGACAAAGATTGTCATCTGAATTGCCATCAAGTGGTTTTGTAGATTAGGCTATGATACTGCTGTTCCAGCTCCAGCAAAAGTGACCTTCTCATTCTTGGTACATGTTCTTCAATTCCTCTTTCCATATATGATCTATAGCTACAATACTTGCTTTCCATTTCATTCATCACTCATTCTCTGATGCAGCTTATCTCTTACTTTTAATGTGCATAATTTCAAAATAATCCCTTATTTTGTAATTAATGATTCTATCAGACTGGTGACTGATATAAACACTTCATTTATAACATTTTAACTTGATATAATTTATAACATTTTTATGATGTAGCTTTTTTTATGTAATCTCTAATGTTCTTTGAATGGCACTAAATATATTAATTAAATACAGGCACAGTATAGAATAATATGTTTGAAAATTACCTTTCCTTTTTGTCCTAACCATTGGTATTTATAAATGTATTTACTTGCTAATAGAATTAAATAAAGCAAAGGAAAATTGTTCTAGCGCTGTGAACACAACACAAATGGAACAAACTGTGACACTTGTTTGCTGGGTTTTTATGGCGATGCCACTAAGGGCACACCAGAAGATTGTCAACCCTGTGCTTGTCCACTTTTGGAACCCATTAACAACTTCAGCCCAAAATGTGAGTTACAGCCTGGTTCTGATGATGAGTATGTCTGCACCAGCTGTCCAACTGGCTATGATGGAGACCATTGTGAAAAGTAAGTGCTTTTTAAATTTATTTGAGCTTTCTTTGAAGTTGTTAGGTAGCAGATATATTCTTAAAATGTGAGAAACTATAAAATGTTATGTTATTGCTAGTTTAGTTTCATATTTCATTTTAAAACTGTGTAAATTGTGTCAAAATATTCTTTTGCTGCCATCAAAAAGTAATATTTCTATGCCATTTTGGAATCTATAGAGGTTATTAATACCAACCCATCATAATGGTAAGAATAAAATATTTTATAAAGTTGGTTGTAAATTGATAACAAGCACTGTATAAATATATTATCTCCATGAAGCTTAAAATTGCTTGAAGCTTGGAGGTCTAGAAAGGATCTCTCTATTGTCATTGACTACCTGGCATGCAAATGTTTGCCTTTTGGTCCACAGTTGTTTATAATTACTCTCCAGTGC
This sequence comes from Hymenopus coronatus, assembly GCA_030762935.1. Classification (NCBI taxonomy): domain Eukaryota; kingdom Metazoa; phylum Arthropoda; class Insecta; order Mantodea; family Hymenopodidae; genus Hymenopus; species Hymenopus coronatus. The sequence goes on along the minus strand of CM060881.1, from coordinate 114,465,730 downwards.
AGCTGTGTGCCTGTTATTACTTTATGTTTACTTGTTCACTAGCTTTTCAATTTGTAAAACAGTTCTTCTAGCTGACTACTGTGACTGTAATATCAATTTGCCTTGGTTACTGTTGTGCTTGACTATTTACTGAATCATATTCTTTTTCTTTCTTGAAACCCCTACTGACAGCTCACAAGAGATAATATACAAACATTGCAAACAGAAGCTTGATCTAGTTGGTTTTATGTCAGCAACTAAAAGGTTTCTGTTCTCCTCTTTCTTTTTAACCTTCTCTACCATTTACTATGTGTGTACACAGTAAGTATTCCACCCAAAAAGCTGATACTGATATTTCATTTGAAATAGATGCTTTGAAGACCCCTAATTAAAATGAATTATTTTTAGAACATGGTCTGTGTGTGCATGCATGTTGTATATGTGCTTATGTGCACATAAGGACAGTATAACTTAAAAAGAAAAGTCAGTTAAATACCAAACTTCTTTTTAACTACTTTTTACATTTCAGTTATGCATGCACATTTGCACGCACACACACCTACACGCTCACATGCATGCACACACTCTCACTCTCACACTCTCACTTACACTCACACTCTCGTTCTCACTCTCTCACTTACTTCTCTTAAAATACTTTTGTTTTTATTCAGAAGTCCTCAAAACATGTATTTTTGGTGAAATCTTTTGATGGAATACAATACCTTCTCTACCTACTATGTATGTTGTGCATATGTGCTAGAGAAAGAAACATTATAACTATATTTCAAGTTCATCCAAAGATGGCGAATGACTTCACCAAATTTAACAGGAATCATTTCAGTAATGTCTTGATAGTAGTGCTTATATCCAAAATAGATGTGTTTAGTGTTAGGCTCTATAGAATACAAAAGATGATGGGAATATGCATTATAATGTTATATGAATAATATATAACCATTATCTTAATGTTTAATGATGCTAATAACTGCAACTTGAGTAATGTCATTTTTAAAACAGCTGTATGAAAGTTATTACCAATTTGTCTTTACAGTTCCTGCAAATGCGTTTAACATCCATGAACAGAAATAAGAATAAAATTAATAAGGCTAAACTTTACAATGACATGTATCATTATGTCAGAAATATGAAAAATTTAAAATCTCTTACTCAAATGATTGCAGACATACTTCCAAAAGAAAGCAGATGAACTCTAGAATGGAATATGGGAATGTGGCAGAGGGCAGTGTTCATTTATACAGCAGAGAACAATGGCCATTTAAAAGAGTATTATTTCAGCTCTAAGGGAAAAGATGTAATATAGTACATTTGTGGTATAGAAGGTGCCTAGCAAGTATGGTGTCAATCCAAAGAATATGTCAGCAACATATACAATGTAAAATCAAATATTGTGCCTTGTCATTTACAAAAGTTTAAAATAAAATAAGGAATGAAACATGCTAATCTTACTTGCACAATCCTCCAGTAATTTCACGTGTATGGGTGTACAATGTACATAGTAGATAAGGAAGGTACCCACCCAAAATTGTTATATTGAGATTTTATCGGAAATGCATGCTTTAAGATCCCTGAATAAAAAAAAAAAGCATTTTTAGAAAAAAATCTGTATATATACGTGTAGTCATGCACATATCATGGGAGTGGGTATGTGCTTGCATGTGTGCACAATGTAACTTAAAAGCAAAATCTGTTAATTAGCAAACTTGGTATTTAAATTCAGTATCTTCTAAGGATGAGACACAAAAATTTGCAGGAAAATCCCCCCCCCATCCCCAACTATCCTAAACATAGAACTTCTTTCAAAAATGTTGGTTTTCTTAAAAATGGCTCTAACAATTTTTATTACAATGCCATATGTTTAAGATATTTTTATGAGAAAATGTATATCTAGAATTTTATGGGAATAGCCTCTGAAGACCTCATTCTGGATATCTTTTGTATAACTGGTAAACCATTAGAGCTAGACAAAAACTTGCTATGCAAAAAATGTAGATCTCATTAAAACATAACATTTATGATACATACATTTTTCTTTTAGAGTAGAGGGAATATTCCAAGATAAGCTTTAATTGGTTTCATTTTTAAACTACTTATGCTTTTCTCCAACAGGAAGTCATCTTTCATGCCATACCTATTTTGTTTTACTTCTGGTCATGCAAAGAGAACTGCATTTTAGTTGATTCACCAGCTTTTAATATGCACCTTCATTAATATAAATAACATAGAGAATTAACTAAGGTCATAATTTAATTTTAGATGTATCAATGGTTACTTTGGTTCTCCAACTGAGCCTGGATCAACTTGTAAACCTTGTGAATGTGGAGATGGACCATGTGATGGAGTGACAGGACAATGTCTGCAGTGTCGTGGCAACACAGAAGGTTGGCATTGTGAGAGATGCCTTCCAAATCATTATGGAGATCCCTCACAAGCAGATTGTAAAGGTAAGTTTTGTTTTCCTTGATGCAAATATAGTTATTGAAACAGATTATCTGTATCTCTAGATGTAGTCTTCTGTTGTGTAATGGTTACCATGCTGACTTCATATACCCAAGATCACAGGTTCAAACCCGGCGGAGGACGATGGATTTTTTCGGGGGTAAAAATCCTTAGCATGCTTCCTTCGGAAGGGAAGTAAAGCCGTTGGTCCTGTGTCGTAGATTTACGGCACGTAAATGAACCTCAAGCCTGATAGAGAGGCCTCTGAGCAAAATTAAGCAGTCTTTCACGCCCAGTATAGAATGGGACGCTGAAAACCACATCAGTTAAAGAGCATCCATAAATAAAATGCCATTTCCATTTGTATCTCCAGAAACTAAGTTGTAACTGATTTAATTGTTTTTTCACACAAGCCGTGTGTAGGACAGGAGTTGGATAGCTGAAAAATTCAATGCCATAGCCAGGATTTGAACCATGGATCTCCCGGTCTCTAGCTGGTTGCTCTGCCACTGAGCTACCATGGCAACATGCCGGCATTGCATTGAATGTTTCAACTGACTTGCATGTTTCCTGGTAAACCACAAGGTGATCTCAAATTACTTTGAGATGACAACCCCAATGGTGACTTATGTTGTAAGTACCAGGATTCTTAGTACAGCCAACTATTATGGTCAAATGGTATTGTTTTTTCACACAAGCCATGAGAAATGCCATAGCTGGGATTTGAACCATGGATCTCCCGGTTACCGACTCTGGCATTGAATTTTTCAGTCTGACTCTATCTATCCAACTCCTTCCTACACACGGCTTGTGTGAAAAAACAATTAAATCAATACCAATTGACCATAATAGTTGGCTATACTATGAATCCTAGGACTTAAAGTACTTACAACATTGAAAATTGCCATTGGGGTTGTCATCTCAAAATAATTTCAGATCACCTTGTGGTTTACCAGGAAACATGTGAGTCAGTTGAGAAATTCAATGCAATACCGGCATGTTGGCATGGTAGCTCAGTGGTAGAGCAACTGGCTAGAGACCAGGAGATCTGTGGTTCAAATCATGGCTATGGCATTGAATTTTCAGTCGACTCTACCTATCCAACTAAGTTGTAACTGTTAACTCACTAATATACATTTATTTCCTTTATTCCTCTTTCTACAGCTTGTGCTTGCAATGCTCTAGGCAGCAGGATTACCAACAGCTGTGATGAAAAAACAGGACAGTGTGAATGCCATGAACATTTTGCAGGAAGAGCTTGTGACAGATGTGAGGTATGTAAAAGAATATTTGTAATTAGAATCAAGAGAAGAAATTTTAGAGGAAAGTAGAATAAGAGGGAATATCTAACAAGTTTGCATTTCATCATCCAACCTGTTCAGCATCAATTTGTAATATTTTTGTTGAAGAGTTGTTTGAAAAACAAGGAAGACGAGGCTATAGGAATAAAATTTGTAAGCTTTTGCTGATAACATGGCACTGCTAGTAGAGGAGGAAGTATTTTTGGAATATGCTAAAGGAGATAAATGACAGCTCTGTTATAGGGTATAGGATATAGAAAAATACGAAGGCTGATCAACAAAGACTGAAACTGATTTTTTCCTGTAGCTTCCATGATAGTTTCGTATCTGTAACATAAACATTTGAAAAGAGTGGGGTTTTATGTATAATGTCGGTAGGCGGCAGCACTCTCGTATTGGTAGGTTGGTAATAATGCTCTATTTTGTAGACCCTACGTGCATTTCGTATACCAGACAATGGAGGTGACGCGAGAGGAGCGGTACAGCGCAATCAAATTCTTTTCGTTTAAACCATACAGCCACCGAAACTTATGAAAAGCTGAAGCAAGCGTACAGTGAAGATGCACTACCTCATGCAACAGTGTTTATGTGGTTCAAGGACTTCAAAGAAGGCCGACTTGTCAGGGTTAAGCAAGGTGGGCCTGGTGTTTCGGCTTCTGCTGTGACTGAAGTCAACATCAACACAGCTGCTGTGATTGTTCGAGAGGATCGACATATAAAATTACGTAGCCTCAGTGAAGTGTTGAGAATTTCATATGGCAGAGTGCTTACAATTATGCACGACCATCTCCATATGAGCCGAGTTTGTGCTCGTTGGGTGCCACGTCTGTTGACTCCAGAACTAAAGGCTGTGCGAACAGAGTCAAGCCGTGAGGTGCTGGATCTCTTTGCTGATGGAGGGGATGCATTTTTTAAATCAATTATCATCACTTGTGATGAGTCATGGCTGCATCATTATGATCCTGAAGGAAAACAAATCAGCACAGTGTGGAAATCGCCAGGTTCTCCAACACCAAAAAGGCAAAAGTTGTTCCATCTGCAGGGAAAGTGATGGTGATCACATTTTTTTACTGTAATGGAATGATTTACCAGCATGCAGTTCCCCTTCACACTACTGTTACAGCAGCATACTACACGTCAGTATTGGCTACACTGAAGAAGCACATTGCAAAGAAACAACCAGAGTTTTCTCGGACTGGGTGGCGACTTCATCATGACAATAAATGGCCTCACGTCGCAAATCAAGTCATGCAGTTTCTGGCTTGATTCAACATTACCTGTGTACCACATCCATCTTGCACCCTGTGACTTTTTTATTCACATCACTAAAGGCAAAGCTTAGGGGTATTCAATTTGAACAGCAATGCTCAAGAAAAGTGAGGCGATTCTCAAGGACCTGACAAAGAATGTTCTGCAGCACATGTTCAAGGGCTGGCAGCACATGTTCCTATAAAAAGTGTGTTGAAGTAGGTGGGGACTACTTTGAAAAAGATCATCTAAACATTGAATTGGAGTAATAAACATCTGTAAATCAATCTCAGTCTCTGTTGATCAGCCCTCGTACAAATAATATGAAGTCTTATGGATGTAAGCAGAAGTCCAAATAAGACACAATTGTAAAACCATTGTAGAGAAAGTACTGGAGCAAGAGAAATGCTTTGATTGTTAATTTCCTCTATTATATTTTAAATCCTTTAATTATCAAAATCTGAGATAATATTCTTTATCACAATAAATTTATTAAACATAATGAATAATTATTTCTGGATATACTATGTAATATATGTTGCATCTAAGTTTTTATTATAATTACCCACTTAACTGGCATATTTTACTTTCTTCGGTGGTATATGTTTGCCACAAAGCTATAGCAAACTGTGAGCACTTTTTACAGTGTTAAATTCTATTCAAAATCACTATGCGCTTAATATCTTTTCCATTCCCAGTTTCATTTATTGCCAAAATATTTTAAGGATCATATACAAATTCCTTGCAGGTTGCTTTGGATTTTATGAAAATGTGCAACCACAAGGTTAAATTCATTTGAAAACTTAATATTTTTCAGCTTTATATAACCTGGGAAAAAATAAGTACAGGAGTAAAATCAGATATTTTGAGTAAAATTGTCATTCCTATTTAACTCTATATATAGTGTTAAATATATGATAGTGTTACAGATTTTACCCATTTACTGCATTATTTTCATGCTCCAGTTTGCTGACTTTCTGAGCAATGCAGTTTTAATATGCTGTATAAAAATATGTTGTAAAATAATATATACCAACATTTTATTTATAAAATAACTATTATAACTTTTTAAAATACTCGCCCTGAGCAGTTATACATTTTTCCATCCTTTGGAACTGCTTAGAAAATGCCTCAGCCCAAGATTCTTTAGGACAATCACTTTGAGCACTGGTGTATGCAGCAAAACACTGCCCACAAATTTCTTCTTTTGTTTTTGGGAACAGGAAGAAGCTACAAGGTGCCAGGTTGAGTGAATAGGGTGGGTGAGGCAAGATTCGCATCCTTTCCTTCTTCATGATGTCAATTGTTCTGGCAGCTGTGTGTGCTGAGGCATTGCTGTGATACAGAAGAAGGTGCCCACTTTGACTCTGGACGCTGTGACTTCCAGGTGGCGATGACTTTCACTAGGCATTGTTCACATACCACTCAGAATTAACTGTGTGATAAGTGTTCAAAGTTCATCTTGGCGAAGAAAGTGGCCACCATCTTCTTTCCAGAACTTCTACTTCTCCGAACTTTTGTGGGTGGTTGTTCACTTGGAAAGTATCATACTGAAGACTGCCTCCTTATTTCAGGATAATGATAAACCCATGGACCATCCTGTGTCAAATTTATCAAGCATAAAACAACACCATTCCATTCTTGCATCCTTTTGAGCTTCTATCAGGGAATGTGGCACCCAACAGGCATATCTCTTAGTGAGGCTTAAATAATCATGGACGATGGTCTTTACCGCAGTTGATCTAATATTTAGGATCCCTTAGTGTCCCTTCAGTGTCACAATGAGGAGCATCTTCAATCATTTTCCTCACAGCATCAATGTTTACTTGGGTCGCTGCTGTTTTGAAGATTCATCCTGAAGAGACTCCATACCCCTTGAAAATTCCAGAATCAATTTTCAACAGCAGCCCTAAAAGGGGAAGACTTACCATAAACATGTACCAGTGAAGAGTAGCATTCCTCTGTATTTAACTGCTTTTTATAGTTAAAATATATGATTGCATCCATCTTGCTCTATGTCTGACTCAACAATTCATACATCTTAGCTGACTGTACACAGTGTTGTGTGAAATCCTATGGTGGGAGAACCATCATGTGCACCTTCCAAGGTCGATAAACAATAGCTCATTCAAACTAAAGAATCCCATTGTTGCCAGACTTTTGGTTTAAGAGCTGCTACAAACTTTCAGCATAATCTTCATATAAAATTTCTGTTAATATTAACTTTTGTTCACTCTAAGTATCTCTTGGTTACATAGTAAATGCTATAAAAGACTTCTTATGATATTTAAAATGAATGGCTGATCAGTAAGAATAGATTTAAAGTTTTAAACCGAAACTTCAGAGTTTGAGACCTTTGTTGTAATTTAATGTTGCAATATGGCAGCACTATTTTGTATAATGGAGCCCCTTGCTCCTTCTTATTAACCAATCACAAACATAATTAACACTTTGCCTCTAAGTTCATAGCTCTGTGTTACCAGGTGCACCTTGTTTTCTCAAAACATGCATGTCTCACTGACCAGGTGTTTCATACAGGCAAGGAACTTCAAGGTGAGACCAGGTTTTCATATTAACTACCACTCCTAATGTTTTATAAAGCACAAGTTTGTTAAAAACTTGACTAAATTCTGTTGGATACACATCTTACAAGATTACTCAATATCCCTAATCTTCCCTGAAAATTAGAGCAGTGACCCATCAAGAAATAGCGGAAGCGAAGCGAAAAGTGCAGCCTCAAACGGTGACAAAGTTTCAAGTAACAAGTTTGGAAAAGAAAGGCATATTCCAAGTGCCCATCCTTCAAGGACAGGAACATATCCTACAAGTACATCAAATCAACTGTCTGATTTGCCCGTAGTGGAGCAACAAATGAGTGAAAGTTGGAACTGATATACATAATTTAAGTTTTTTATGCATTTCTTCGTAGCAATTTGCTCTGTTTAGAATTGCTTTTTCAATGTATTGGGTTATATTAAATCATAAAGCTCTTCATTTATTCCTTCTCACCAAAAATAATAATTATAGTTATAATAAATTAAAAAATAAATAGAGAGCAAATTAAAAATGTCTCAGACTGGATATTTCTAATTAAAAACTATCCAACTATGAAAATATAACATTTGAACTGCATAAAAAAGTATTGAATTATGAATCTTCTTAAATTAACTTTTAAATTCAATTTAACATTTTAATATACAAATTAAATAACGATTAAAAATCCCTAAAACAACAATTGTTAAAATAATAGTTATTGGTATAATTAAAGCAGTTTCAACATCAAAAATTAAAAAAAAAATAGTTGCATTCTGTTTAAGGGTTAATTGATGAAAACACTTTCTTGATAGTTTACTTACCAAAAGATGGGACAAAACAGAAGATTTAATAATTTTAACAGTCAAATTGAAAGTTCACTCTCTAAGCTTCACTCAGCATTATTTTCAGAGTGAAGCTTGGGAAGCTTACTGGTTATTCAAGTGTTATTATCATGCCTGGATTCTTAGGTTGTGATCTATTTTATTTCTGACCTCTACTCTCCAAATTTTGGTTTAAGTGAATAATTTAAATGTATGTACCAATGCGTAATATACTTCAAATTGGCCTAATTTTATGTTAGAATGTAATAAGATCAATCTTTCAAGATAGAACCCTAAAATACCTAATTCAGCTATTTAAGCATATAAATTACATTTATTTATATATATATATATATATATATATATATATAAAAATAAAATATTTTCATAGTAAAGGAGACCATTCAGTTAATGAAAATTTTAAATAATTACAATCTTATGAAATCTTGCATAATTTTTTGGATAAGAAAGAAATGAGAAGTTTTAGCTGTTTAAATTGTGTCTTTCGAATGTAGATAAGAGCAGTAAAAATTTGGTCAAAAGTAGGTGAAGTTGCAATAAAAAGGTGTAAGACCTAAAGCATGGTAAATGCTCAAAAAAATTAAACAAAGTTAACAAGCTTGATGATTGTACTATTAAAACTTGACCACACAAAATGAAAAATAAATAAGTCATATTTAAACATTAATGATTATGCACAAGAGGACTGTTCATTTTCTTCATGAAATCATCTTCAGTGCAATTTATCATATGGCAATTCAGAGTAATGTTTTATTTGCAGTCTGGTTATGGAAATGTTTCTGCTGGCTGTGTTCCATGCTCTTGTCATCCTGTGGGATCATTATCAGCAGATTGTGATCCTGTGACAGGACAGTGTCCTTGTCATCCAGGAGTCAATGGACCACAATGTGACACTTGCCAAGAAGTTCACTATGGCTTCTCTGCAACAGGCTGCAAGAGTGAGTAACATCCTTAAATACTGCTTGCTGTAATTTTAGTTTGAATAAATGCTTGCTTTGTTTTTAGCGACTGTATATGAATTCTTTTCTGAAGTTATTCTTTTCTTTAAGACTTGACTTAAAAAGGGTAGGAAGAAAGGGCACAAGGGTGCCAGCCCCCTAAATGTGTGAAAGATATTATGTATGATATTATGTATTTAGATTTAAGTTATTTTGAGCCCAAGTTTTTAATTAAGGAGAAAATCAGGGTTAATTGTACATTGGATTGGATAAATACAATAATTTAATATAATGCATGATCCACACCAAAACTTGGAATGATATAAATTATTCATAATTTTCTCCACTCTTTTTAAGGTGGTTCACACATTTCATAAAAATAAAGCTCAAAGTACAGTTCTTTCATTAAAGTACATAAATTCTATTGTGTCACTTTTTGTTTCTGCAATGATTTATTTTTACTTCATACTGGACAATACCCTAATTGCTTGCACCAGTTTCAAGCAAAATTTTGTTATAGAAAAGCAGGTGCTAAAAATATGTCAATTCTGAATATATGCATCTTAATACCAAAACATGGAGGAAACATTTTTGTTGAAATATTTTTGGCAATACTGGTAAGAACTCTGCTTTAACATTGTCTGGAAACTAGAAAGTGCACACCATAACAACAAATACCATAATGAAAAGTTCCATTATACTTTTTTTTACTTTATTCAGCTTATTAAGAAATGTTTATCAGTTTCAATTATGTACACACAACAATGAGAAGAAAAAAAAAAGTTTTGAATAATGAGTTTCATAGAGAAATAATGCAGCTTTGAATCATTCTTTCATCAGAACTCTGGATGCTCAGGTAATAATTATTATAATAAACATTTGAGCTATTACATCAAGAAGGGTTTTGCACAAGAAATGTCAATAAAGAGTCAACATAAAAAAATATTATAATGTTGCAAAGTTTATTCACAATATCAAAAGGTATTAAAAATTATTATCGACTTCAAATCACTGTGTTCAAAGTAATCCTGTTGACAATTTCCTTGCCCTATTATAGTGATGTTTTAACTGTAATAATAATAATAATAATAATAATAATAATAATAATAATAATAATAATAATAATAATAATAATAATAATAATTAAGAGTTGGAAGAAATATTCAAGGAAAGGTGAATGATAATGTTTACTCTGATAATTTTTCTTTTTACAAAATGCTGTCCATTGCGGTAGTGTCTGGGTGAAAAACATGGCACAATTTGTGTCATCAGGAAAATTTAGGTAGAGTAGGAAAACTCATTATTGGGGTGGTCACAAAAACTATTTAAGTATTTATAAAGTACAAATTTTACAAAAGCTTCATAATACAAAAGAAGAAAAATTGAAACTTGGATTCAAACTTTGTTACAATTTAATCAACGCCATGAGTGATATAGTTATTTATTGTGTAAAATGTAAAAGAAAGGAACATACATTCTATTCTCTCGACTTCACCCAAGATGTAAGCAAGCAGGTGAATATTTGTCATCCGAGCTGTTTAACATTCCTCAAAAAGTTGACTTTGATACAAGTGGTGAGATGGGTCTGAGTATGGATGGAATAGCAAATAAATGAAGTCCATTTAATGGAGTAAAATGTTTTTGTACTCAGGGTGTCCAAAAGCATTTTGTATTTGGAATTATTGGTATCTTAGTTTTGCCTTGGTTATTGGGAAGAAGTTTGATATTTGTCCTTAAATAAGGAACAGATTCTCTCCTTCAAGAGATTTATATGTTCAGTTTTAGAAACAAGAGCCATCACTCATTTTCAGAAAAGTTGAACAAAGGACCAATTCAGATTAAAGGAAGTGCTTGAAAAGAATCAATACAACTGCATGATCAATAAAAGTGACACTCTTGACTACAGTTCTAGATTACAATGTCCTAAGAGACACCTTAGATGAAATACCTACCCATAAAGATGAAAAATCAGAAAACACACAAAAACTGTGATAAAAGGACTCTTGAAAGCTATAGGTGTCTGATTATGACATCATTGCACATCACTGCACAACTCTTTTCAATCTTCTCACCAGAGACTGTTTATTTGCAGTCAATTGATGGAATAGCAGCTACTATAAGGTCTGAGATAAGGTCAATATCAAAGTGAGGAGTGATGCAATGCAACAAAGTGTGAGGGTGATTCAAATATGAACAATAACTTTTTTATATATCTGTTGATTAAACATATACACAAGTGACACCTTCTCTACTTCCATATATAGCTCCTTTCATACTCTTCACACTTTTGCCAACAATTTGGAAGCCTGAATATGCCTTATTCAAAAAAGTTGTCAACCAATTGCACATATGTTCCTCAATGTCTTCATTGGTTTCAAATCATTCCCATCCAATCAATTCTTTCATGGGCAGAAACAAAAAGTAGTTCGAAGAGGGGGGGGGAGGTTAATCTGGATTGTAGGGAGGGTGTTCAAGGGTTTCCCAGTGGAATCCTCCAATCTGTCCCTTCATTGTCTTGGAGAAGGATAACATCTCTGCTGGGCATCTGGTGTCTTTTATTTTGATAAATGGTTTTTGCTGACCTTACAATTAGCAATAGTAAGCTGCATTCACAGCATTTTGATTGTGAAAAAAATCAATGAGTGAAATTGCTCTGTAGTCAGAAAACACTGTTGTGAGAACTTTTCCAGCTGAGAAGCAGAGACTTGACCTTAAACACTCAATTCTGGGACATTGCAACATTCACAAACTGTGCCTTCAAACAAATTAAAATCTCCAAAGCTTTAACTCCTTCATTGGTTAAAAGTTTTATAGTAATATATTGCGCAAAGGTAAATGACCTCTTGTTCACTCATGGTTGTACTAATGCCAAAACATATCAAAGCAGCTAACCAAGCTGGTTTCCACTTCTTAACATGCAGATTTTTCAACATCCCCACTCCACATCCCACTCAGATCTGCCTGTGCGCTATTGGTTCATTACCACTTACATTTGAATCACCCTTGTACCAGATTCACAGATGAACACACCACACAAATACCTAAACAAAGAACTCATAAAATAAAAATTACATTTTCAGTTATTGAGACAATAAATGATCCAATGCCAAAATCAGAGCAGAGATATATTTTGAGTTATTTGGTTCTCTAAATCTTTGGTTAGAAGTTTGAGTTCGTAATAGCTCTGTTAATATTGTGAAACAAATGACATACTTTTCATAATATTTCCGAAAATGTGAAAGGAACTCTTAAGCCTGATTTTTATCACTGACTTACATGGTATTATGCCATTAATGGTGAAGAACTTAATGGAGAAACAAAATATGTTCATCCAAATGTTCAAAGTCAGTTACACAGGAATGACTTAGATTTGCTGAGCTTGTCTTATCAGAGTAAAAGTGAAGAAGGCAACAATTCAAACATGACAATGAATATGTAATGAAGCCAAAGAACCCAAGATGTCATAAGTAAAATACCTAGATCAATGGATAAAGAAAGGTTTTGTTAGATCATACAGATTTGTAATAAATATATTAGGCTCTCCAAATCTAATAATGATATCAGATGATTCTATCATTGCCAACAATGTGTTACTCTGAAGAAAGAATTATAGCTTAGAAGCAGCATGGGAGATGTTTGACTAACTAATATGCTCATCCTGCCCTATGAAAATGACATTCTTAAAAGCCAATCCCCAACTTTATTGACAAAGTCAGAGAGTGAAGTTATTGATACATTTGCTTTAACAAGTCTGCAGCAGATTGTTTTTTATTAAATTTCATAGATACTAGATACAAAAATGACTACTTTTATATGTAAATTTACCTTTATATTTTTGTTATTTAAATTAATTTTATTTGCAAATCCAATTTTGCCAAAACAATTTCTAATAGGCCCACATTAAAATGCATAAGTCAATGCAAAAGAATTAATTTCTGAAGAGCGCGTTACTAAGCATATATGTGAATATACATGCTTATATGAAACATTCTTCGTTTATGTAAAATATTACTATTATGATTCCAGATTGACTTAAACTGAGTTACAGATTTAATATTCAACTATTTGTATTTTCAATTCTATTGTATTTATAATTTGGTAATTTTAATTTAATTAATATTACTCTGTTGCAACGCCGGTTAGAAGGTTTTCTAAACAATTCATTACAATTTCTAATCAAGTACTGTAATTAAGTCATTCTGTATCTTTAAGCTTATTAAACCAAATATGCTTATTAAAATGATGATGATGATGGTAATGATGATGAGTAATAATAATAATAATAATAAACAAAGAATTTGAAGTACAATTCACACTGGATTGTACAATATTCTATATCAAATGATAATTTTTGGAACTAATATGTTTGGAATGTGTAATATTTATTTATTGGTCTATTTAGACAGATAGACCAATAGACAGATAGAATTGGATACTTAAATTATAAAGTAATAAAATACAATATTGCCAAATTTCTTTTTCTGCAAATATTAATTCTTTATTTATTTAAGCTTTACAATTATTAATTTAAGCATTTATTGTGCAGTGATATCACAATAGCTATTATAATATCTATCAAGACAGCCTCTTTGCAAAGATTTCCAGCTGCAGAAAAAGAAACTAGATTGTTGAATTGCTCATTCTGCAATTCCCATGAAAAGCTTTTGGCTATGTCACTGCCTATTAAATCATGACATGAGCTTGTGTTTTCACTATGTTTGTTTTGATTGTCATACAATCTGCAAGTTGTAGCAACCAGCATATTCTCATCATTTCTTTTGTAATTACCTATTTGTTTTAATGCCTTTCAGAATATTTAACGACATTAATAGTAAATTTAATAAGTTCTACAGTCAAAGATATTCTTGCAAATTCTTAGAATGGCAATAAAGGTCACTCATTTTGCCCCCAGATTTTGAAGGCCAGACTTAGTAATATAAATATCACCTGGAAAGAAATGTATATTTGCACAAATTATGCTTGTACTTGTACTAATTGTGGAAATTTTAACACAAGGCTCAGGGTGACTTTATACTGAAATACATAGTTGAAAACAATAGTTCTATACTACATTTATTTTTATAACAATTACGTACAATATGCAATTATGCATATGTATATTATGATGGAGAACTATTATACTTCATACTTGCAATTTTTTCTTCCATTGCTAAACATATGGCAACCATTCTTAATAAATTCATAAAAACCTTGAAATTCGTACTATACTTTCGTGTGATAATTAATATTACATTCAATCAAATTCAAGCAATTAAATAATTTATTCCTTTAAAAAATTATTCAGTTTCTTTTTTTTTTTTTTTTTTTTTTTTCAAAATTTAATCTTCTTCCTACAGAGTCATTTGCAGAAGAAACTCAGTAAATACAACCTTAATAAACTCATATTAGAATAACAAATTAATTGTGATAACTGAAAAATATTAACAATTTATTTTCAGAAGATTCAAATTTTGGTCTATTTGGGTACCTTAAATCTTGAAATACAAATGTGACATGACTATGCTTAGAAGCAGCAAAGTATCACAACACAGTACTTAATAAAGCAGTGTACTGAATGAATATGCACACACTTCAAAATGCAATCTTTAGGCACAGAATGAAATATTTCCCTATGATAGTAATATGGGACATGATTCTTCCTTCTCAAATATAGGGCACCTGACAAGACTGTCATAAGACCTGGAAATGACAGTAGAATGAGAGACAATTATGATGATTCATAACATACATTTACAATGCAGAGTTATAGCTGTCAGAGAAGAAAAGAAAGATGCCAGTGTTCTGGTGTCAAGATGAAAGGAAATTAATGAGCCACATTGAAGCTGTCATATTTAACATTACTACTTCAGCTTCTGGGTTCATGATTTCAATGGCCACTGTAGCCACTTCCTTATTCAAAAATAAAACCAGTGGAACTAAATGAAACTGACTTACTGATAAATAGCATGGCACTTTTAATGAGAATACACAACCTTATAGACTGATAGCTAAGTAATGTTCATTTATTAAATAGCATTAAATTTAAGTAGTAAATAAAATAAAATCTATTATGTTAGGAAACCAAATGGGACCTCTAACCAAAACAAATGCAGATAGTTTACATTTGCAGATCAAATATTATTGATATGCAGATATCAGTGTTCAAACAATAAAAGAGCATAATATGAAGGTTTTGGGAAATAAAACAATTGTAATGGAAATAACAATTTCAAGTTAAAATAGTTATATAACTCAAATAATGAACCAGGTGTCAACCTTCAAGCATTTACATTAAAATATATAAAAAATGAAAAGAAATGCTATAACAGAAGGAAATAAGAATCAATGGGGGCATGAAAATACATTTTGGTAGGAGTATGACAAAGTAAATTAAATAAAAACTTCATAAAATAGTAGGTAAATTGGCATTTACATACTCTTCAGGGATATGGGTTATAAGAAATAAAGAAAAATAAGGACTGGAGGTTTTTAAGAACCTTACTAGCATAACAATATCAACTATGGACTTTAAATATAAAGTAACTAAATGTAAAAAATGTAACAGAAGAACTGTAGAGATATCAATGAAAATGAAAATAACATGTTCAAAGGATGAAGGCTTAGAAATTTCCTAGGTAAGAGTTATTTTAGGAGCTTTGAGTATGGAGCTTTGGAACAGAGTAAAAATTATACTTAAATTAACTCAATTTAAATAATAATAATAATAATAATCAAACATTTGTCTGAATTAGAAATTTCTTTAAACAAATAAAACAATTTCAATAAGCCTAATCCTTAAGAAGAAAGAATAGGGTGGTATAAAAGTATTTGGAATTCTTAAGTACCTTTCTAAATGTATCTGTAATCTCCACCTTATAGTTCATTTTAAAAAAATTAGTGCACAAGCTTTTCAGTATTCACAGCATTTAACTTTTATACTGACCTAATCTGTATATAAATACGAGTATGTTCCATTAATACTTGGACTCTGATCAGCAGAACGGCAACAGGAACTCACACAACATTCCTGATGTATATCCTTCTTATATCCCAAGGTTACATACCTGTGAGTGGCAATTGCCTCTTATTCACATAAAATATGTTGAGAGGTCACAATTTCTGCATAGTAGGACTTCAGTAAGTCCCATTATACATAGATGTCACCTTAGAGTGAGATAGCCAGCAACACTTCTGCACCTAACTTATTTAGCTTGCCACCTGACCTTGAAATAAAGTAATGGGATTTTCTGGTAGTAGTTTGTTTTCCAAAATCTCAAGGTGAGCCCTTGTCATAAGCTGGATTACTTCATACTTGACACTTCTAGGGGAGTTACCACAAAAGGGCTCAGGCTACATTTACAAGACCCACTGTCCCCTTAGCCAGCCTATCCGTTATCTCATTACCTCTGATGCCTGTATGACCAGGAACCCAGACCTGGTCCGCAAGCAACATCCTTTAGTGCTCCCACACCAATCTGGATGTCGTTCTGACCGTCATAATTCTTTCAAAGCTGCCTAACTATCTGAGCAGAATTGAATATCCGCTCGTCTGTCCGGCATGTTTAAAATATACATGACACAAGCTAAGATGGCATAAATATCAGCCTGGAACACGGGAGCGAACCTTCCAGGCACCAGGACCTGCCCCGAAATCGGACTGTTAGTGCACCACATCCGCCTTCAGGGGAAACCATGTCTCTGGTCCAACTCCTTCCTGGTTAGAATCGCCACTGTATACGTTGGGCTTAGATTGAATCTGGCCACCATCAAATCTCCTGCCATCGAGCAGAATCTTCTGAAATCTACTTAGAACCAGTGAGTGATCTTTGTGAGGTAGTTTGAGATTCCATTCCCCAATTGTCCACTGGTGGTGCGCACTCACTCTTGCAACCTCCTTTACAAACAAATGCAAGATCTCTAAGGCGGACTATGAAGTTATTATCATACATACCAATCTTTCCAGCGAATCCAGCTTAGTGGATAGTGCTTGTCTTTACGAGTCTAATGACTGATATGTATACCTACTTGACCGCAGGCCCATCTGACCTATTACTCTCCTACATGCTCACGTTGCGTGTTGGGTCTTCTTCATTTTGTATTAATCATGTTTGCTGAAGTTATGTGACCTGATCATGGAATTTATGGTTTTGAGGAATAGGAGTATGACGAGAGACAGTTTGGGGCCCCAAAGGATACTGGCGCAGGAACCAGACATAGGCCTCTTAGTGAGGGATGAGGCAGAGACACGAAGGGCGACCAGATCCGGACAGTCTCTAACGGCAACAATTGGAACACTTCCGACGCCACCATAGGTCCCAAGTCTCCCGGCCGATCCCCAGAGAGTCCCGACTTAATGTTCCCGACGATGACGCCAGGATAACCGTTGCAATGCACCATCCAGCCGCAACCGCCAAACATTGTTGCCTGACCCTTCAATCCTATAAGAAAGATGATTAGCAAATGATGGGAACAAGAAATGTGGACCGAAAAATTCGGGGGGGGGGGTAATGAACCTACCCAGCATTTGTCTGGCAATCCGAGTAATCGGGAAAATCCCCTAAAGACCCCATGTCAAATTCGGTCATGGGGATCGAACCCGCGATCTCCTAAATGCGAGCCATGGACGATACTATTGAGGAACTATTTGCGATCACTAAAGGCCGGTATCTTTTCAGAAACTTGCCTCTAAACTAGGCAAAATTAAAATAAAATGAAGATATTAAAGTCTCATTTAAGTTGCAGATAGTGTTGTGTTGAGGTAAAATGAATATACAGGGAGTTTAAACATATTTTCAGAATGTTGCAGTAATCTTCTATTGTAAAAGTATTCTGTACAACTACAAATAATATTCGTTCCCAAAATCTTGATAAGTACTCCATTCATTTTATAGCGTTTTAGTATGAAACAGTGTAAGTAGAATAGAAATTAAAAATTAAATATTCAGTTTTAAACCTATTTCGGGTAGTCCAACTACCCCGTATTTGACGTGTGCAGATATCCCTTTGTGCGTTAAAAGAATTGCAGAATTCAAGGCCCCGTATTTCAAGTTAAAACCGTAAGTGGGGAACTGGCGTGAGGGATTCTTGTTTACCCTTCTTTGCTTATTAGCGGAGAAGATGAGTGATTTGAAATAGCCCTGTTGAGCTCTGCAACTGTTTTAACGCATGAAAGGATATCTGCTCACGTTAAATATTGGGCAGTTGGAACAACTATTATATCTAATTATTTTAAATATTATTTGAAATGTTGTGCGTTAGAAGCAGGCATTCAGCGCCTTACGCACTAAATGTGTAACATATAGGTATTGCGTTCATAAGGGTAAGTTTGTATGCTTCGATAGATAAGATTGAAGTTACCAATTTTCTCATTGGTAATTATGTATTCCTATTTCACGAAAAAAAAAAAGAAAAAAAAAGAAAGAAACGCGATATAAGCGAATAACACCTAAGAAAGCTTGGAAGAAGAATTCGTGACTTCAGTTACTAGTTGATTATCGTACGCAGTGCTGTTAATAATTGCCTTCCGCCATTTTTCAAATTGTGGATTTTTTTTATTTATTTTTTACTGTTTCATTTCATTATATAGCCCTCTTTAACATTTAATGTCGTATCAGGGGCTTTGCTTTAGAAACAACTCGTTGACTTTAGGTTATTTAAACGCTGTGTTTATAATCATTTTTTTTTCTTTAAATGCATACACATTCACTCTGATATACAAACTTCCAGAATCTGTCTCTTCCAACCTTAGTAACAGTTTTGTTTGCTTTTGAAGTTAGGCCTGTAGTTGTAAATTTTTTATGATAAAATTCAAAATTTGGTGCTATTGGTACTGTGCAAAATGTACGCATAAAGTGTGTGTAATTTTTTTAAAAATAACGAGATAATCTAAATATATCGATTTTATTTGTAAAATGCTCATATAAATGTTAAAAATGATTATTATCTAATAAATCGACGAGTGTGCAGCACGAGATAACTTATATACATATATAAAACAAACAAAATAATTATGACATATATAAAACAAACAAAATAATTATGGTAGTCAGTGGTCAAATAGAAGTGAAAATTTGCTGCAAAAATACAATTATTTTTAAATGTGATAAAGTATTTTTACAATCGAAAATTTTCAGAAAAAAACCATCTAAAGGCAGAAATTCAAATCTTATATTATAACACATATTTAATTAAAATCTTCCAATTATATAACATCTTAAAACTTTAACGTGGAAGTAAATTATGAAATAAAAACGTAATTTAAAAGCCTTATTCAACACTAGTTTCTAATAGAATGAAGCTTCTGAACAGTCAACTATCACTATGAAGCAACCAAGCAGAAAACTAGCACAAACTGTACTGACTGCAAGCTCGTAAAATGAGAAACGCCACTGATAACCGTGAAACACCCGCATCCCTGGAAACCACTTCCCGTAACCGCAAATGGACCGATTCACCTTTATCTCTATTGCCGGCACTCCCAGTAGGATTTATTTTCCTGTCGACTCCGAATCCACTTTAATCGAGTTTAAGCACTTAGACTCCCTTAACTTTTCTGCTACAAACACTATCTTTAAGAGCGTCTCGGTAAAGTAAATGGTGCGTCGAAAGTGGAAGAAGGAAAACAAACTTAACCATAGTGCAAAAACTTTGAAATAAATACAGAATGCTATACCATCTGAAATTATTTTTACTGGTTGTAAGTTTAGGTTACATTTGTAAGAATGTAGTTTCGTTTTCACGAGAGTAAACCTCCAATGTGCTTTTAAGGACTGCAAGATACTCAATACATTCATTTAAAATCAGCTAAACTTTAAAAACCAGCTTGGTTGGATATTTCGAAAGGATTTAACCGATTACCTTCTGGAATTTGAATCAACAATTAGCGCTAGCTGTAGTACCTATAGACTCCATTTTGTAAACTAAACACTGAGCACGAAAAAGCTTATTCCCTAAACTCGAAGTACGTTCAAAAGCCTTATCTCGCAATTGTTTCTCAAGAAGATTAATCTATAAAACTATCTCAAAGAAAAATGTCATACCGAGAATGAACGATAGCCATTTTAACATATTCTTAAAATTGAAGATTCATTAGAGAAAGGTTTGTATATTGCCCATGATATCATTTCTAATATAAACTCAATGCAGCACCACTATGGATTAATTTAAAGTTTTCCGTTTCATCTTCGGCAGTGTAGGTACAGGATATATAACGGAGAGCGACACCTCGCGCACCGCAACCCACACAAATCTGTTGTGGTTACCACACCTCTCCCAGGAGGAAGAATGAAGCGAGAAAAACCATAGGAGATACGGTCAATGGGCAGAAAGGCCATAAGTCCCTAACATAACTGTTCCAGCTTTGATGCGCGCCAAAATCGCAGAGAGTAGCTCGCGTCTCATAGGGTCTACTTGCAACATACAATATGACACAGTATTGAGAGCAAACTATCGTCACGTTGGAATCAAGTGTTGGAAATGGAGTGGTAGGACGCACGCATTTTAACGTGGCCTTTGCCCAGTTACAAATTGGCTACCACGCTCCTTCCTCTAGCTCTACTCCGAGTTTTGTAGCCGAGTACTCGCGTGTATTCTTACTCAGACGAGAGGTTGGAACAGCCTGTCCTGAGAGTTCTAGCTCGAAAGCCGGATCCACTGCCGAAGCTATTCAGCGCGGGTGATGAACCTTCTGGTGTTCACAGGAATGTTCTTTCATTAAGGTAAACACTACGCCATCTGTTTGGCATTGTTTACACTACGAATCGCCAAAGCACACCTGAAACGTAATGAAAAGGAAGTTAGCGAAAGGAAATCGTAGTAGAAGAGAAGCCACCCCACCATTTACCTACCGACCATGAATAACCACGAAAATTCAATGTTTCCATGAAGAAATAAAACGTCTATACTATAGCTGTATACAGCAAATAGGTGAGAGAAACCACATCTGTATCGGTTGCCAAAATTCGAAAGGGAATACGGACGCAACGCTGTTCAAACTCAACTTTTCAATCCTAGCAGAGTTTCTTTGTACGAACATCAAAGCGTTCCAATAACTCAATAAATAACGCCATAGTTCGGCTCTCACTGAAGCTCTGCCCGCATCCAAATGCACGAGAATGCACCGCGAGCATACTTTTGATCTGACTAGGTACAAACCAGGATAAGGGTGAGCGTCTCTCTGTTCACTGCCATTGTTTGCAGAAAAGTTAGATTGGGAATACAGTACAGAAATCCGTGAAAATAGTGAACTTGCGAAGGTCTTCGGCTCGAAAATGTGTACTCAGCCTGAGGGGGCAATTTATCATTTTCGGTCTAAAACTATTTTTTTCTTAAATCAAGTCAATCAACGATTTTTTTAACGTATTTCCGAAGTTTCATAGCCCTACAACATTTTTAATTTTAATAAACTATGCCATTTTTAAAAGCCTGCACTCTTTAAATGTCCTCCACATGTAAGCTTTAAACTAAATTTTCTCCCGTTTTATTTTTTTAGCACTTTGCTGCACTTAAAAGCCAATCTCCTGTTATAATTTTTATGCAAAGATGCTGAAAATTGCACTCGATGTTCTAGAAACTATGATTAATAAAAATAAAATTGAACTTTTCATATATTGAATAATTCGTAAAATAAAAAAATCTGATATTCCATTCACATGACTTTCTCTACATCTCTGCAATAATTTATTGTTAAAAAGCTTATGCTTCTATTTACTTCATGCTAATCGAAAAAATTAGCTTCCTTGTAAGTGGAAGCGAAATGAGGGAATACCATAGGTTAAAGTGATAGTCAAAAGCTGGTTGCTATGTGAATGAAGTTCCTTTGTATGAACAGGAGTTCACAAATTCCTGTATGAGAAAAGTTATTTTTTTCAAAGCTGAACCCAAAGAACAAGGAATACCTCAAAAACGATCAGCTCCACGAAAAAAAATGTATAGAACATAAATTGTGTGTTTTAATGTGCTCTACATTTCTGTGTAGTTTTTGTCCATTTCTTACGGTTTAGCAGTTATGCAAAATTCCGTAAAATTCACCCAGAATAAGTAGTCTTCAGAAGCTATTCTCAGAAAAATCAAAATATACATTTTATTTGTCAGGTAAATATATTTAATATACGATATTTTAATCAAAATCGTTAGAGCCATTTTAGAGAAAATCGACATTTTCGAAAAATGTTCCATGTAAGGGGTAGTTTGTGATGGGATTTTCCTCAAAATCTTCGTGTCACATACCTGAAAGATATTAAGCTTAAATACCAAGTTTGATATTTTACTGACTTTTCGTTTTTGAGTTATCGTGCTCACAGACACACACACACACACGGCCCTTTTTCTGAAAATACGTTATTTGTATACAGGGGACACTAAAACACATATTTCCGGTGAAATCGCGGTATCGAATATTTTGGTGGAGTGCAATACCTTCTCTATACACTATGTACATAGTACATGTAGAGAAAGTAAAAATAGAACATACGATACGACTGCAAATAAAACAAATTTTTGCCGGAACTACACTATTTTTTTTCTTTTCTGTACAAAAAGCAAATATAAAAAATCTGATATTTAGTTTCTAGAGCATTCAGAAATATTTTCAACCTTATCCCATTAAAATTGTAGGAGGATATAGATTTTGAAAACGTGTTTTTAACACAAAAATATTAATAAAAACTATTAAAACTACAAATTTGAAACTCAATGAGTTTACACACAGCCCATGCAGTGCACATGAACAATTTAAGTTCTTAGTTTAAAACTCTTAGAAGTTAGATCTGAAACCCATTTGCCCCCTTAATGCATTTATAATCGATATCTTGTCATGTATTTTTTTAAACAGATAATGTAGAATTTTTATGCCATAATGGTAGTGCATCAGAACAGTCGAAATTTATTGAGTCCGAAAGTGTCATTGAATTTTTTAAACTGAATCAACTTGTCACTCTTAGTCTACTCACGTAAAATGAAAGAACAGTTAACAGATATAATTAAGAACGAATGCCTTTTAATGTCATTATATATGTGATCTTAATATACCAAAATACTTATTGATACCCTACGCGGCAGAGCTCGGAACTGTATTATGATAGATTATTTCCTTAAATCCACCAAAACACTTAATAAAATGAGTCGTTGTTTTAAGCTGTAGTTCAGATCTTGTACACCTTCAGTGAAAGCCTCTTAATATGCTGATAAAATATGACAATGATGAAACTCAGGCAACGTCAGTAATTATTACTTTATGGTGGTGACCAAGTTCGCATTAAAACGTTCTCATTTTGTAAAAACGCTTTCCATTTTTGCAGATGTGTGTGCGTGCGTGTGAATTGCCCCATAAATGATATGAAACTGCTATTCAACCTTGAATGCAGACTTTATGTCTTTGTAATGGTGATAAACCGCTTCCCAACTATAGAACCTTCCACTGCTCTCCTTGAAGCTCTTTAGTGCATTTTATACTACTTATGTTATGTTGTATCTGGAATTGTAATGCTGGGATACTTCTGGAATACTTCTGGAAAACAAAATTAAAAATGTATGTTGCTCCCTTTACGTTCAAATATATATATATATTTTTTTTTTGATTGTTGAAGACCAATACTCATAAACGCCCTTCATTTCCCAGACATATATCGGAGTGTTTCTGAAAATTCCAAAGTCATGCGCTGAAAGGTTGTTTAAAAAAATATTTACATATGCTTGTCCGTAGTAAGAACTTATACTACTTATCTGATATCAGAATGGATTCTTATTTACCATAAATTGTATAAAGTAGGAAAGGATAATTATAGCTAGCAGCAAGCCGTATCTGAGTGCCCTACGAGACAGCTTTTATTAATATTATAAAAAAAAATCTGATTTGTTCCATTCACATGAATTTCTCTGCATTTCTGTAGCAAATTATTGTTAAAAATCTTGTTCTTCTATCTAGTTCATGATAATCGAAATAAACATTAGCAGAATTGCCTTATTCCTTGGTTTCTTGTAAGTAGAAGTGAAAAATCTAATGTGTTCCATTCACTGTGTCCTCTAGCTGTTCGGTAAACAACCCCTTTATCAAAGCATTAATCTGTTATCTACATCATGCTAATCATATTAAACATAAGCAAAATTAGCCTTATTACTGGCTTGTAGGCAGAAGAGAAATAAGAAAATGTACGGGCTAAAGCGATAGTTTCATCCTTTAAAAGCCGGTCGCTATGTGAAACAACTGAAATTCCGACCTCTTTGCTTGTCAGAATAAACAAACGAGAAGAAAGATGTCTTGCCGTTCGAGAAAAGCTTAAGTGGCTTAGCATTGAAACCATTAATACGGAATATCTCAAAAACGGTTAACTCTACAAAGAAAGAAAAAAAAAAGCATGTAAGATAAATTGAGTGTTTTAAAGAGATCTACATTTTTTGTGTAGTAAGTTTTTGTATATCCCTTATTGTTTGCCAGTTATATAAAAGCCATCCAGAATGAAGAGGCTTTCAGAGGCTATTCTCAGAAAATTAAAGATATACGTTTCGTTTGTCATAAAAATATCTTATACATAAGATATTTTAATCAAAATCGTTTGGGCCATTTTTGAAAAAATCAAAATTTTCGCAAAATGTTCCGTGTAAAGGGTAATTGGGAATGGGAGATTTTCTTCAAAATCTTCTTGTCACATCCTTGGATGATACTCAACCTAAATACCAAATTTGGTATTTAACCGACTTTCGTGTTTTAGCTATGCTTGGCTTTTAACGTTCTTTTCTTTCGTTTTTGAGCTATGCTGCGCACACACACGTACAGACAAACGCGGACCTTTTTCTAATTTTTTTGGAATCAGGGTGTCCCAAAGAATGTTTTTCCGGTGAAATGTCGATATGGAATTTTTGGGTGCATTACAATACCTTCTCTATACACTATGTACATAGGTACGTGCAGAGAAAGTAAAAATAAAAATATAATGTTATTAATAATTATAATTATAATAAAACACAAGACATCGCACGTGTATAGAGAGCAGCAGGTATGTGGGTGATCCTGCTTACATACATGAACGAGCGAATCAAATGAATTAGCAGCAGCGATTATAGTACTAAGATGCATCAGCAAGCATTATGCGCATACCTTTTCTTGGGCGCTCGTCTCACATTCCGCACTGTTTCTGTCTTTGAGACCCTCAGCCATAGATTGTATAGACAGGCTATTTATTGCGAACTACCGGAATTATTAAACAAAATACAGCGCACGTGCATGAGAGTGAATTCTGAGATCAAGACACGGAATGAAACCTTAAGCATGGAAGCCACTAGATGTCAAGTCGCGTAAAGTGCATGGCTCAGTGTTGTTGCTCTGTTCTGCTTCCGAAATTGCGCGAAACGTACCCAATGAAGAGTGATAGCTGAGCGCCCAAGAAAAGATGCGCGCACATCTGTTTAGATTTAGAGACTTTCGGAAATGCGCCAACTTGGTCTTCGGTTCGAGTAATGAAGAATTATAAAGCGAATGGTAGACAGCTCGTTGGGCGCATCATTTATTTACATCGAGCAAAGAAACAAAACTTATCGAACTAGTCTAACAGTTTAATTACAAACTATAATATTAATCTGAAATGTGTTCACACATTTGCTCCAGATTTTCAGGCAATTGATTGTCTTTTAGGTTTCATCAAGAAACTGTGGTTATATATTTTGTCAATCCTCAACCTGGGGGTAATGTTAACATCAACTTTAGTCAGAGATAAGATAAAGTGTGCAAATATAAAAATCTGATATGTTCCATTCACATGATTTTCTCTACATCTCTGCAACAAATTATCCTATTTACTTCATCTAATCGAGAAAAAATTATCAGAAATAGTCTTATTACTTGCTTCCTTATTAGTAGAAGCGAAATAAGGGGGTACCATAGGTTAAAGTGATAGTCAAAAGCTGGTTGCTATGTGACTGAAGTTCCTTTATCTGTATGGACACGAGTTCACAAAGTCCTGTATGAGAAAAGTATACGTTTTTTATAGCTGAAACCAAAAACAAGGAATATCTCAAAAACAAATAATTCCACGAAAAAAATGTATATAACATATATTGTGTGTTTTAAGGTGCTCTACATTTGTTGTGTGGTAAGTTTTTGTCCATCTCTTACGATTTAGCAGTTATGCAAAATTCCGTAAAATTGACCCAGAATAAAGTAGTCTTTAGAGGCTATTCCCAGAAAATTCAAAATGTACATTTTATTTGTCAGGGAAATATCTTTAATATACGATATTTTAATCAAAATCGTTAGAGCCATTTTTTAGAAAATCAAAATTTTCGATAAAAGTTCCATGTAAAGGGTAGTTTGGGATGGGGGGATTTTTCTCAATATCTTCGCTTCGCTGGAAGATACCAAGTTTGGTATTTTACCGACTTTTCGTTTTTGAGTTATCGTGTTCACGAACATACTGACACACGGGCGCACACACACGCACCTTTTTCTGAAAATACTTTTTATGGATACAGGAGACCCTAAAACATTTATTTCCGGTGAAATCTCGGTATCGATTTTTTTAGTGGGGTGCAATACCTTCTCTATACACTATGTACATAGTACGTATAGAGAAGCAAAAATAGGAAACTTATTGTCCACTCGACAAGATGAGCATCTTGATACCAGTCATACATTTCATAGTTTGAAAGTCTGTTTTGACCAGTTAGATCTACTGTCGTTGGAAGCGCAAACAGTAATTGGATAAATTCATCTTATGCAAGTTATTCTTGACGAAAAAGCTGCTGTGTAGTTAAATGTGGGATTATCTAGGTACCAGATAAAAATATTAGGTAACGAATTTGACAAATGCTATACCGAATGTTTTTTAGTTGAAGCCATTTTCACATTAAGAAACCCTAGTCCAAACACAGCCAGAAAACCTCAATCAAAATAGCAGGCATCTCCCTCTTTCTAAAACATTCCTGCGTAACTCCAAGCTATGAAGGGTGCTGAGTCTTTCCGTTTTAATACGTTTGGAGACGAGTGGATGTTTTGTTACAAGTAAATGTAGGTGTGGTAATGTCCTTATTAATCTCATTACATTGTAAACCAAGAAAACTGCTGGTGATTAAACTGCAAGAGAGGCAGATTTCAGCGTAACATGATCGCACTTTTCTAATTTCATAGTTATTATTACCACATGCCGTTTGCAGTTCCAATGCTATGGCTCGTACAAGAAAACCATAACAATAACTGTTATTTCTGCATAACTAAAATAACAGGGTTGTCATAAAAAATTAAACAGATAATCTCATATTCCGATTTGTGTTCAGCCATCAGACCAGTACCTCATGGGAATGACTTACCTTTACCGGTAGCTCCTTCAAATTGGCAAGAACGTTCAGAAACAGAAGGCAATGCATCAGACAACGGTGCAATGGCGTCAACATGTAGCGAGTCATCTTACGGTGCTATGGAAGAAAGAAATTAAGATTTTCCTTGACAAAACGAACTTGATGACTTAATGCGCGACTTACTATCAAAGCAATATGCTGAAGTCCTGTATTCAAGACTTCAGGAGTGGAATTTACTTGGAAAGGACACTAAAGTTACCTTTTTTCGAAATAGGAATAAAGACCTATTACCATATTTTAGGCAAGAAGGTTCATTCTGTGTTTGTTGGATATGATTGGCTTGATGCTAAAACTAAATACTGTGCACAATATAGAAGATTGGCGTTTATTTATAGATTCTTCCAAAATTAATTTGAAGGCTGTACTCCTTCACAATGGCAATTAACTGCCATTAGTGCCTGTGGCCCATGCAGTTGGTATGAAAGAAACAGACGAAAGTATGTCATAGATTCTAGTCATTAACTACAACTGGCGTATTTGTTGTGATTTGAAAGTTATTGGACTTTCTCTAGGCTTATAAAGTGGATTTACAAAACTATATTGTTTCCTGTGCCTTGGGATAGACAAGCTATTGAAAAATAGGTACTACATAGTCAAAGACTGGCCCAAGAGAGAAGAATTCGAACCAGGGAAGCAGAATATAAAACACAAGCCATTGGTGAACCTTTAGATGTGTATCTTCCGCCTTTACATATAAAATTGGGGCGCATGAAAAACTTTGTGAAGGGAATGGACAAAACGGCAAAGGTTTCAAATTCCTACCAGAACTGTTTCCCAGTACAGGTTCAGCTATGATAAAAGAAGGAATTTTTATTGGTTCACAGATAAGACAATTGTTTAAGAATTCACAATTTGATGCTAAGCTGAATCCCGCTGAACTTGCTGCATGGTTGTCTTTCAAATAAGTGGTGAATGGGTTCCTAGGTAACAAAAAAAAAAATAAAAAAAAATAAAAAAAAAAGAGTGATATCCTTATCAATGCTCTTTTAAATAAATACAGAAAGAAATTAGGATGTCACTGAAAATGCATTTTCTACATTCGCACTTAGACTCCTTTCCTGAGAATTTGGATGCAGCTAGCGATGAGCAAGGGGAACGTTTTCACCAAGATATAGAGATGCAACCCCTCCATGATTAGTGACTATTGTTGGTTTCTTCGGCAGGAAGATCCATTTTTGCATAAAAGGAAATCCCATAGAAAAAGTTTCCCAACTGCTTCAGGACCTGGAGCCTAAATGTAATGTACTTGTAAATTCCAATTGTTATGTTTATTTTTTGTATTGTGGATGAATAAGTACTTAAAATTTCTGAATTTTGTCCAAATTCTGTCGGTGCATCACTCCGTGATGTAATAAAATTAGAGCATTCGTCAATCACCCATTTTTTTTTTTCAGAACATACGAGATATAGAGATCTGATATTTTTACAGAATGTTTATCTTTTCTTTCTAAGTGTGCTACTTTGTTTTGCTGATACAAATTTAATAAAATAAAAAGTGTTATTTTCTTAATGAGCTTTTGAAATTTAAAAAAATTGAGATTTAATTATTTTGTTAACTATGTCCTACAGAAAACTCAATAAAACAATTTCACATACTGCATTGTCTGAATTGTATGATATACATTTTATACACATAGGTCTGGTATTCTCTGCACTAATATAGGATTAGTGACACTGGTTGATGACACCCCTTAATAAGAAAGGGTATCATAACAAAAGAACTGAGGGTATAATGGAAAAGAAACCGATGGTAGACTCGAAATCAGCATGTTCAAATTACTGTAAATCAGACACTTTCAAGTCAGTTCTTTTAAATTTTAAAATTTTGTAGAGTTGTGTTATTTACAACCAGTATTATTTTAGAAATTGGGAAGAAAGTTTTGAAAACATGTGTATGGAGAGTAGGTTATATAGGTATGAATTTTTGTCAGTCCTAAAATCCAAAAAAAATGTAAAGCTTTTGAAATGCGGAGGACTGATAAAATTACCGAAGCAAAAGGAATAAAATTCATAGAGAATTTATTAAGACACTAACGTATCTTAAAAAGTATAATCGAAGGTAAATTGAAAGCAAGAATAGCAAATAAAAAGCAAGACCACAAAGCATAAACTAAGAACGACATGGACAACAGAACGTATGAAGACAGAGAGAAGGTAAGAATGGAGAATCCTGCAAATCAATCCAACGATTGATGACTAAGCAAACCTTCACGGTAAAATTTTGAGAAATTAATTATTCTTAGTGGTTACTGCATATACCTCTACACTCTTGCTTTGTAAATGTATTTATTAGTTTCTTGAGCGCGGTGAATGTTTTTTTTTTTCACAAAGTCCGTAGATGCCATGTTAATGTCATTAAAATGTCCGCGTAGATTTTGATGTATCTAGACAACAATGAGGTGGGTCAGACAGACAGTGGTGCCCTTCAGCTGTTACATGGATGATGAATAATCCTGAGATTCGCTCCGCCTGCACTACAGAGTTGTCCTCACCTTCTACCTATCTCAATTTGGTCTCCGTCTGTCAGCATGGGGCCGTGAGTACCGGTTCTATCTCCGAGACACATTTATTTTTATGATCTCTGAGAAGCCACCTTGTGCGATACTCAACCTCAGCCTTGTGAAAACTCAAGGAAGCTACCAATGGATGGGTTTTTGAATTAATATATACTCTTTGCATTTTCTGCTTTTGCAAGTTGTACAGGAGCAAAATGTTTACAAATCTATTCACACTTCAAGTCTGAGATAAGAAAGGAACTCGGCAATGTTAAGCTGAATGGGAAAACACATCAATATAGAAGTAACTGGAAGGAATATGTGGATAAAATAGAAGATAATCACATCCCAAAATTGCTACTAAATTATAAACCAAATGGCAAGAGAAACATTAGTAGACCGAAGAAAAGATGGATACCACAACAATTTCATTCATGAGACCGAAACAAGCCTTTCGAGGCTTAACCGTGATGGTGAAGATTATTATTATTATTATTATTATTATTATAAACATTAAGATCCTTAGCCGTGCTATACAAATGCAGAGGTTATAAGCAAAATCGCTGTCTTATTTTTTCTGTTAATTGCCAGGACCTTCAGAATGACTCCACTCACTTGAATTTGTCATCATCTAAGTTTACGTTGAAAACATGCACTTTATCACAATTCAGCTGGTCACATTAAGAGAACCTTCTTTTGAAATTTTGAAAACATCTTTAATTAATCAATGTTTTTCTTTTTTCGCCAAACACCTTTAAAACGTGTTGAGTTGTCGGTTTTAAGTAAGAATTTAAGTATCAGTGTCTTGGTAAGTTGAAAGAGAAGTTACAATTTAATAATGATCTTCTGCCAAACCTTTCTCATCATTGGAAATGCTCCACTAGATGGAGGTTTCATCCATTTAATCTTACGCCTCTAAAAATAAAAAAAAATGAATACAAGGATGCCTTTCTTCACATTTAAAACAATTCCGTGGTTAAGATCTAATTTTGAATATGGTTGTAATTTCTTTTGTTTAAAAGTGCAATGACATGCTTTTATGTGAAAATGTATTATTAATACAGAAATTAATATATTCGTTTAAAGAAGAGATGTTAAACCATGTTCTCATGTTTTAATTTCAAAAACGTTCAACTCTTCTATCTTGGGAGACTTTCCAAAACTTTGCATCTTGCTTTGAAGTTTAATATCTCAAAAAGTTTAAAATAATTAGAAATTAAATGTAATCACGTCTTATACATATATCAGATACATTTCTGAGATATAGTTCAATAACATTGATTAATAACTTCGAATTAACACCCTGTGAACGGTTCCCTTAAGCCAACTTGGTATTTTATGTTTAAATTATTTACTGCTGATGAAAATTATGCGTCCCTTACGAGTAAGCTGTTACTATCAGACCATCGGTGAGGTCGGAAAAATCAATAAGAGTAAAGAAATATCACTTTCTTGTCAATTACGTACTATACCTATTTTCTTACTTTGCGGAAACTGCAACACTGTATTTAACTGAAAACAGCTCTGCAGCTCTTTGGTGGGAGGGGGTTATAGCTAACTGTTAAACTGTCAATTTCCAGGAATATATCAGCTCTACTGTTGTGCCAGAATTTATGTCAGTAAATATTCTAAATGGTGTTGTAGGTTTTAAGCACACTTAAGAACTATTGGTCAGGGTCGGGTTTGAACTCGCGACCTTGGGACCAGGCCAGGGCGTAACTAAGTTGAGTCATCCAGAACGACGAGATTACAGGCAGGCAATGATTCACTAACCGAGCCAGATTGGTCAGGCGTATCGTCTGGGACTGGCATTCGGGAGATTCCCCGCCGCGGACCTCTCTGACTTATGAGTTTTTTCAGTTTTTCGGGGGTTTTCCCGGGTTATTAGGCGAATGCTGGGGAGGTTTCTTCATTCCCCGAACTTCCTGTCCCTTCATTTCATCTCCATTTTCCAACCGGCCTCTTTCAGGGTTGTAAGTGGTGACTGGTTATAGAGGTAACTGCACCTTGGAAATCCAGTTCTAGGCGGCGGAGAGGCATTGGAAGTCGTCTATATACTCAGGGCGTTTGATCAGCCCTTAGGTGCGGGCTCGTAGCACTCTACGCGTCGAGATGAAGTACTGCTTGGAAACTGTTAGGGACCATCCGCGGTGGCTCCTTCCCGCCGTCCGGTTCCGTGTGCCCACTGTAATTACTCATCTCACCTTCACCTGGGGTCTGATGTACAAAAACTAGTAATGGCTACGTGTGAATCCTCTTCGGCACACCCACACTGAACTACACTACACTATCATTCACTAATAGTTTAAAAAGACACCGTATCATGTAGGTTATGATAGCTAGAATATTATAACACTGCATTTTATTTTATTCACTGCATTAATAGGGGTGTCAATAAAAGCAAACAAAATCTTATAAAACTAGCATTTTCTGAACACTTGGAGTTGCAAACAGCCTGAGAGTTACAGTTTATTTTAAATAAGAAGAAACTTTTGGCAGTTATTGAAGGGGCATTTTTCGTGTGGTTTGCATGGTAACCTCCTCTCTGCCGTTACTTTAGCCAGTAAGGTCCTACCATCTGGTCTCCCTCCATATAGAAGCTGAACTTAGAGGGGTAGTAGGTTCTCACATAATGTTTACTATCATTTAGCTTACTAGTCTTCTGGTAAAACACGGTAATGCCATTCTCCTACTTGCCCAAGTTTATTTTTGTTTTTTATTTTTTCTACACGTACTATATGCATAGTGTATAGAGAAAGTATTGTAACCAATAATTCGATACCGAGATTTCACCGGAAATATGTTTTGGAACCCCTGAATCCAAAACAGCATATTTAGAAAAATGTCCGTATGTGTGTGTGTGTGTGTGTGTCTCAGCAGCATATCTCAAAAAAAAAAGGTCCCTAAAATACCAAACTTGGTATTTAAGCTTAGTATCTTTTAAGGATGCGATACGAAGAATTTCATGAAAATTCCCCTCAAGCCAACTACCCTTTTCGTGGAAAAGTTTTCGAATATTTTCATTTTCTCAAAATGGCTTTAACGATTTTGATTAAAATATCGCATATTAAAGATATTTACATGGCAAATAAAATGTATATCTTGAACTTTCTGGGAATAGCCTTTGAAGACATCTCTTATTCTGGATAAGTTTTTCGAAATTTGGCATAGAAAATAACTAGTAAGGGATAGACAAAAATTGCTTAGCATAAAATGTAGAGGCTTAAAACACAATATTTATGTTTTATATAATTTTTCGTGGAGTTGACCGTTTTTTGACATATTTCTTGTTATTGCTTTCAGCTTTAAAATACGTTTACTTTTCTCATGCGAGAATTTGTCAACTCCTCACCATACAAACAAAGGAACTTCAATTACATAGCAACCAGTTTTTAAAAGATTTGACTCGCTTTAGCCTATGGTGCTCTCTTATTTCCCTTCTACTTAAAAGGAATCACGTATTTCTGCTAATTGTTTCTCGATTATTTTTGCTTATGGCAAGATGTTCACTCGTTTACTTTTGTGTTGATCTGTAGTTAAGTCTTTAACTGCACAGGAACACATTCACTTTTTCCTTCATCCTTCAGACTCTGGGGA
Source organism: Hymenopus coronatus (assembly GCA_030762935.1). Taxonomy (NCBI): domain Eukaryota; kingdom Metazoa; phylum Arthropoda; class Insecta; order Mantodea; family Hymenopodidae; genus Hymenopus; species Hymenopus coronatus. Next base: position 114,431,993 of record CM060881.1, on the reverse strand, counting down.
GGATAGGAAGTAAGTAATCTTGGCTACAGAAAAATTCCCACCCCCAGCCGGGAATCGAACCCGGGATCATTGCAGAGCAGGCAAGTGCTCTAACGACCGAACTACGGAGTCAGCCAATTCGCTTCTTACACAGGATGAGCGAAAAGTCCCTACCCACTGGGATAAATAATAAATCAACTGTTAGCTTACTTTCAACTTTTTCACATTTCACAATGCTTACATGACTAGGATTCCAAAACATCTGTGCACATCCCATTAGCACAGCGCGCAGTTGGATTTGGCGCCAAGTTTGTTTATTCATCCTTTTCAACATATCTGGTGCGATTGTTGTAAACAGTCATCATTTGTAGTGTACCCATGTTTCCGCACTCGTCTTTAATAATACCCCAGAGTGCATTATCCGGTGTGAAGAGGTCAAGGCTTCTTGGAGGCCAAAGCAATGAGGTAGGATCATTAACTGATCCTCGACCAATCCAGTGGTTTGGAAAAACTTGGTTAAGGCACCTTCGAACTGACAATACACATGCGGTGTAGCATCGTCTTGTTGAAACGTAACGGTTTCCATTAATCAGCTGTGGGAACACCATTCATTTAGCATCCTCAGATATGTTTCTTGATTTACAGACCCATCAAAAAATACGGGCCTAACAGCTGTATAGCGGCCACTCCTAACTCATCACATGTGGTGGATTGTTCTCGATTTCTTCATAAACGTGCACTCTGGGTATTATTAAAACAAAGGTGCGGAAACATCGGTACACCACAAATAATGATCTGAAGGAAGCAGTTCGTGCTGTCTTTACAACCAGATATATTGAAGGGGATTAATAAATGAACTTGGCGCCAAATCCAACTGTGCGTTGATACTAATGGGATGCACACAGATATTTTGGAAACATAATCATGCAAGCATTGTAAAATGTGAAAAAGTTGAAAATAATAATGTTATTTTAATACCTAAAAGTTGATTTATTATTTACTCCAGAGGGCAGGGACCTTTTGCCCACTCTGTTTAAATGCTTCTGTAGTATTATATCCCTCTGTTGGCGATTGTTCAAGTGTAACGTTTTCTACCTCTGCAACCAGCGGTTGTGTACCCCTAGTATGTGCAGACTCTTTGAGCTAACATCTGGAGAAGGGCCCTGAACAAAAGCGGAGATGCATCGTCATTTATTTTAATGTAATTCGCCGCCTTGTAAACATTTATTCGCACAACTCAAATACGGAAGCATTGCAGAAGCTGTGTTCGCAGTGGGAGATGTGTTTGTTTGGACCCAACTTACCTCGCCCAGCCTCCTCACTGCCAAATCTCTCTTCGCTAAATGCAGACGTGGGACGGAGTCCTTTCGCGGCATTCCGATAAAATGCAAATAATACGCCACGCTCTCGCGCAGCTGGGTCTTTATTTGGCCATGTAATGGGCTCTGTAATTTATAGTCTGGTCTGGGACCGCTACATGGCGCCTTTAGAAACCAGCGCGGCGCTAGCGCTTATGTTTTGTTTTCAGTTCTTCCCGCTATGGAAGATGACACGCTGTAATAACATCCCATAAGTTTGGACCACCAGTCGCTTATGCAACCCACAGTTTTATAGACAGTTAAAACACCGCTCCCAATTCCTGTTCGGGATTAATACAATGATAAATTTGGGTTGATACACTCACTACAAGATAGAAGATATCTTGCCTATTTAAATTCTCTATTAGAAGCCCGAATGCACTCTCCTCAAATACACACACACACACACACACACACACACATTCACTCTGACATAGATACATAATTCCAGACTCTGTGGAGGAATAATTCTGGTTAAAGAAAAATTTCCCACCCTGTGGGCGAGAATTCAGCTCGCTGACCACTCGACCACGGACGCAGTCTTTCTTATCTGTTTTGCAAATAAACCATTCTTACAAAAGATTATTATTTTTATTAGCATTATATATATATATATATATATATATATATATATATATATATGATAACCACGGCAGTTAAAGAGCGTCCATAACTAAAACTCAATTTAATTTAATTTAATTTTTTACAAGTAACGCACAATTAAGCATGCATTACCCATGAGAGGGTTGTCTCTATTTATATACCATCACACATGGCAGAATACGAATAAAAACTACGTTGCTATGGAAACCGTACTTTAGCACACAAGAATTTGCCAGAGTAGATGTAAAAATGTTGAGTATCCATAACCATAATCTATTTGCGTGGAAAAAAAATGCTTAAACATAAATGTAAACTTAAATTCTTTTTAATATCTGCGGCGGCCTGATACCGAAATTATTCTAGTATTAGTGTAGCAATTATATTATGAAGAAAGAATGGGGAAACAGAAAAACAATTTCAATAAATAGTTTCTTAAATGTTAAAGCACATGTTGTATGTAGCATCAAGCATGGTATGCGAATATACTTGAGAGAGTCGATTTAGAAATTCTGAACATTCATAACTATGGTCTGTATGGTAGAAAAGAACCCTTAAGTCTAAATCTAAACTCAAATTCTTTTTGATATCTGCTGCAGTCTGATACCGAAATTACTACCATATTAAAGTAATAATTATTTCACGAAGAAAGAATTGGGAAATAGAAAAATAATTACAATGTATAATTTCAAGCACAAGTTCCAAATCTGTTACTGTGGAGCTCATTAGCTAAGGCAAGTGTTGTAAAAAGCAATTACCAGGTGTCAGATTCACGAGGGTAGCTGCATAATTAGGTGCTCGGAACTTGTAAACAAGAAATTCATCATGTCTATTAATTAGAGTTGTACATTTTGAAATTAAAGAAACTCCTTAAAATAGACAGATACCATTTTTCAAAAGTATAGTTTGAACCGAATTATGATAAATTAATCTGGTAAAGAATAATGCTGTGTCTCAGATGGTAATATGAAGCGTAAGATTTAACAACATAGAGCATAGGACTTGATGGGGAATTATTATTATAGGTGAGACTTGGCTGCTAAAATTTAATTATGCTTGCTACAGTTTTACAAGTTACGCAGCGGATGGATAAGGGATTCGCCGTATAGCAGTTCAGCGAGTCACGGTAACAAACTCGTAACTTTACTATGGAAACAAATTTTGTTTATCACGTAACGTTCTTAATACTCTGGAAGTTAGCAGATTTAATACGGCGCAATTATAATTTTTCGTGCTTATACTCAGGAACGCTCAGCTCAACTCTTTTCTCAACATACTCATTTAGTAGTTCTTCAAATACTGTATAGCTCCTTGCCATCATTTTTCAGTTTATTCGATTGTTTAGAATGTTGATTGTAATCAATTGCTTTAAGTAATATGCATTGCCTTTTCCTCACAAAAATGCTATTGAAATCTTTCTATTTCTTGAGTCTACTAGTTTTTTTTTGTTTTTTTTTAAATGCTGAGTCGGGGTGATAGTTTTATATTAATCGTAACGTAAGATAAACTTAGCTATTTCTCATCCAAAAGTCTTCAATTTCAATTTTTTTAAACATAAATCCAGAATAACCTTAAGTATACTAGGTTCAAAAAGGCTGATATTTCACCAATTTAGATACAATTTTAATACAGATATTTTCAACAAAATTGTAAGAGAATATTTATTTTGCTGATCCTGTGCCCTAACTTTCCCAGAATGAAAATGGAGTATCATGTAAATTTCCCCTTATGGCCAACATTTAAGCACTTTATGCTTGTAAATTTTGTGTAACGTTAAAACTTTTAATGGGGGTAAAATATAACTGATAAACCGAAGAGATAGACGAAAACTTACTACAATGTAGATCTCATTAAAACGCACAATTTTTGCTATATACTTTTTGTGTAGAGTTAACTATTTCCGAGATATTTATTGTTATTGGTTTCAATTTTGCAAAACTTACATACGTTTTCTCAAACGTGAAGTTCTGTCTCTCTTGTTTTACTCCTGGTCATGCAAAGCGAACCGAAGTTCAATTGCTACATATAGCAACCAGCTTTTAAAAGATTTGACGATCGCTTTAGCCTAGTGATTCCTTTATTTCACTTCTTCTTTCAAGGAAAAAGTAATAAGACCATTTCTTTTAATGTTTATCTGATTAGCGTGATTTGGATAAAGAATAATCTTTTTTAAGAAGAGGTTGTTTGCAGAACACATAAAGAAAGTCATGCGAATGCAATATATCAGATTTTTAGAGTTAACTGTTCAGTACACACGCACATGAACATACACACACGGACCTTAAAATACTGGTTTGGATTGAGTGTAACTTATAACATGCATTTCAGGTGAAATCTCGGTGTCAGGTTTTTGGGTGAAATACAATATCTACATGATAGAGAATGTAAGAAGGCTTTCATGGAATAATTTATGGAAACTATATAAAAAAAAAAAAAAACATAGTAGGCAGAGAAGGTCATGTGAATGTGACACTTTTTTGTAAAGGTATGATAAACTCCCGAGGGCGGTGACGAGGCGGAGTGGCTATATCTCGTCTCTCACTAAGGCTAAAGGATACAGCATGTATGATTTGGGTTGCACAAAGGGGAGTCGGGTGAATTTTCTTCCGGGTTCTCCGGTTTCCTCCGCCATTCAATCCATCATATGCTCCCTCATCTTTCCTATCATCCATTTTGCCTTCATTTCATATCTACTTCCTTACATGGCTATGGGCCGATTCCTCGTTCGAATTTCTTAATTCCATGATTAATGTTCGTTGGTCTCTCGACAGGCCTCTGTACTAGTTACCCATTGTAAATTCTTCATATGGGAGTTAAGTATTATAAATACATGTTCGATGTTCGACCCTCAGTTTGCAGTTAAATGTGTGCATCAAGCAAAGCGCGTTCAGTGTAACACGAGTTATACTCGATAAGAAATTCAGTCTTGCCCATATTATACACCTGTTTTGTTTTCCCGCGCAACAATGAGATGTAAGTGCAGACGCAGCATAAGCGCAAGACTTTACACCTAGGTTTTTCAATGTAAACATTACATAGACCACGCAACACGTTACGCAATGCAAGAGTTTGTAAACTCCAAATTTTATCCTTGCGTTGCATACATATGAAAGAATTCTGCATTCCTTCCTCTATGCATTGCCTGCTGTTCAACAGCAGACGATCACAATGCATACACGTTTTTCTATTTGGCCCTGCCCCACAATCTCCCATATCCGTCAAGATCTCCTTGCGAATTCTATTTTGATTTAATGGATGTAACCATCATCTGCGTCTAGATTACCTGGCAATTATAAATCGTAAGGCGCAAAGAGGTAATTCACAAACCATTAAACGTACAACTTAATCACTTTCTGCAGTCTCCAGGTTTGCATTATTTTCAATATTTTGGTAAAAACTATTGTGACATCACTGCCGCGAGCGTCAGATGTGTTATGTAGTTTTTATAATCTGTTTATATATTTGTTAAAGATTTAGTGAATTTTCTTATACAATATTGATGATTATATTACTCAATTTGAAACTTGAGGGGCGCTTGGAAAATATCCGCATGTAATTTAGTATGTAAGTCAGTATTTCCTGTAACTCCTAAGCAGGGCATAGGACATCGTTACGATGCTTCCTTGATTGGATTTGAATTTCTAGCTCGTGTGTAGGCCGCTATGCGCTATAGTGACGAGGAATCAGTTCGTCGCCCACAGATGGCACTGTAGGATGAAATCACAATTTTCGGACGCGAAATGGCAGAATTTTGTACAGGAGCCTTCTTATTTCAAGGTGTGGAGCTCATTTGCGGGAAAATAAAGATTACATGAGACTAGATAGATAAAGTCAGACTGAAAAATGCAATACCATAGCCGGGATTTGAACTCTCTAGCCGGTTGCTCTACCACTGAGCTACCATGGGAACTTGCCGGCATAGCATTGAATTTCTCAACTGACTCGCACGTTTCCCGGTAAACCAGAAGGTGATCTTAAATTATTTTGAAATAACAACCCTAATGGCGACTTACAATGTTGCAAATAAGCCCCAGGATTCATAGTATCGCCTACTGTTATGAGCAATTGTGATAATTGTAAGTCGCCATTGGGGTTGTCATCTCAAAATAATTTGAGATCACCTTGTGGTTTACCGGGAAACATGCTTGTCAGTTGAGAAATTCTTTGGTATGCCGGCATGTTGTCATGGTAGCTCAGTGGTGGAACAACCGACTAGAGACCGGGAGATACGTGACTCAAATCTCGGCAATGGCATTGACTTTTTCAGTCGGACTCTACCTATGCAGCTCCTGCCCTGTACACGGTTTCTATGAGAAAACAATTAAAATTATCATTACACGGGACCATCGCCTTTACTTCCCTTTCGAAGGAGGTCATGCCAAGAATTTTTGCGTCCGAAAAAAAAAAAATCCATCACCCTCCTCAAGGTTTGAATCTGCTATCTTAGGTTTTGGAGGTTGCATGGCTTCCACTGCATCACGGAGGGCGATGGCATGTAATTTATAGATCTAGAAACTTGTGCCAAATTTTTGCGTTATGCTTACAACTACATTGAATGGTGTTCCCTCTCGTTTGCGCTTATGCTGCGCAATACTTTTAATTTATTTTTATATGCATAGATTCCATTATTTTTTATTCTTTATAAAAATGGAATCTATAAGTATAAAAATAAACTAAAAGTATTGTTAATGAATCCAATGTTTTCGTTCGTTCTTAAAAGTTTGAATTTTGGGCAATCTTTTTTTGGGAGGAAGGACCTTTGTTTAATTTTACTCAATTCACCCCTCCCACATACCAATCCAATTCACCCCTCACTTACCAATCTCATTTTGAATGTAGCTTAACTCATGAGTTCACGTTGTGACTCTGTTAACAAAATTCCCATATATTGTTATGTGGAATAATTAGGGTGTTAAACGTTTTTATTTCTTCAACACGGAAGTCAAACATTTGTTAGACTTCCTTGGTTTGGTGCTCAAAAACTTGATTTTACAATGCAGCACCCAGCGCCCGAGTGTTCTTGCACTAAGAAAAGAAGCCATTTGTTTTCCACAGAGACTAGGACTGGACGGGTGTCATCTTAAACCAGCAGGTGTGCCTTTATTTTTAGGAAGATTGTTTTGACTAAACTACTGTCAGAATCTATTTGCCTACCTGCTGCTTTATGATCAAGAATGCGATATCAGCAACTAATATGCAAGGAGTTCCTTTCTGTTTGTAATTTTACCTTTTTACGCCATTCGCAGATTTATCATCCTCAAAAGCAATTAGTCATTTTGGTTATTTTGGAGAAATCTGCCTTAGGGGGCCACTTCTTGTGAAATCGAACCAGTCTTACATTATATTTTTCTGGGCAGTGTTTTCCCATCTGTTCCAAGAACCTGTTTTGTGCTTCTGTTAAAATTTATTATACTATCTGCATCTAAATTATTGTCTCTTCGGTATCTTATGGTTGGACTTCATGCGATCTTTCATGGATCCTGGAAGTTCGACTTCTTGTTGCTTTAACCTTTTATATACACATGTTTTAATTTTCAGCTTCGTTGCGTCACAAATTATATCCCTTTAAACTTTATAAACCAATCTGTTTATAGTATCAATCTAGAAGATTCGAATGTCAGGTTCTCAAAGAAGTAAATGGAGAAAATCAATGCATTTTCTTGTTAATTACTATGGGAAGGAATCGTGTTAGGATGCAAAGTGACTTGAATAAACCACTAATTAAATGTCAGAACTGCTTGTATGTCAACGTCAAATTACTGAAAATTTATCTTAAAATTAAATGTGTTATCGGTCCCTATGGAGTTAAAATTAATTGAAATTTAAGCACTGTTGAAGTTTAAATACAGCATATGGTAACAGAAATACAACATTTTCATTACCATGTTTTTCGTAATTGCTCTATAAATTATGCATACAGACCTATTTTCTATTAATTACCAAACATATTTTGAAAAAAATTATTTCACTGAGATGATAAAATGTTAATCCTGGCGTTTTTGTAGATCTACAGAATGCCGGGACAACAGTTTAAAAGCATGGCCATATATGTTAGTCATGGTGATCCATAAGTGGCAGTATTACGGTGAAGTCTCATAAATTGTTTCGTTTCTTCGGCTTACCCTCCCCGTAATTGTAGGACTGACCCCCCCCCCCCTAGGGCTACAAGACAATGCAGTCGTCAGAAGCCTGTCGGGGAGTCTATGGCACGAAACCACAGAATAGAGAACCTGATACAAGGGATCGGCCCGTAGCCAGGCATGAACATGAGGATATGAAATGTAAGCGAAATTGATGATCGAAAGAGTTATAATGGGGCAATTGGTAGAATGAGTGGCGGGGGAAACCGGAGGACCCGGAGAAAGCCCGCCCATACCACTCACCCACTGCGCCGCCCTAATGCATTGTCTCATATCCGAGAGACAGTATGTATAATGGCGCTATTAAGCGAAAGGAATGCGCAATACGAGAATCCGCGAAGTTGTGAATATGGTAAACATAAGAGCCAGACAAACAGTTTTGCAGCTTATTGTTTGATTTTCAGTTCGAAGAAATTTTCGTCTGAAAATATTAAGCTTCTGCTGAATAATAGATTTGCATGATTTCGATTTTTGTTATATGCATATTTTGCTTGTCACTGTCTAAGTTATGGCTGGAAATAATACTTCAAATAACTTCCTTAAATCATAAATATTACAAATACTTAATTGGCAATGTAATGTTTGCCGTTTTTTTTTTTTTTTTTTTTATGAAAGTTCCAAACCCACACTAGCACTAAAAACTATTGTATATCAATGATATTGAAGTAATACAAATGGCCAAGTTGTATAAATTGCACCACCATGTTTCTTCTGTTTTGGACCGGTACAGGTTGTAAAAAATGGTTACAGCACGTGAGATAAAACGCCCACTTTAACACTAAAAACTATTGGACATCAATGATATTGAAGTTATGAATACAAATTACCAAGTAGGATAATGTTGTTCCACCATGTTTCTTCTGTTTTAAACTGGTACAGTTTATAAGAAATAATTTACAGCTCTTACAATTTCAAGATATCACTGCAGTTTTATTTGGTTGTGATAATGGAATTAAATTGTTTTTATTTTGAAGCTGAAAACTATTGCAAAATTATTACAATAATAGACAAAATTCAATAATATTAGGATTAGGATACAGACAGAGGGGACTTGGCACCGAACTAAAACGGTAACTTTACCCCCACGCGGTGGCGCCTCCGAAGGGAGGGAGAGATGAGGTGAGACAGGAGCGACGGCAAAGGAATGACATTCCCTTCAGTCTCCAGATTGAAGCATCCCGACAGGTAGATAGGTGGACCGGGCATCCCACCCACACAAGGTCCAACGCCCCAACAGGAGCAACCAGCCGAAGTCGGGGGACGGAGTTAACCACAATGAGCATCCCTTTATCCTGCCACACCGCACCGAGCTTCATCGCCGACACTTCCAACCCTTAAAGGAACCAATAGGAGGAAGGATTAATGAAATGACAATGGGAACGACTTCGAAGGATAGGAAATCCGGGGATGGGAGAAACCTACCCAGCATTTGTCTGGCGACCTGGGGAAAGCCCCGAAAGAAAACTTGGTTCAGGTAGGCCAACTACGGGGATCGAACGGCGACCTGCCAAATGCGGTCCATAGACGAAACTTCTTGATTCATCCCGCTCCGTATTCAATAATATTTAACATTATTTACACTGATATTATCGTGCTGAAGAAATTGTTAATACGCGCTTTATCTTTGTTAATAGAAACTTCTTAGATATCGCACTGATTATTATGGGAAGTCGCCGACGTTTTGCAGTGCACCAACGAGCGCGTCACTTCAGCCAATGAAATCACAAATGATAGATACACGTTAAGCACACTTGGAGTAAAACAGAGCGTTGCTACGTATTCGCTGTGTTTCTCTCTCATTCAAGTAGTTTTCTTGTGAACTTCACGGGTGCAAGTAGTGTATAATGTATATTCTTAAATATGTGGAGGCCTTGGGACGTTATCTAGCGTTGATGCTAGAAATAATGTAATAGTGTCACTAATCCAGCTGATTTTCCTCGTAGTGGTAACACTAATGGTGTCAGTAATAATGCTGCTTCTACTTCTAGAGTCGCAGCAAGTGAAGGGAGAGGAAATGGAAGCAAGGCGCCTTTTGGAACACTAACTAAACAATAGATAATACGTAAAATACGTGGAAGCTAATAAGACAGGGAAGGGACCTATCATTGAAACCGCTAAAGCAGTAAGCTTAAGCAAACAGTAAAGTTGCACGGAGACTTGCCATTACGCCAAAAAAACGAAGGGCAACAGGAAACTAAAGTTAGGGAAGATTGATACTTTCAACTGTAACATAGTTTTTTATATAACAAAAGGGCAGGCACCAACAGTGCTAGAATTGCTGCATGAACTTCAAACCGTGTCCTTATAAATGGGATTCGCTTAGTTGTTATTGAAGTCAGGGTTTCGCTTTTGAACGTTAAATAAAAGGTACGTGATTATGGAATCAGCCAGAGTTGTGGTGGGGAGATGTCGGTACTTGAGTAGACTGAAGTATTTCAGGCAGGAAGAGTATCATATAGTTAATTTAGATGATTTTTGGTACGATACTCATGATGAAAGAACAGGTTGGAATGACGGCAGTTATTCTTGCTGCCTTCCAGCCCATGTGGATAAAAAATCGTGATATTTCATGGAGGCGTAGCCAGGGTTGGATTGAGGGCTGTTCGTATTTGTCTTGGGAATCCTTGGCTGATTCCATCACGAGGTGAATGCTGAAATATTTGAGGCTTGGTTCAAGAACCCACTTTTGAAAAATGTTCTTCCCAAGAGTGTTACTGTGTTAGAAATGCTATCATTCCGGCTAAAGATAAAAATTCCCACCATGTCCAGCAGAAAAAAATGAAATGATCAGATTCATAGATAATCATTAGATTTACCCAGTCTAGTTCCTATAAAAGCCGTGCTTGTGGAGAAAATTCGGAAAGATAATATACAGAAAGGGCATGTAATAGAGTAAATGAGAAAACATCATAGCCATTAGATCCTCAGGTTACCACCATATCATTGTTGTCTCAATCCTATTGAGCTGATATGGGCACACCTTAAACATGACGTAAGAAAGCGGAATGCTACTCCTTCAACAAGTGACAGTGTGTGCAAAGTGTTGAGAGAATATGTACCGAATATAGATTAGAGTGTGTAGGAAAGATGTTCAGCACACCATGCAAAAAGAGCTAAAATTTAACTGCGGGATGTTTCACACCACAGATTCGTTTGTGATACGCGTGAGTAAAAATGGTAGTGACAGCGAGGAAGACGAAGAAGACACAATGTAACTAAGTACAAAATGTAGTTAGATATTATTAGCACTGTGTAGTACTCTGTTGCACTTAATAGCCAAGAACCTTGGTAATGTTATTATACCTATACATTTGGTACTCTAGAAAATGAATGTACATGCGTGCAATGCGTGTTTACTTAGAGAAAACATGACAACGTTGCTTTCTTCGTCACTGAATAGATGTAATCTTATCGCAGTTTTTGATGCCGCACATGATAACCTTTCAGTAGTACGACAATACCCAAATTACAAATACTCGAGTGCTTTTGGTATGTATACACAGTCTACTGCTTGTATTACAAGGAAAAGGGTCTTCGATGATCTGAAAATTATAATGTATACTTCTGGAACACAGCGGCTGGATGACAAGCGGAATTGATACTGCAACATGGGTGAAGAGAGAAAAAGAAGAACAACATATAATTCGGTGTTTGAAATGTGGTATCTGGTTTCTAACAACGGTTGCTAATGTTAGTGCAAAGAAAACATGTTTTACTGTGATGTCTCTAAATTTAAATAGAAGCGAATATGTTTAAACAGAGAGTAAACAATTGTCCAATGTATTTTCCGAATGTGGAACCAAAACGATTTGGTTATGGGGACCTTTATTGTCCATTAGTGTGATAATAGCTAGTATTTCATATTAATTATACATAACGTCAAACCCGACGGAGGACGATGGATTTTTTCGGGCGTAAAAATCTTTAGCATGGCTTCTTTCGGAAGGGAAGTAAAGCCGCTGGTCTCATGTCTTAGATTTACGGCACGTAAAAGAACCTCAAGCCTGATCGAGAGGCCTTTGAACAAAATTAAGTGGTCTTTCACGCCCAGTATAGAATGGGACACTGAAAACCACAGCAGATAAGAGCGTCCATAAATAAAACGCCGTTTATATTTCAATTATACACAACCTTTGTTTTAAATAAGTTTATTTACTTTATTGAGATGTGCTGTGCTATATTCTATAGTGGTCCAATTTAGAATACCAGTGAAACAATGTATTGTACATGATTATAAATTTTACCATTTTGCATCTTCGTATAGTTTTCATAATAACGTTTGAACCATAACATTCTGAGCATTTCTAGCAGGTATACAGTTTCTAAGGCATGAAACTACAAGTCTGAGTAATTAATTTGTAATATTTCATAGGTTTCACGGTACCCTAAAAAGTAGTCAAAACGGTACATTTTTTGGGACCGCTACATAATCTTTGTATGAACTCATTAGGGATCATTTTTAATGTGTTACATTCAAATGCTTCTGTGCTCTCTATCGTTTATTGCTCTCTGCACGTACCATGAATACAGTATTTTATCTCACAAAATCCTAAATTCGATGTAGAGATTTCACCGAAATGTTGTTTTGAGGTTCCCTGAATCATAAAAAAGCATTTTTTTAACAAAATGTCCTATGCGTGTGTACATACTCCAAAAAAGAAAAGATTGCTAAATACTAAATTTGGTATTTAAGTTTAGTGACTCCCAATAATACGGCACGAAAATTTTCCAGGAAATCCCCTTATCGCAAATTATCTTTTTCATGAAAACTTTTTAGAAACTTTTGTTTTTCTCAAAAATTCTATAACTATTTTGATTAAAACAGCTTATACTATTGACATGGCAAATAAAATGTATATCTTGAATTTTCTGGGAATAGCCTCTGAAGACCTCTTCATTCTGGATTAATTTTGTATAACTGGTAAGCCGTTAGAGATAGATAAAAAGTTACTACACAAAAACGTAAATATCATCAAAACACACGAGATATGTAAAATACATTTTTTGAAGAGCTAATTATTTCAGAGATATTCCTTGTTATTGTCTTCAATTTTAAGCTACTTGAGCTTTTCTTAAATTTCTTTCGTTTTATTTCTCTTTTATTTTGCTGATGACCGTGTGAAGCGAACTGAACTTCAGTTGTTTCACACAACAATCTGCTTTTCCCTACCACTTAGAAGAAATCAATATAACATTTCTGCTACAACGATTACCACGATGTAAATAAAGGAATAATCCTCTGTAACAATACTTTGTAGGGAAAGTCATGTGAATGAAACACATCAGGTTTTTTTATAAAGCTTCTAAACCTTCTTTCATCTTATTTTTCTATTTACCCTCCTCGTGTATATAACTTACACCCCCAGGACTTTACAAGCCAGCGTATGTAGTCAGACGCCTGTCGAGGAGCAGAGACTCTGGATCAGAGAGAAGCCAGGATGGGTGACCAGCCGTATATGAAATTGATGAAGTGGATGATATAAAATGACGGTGAAAATGATAAAAGGAAAGGTAATTATGGAGCAATTGGTGAAATTACTGACCACCACAAATCCCACATGGGGTCCCTAGGGAGTGAACCCGGGCTAGGTCTAACCACTCTAAAACGACACCCCCTCCCCCAAAACTATTCATATGAAAGCTATTTTCCTGTCAACTTCACGTTAATTCAGTTAAACGTTTGCGGGAATAGTTCCATTTCGTTGAGATGCAAGCTGGATAGAAGAAACCCAATAGATTGCTCAAAAGCTTGAAATTCCATACTCTTTCGTTGACATTGCAAGGAACAGCTGAATAGCGACAACTTTTTTTTTTAAAGCAGGTAATGCTGTTAAAAAATTCAAAATAATAAATAACGGATACCTCTAAAATCCCTGATGCCACAAAACATTATTTTAAATACATTGTTGTGTTTGAAACATATTTACATTTTAGGAAGTTTTTGCCGCTCTTATGATATACATAATTGGTGTAGTGCAACATATTCCTTTAGAATCCCAGTCTGTTCTCCGAAAACTCCACATAATGTAAATATTTTAAAAGTCAATTGTATTTTATTAGTCATTTTTGAGAAATTAAAAAACTGAGAAATGTCTTGTAAAATATGGTTTGGTGGGGGAAATTGCACCTCCCCAAACTACCCTTTACACTGAAAATTTGTCTTCATTATTTTCTCAAAAACGGTTCTTACGATTTTCATTAAAATACCATAAATTTATTTTCTTGTAATATTAATCCTGATAATGAATTTTATATAATTGTTAATTGTAAGAGACAGCATGGTACTTGTTATAACACAAGCTTTTCGCTTTCTCTACACATACTATTTACATAGTGTATAGAAAAGGTATTGTATTCTATCCAAAATTTTAATACCAAGATTTCACCGGAAATAGACATTTTAATAATACATTTTTTTTAGAAAAAGGTCCGTGTGTCTGTGAACACGATAATTTCAAAACGAAAAGTCGGTAAAATACCAAACTTGGTATATAGGTTAAGTATTTCCAAGAATGGACACGAAGGTTTTAGGACCCCCCCCCCAAAATACCTTTGCATGGAAAAACTTTCGAAAAATTGTTATTTACTCCAAAATTGCTATTTACTCCAAAATTGCTCTAACGATTTTGATTGACATGTTTTAACTTTTCTCATATGGAAACTTGTCAACGCTTGACCACGCAAAGAATCGGATTTCAATCCCCTGGCAACCACATTTTAATACATTTGACTGACGGTTTAGCCTAGGGTCCCTTCTAATTATAAGGAGCTACATAATTAGACCGTTTCTTCTATGTTTTAGCATGAAATAGAAGAATAAGCTTTAACAATAATTTGTTACAGAGATGTAGAGAAAGTCATGTGAGTGGAACACATCAGATTTTTTTTATTGTGACAATTTAGAAATTATGTATTTATTATTTGTTTGAAGTCCAAATTCTCATACTTATTTTTTCAATTGCTATATCGCTATTTATTTTCTCTCTCTCTCTCTCTCTCTCTCTCTCTCTCTCTCTCTCTTTCTCTCTCTCTCTCCCTCTCGTGGCCACGCAAATAGAGCGGAATAATCGTAAAGTCATCGCACAGATGTGTATTAAAAGCATTTCTGTAAAAGATGACCTCAAAACATGGATGAGAATTACAAGTTTATAGAAGTGTGGTTGGAGAAAGACATGCATACGTAACTCATCAGGATTTTTACGTATTGCTTATTTTAAATACCACAAAAGTGCTTGTAGTGTGTTTATGAACAGTGTTTATTGGATTCGGCAGTTTTTATACGGCGTGATCAGCTGTTTGTTTTGAGAACAGTAATCAAAACCATTAAATATGGCACATGTTAAACGCCAACCACAAACAAGCAACAAGAGTGAGTGAATTATTGTTGGGAGTGCGGTATGTAGATGAGGGTTCACAGAGATTTCCCCTTCATGAAACACTCCCGGCCGGCCTCGACAGATAAGACACCCCATTCATTCCGAGACAAGCACAGCTGGAATAGATCGGCGTGCGTGCGTGCGTGCGTGCGTAACGTGTTTGCTTTTTATAGCCTACATGCTTCACTTGTAGAGATCAACGCGGTTTTGTATCTTTGGGGCTTTACATTTTGGAATTTCAAATTAACAATTTTAGTGACTAGGATAAACCATTGACTCAAATTCTTTATCGCTTAGCAATAGCTAGTCAGCGCAGCTCCTTGCCAAGCGGGAGACCTGGGTTCCATTCCTGGTACCGGTGTGGGGGGTTTTCCCTCCCTGGTCCGGGGAGCACTCAGCCTCGTGAAGTCT
Organism: Hymenopus coronatus; assembly: GCA_030762935.1. Classification (NCBI taxonomy): domain Eukaryota; kingdom Metazoa; phylum Arthropoda; class Insecta; order Mantodea; family Hymenopodidae; genus Hymenopus; species Hymenopus coronatus. The sequence continues at coordinate 114,416,129 of CM060881.1, read as the reverse complement.
TTGGGAGGCCAATTGAGGAGCTACTTGATGAATAAGTAGCGGCTCCAGGTCGAGAGGACCGCATTTACCGACCGTGAGGGACTGAGACGCTGACAACGTCTCACCCTCCAATACTGCAACCCATCCATGACGTCCGAGGCGGTAGGCCAAGGTTCCTTGTGCGCTGTCGTGCCATGGAGTTATAATAGATAGTCAATCGCGTTTGATGTACCAAGCGATTACAGCGTTTGAAATACTGCACCCAATCCTTGTTTTTTATTAGGTTGCTGCACTGTTATGTAGCCTTCCCGAACAATTTCCTTCCGTTTTCCCCTGACTGGATAAATCATCTTTAAATGCCGACATCTTTAAACCCTATCCAGTCAGACGATAAAAGGTGAAAACACCCTGTCATGAAATATGTGTCATCCGAGAGACAGGCTTAAAACAAAGGAAAAAATAAAAAGTCAGTCAAATACCAAATTTGTTATTCAAGTTCAGCATATATCAAGTGGAAGTGTCAAGTGACACGAACATTTTCAAGCAAATGCCCACCCTAAACTACCCTTTACATTTTTCGAAAATATAAATTTTCTGAAAAATGGTTGCAACGATTTTAATTAAAATATCATATATGTAAGCTATTTTCATGTCATGACAAATAAAATGTTATTTAGAATTTTCTGGGAATATGCTGTGAAGTGTTCCTTCATTCTGAATGAATTTTGCTAAACTGATAAATCCTATGAAGATCACAAAATTTTGCTACACAAAAATTGTAGCTCTCGTTAAAACACACAAATTAAGTCAAATACATTGTTAAGTTGCCCATTTCCGAGATATTCCTTGTTATTAGTTTCAATTTTAAAGCAGTAAAATTTTTCAAACGGTAGGTCGTCATTAGTTTATCTTTTGTTTTACTCCTGGTCATGCAAAGAGAACCGAATTTTAATTACTTAGCAATTTTCTAAAAGATTTTACATCCGCTTTAACCCAATTTATTCCATTATTTTCTTTCTACTTACAAGGAAATAAGTAATTAGGACCGTCTCTGTGCATGTCTATTTGATTAGCATGAAGTCGATAGATGAACATCTTTGTTGCAGAATAGGTAGGAGAATGAAACACAGCAGATTCTTTATTCCTGGCCTGAGTGTTGTAATCAGGAGACAATGAGAGACTTCACTGCGAGCACGAACTTGGAACTGCCTCTCGTATTTGTTTACCTCAAGTGTGTTTCTTATCTCGGGAAGATTATAGAAGCTGCGGAAGGAAAGTGAATGTAGCAGTGCAATACTTATTACTTTGTCACTAAGTTTTGGCAGAAGCAGAGCCGTCTTTTAAGGAAATTAATGTCCGAGAGGGAACGTAACACCGAAATATCTCTTTTTCAATGTATAATTTATACATAAATTATTTATGCACGGTAAAGACACCATAATTAAATTTGACGGAGGATTAGGAATAAAATCCAGCTGAAATAATGTTTATCTCTAACCCTTTCCAAAAATCTCATTGATTTCACTGCAAATACATGGTTTAAGTTCCTTAATAACAAAAACAAATCTTAAAAAGATCCGCAAAACCGTGCGTATATAAACAGAATAACTCAAAACCTAAATTCAGAATACGGGACAAATATTTTTAAGAAAAGTATTCCTTCCTACATCGTAAACGATCTTTTACTTGGAAAGCTATCTTTTAGTTTTGATGTTCTAAAATCCCTTAAACGATTCTAATTAAACTACTAAAGGAATGGCTAAATTATTTGTACACCGAATAAAACGTATATCTTGCATTTTATGCGAATAGTGAGTTAATTCCGCTTTATTTTAATGATTTTGCATTGCCTAAAAGTAGACCAAAGGTTAACACAAAAAGCATGCAAATTAACGTCATTGTTTACGAATTGGTGTTTCTTTTTGTTGCATTAGGTATTTCCGAGATATTCGTTACTGTTGGTACAAATTTCCCGATTCAATGTTTTTCGAAGTGCTTGCTTGGGAACTACCCGTTTGGTTGTCACGATGTCATTCAAAGAGCATCGAATTTCTAAATCAGAATACAATGTCCGCTTCTTAATGATTTGACTATCGCTTCAGCCTTTTCATCACCGAAATTTGGAATGAAACTATTTAGGAAATGGTTATCTCGATTCACAAAATTAAAATGTTTGTAAGAATAGGTTTTAGAAATGATGTAAAAATTCTGATGTTCATGATTTTCTATCCTGTAGTTTATTAGTCAGCAAACAAAGCACTCTTACGAAAGTTTATTTTTCTATTTCGTTTAAATAGATAAAAACTTGTAGAGATAGCTAAATTGCAAAGTTCATTATAAATACAAAATGAATAGCGGTAGTAAAATATTTAAGAATTGTACGCTATTTGCCGGCCTTAAAATTCCATGTTGCTTCAATGCATTTGAGAGAAACAACTGAATTTCAAAATGAATTTTAGAGTAACAAATTATTGAAAATGTTGAATCATTCATAATAGTTATTCGGAAATGACTTATGCCACAGAAAGATTATTTGGGATTTTATGTTTCAAAAGAGATCTGCACATTTTGTGGAGTACTTTTTCTCTGTCGTTTAACGTTTTCCATTTTTAAAATTACTGCCGAATGAAGAGGACTTCAAAGATTATTCCTAGTTAACTTAAGATATATATTTTATTTTCAATTAAAATATCATTAATGTGTATTTTTAATAAAAATCATTACAGATATTTTGGGGAAATCAACAATTTAGAAATGCGAGGGTCGGGGCAAAAATCATGGCAACTAGTTTTTTTCTTGTAGATATTGAAGGGACTACATACGTATATGTGTCGTGTGGAAGTTCTGTAGGCATAGTGTGTATGCAGAACAACAAATGCATCTGTGGTAGCTGATAGTAGCGCAGCGAGGGCTGTGAAATCAGTCAGTTGGTGAGTGTCGTGCGAGATCCATCCCTGTTGAGCAGCGTGCTTACATTAAATTAGCCGTTCTCCGAGGGAGAAATGCGATGGAATGTCACAGTGAATTAGTGGAAGCCCTTGGGTATAATGCCCTACCTTACCACACAGTAGCACGGTGGGTAGGAAAGTTTCAGTAAGGACATGTGTCAATCAGTGATGAGCAACGTAGAGGACGACCTGTCAGTGTGCGGACCGACGTGGCACGTGCCGTCATCGAGCAGCTCCTGGATAAAGACAGACGATGGACGCTACTGGAGTTAAGAGAGGGCAGGTGTCATCGAGAAACGCACCGTCCACAGGATACTGCGTAATGAGCTGCAACTACGCAAAATCGCATCGCGGTGGGTACCGCATGCACTGACGGGAGTTCAAAGGTGGGTGCGCTATGCAATATGCTCCGACCATCTTGCACGCTAGCAACAGGACGGCGATCAATTCTTGTCACGAATAATCAACATCGATGAATTTTTGGTCAGGGCATACGAACCAGAACTGAAACGTCAGTCCGCGGAGTGGCGACATGCTGGATCACCAAGGAGGCAGACGTTCCATCAGAATCCTTCCCCAGTCAAATTGATGGTGATCGTCGCGTATGACGTCAGGGATGTCATTGTTTGCCACTTTGTTCCACATGGCAGAACAGTGACCGCTCAGTATTACAGGGACTTCCTGGTGCGACAGGTACGGCGTGGCGTTCGGGAGAAACGTCCGGATCTTGTAAACAGTGCAACAATCCTGCACGACAATGCAAAACCACATAAAGCAGAGTTTGTAGGGCAGCTACTGTGACGTTGGGGATGGGAAGAATTGAAGCACCCACCGTACTCTCCCGACATTTTGCCCTGTGACTTTGATATCATTCGAAAGATTAAGAAACCACTACGTGCTAGGCGGTTTGCAAAAGAGACAAGAAGGTCTAAATTATGATAATGTTCTTAGAAAACAGAAATGATTCATTCTGGAACCTCCAATCTCTTTCCACCAGCTGCAACAAAATTAGTACCGTAATAAATCTCCAGTTAAGAAGTTTATTATGCTATTTCTAAACGTTTTAAATACTGTATCATACTTAATAGTTTGCTTTTAATTGATGCACTGTTGTTGTTATTGTTATTACTATTATTATTATTATTATTATTATTATCCTGTTGTAGAGTAATTTAACAGTAAAGAAGCAGTGTTCCTTCCTGTCTCATTTCTAATATTTCAGCATACTTACCTTTGAAGTTACAATTAATGCTGGCAGGCTCTTCAAAAACTCCTTTGTTTTAGCAAGCAAATTTTTCCGTGGTATGTTTTGAGTATATTCACTTAAATAAATAAATCCTGATAGTATATTTAAGTATGAATATAGCAACAAAGGCGAGCCCAGAAATACTGAGCACTGTGTATGCGCCCCCGTATCTGTGTAAATGGATGAACAAGTCTTGACGCTTAAGCCCTTCTTAATGTAAAGAAGGGGTAACGAAAATCAGCCAGGTTACTGTTGTGAACCACAATGTCTGTTGTTATTATTGAACTTTCAATGGGTTTAACTGCAACAAAAACCTATGAATCGCTTCAAGAAGGGTCATGTCCCTCATGTGACTTAGTTGCCATAATCTACCATTTCCTAATGATGTAGTGTGTTGCGAAAATTGTACTATTGTTAAAAATAAATACCAACCCATCTACTAGCTCTTCATTGCAGAGGTCAGAGTTGTCAAAGTGTGAAAGCAAATAGACCAGTGACTTCTGAGGAGGTAGCATGTTAATTTGGCATATCCAGATGAACTCTCAAAAAGAGAAATATCAGTGTCTCTATAATTGAATATTTGTAGACGGCATGTACTAACCGATCAAAGGATCCGAAACAAATCCAACTTTTTCCAGTTTGAATAATATACTTCGAGGCGAAGGTTTAGCATCCTTAGAAAACCAGTATATTGCAGTGACGTGACGCACCTTAGACAAACAACCACCACAAAGTTGTGAAGGAACCACAAAACTACGATGTAGTATTATTGTATTGTATTATTGTAATTTTTCTTTCTCTTCATGAACTATGTACATATTGTACAGAAATGCTATTGTATTGCGATACCGGGATTTCACCGGAAATTGTTTTGAGGTCCCTGGGTCTAAAAAGCATCTTTAGAAAAAGGTCTGTGTGAGGTGTGTGTGCGTGGACAGCCAGCTCCAAAACGAAACGTCTATTAAATACCAAACTTGGTATTTAAGTTTAGTTAGTTAGACACAAATATTTTCAAGAACACCCCCTCCCCAAACTACCCTTTATATGGAAAACTTTTCCAAAATGTTTATTTTCTCAAAAATGGCTCTAACAATTTTGATTAAAATGTAGTATATTAAAGATATTTACATCTCAAATGCATGTCTTGAACTGTTCTGGGAATAGCCTATGAAGACCTTTACATTCTGAATGAATTTTGCATAACTGGCAAACGAAAGAGATAGACAAAAACTTACTTCAGAAAAATATAAATCTGTTTCTTTTGTTTTACTCCGGCCATGTAAAGAAGCGAATTCTAATATCAATCGCACAGCGATAGCTTTTAAAACATTTGACTATCGCTTTAGTTTGGGCATCCCCTTAGTTACCCCCTGCTTAAAAGGAACTAAGTAATAAGAACATTCTGTTAATGCTTATCTCGAATAGCATGGAGAGAAAGAAAACAATATTTTATAAGAAGTTTGTTTTTAGAACAGGTAGAGAAAGTCATGTGAATTGAACACATCGGATTTTTATGGAAATTAAGTAATTCATGCCTTATTTCGGAAATCACTCTAATATCATTTACATGTGACATTATCTTTGATGACCGCGCCGTGGCCGAGTGGTTAGACCACTTGCCTCTCACCTAGACGACCCGGGTTCGATCCCAAGCGACCGTGTGTGAGATTTGTGGTGGACAAAGCGGCGCTGGGGCGGGTTTTCTCCGATTTCCCCCACCATTGCAGTCCACCGGTGCTCCATCTTCATTCGTGTATCATCAGTGTCACCGCCTGCGGTGCCATAAGTGGTTAAAGCGTTAAACACTACCCAAAAAAAAAATATCTTTGATATTTTATATGTTGGGATGAAAAATGTAGATATACTCTTATGTCTTAATACATTTGCTTACAACTTCGTGTATTGCAGTGCTCCCTATTTTCTGCAACTTGTGTTTTAAGAAACACACAGCAATCCCAATAGCCTTCTCATAAGTCAGCACGCTTAATGATTTACGTGACAGATGCCATGTACGCCAGAAAATACCTATCTCCTTCTTAAGACCATTCTGTTTGTTTCGTTGGCATAATTTACACAGGGTTAAACTACAACGATATTAATTTTCCGCTTGAATGATGATTGACAGTTTTTAACCAGAAAGGAGATACACAAATATGTAGCATCTTAAGAGGGATATATTAGTATACCAACATGCACTAGTAGAAAAAAAAAATCTGTGTTACACTTACATGACTTCTCTAACTGCTCTACAAACAAACTTCTTACAAAAGATTCTTCTTTTTTCTATACCATTCTAATCGAGATAAGCATTAGCAGAATCTTCTTAATACTTAGTTCCTTATAAGTAGAAGGGAACTAAAGGAATACGCTATGCTAAAGTGACAATAAAATGTTTAAAATCTTTCGTTATGCGTGCCATTGTAAATCGCTTCTTTGCTTAGCCAGGAGTAGAACAAAGAAAAACGGACACTTCCTATCTCAGAAAAGTATGATCACTTTACAATTGAAAACAATAACACGTAATATATCGAAAACGGTTACCTCCACAACAAAAACGTAAAGGACATAAATTGTGTGTTTTGACGAGATCTACTTTTTTTTTTTTTGCAGTGTCTTTCTATCTCTTACAGTTTAGCAGTTAAGCAACGTTAGACAAAATTCATCCAGAATAAAGAGGTCTTCAGAGGCTATTCCCAGAACATTCAAGATATACAGTTTATTTGGGATGTAAACATCTTTAATATACGGGATTTTAATCAAAATCTTAGCCATTTTTTTTTAAAAAATCAAAATGTTCGAAGTTTTTTCCATGTAAAGGGTAGTTTGCTGTGGGGGGATTTTCTTGAAAATCTTCCTGTCGCATCCTTGGTAGATCCAAAGCTAAATATCAATTTTGGTATTTAACGGTATTTTCGTTTTTGAGTTATGATATCCACAGACACCACGGATTTTTTTTCTAAAAATGCTTTTTTCGGACTCGGAGAACCCCTAAATATATATTTCCGGTGAAATCTCGACATCGAATTTTTGGATGGAATACAACACCTTCTCTATTCAATGTACATAAGGGGCTAGAGAAAGTAACGAAAGTAAATTCGTATGAAGTGTATTCAGTTACTATGTGTAGTGAGCACATTTCTGCCTAGCCTACCTTTGATGAAAGATGCCATAGGATATACATGTAAGTATGTGTTTAGGAGCGATGTTGCGCAGGTGCCTCATGGAAAGCTTAAATTACAGAGGGGTCCAAAATATTGCAAAGTTTAATTATTAATAATTTCGTAATGAATTGAGATACAAGGCTCAAATTTGGTGAAAATGTAGCTTAATGTAAAAATCTGATGTGTTCCATTCATATGACTTTCTCTATATCTCTGCAATAAATCATTTTTAAAAAGCTTATGCCTCTATTTACTTTCTGCTAATTGAGAAAAAAATTAGCAGAAATAGCCTTATTTCTTGCTTCCTTGTAAGTAGAAGCGAAATAAGGGAGTACCATAGGTTAAAGTGATAGTCAAAAGCTAGTTGCTATGTGACTGAAGTTCCTTTGTTTGTATGGACACGAGTTCACAAAGTCCTGTATGAGAAAAAATAAGTTTTTATAGCTTAAACCAAAAACAAGGAATATCTCAAAAAAATCAACTCCACGAAAAAAATATATACAACATAAATTGCGAGTTTTAATGTGCTCTACATTTTTTGTTAAGTAAGTTTTTGTTTCTCTCTTACGGTTTAGCACTTATGCAAAATTCATTCAGAATATAGTAGTCTTCAGAGGCTATTCCCAGAAAATTCAAAATATACATTTTATTTGTCAGGTAAATATCTTTAATATACGATATTTTAATCAAAATCGTTGGAGCCATATTTCAAAAATCAACATTTTCGAAAAAAATTCCATGTAAAGGGTAGTTTGGAGTGGGGGAATCTTTCTCGAAATCTTTGTGTCGCATCCCCGGAAGATACTAAACTTAAATACCAAGTTTGGTATTTTACCGACTTTTCGTTTTTGAGTTATCATATTCACAGACACACGGATACACGGACGCACGAACACACACACACACGGACCTTTTTTCTGAAAATACTTTTTTGGATACAGGGGACCCTAAAACATATATTTCTGGTGAAATCTCGGTATCGAATTTTTTGGTGGAGTGCAATACACTATGTGCATAGTACGTATAGAGAAAGTAAAAATTATTGAAACCACTGAGATGCATGTAGTGACCATAAATAGCTTGCTCTAGCATGTACAGTGAAATCGCTGCACATAATTCAATGTTTTCAGTAATGCAGCCGGTGTACTGTCTAACCACGAGAAAAAAGCGACTGATGACTGAGCCATGTGGCCGGGGATGCTGTTTGCTCACGGTAGATCTGTTTACTACGAAATATATGTGTATATATGACTCAGCCATACTGCACATCTAACTGTTGTGATAGTCATTGCGAACTATCTGACAATGATGTTTTTGTTTAGTGCCGCGAGAGTGTAAGAATTTTATCGTCAGTGCATAAAATTCCTTTCGGTCGATTTCTCGTGATTAGACAGTAGGTGGTTTTACCCTGAGCAACACATTTTTATGGTCCCCCAGAGGTAAAAGTCAAGAGGTGATAGATCTAGAGACCATGGTGGATATTCCGTAGTGATGATTCATGTCCAAGGGGAATTTCATCTAGATGTTCCCTCAAGACTTGATGGTACTGAGCTGGGCACTATCCTATTGCAGGTCCAGTCCATAAAGCTATTGGATCATCGCTAAACTTGATATCTGCAATATTTTAGATAAACGTTTTAGTTTCATTGAATGATAACCTTATAGTAGCCATTTTGTGTTACTGTGCATAGCACCTAAATAACACAATAAACGTTACCCAAATTGTAGACACTAGGCTCACCAAATCTCGTAACTCAATTCAATATAAACTTATTGATGATGAAACAATTAGTACTTTTTTTATCCTTTTATAGATGATACTAGAATAGGATTTTTGTGTATCATAATGTGGATTTTTTGATTGTGAGTTTCGACAGCAAGTGCGAATAAATGTTATACATGTTTGCAGTTTGCGATTTAAATTTAGCACTTAAAATCACTTTGACAGACTTTTCTTCTTCAAATCCGATTTTCGTATTTCTTTCCTTTTGTTTGTTTCTTTCTTTCATGTTTTAATTAAATAAGAAATGAACAACTTGGTATTTCCGCAGGCCTGGTTAGATTAAAATAATTTACTTATAAACAATCCTCAGAAGGCCCCCCCCCCGCCTCACACTCGTGGGGTCAGTTACCCAGATAAGGCTTTACCGAGATTTTCGCTTATTCTGAGAATGCATGTTGGGTAACTTTACAGATCCGGGCTCATTTGAGCATCATTTCACTAATTTCAATCATCGTTAAAGGGCGTTAAACTAAAAACAAAACAAAAATAAACAAAAAATCAAATTGTATATGGTAAATGTGGAACAATTAATTTGTATTCAAATTATCCCAGCACTCACCAAGAAATATAGTGGAAGGTACTGGTTAAGACTTAAATAAATATAAATTAAATTATATAGGACATTTGAAAACATAAAATTCACATCACTTACACCAATAAATAAATAGTTCCGAGGAGCTATGCTTGTCCCATCCGTATCTCATTCAACAACCAAATACAAAGACCTGCCATTTCTCTTACCTTGGATTTATGTATGATTCTTCCTGTCGAGCGCCTCGAATCTGTCCTACAACTCATGGCATTTAATTCACCATCAAAATGCAGCAGTTAAGTAAGACAAAACATATATAGAATACTATTCTTGAAATCGTATGTGAATTAAAACAGCACCTGTATACACCTTGCATGTGCATAATGCAATTTCTTAGCTTTCAAAATAATGAAGTTCGTGACAGCTCTCGTTGATACGGCAAATGACCTATGTATACCGTCAAAGCACCGGATGGGGCGAAAGCTTTCTTCCAAGAAAAAAAAAAAGAAGAAGAAGATTTCGGTACCCCTTGCATTACACAAATCAGAGAGAAAACTTCTTCATCAGAAGGTTCAAGTTTTAGTGCGTATGCAATACAGCTCAGCATTGAGGGCAAGTTGTCTCAGAGCTGAATGAAGTGGCAGGAAGTGATGCACTTGAGCTATGACTCATAACGTACTGCTGTCAAGTTCCTCCTCCAGCTGGGCTCCAAGGTCTGTTATTGAATACGCTTGAGTACTCTGACTCAGCAAGGTAGCGTTGGAACGCTACGTCAGTAGTTGTGCATTCATTCGGCAGAACACTATAGCACTAGCGAAATGGTGCAACCTGATATGAATTAGTCCGAATCCTATGTAATAATCTGGCAAAAAATGAACCAGTACTGCTCTATATTCTCTGATTAGCTATAAGCTCTTTAGGAACCAAATTTTTGAAGACATCTCGGAAATCTCAAACACTGCACGATACACACAGGCAAACGGGAAGAGAGAGTTTTCAAAAGGTAATTTCCTTTCTGATTTATTTAAGGAACCTGAGGAAACATCGAAAGAATTGTTTTTGTTTCATATGTGTATATTATTTTTGATTATATGGTCATATCAGGAACTTTTAATGAAACATTGTTTTTTTTTCTGTAGTGTTTAAGCCCGCTTTAACTACTTATGGCACCGCAGGCGGATGATACATGAATGATGATGGAGCACCGGTGGAATGCGATGGCGGGGGAAACCGGAGTACCCAGAGAAAACCCGCCCCAGCGCCGCTTTGTCCACCACATGCGGTCGCTTGGGATCGAACCCCGGCCGTCTAGGTGAGAGGCGAGTGGTCTAACCGCTCGGCCACGGCGCGGCCCTGAAACATTGGTGTTTTGCTCTTTGAACTTCAGGCGAGCTTTTTCATACGTATTCATTCTTACTCCACACTACCAGAATCTATGGAGGGCAGAGAATAATTAAAGAAACCCGTCCACCCTGCCTGGAAATCATGCCTGGGTCTTCTAGTTGAGAACTCTGCTCGCTGACCACCAGTGGAGGCAGCCGTTTGATTTCTTGTAGCTTTAATACATTATTGTCTACTCTTACGGCGGATAGAAAAAGTAAATGCAAAGCTTCCATTGTGTGGTTCTTTAAAGTTTAGAGCCTAAAATAAATCCCTCGTGTTTAATTATCTTTGCTGTTATTGATGAAAACCGAAAAGAATAGGGTTATTTAATTAAATTAAATGTCGAGATGTAAACAAATCATGAAAGTAGGCTCCAAGAGCTTTTGCCGCCATGTATGGAAATAGAGCAGGTTTCTCCCATTAACTAATATTTGTCTGCTGCGTTGAGTGGAATGTTCTCCCAGAGGCTGTTTGTTTTCATTGCGCATGCGTTCCTGCCACTTCCTTCTGAGTCTTAACCGCAAGAATCCCAACCCATAGTTTAAACTACAATTGGTGGTTTTCAGTATCAGTAGCCGATGAAAATATTTGATTATCTTTTTAGGTTTCTGAAGAACAGATGTTGGAAGTTAAGTGCCAGAAGGCTCTGCTGGCTGCTGTTTAATCGTCTGATGGCAATAAGTAAAAAATATGGAGTACCCTCAGTACTGCATTTCTCTCTCTCCATCTTTACAGAAGGCTATTTAAGACCCCACTATGTAATATGCTGCGAAACATATTAAGCAAGAATTTGGGGGAAGATTTCTATATTCTGTTTTACACTTAACTCCATTTATATCTTGCACGCATTATGGGTTAAAACCTTCTGTGGACTGACTGGTAATTGAAACATTTAAAGCTAGAAATAAAGTACACTCCATAAGTTTTAAAAAATTAATAACCACAAATAGAAAAAGAGCAAAACGTTAGCCCTTCAGTGTATTGCAGTTAAATAATAAAGTACACATTACTCGTCTTTGTGTTGGAACTGCGTCTTCCTTGAGCGTGAATACAGCAGGGAATGTGTAGAAAAAATATGTCTTCTTGCATTCGAATGACTTTCTCTTCTCGTTCTTCTAAAAACTAGTCTTAAAAAGCGTATGCATTCTATCTATTTCACATAAATTTTAATTTACATTTACCGATTTCACTGTTGGCTACATAGACAAAGCTTTAAGTATATTATAAGACCTTGAAACTACATGCTCTTTACAGAAACTTAAGAAAAAACGAATAGCGAATTCGCAGGTGAGAACAGCAATGAGTATTTGAATATTCAAACCAATAACACAATGACAAGGGATAAGTCAGAGTAATTCCACAAAACTTTGTAATTACATTAACGAGTTTTTTCTCAATAGGATTTTTGACTATCTCTGACGGTTTACCAATTATGAAAAAGTAATTCATAATGAAGAGGACTTCACAAACTATCCCCATAAAACTCATTGTATCTATGCCTTTGATTTATCATGCAAATATCTTAAAAATATGGCATTTGTATGTGTGTCTAACTGTCCATCCGTCCTTTGACTGCATAAAAAGGTATCTTCCAAAATATCTAAAATGGAAGAATTTCAAGACAATTTCCCTACCCCAATCTTGTTTCTTAAAAATGTCTCTAACGATATAAATTGAAATACCATGTTTTTAAAATATTTACATGACAAATAAACATGTATGTTGAGTCTTCTAGGAAAAGCCTATGGAGTCCTCTTTATTCAGAAGGAACTTTGAAAAACGGATAAACTTTAACTATTAGACAAAAACATTTTACATAAAAATGTACATCTTTAAAAATGTTTTAATAGTAATTTTATGACAAACTATTTCCGAGATATAAATTATTAATAGTTTAAATATCTCAACACTTTCATCTAATCTCCTAGATATAGGGTTATTTTTTGGGATAGTAAAAATAAAATAAGAAATAAAATAATAAATATGTTTCTATTTAAACCTAATGGATTATTATTATGATTATTATTATTATTATTATTGTTATTATTATTAGATCCAGCTTTTTGAAGTTCTATGCTACTCAGTGATATGCCATTTCAAAAGTAGCATATAGCCTGTTTTTAAACTTCTGACTAAGGATTTTCATTACATTGAAAAATGTAATGAACCTATTTCGTTTAACATAAAAGTAGCATACAAGTGACCTTTTGTAAGAATAGTTTGAAGCTGTATGAAATTAAGTAGCAGATATAGAAAGTCACGTGAATGTAAAAGATTTTTCTAACAGTAGTGAATTATTTATGCTGTTTAGGAAAAGGAACAATAAACATAATATAGGAAGCCAGGCTGCATATTCCACCACAACAAACAGTTAAGGGAGGGAACACCTAGCACCTCGTCCTCAGCGGATTCGTTTGTGTATACACCCCGGGAGCAACGGATGAGGTGAAGGAGACAAATGATTGCATACCGGCACAGGCGGTAAGAGACGCGCAGAGATCCCTGATAGTTCCAGACTTGACCACCCGGCCAGGAGACGGTCGCTCAGGACGTTGCTCTAGTGTGTTCGGGAAACACAACCCTGCGAGGGAGGCGAGAGCGGCTTTCCTCTGGTAGGGCAATGAAGAAGTTCCAAATCGCAAGCCTATTCCCGCCACCTAGCGAACCTTAGCCCATTAATCAACCTGAAAGATGAAAGGAGAATGAAATGAGAGGAAATGAGGGGGAAGAAAAAATTGGTAGAATACTCTACCACAGCATTTGCCTGAGCGACCAAAACCTCTAAAAATCTCAGTCAGAATGGGCGGTCGCCGGGAATCGAGCCCGGGACCTTCAAAGGCTGCATAAGTTACCGAGAGGCCATCTCGCTCGGTTGCAGAATAAATTACTCGTGTTTTCTGGTGAACGGTTTGTGTGATACTTTTCCAACTACTGACTTACATACGGCTACAAACTATTAAATGACAATAATTGACTTAATAGTTGATTAAATTATGAAGACCTGACTTAAAACATCTACTAAATGTAAGTCGCCATTGGTGTATACCATCTCAAAATAATTTGGGACTTCTTGTAGTTTAGCAATTGGATAATTGAATGCCGTATCGGCATGTTACCATGATAGGTCAGTGGTCAGAGTAATTGAACTGAGCTAGGAGATCCGAGGTTCGAATTCCGGCTATGACATTGAATTTTTCAGTTTAACTCTATTTTTCCAACTCCTTTCCTATACACGGCTAGTATGGAAGAACAATTAATTGAAATCGGAACGATGTTTTCAGGTTAGAGTATAATCTACGTCTGCAAGATAAAACACCTAAGGGCGGCTGATTCACCTTGTATAAAAAGTTTCGCTTAAGCTACAACACACTTCTCTTGCAAGTGTTTCCGCAGTGGTTTTGTTTGAAGAGAGAAGCCTGGCCTTTGGCCTGAATAGAAGTTTTCCATCTTAAAGCGTTCTTTGTGTTCAACAAAAATCGCTGAGTTCAAAACACCATTGTGAAATGCATGCACAGCACTGTGACTTTTATGGACCGAAGCTTTGATGATGGAAGAGCGTTATTTTTCCTTCTCTCTTCTCTGTAATTGCGTAGGAGAGTGATTAATGCTGCCAGTGGTCGACTTCTATTTATATGGCAAACATTAACTCCTCTGCATTATCCCAAAATACTACCATGTTCTTTCCTTTTGGGGTACTAATTTAGAAGCCTACAAAGGCAAGAACCCAAATAATTGTTATCTAGCTTGATAATCTATGGATCAAAATACTGTAACCGTACTTCCTCTTTCCCCAAGATCGACACGCTTTTTTACTTTCTCTACACAGCTTTTGTGTACATAGAGTATAGAGAAAGTATTGTATTTCAGCCAAAAATTCGAAACCGAGATTTCACCGGAAATATGTGTTTTGAGACACTCCGATTTTTAGAAAAAGGTCAGTTCTGTGTATTCTATGTGTATCTGTGAGCATAACTCAAAATGAAGAGTTCATTAAATACCAAACTTGGTATTTAAGATTAGTATATCTCGTATCTCCAAACTACTCTTTACATAGAACATTTTTCGAAAATGTTGATCTTTTCAAAAATGGCTGTAAGAATTTTGATTAAAATGCCATATATTAAATATACTAACACGATAAATAAAATGTATATCTTGAATTTTCTGGGAATCGCCTCTACACTCCTTTTCATACTAAATGGCTTTTATATAACTAGTAAACCGTAAGAAATAAACAAAATCCTTCTATAAAAAATTTAGATCTCGTCAAAACACACAATTTAAGTAATTTATATTTTTGCTGTGGAGCTAACAGTTTTCGAGATGTTCCTTATTGGTTTTAATTTCAATATACTTATGCTTTTGAGACTGTTAGTCGGCTTCTCTATAATAACTATTGTCATTTTATTAATTGTTTATTAGTTTATATTTAAAGAGTGCTAATACTCAATTATTTCATGTATTTAAGAGTGTAAAAATTAGCTTTTAGCAAGAGCAGTTCAGAGTTGTTTACTCCAAACTTGGAAAGTGGAAAAAGAACTTTTCTTTGTTAGGAGATACTCTATTGTCATAGTACGTGCAATAGAGAACCAAGTGATGGTAAAGACCCTTTTAGTTTAGGGAAGAGTTTTTTTTTTTCATTGTGTAACCCTTGTCACGTGGGCGCTATGATGCATCCTGGGAAGGAAATAATGCATTTTAGTTAATATCAACTCCAGTTTCGCGGTCTTTCCGACCAATCGGAAAGAAGCCGCCATGTCAGTAATTTTGCTATATAAGTAGAAGATTACAGCACGTCATCTGCTCAGCCTGCCGATGAGGATTTTTGAGTCTTACATTATCCATGGTCTCCATTTGTCGCATAGTGTTGACACAAGTTCCCATTTGCTGCAGGGACTTAGCTCCTCCAGTATTAAAGGAGAGAACAGCTTCCAGAACACCTAGTTTTTATGTTCTCATCCCTACAAACACATTGGTACCCTGGCCCAGACTAGATTGTTGATTAACTTATTACAGTTTTGTGTACGACCATGCATACACTTTTTGAGTGGATCTCTGAAAATTGGAAAAGGGAAGACCGTAATGGCCCTGATTATTGAGGTGGTATGTTCTCAATCTACAAAAAATAAAGTTATTTTGTATTTTCTCTATTCGACATTTTTAGAACTCCAAGGACGCTCAATGTGAAAACGGCTCAAATTAGAATTTTATATTGCTTTATCACTAATTAGTATTAAACTACTCTCTGTATTAAATATAAGAAGTGTTTGATTAATGAAAAGCTTAGACTTAGAAAAAAAATTAACTGCAAAATGTTATGGACATTTTTTGACATTTGAAAAAAATCGAAGTAAATAATACTTATATTTAATAGGTAGTGAAAGGCATACAAAATAACATGACCAAATTTCAGCTCTTTAGGTTGTGTGGTTTAAGAGCAGAGCGTACCAAAACTTTTCATATTTACCATTGTATAATAAGGTATTCGGCCCCTTAAATTGTGTTTTACGGGGTACGTCCAGAAAGTAAGTTCCGTTTGGTAATAACATTAAATTGTGTACAGATACAGAATAATTATTTATTGCACAAAATTCTACAGCTCTTAAACTACTTTTCCACATAACTGCCGAAATTTTGCAGGCATTTGTCCTAGCGTGGCACAAGTTTTTGTATACCTTCTTCATAGAAGTTTGCCGCCTGTGTCTTCAAAAAGTTGGAAACAATTTCTTTCAGCTCTTCGTCATTGTTGAAGTGTTGACCGCCAAGGAAAGACTTGAGATGTAAGCACAGATGAAAGTCGCTAGGAGCGAAGTCAGGGTTGTACAGAGGATGGTCAAACACGTCCCAGCCAAATCCTTGTAGGAGGTTTTTCGTCACATTTACAGTGTGTGGTCGTGCGTTGTCGTGAAGAAAAACAACACCTTTTGACAGCAATCCTCGGCGCTTATTCTGTATTGAGCGGCGCAATTTCCTAAGTGTCTCGCAATAAACATCTGCTTTGATTGTTTGACCACGCGGTAAGAAATCAATGAGTAAGATGTGGCGGGATTTTCAATCAACACCGACATTGTAAACAAGCACAACAAAGGATATGTGGCTGACAGCGATCTCAAAATCTTCTCCTTGATACAGAGCGTCTACCGCGCATGTGCGGAACTGCGATCGCTGCGCTGCAGCGGAGATAAATTGAAACGGAACTTACTTTCTGGACGTACCCCGTATTTAAAAGACTATGAGTTTACCCGGAAATTAAAATAAGATATAAGGAAATCGCAAACAACAGCAAGTTTCCTCAAACATGCATTTTCGGTTAAACATTTGTGTGGATTAGGAAGCAGAAAAAACTGGGGGAAAAGCCTTAAACACAGCAATCGGAGCATATAGTATCTATATCTTAGAGCTACAGATGCCCTTACAAGGAAGAAACCGAGCTTAGCCGCAGATGTCGATCACGAAATAAGGTTGCTCTCAAATGGATATTTACGTCGTTACCAGTGAAGAGGTTTAATTAAGATTAGTCTCGTGACCAGAAAAGGAGCAATTTATTTAAGAACGTCCTGTGTAGGGCTCCACTTGCGAGGCGTTAAAGTCAACACTGCGTGTAAACACATCTTCCTACAGCGATCAAGGCGGCCAAACCTTGTTCCTTTGTTGCTGAGCCTGCACCCGCCATCCAATTGCCATGGACTTTACGGTGTATTAGTACCCTTTCACTTTATCTATAGGATGTTACCAAAATTGTAAGAACCTCACTTCCTCTCCAAATACTCCATTTGACCCCAAAATTCTGTGTTTCCATTTCACTTGAAATACATCTTTTAAATGCTTTCGAATGCAGAAGAATCAGTTTTACTAAAATTTACATGCATTTGTTTGTCTATTACTTTGGAAACAACACTTATTTTTAAGTCAGATAACTTTCGAGATTATAATTTGTCCTTCCCGATTCAGATGCTTTCAATTTAGAAAATCGTATGAAAAATAACAAATACATTCTGAATGTATTGCAAAATGTGAAATGGGACGAGAATGAGATCTAGTAATAGTGTATTGCGAAATGGTAGCAAATCCTCATTGGACATTTAAAGTTCGTATAGTACACCTGCTTCCTAGTGCACTAATTTATAAAACAGCATCTGTCTGAAAGCTACGTTTTCAAACATTCAAAATGTTTCATGTGTCTCAATTTTTTTAAATATCACTAAAATGTCCTAGGATATGAAGCAATTTTAACATTAAAGACGACAAAATAATCCTAATACCAATGATAACTTTTCAAAAATGCATTTTTATGAAAATGAGTAATTTTTAGAGATTAAAATTTGTAACTTTTTAAAAAAGTATCCAATAATCAAATGTACTGAAATATCACCGCATAAAGTTTTTGTGTTCTTCAAAGCTCAAATTTTCTCAAATTTTGAGGCCCGTGCAACATTTTGATTATGCAATATATTTACATAATAAAATTCATTAAATATTTTATAGCTCCTAGAGTATTTATCCAATATAAAGTTGTTATTCATATTAACACAAAATCATGCAATTACAGTAAAAGTTTCAGTAAAATATACAAAAATATAGAAGTAAGAGCTAAAGTTAGATACATATCTTCGAAACTTTGGAGTGAATCCATGGACCTACCTGGTTAGAAGCTCGAGAAAATTTAGAGTTAAAGACATAGAAATTTGAACACCCACTCTCAGTGTACTAAACTCATGTGCACTACAAACTATTTTTTCAACGATAGTGAGAAACAGTACATTCAAATACTAACAATTGTTGTGCATTGATTCCATAGCAAGTTCACCAAGCTTATTAGCACACTGGTGAGCGATTATTCACTCCGTAATGTTGACCTTTGGAGCTCATCTGTTCTCAACTCTAAAATCAACTTCCCCCTGAATCACATCTCTAATTCCTCTAAAAAGAACCAAAAAGCCTCTATAGTTTTAAAAATAATTGTTCAAACTAAATGTAAATGTTTAAATTGCACGTGTTATAAGAGTGGGGGTCACAGAATGATTGTAGTAACTTACAAAATTTTTGTTGGCGTTTGTTTAATTACAATTTTTACTGAAAATTGTCACCAAAACTAGCTGCTGTATACAATTCGGGCGGGTATTGTTTTTTTTTTTTTTTTTTTTTTTTTTTTTTTTTTTTTTTTTTTTTTGGTATTTTTGAGCATATTCCACACTGTGTGTCATACATTTTAGATAAAAACTCTATCTACAATGAGCAAGATTCCGCTTGCAGATTTTGAAGTCCATTTATCGTCAAATTAGCTACTCTGTGAAAGTAAACTTTTGAGTAGGACATGGATTCACCTTAATGGGAGGTGGAAATAAACGTAAAACGTGTTTATGTCTCATTAATTCCAAGCAGTTTCTCGGTTTCACAAAGTCACGCCACTTTACTGTCTCCTAACTAAAGCAGCCTCACCTCTACGGGGTCATACGAGACAATGAGTTTTTTTGTTTTTTTTTTTTCGGGACTCCGACACTGTATACCCTACTTTTTATTTACCTAATTTGATTACCGTATGATTACTGAATTTCTGTTTTACATTTTACACACACATACACAAACATATAACACCCATGCCCAAGGCGGGACTCGAACCCACGATCCCCTGCGCTGCGAAACACCAGGTTCGAGTCCCGCCTTGGGAATGGGTGTTATATGTTTGTGTATGTGTGTGTAAAAAGTAAAACAGAAATTCGGTAATCATACAGTAATCACGGTAAACAAATTAGATAAATAAAGAGTAGGTTATACAGTGTCGGAGTCCCGATCAGACTCCGGAACTGTTTAAAAAAAAAAAAGAAGAAAAAAAAAAAAAGCGAGACGCTTTAGCAAGCGCGGCCATGGGGACCGGCTCTTCGGAATTCCCTATTCTGGAAAGCCGTTACGAGAGTGGTTACGTGGGGGAGTGCAGTGTACGTATTCCAAAACACTCTGATGTGTTCCATTCACATGACTTTCTCTACATCTCTGTAACAAATTATTGTTAAAAAGCTTATGCTTCTATTTACTTTATGCTCATCGAAAAAAATTAGTAGAAATAGTATTATTACTTCCTTCCTGTAAGTAGAAGCGAAATAAGGGAGTGACATAGGTTAAAGTGATAGCCAAAATCCGGTTGCTATGTGACTGAAGTTTCTTTTGTTTGTATAGACAGGAGTTGACACATTCCTGTATGAGAAAAGCATAAGTTTTTCAAAACCAAAAACAAGGAATATCTAAAAAACGATCAACTCCACGAAAAAAATGTATATCACATAAATTGTGTTTTAACGTGCTCTAAATGTATTGTGTGGTAAGTTTTTGACAATCTCTTACGGTTTAGTTGTTTTGCAAAATTCCATAAAATTGATCAAGAATAAAGTAGTCTTCAGAGGTTATTCCCAGAAAATTCAAGACATACAGTTTATTTCTGAGGTAAATATCTTTAATATACGGTATTCAATCAAAATCGTTAGAGCCATTTTTAAGAAAATAAAAAATTTTCGAACAAAGGTCCATGTAAAGGGTAGTTGGGGTGGGGGGATTTTCTTGAAAATCTTCGTGTCGCATCCTTGGAAGATACCAAACTTAAATACCAAGTTTGCTATTTTACCGACTTTTCGTTTTTGAGTTATCATATTCACAAACACATGGACACACGGACACACACACACACACACACACACACACACACACACGCGCGCGCGCGCGCACGGACCTTTCTCTGAAAATACTTTTTTTGGATACAGGGGACCCTAAAACATATATTTCCGGTGAAATCTCGGTATCGAAGTTTTGGTGGAGTGCAATACTTTGGGGTTGATATTTAATCCAGAATTTATTATTTTTTTGAGATTAATATTTTTAATAAATATTGATTTTTTTTTTGTTGAAGAGGTTTAAGTTATATTTTTGGTTATGATTACCATCTCGTCATCATTGGATAATGGTTAATGTTAAAGTTATTATCCCTGTGAATATAAGTTTTTCATTGAATTCATAAGAATTCATACACTATGTATGAATAGTACGTGTAGAGAAAGTAGTATGTTAAAAATTCCTGAGAAAGATATCTTTTCTACGCATTACTCCATGAAGTACTTATCCCTATAACAAACTCCCCCCTCAGGCAGCTGATTTCACAAAAATTTAGAGGGGAGAACCTCCCATGTTGGCAACACTGATCACGATTTAAATGCGTTTGGTGGGAACAGGAACTAACCGGTGACGGAACAAGGTAAATTAGGTTAAAAAAAAAAAAAAATCTATGGGTTGCAATTCCTAGTGAAACTGAGTCGTACAAATATAGTAGGCATGTTAACATTCCCACTATCGCCTTACCCTTCACTCCTGTTTGATCACTAGCCTTGATGGCATTATGATTGTCAACAAACCGGTGGCGCTCTCCTCCAAATGCATTCATGTTATGGCCGACTAGTGTTTAACTGCTGCATGAATTAAATTCTAAGTAAACAATAAATAAAAACGAAGCACAGATTCAGGTAAAAATTTTAAATTTTAATTATATTCTATGTCTACAATAAGAAATATATAAAAGTTAGAGGCTTATATATATTAAAATTTAACATATACTTCATCTACATACATGGTAGGGCAATATAAAAACCGCAGGGTTAGATTAGGTTGACGTCATTGAGTACAAGAAATTCAAATTTCCACCATGACAACATAATGTGGAATAAAATCACTAGCTTCGAAACTAGCTATGGTGACGTAGCTGAACCAAAGGACATTTTGACTGTTAGGTATGACTGATAGTTTATTTTCATAGCAAAAATAAATACATGTCAATTCTTACAAAACTATGTGAGGAAACTAAAATCACATTTGCACAATTCTACAAAAATAGTCTTACCTGTTTACTTTTATGAATGGGACAATAGTGTATTCTAAAGTTTAAAGTTTTAATTTTTCAATGTGTTCTTTTTTTAATCTTTTACTGATTCTACAGTGCAAACTCAAAAAACCTGATTCACTGACTTTCTCTGCTCTCCAAACAGACTGTTCCTTAAAAATGTTATTATTTTATCTACAGCATGCTAATCAAGATAAACATTACCAGAAAGTGTCTTATTATATAGTTCTTTATCAGTAGAAAGGAAATAAGGGAATTCACAAGGCCAAAGCGACAGTCAAATATTTTAAAATCAATCGCTATGGATTTGTTTCTGAAAATCGTTTGCATTGCCATGTGCAAGGAGTACAACAAAAGAGATGTGCAACGGATGAGGACCTCCAGTTTGAGAAAAGATTAAAGAATGTTTAAATTGTAACCTATAACAGGGACTATCCATGAAATAGAAAGTTCTAAAAAAAAAAAAAAATGTATATAACACAAATTGAGTGTTTTTGCGAGATCTAAGTTTTTGTCTATCTCTTACAGTTCACCAGTTATGCAAAGTCGTCCAGAATTAAGTGATCTTCAGAGGCAATTCCCAGAAAATTCAGGACAAACATTTCATTCATTATGTAAATATGTGTAATATACGGCATTTTAATTAACTTCGTTAAATCCATTTTTGAGAAAATCCAATGTTCCATGCACAGGGTATTTAAGGGTAGAGGATTTTTCTGAAAATTGTTGTGTTCGCAGGCACACGGACACACTCACACTCACATACACACACACACACACACACAAAATCACAGACCGTTTTCTAAAAATGTTTTTTTTTATTCAGAGAATCCTAAAACATACATTTCCGGTGAAATATAGCTATTGAATATTTGGGTATAATGTAATACCTTCTCTACCTACTATGCATACCGTCGCCAAAAAAAGGGACATGTCTGGGACGCCAAATTCGTCTTAAGTTCCACACGGCACAGAGCCATGTGTACACCATCCTCGATACAGTTGTGTAGCGGCACCAACAAATTGTCGCAAGTTCAAATCTTAATATTACTAACCCATATGATCAATAATCATAATCAAATACATAACTTAAGCTTCAAACTATCAATAATAACTAAAAATATTAACGACACAAAACATGATGCAGTTTGTAATGTACTGCACCACTCTAAAATGATCTATAAAATAGAAAGTCATTTCATTAGCGAGTTTTAAATGCATTACTTCAGAGTTATTTACAATCTCTGTATATGAACCATTACAAATGCTAAGTATTAATGTTTGCAATTCATTCGTGCGAATACTGCTTCTGTGTATATAATAAATTATTTTGTCTTTGACATGCCTACATTAATAGTTGGAAAATGAAAGTTACTGCCGATTGTATCTTGGGTCTAGTGGTTAGAATACTTCCTAAAAACAAATACTAAAGAACACCATCACCGATGAACAAATGTTCCAAACACAAAGTCGCCAGAATAACCCAAAATTGCATAAAAATGAAGCAAAAAATTTTTGTCATTATTTGAAACCCAAGAAAGTTTGGTTGGTGTTCATTTTTACTGTAAGTGTCGGTTTCTATCTTAAAGTAAATTAGCAAGAACATATTCTTTAGATTTATAGCGATTAGCATGGATTAGATAGATTAATAAGCTTTTGTAAGAATAATTTGTTGTAAAAAGTTAGAGAAAGCCATGTGAATGTAATATAACAGATTTGCAAGTTTATGCAAATGTGGTCAAATTACACAAATGTATTTACCTTAAAAATCTTATGTGTTCCATTCATATGACTTTCTCTACATCGCAGTAACAAATTATTGTTAAAAAGAATATTCTACTTTAAGATAATCGAGATAAATTTTAGCAGAAATTGTCTTAATTATTTGCTTCCTTGTAAGTAGAAGGAAAACAAGGGAATACACCAGGATAAAACAATAATCAAGTCTTTTAAAAGCTGGTTTACATGTGGTTCAAATACGTTTCTATGCACAACTTTACAACTTTCCATGTGAGAAAGGTTTAAGAATTTTAAATCTGAAGCAAATAACAAGGAATATCTCAGAAACGGTAAATTCAACAACAACAAAATTATATGACATAAATTGTGAGTGTTAACGTGATCTACATTTTTTGTGTAGTAAGTTTTTGTCTATCTCTTACGGTTTATTAGTTACATAACATTCGGAACATTTCATTCAGAAAAAATTGGTCTTTAGAGGCTATTCCCAGAAATTTTAGAAATACATTTTATTTACATTATCAAAACCGTTAAAGCCATTATTGAGAAAATCAAAATTTACTAAAATGTTTTCATATAAAGGGGTGACTTTTCTTAAAATTGCATCCCTAGAAGATACTAAACTTGAAAACGAAGTTTGCTATTTTCAGACTTTTCGTTTTTTGAGTTATCGTGTTCATAGACACTCGGACAAACGAACACACACACAGACTAAAAATGTTTTTTTTTGTTTGTTACAGGTGACCCTAAAACCCATATTTCTGTTGAAATCTGGGTTTCGAATTTTTGGGTAGAATGCAATACCTTCTCTATACACTATGCTCATAGTACATATAGAGAACTTAAAAAAAACAGACAGGGCATCTCTTATCTGAAACGCTCCAGGAAGTCTACTAGACAGGTCTGGGAGCGAAAGACAGCAGTGAATTACTTGAGGAAAGTCGGTCCAGAAGTAATGAGTTGTGGAAATCCTTGTCTTGAGAAGGACTGGTGGAATATAATCGAAACACTGTTGGATGAGAGATGAGGCACCTTGTTGCGTGTCACACGCAAGACCACCCAGTGCGAGCGTGCCCTACCCATCACAAAACCACCCCTCCTTACCCTTCTCGCCCTAAGGTGCTGAGGTTAATGCCGTTTTTCTGCATATTAGCTGGATAAACACGTCAACAGCTAATGGGACGCTTCCTTCTAAGAAACAGTTGACTGTAGGGAGAGACGCGTAGTCTCAGGCTTATGCATATTGATACGGGAGTAATAACTGTCTTATAACTTTGCTAAGGTTGGTTTTTAAACTGTGAACGTGCTCTTCTCTGAACCATCCATCACTGGTCGCTCGACATTATGGGGTCCAACATTTCTTAGGGACACAACAAAACTTCTGGTGTTGCATTCACATGACTTGCTCTATCCATACCTCATCAAAGTAACCTTAAAAAGCGTATTAGTTTAATCATTTCGAGTTAAGCCTGATGAGCTTTCAATTCACATTTACTAATTTCGTTCTAATACACAAAGTAAAGTGTATACACAAATATCTTATGTGTTCCATTCATATGACTTTCTCTGCATCTCTAACAAATTATTGTTAAAAAACTTAAGCTTCTATCTACTTCATGTTAATCGAGATACATATTAATAAAAATGTTATCTTGTAAGAGGAAAGGAAATACGGGAATACACTAGTTGAAAACGATAATAAAAGCTGGTTGCCATGTGGATTAATGCTTCTATGCATTGCCGGGAGTTCACAAATTTCCGAATGTGAAAACTGAAACAAATAAGCAGTATCTCAAAAATGGTCAGTTCTATGAAAAGAATGTAAATGACATATACTGTGAGCTTTAACGAGATCTACACATTTTGTGTTGTAAGTTTTTGTCTGTCTTACGGTTTACTACTTATGCAAATTCCAGCAAAATCATCCAGAATAAAGAAAGAGATCTTCAGAGGCTATTTATAGAAAATTCAAGATTTACGTTTTATTTGCCGTGTAAATTTTTTTAATATACGGTAATTTAATCAAAATCGTTAGAGCCATTTTTGAAAAAATCAACATTTTCTAAAATTTTTCCATGTAAAGAGCTGTTTGGGGTGAGGGGGATTTCTCTTAAAATCTTCGTATCGCATCCTTGGAAGATACTAAACTTATATACGAAGTTTGGTATTCTACCGGCTTTTCGTTTTTGAGTTATCGTGTTCGCAGACATTCGGACACAAGCATGGGCCTTTTTATAAAAATGCTTTTTTTGAATATTAACTCCATGGCACGACAGCTCACGGGGAACCTTGGCCTACCGCCCGGCCGCTGCGTCCCCCATCTCGGTCCACTACAGACGTCATGGATGGGGTGCAGTATTGGAGGGTGAGACGTGGTCAGCGCCTCGAGTCCTCCCCGGCCGGTTAATGCGGTCCTCATGACCTGGAGCCGCTACTTCTCCATCAAGTAGCTCCTCAATTGGCCCCCCAGGGACCTTACGAGGCTGAGTGCACCGCGGGCCAGGTCTCCCAGCGGGGGAAAAATCCCCACGCCGGTACTGGGGATCGAACCCAGGTATCCCGCTTGGTAAGCAGCAACACTACCACCGCGCTAAGGAGACGACCTTTTTTTGAATATAGGGGACCCTAAAACGTCTATTTTCGGTGAAATCTTGGTATCGAATTTTTGGGTGGAAGCAATACCTTCTCTATACACTGTGTGCATAGTACGTATAGAGAAAGTAAAAATACAATATTGCCCTGCTTGCATATAGCTACATATAGTAAGTAGGGCAATATTATACTTCACCTAAAAATTCGATACCAAGATTTCGCCGGAAATACATATTTTTAGAGCCTTTGAGTCTCGAAAAAAGCTAGATAAGGGTCCGTATGAGTATGTGTGAACAGCATAACTCAAAAACGACACATGGAACACTTTTCGAAATTTTCGACTCTCCCAAAAATGGTTTCAACGATTTTGATTAATATATTAAAAATAATTACATGACAACTAAATTGTAGATCTTAAATTTTCTGGGAAAGTCTTTGGAGCCTTCTTCATTTTGGAGGAAGTTTTTTAACTGGTAAATCGTAAGAAACAGACAAAATCTTACTACACAAAGATGACACATTTTATGTCATATACGTTTTTTGTGGAGTTTATCGTATCCGAGATATTCCTTGTTATTGGTAACAATTTTAAAATTCTTTTATTTTCCTCAAATGAGAGGTCGATATTGACATTTCTTGCTCTTGGGCATGCAAAGAGAACGGAACTGCAACACCATCACACACCGAACAGTTCTTAAAAATGAATATCGCTTAAGCCTAGTGTATTCTTTATCCACAGGCACTATCTAATGGTTTATTGAATAATGGGTGGTTAGAGAAAATTATGTGAATGTAATAAATCATATTTTTAAGTAGCGTATCGCTATGTGCTGGAGTTGAATTCTTTGTATGAACACTAGAAAGAAAGAATAGCAACTTCCCACTTGAGAAAACTATAAAATGTTCACGTTGAAGAAAATGTTCGATGATGCTAACTTGTAAACCAAATTTGGTATGTATTAATTTTTCGTTTTAGACTTATGCTTTACACGACATACTTAAGTTTTTTTTTTTATTCAGGCTATGTCTAAACGTGCACATCTAGTGACATTTCTGTACCACTACTTTCCTTTAAAGAATAAAGGGTCGACAACGTTGGGGACATCTCTTGCCAGTGCAATTTATGTGAATCTGTTGTACGCTAACATTCCCAAGAGTGAGGAATGTAGTGACGGAACGAAACGAGGCCACAGACCGTAGGTAGATAGACCATGGAGACGCGCGGAAGTCGCGAACTAACTGGGACTGAAAGTTCTGCATTTTGGCGCCATGGTCCTCAGTGTAACCATCAACACTCCCGCCTTGGGCATGGGTGTTATATGTTTGTGCAATGTGTATATGTTTGTAAAAGAAACAGTAAACCAGTAAAACCTACGGGGAGAAATGTAAATAGGGATACAGTACCGGAGTCCTGATCAGACTCCGTTACTGTTAAAAAGAAGAAGAAAAAAAAAACACTACAGATTCCGGATCCCACCCCCGCGAGGATTGCGACCACGAAGCCGTCTCAATGTCGAAAACAACACCTACAGTGCGCATGCAGCACTGCACTGCCGCACACCATTATAAATGATATGGATGGCATGAAAAAGAAATAATGAACGGGAAACCGTAGAGAATAAGTAACCCAGCATTCGCCTAAATGACAAGGGGGAACCATGAAGAGAGAGAGAAAAACGCTAGAGTACGCAATCGACGGGGATCGAACCGGCGACTTTCCGAATGCGAGTCGCACACATTACCACGGCACCTAATCGAACATTCCTACTGTAGATATTAATCAATTGAGAACCTAAATGCCCATAGCAGAAGCACAATTTATTTAAGAAATGTTTTGATAATCCACATTCATTATATTATATTCGGTCACAAAGTTCCCTGCCGTTTTTCACCCGAGCGATCGCATTGCTCCTTGGACCAGCCGGCAATAATATTATACAACAATATTATTGCTCTGACTAAATGTCGTTAATTGTCCCATTAAACTGCTTTATAGTAGTAACAGTTCAAAATTAGAAGGTGAAACATTTATGCTGCTATAAATTTACAGACATACAAGGAAATGCCCTGAATTATTATCGTCCAGATTTCCAAGACAATTCTGTTGAACAATTCCGGACACGTTGGTCTAAAACGCAGGCCGTTTGAGCCAATGCCAATTCTATGAATCTTATCATTTTGATATTTCAAATGTGACATGATTTAGATGCAATATTTCATACTACTGATTATAAAGGCCAAAGTGTATTTTACGCTCTGTTACAAATACTGACAGTCGACATGTGTCGAGGAGGGGTGGGAGAGCAGGAGTACAAAATACAAAAGGTTGTGGTATGCTATTATAGGAATCTAAATTTACTCTGGCACGTTAGAACATAGGAAAGAACATTCACAATTTTATAAAACGCTGATTCGAAACTACAGCGAAAAACAACAATCTCCAAAAGGCAATACATTGTACATTCTGAAAAGCATTAAAAAGGAATTTCATAATTTGTTCTGCTGTACTCTTCAGATCCAATCCAATCCGGAATTGGCGGACTGAGGACAGTTCGATGAAGTGTATGAAAGTGTACCATCTTAAAAATTACGTAAACTGCTATACTTAACTATAGTTCTCAGGATCTCAAAGAGACGTAATATACCGCTTAATTTTGCTCAGAGACCTCTATAATAGCCTTGAGGTTCTTTTACATGTCGTTAATCTATGAAACGGCACCAACGGCTTTATTTCCCTTCCGTAGGAAATCGTGTTAAAGATTTTAACGCAAAAAAAAAAAAAAAAATCCAGCCCTCTCCCGGGCTTGAACCCATAACTTTGGGAATCAGAGACTAGCATGTTACCCTTAGATCACGACTACATACCATCATTAGAGCTTAACCACTTAGAGACGGGTTGAGGGGTTGTAGGAAGATGGGCGTGAATAAAGTTGTTGGAGTGACGGGAATAGCAGCATTTGCTCATCAACGGCTGCAGGTCAGCATTCAGTGCCCCTTGTACATCACTGGCGTATTATATTTTATTAAAAAGTGTTGATTTTAAGTGAACTATTGACATTTCGTTTTATCTTTTGGAGGATTGTCATTCCACTTTAACTGCTGTTTGGAATTGCGCCTGTGTGACAAGAGCGCCCGCATACAACACTACGGGAACCCTGCTTTGTTGTAATTCCCAAGAGCTCGAAGGTGCTCCGATGGTGAGGCAATGAGTTGTAAAAGTTTGCATTCTGGCGCCTAATCCTCCAGGTAAAGAAGAAATGAGGCTCCATGTAGTAGTCTCACGCGGAAGAAACGGCATACAGAATAGAATACATGACCTGGGGGGGGGGGCTTCTTCCGCTAAAGTCGTAGACTAGAATCTGCGGCTAAATCCCAGATGTCGCGGGCATAAACGAGGACGGAATTATAAGAACTGGCAAAAGGCATAAAGGAGTAAACATTTGGCCCGATGTGACTGTACTCTGCTGACTATGTATGTCCTAGCGTCTTTATGGTTCATCCAATATCCAATCTGTTCAAAGGATAAACAGTTATTTATTATGAGAAGTGTTCCGCAATATATTAACTACAATAAGACACATTCTTTTTTTTTGCAGGATGATTATTTACTGATATGCTGAGCACCCATCCCTCGATAATATCTGTAGGTATTATCTTTATATTAGGTTGTGCCTGATTGTACATATTTTCTTGCCTTTGCGTGAAAGTTATTACTTTGCGCCTTTGCTTTAGCTGCTGAAAGTATAGCTATGCAGGATATTCGGAAACTTTAGTTACATACTTGTACAACTTGTAGAGGTAAACAGAATAAACTACGCTTTAATTCGCAACTCATATCCGGATGAACCATTTCTGTGATTGAGGAACAATATTGTAGCATAAGAGGGTTAGTATAAATATTTTATTTTCGAGAAGCCGGTAATGGCAGTTATAAGTCAAGATTCGTTAGCTTAGTTGGCATCAAACATTTTATGGCAAGTTGGACAACCAATAGCAAGTCTGGTGACAGTTCTGGTCAGCGCCGCGCTCACGGTTAAGGCAGCTCGACGGCGAGGGAATGAACGTTCCCAGAACAGTGTATGGGGACTCACTACTAGGAAATGTAAGAGGGCCGAAGCTTAAGCTGCTCTATGACCAACGGGCCACCACCAGCGTGAGATGCTTAGATAACGTGAATAAACACATTTAATGAATAATTACTACCAATTCGTAATGTTTTTGTTAGCATGGAACTAGCCTCCTCGATTTTAACTTTGGCTTCTTACACCCAATGCAATCTTGGTACTCTTCATACGCCAAGCGAGTGGAGCGCCATGATTATATATATATGGTTGTTGTTCACCGATTATTGTCTTGCATCGCAACAATATTTCAAACCTGATTTTACCTTTCCAACTTGTCCTTCACATGCTTGTGTGAAAGAACATTTCAAACCTAGTGTTTCAATTTGTCGCCTGTACCCAATGCTTTCTTGCAGCACATGTCATTTAACATTCCGTCAGCCATAGTGCGCTTTATCCATGTTGGTACACATCTCTATGCGATTTCGAGCAAAGATGAATAGGCCGAGAAGACCTTATTACCTGGCCTCCACGTTTGCCGTAAGCAGAATTACTGGAGAAAACGTTATTGAAAAAGTAGATGGTCTGTTTATAGTCTCTGTAAGCGAATATATGTAAGCATATTCATGAGAATTTCTTTTACAAAAAATTGATGATACTCAAGCAATTATTATATAGCAGGCATAACTGAGTGAATCCGCTAATATTAGGAAAGCATGTCAAACCAAGTTGCCATTCGCTGACTCTTCAATAAATTCCACAAGTGGATGAATCATGACACTACGATCATACATAACATTGTTGGGAAATCCCACTACGTAGATCATGAAGATTAAACGGTATGAGAGAATACTTTATTGTAATAATACAGATTCACTAGGTGTGTATTGCTTAAAACGGATTGATCCCGACTTATTCCCAAGTAACAAACAATGAAGTGTCATGACGTACGTTTGAACTCTTCCCAGGACAAGATTCCAATGTAAACGCTCAATAGCATTCACAGGTAAAGAAACGCCCTCTATTGTACACGACGACTTTAAAGAAATTTCATTGCAATTTTGCAGGTCAAGGACAATGAAGTCCCCGTTTATACACGGTTATGATGATGGCTTTAGCGAACTTCATTATCTTGTCTCCAGTATGAATTATTCATAGTTATCACTGCTGCCTAGATCATTGGCCCCTCACGCACTTTCCAAACAAGATCCTAGCGCTTACAAGGAGAAACTTCCCTTATAAAGATCTTGTTATGTTATTTATGTTGTCTGCATGTCGTGTAATTAGTTTTCCTCTTGTCCGGCGTCGGAAGGCGCATCCATTGTTGAAATAACAATGCAGATATGAGCCGCCTGTATTTATACGGCTATACAAGGCATTGTTAGCCTTTCTGTCAAGTCATATGAGAGGTCAAAACGATAAGAATACAGTTGGCAGCAGTTTTTCCTTTATTTTCTTCAGGAGAGTGACCTAAAAATCTTTGTGAGAATAACACCATTAATTACCTAGACAATAATTTCAATTCTGTTTAAAAAGGTATTTTTGAGCAAAGATACACATTTTAAATTTTAATGCAAACTATGTTTCCCTTTAAGTTAGAATTAATGTGACCTTGTTGTGGGAGACTATAAAAATATTACGCTTTACGTTGCTTAATTTAAGATACAGATGAAGGGGAATACAGAAAACATAATCGATAAATACATGTCGCTACATAATTTGGAAATTCCATACTCTTCCCATGATATTCCGAGAAACAATCGAATAGCAGTAGTACTTTTAAAAATGAGCAAATTATTGGAAAATCGGAACAAAGGGTATGATAGGTGTATCGGAAATGGCTGATGTCACAGAAATACGTATTTGCAATAATTTGTAGGTTTTAAAGAATTCTAAATTTTTTTCGTGAAATTGGTTTTTGAATAGCAGCGACATTTTTAAAAATGAGCAAATTATTGAAAAGTTGTAACAAAGAATATAAGATATATCGGAAATGGCTGATGCCACAGAAATACGTATTTGCAATAATTTGTATGTTTTACAGAATTCTAAATGTTTTGTGAAGTACGTTTTTGTCTATATTATGGTTCATCTGTTTACGAACTTACTTAGGTTAGGAGGGAATAAATGCAAATATTTGTATTAGCCTTTGAAGACATGTGATGATCCATCATTTGCAGTTGTTTTCGCTATTTTCTAAAATTATGTTCACGAGGAAAATGTCACGATGTTTTAGAACTGTTATTGTCTCAGAAGTTCGGTTGTTTACCTAACAGGTCACACGATTGACTCTCTTCTGTCCAGTGGTCTTTGCCCTGTCCAACTACGGGTGGTGTTATGGTTGTAAAAAACAGAGACAGCTCAGAGCCGTTCAAAAACTCTATACCTACCCTGAAATTGGTGCTACATTTATGAATGACAATTCTGTTAGTAAGCGGTCAAAATAAGATACACTTAAGTGTTACACATATTGTTCTGCGGGTTCGATCCTAAGCGACCGCAAGATAGATTTGTGGTGGACAAAGCGGCGCAAGAGCGGGTTCTCCGGTTTCCCCATCGCATTCCACCGGTGCTCCATCTTCATTCTATGTTTCACTAGTGTCAACACCTGCGGTACCACAAGCAGTAAAAAAAGAAAAGAAAAAAAAAAAACATTGTTCCATTATTCTCAACTAAATATCAATTTGTTTGCACTTATTCACCTCTCAATCTGAATAAAACTCCCTCCGAATACAGAGGACTTCATAGGCACTCCCAGAAAATTCAAAATATAAATTTTATTTTTCATGTAAATATACTTAATATGTGGTATTTTAATTAATATAGTTAAGAGACTTTTTGATAGACAAAAATAAATTCGAAAACATTTCTTTGTATGGGAAGCTAGGGTTGAATGATTTTCTTGTAAATCTTCTTATCGATGCTTTCGAAGAAACTGGCCTTAAATACCAATTTTGGTAATTATCCAACTTTTTGTTTTTGAGTTATGATTTTAGAAACAAGACACTCACATTCACAAGCGGTTTTCTAAAACTGTTTTGTTTTATTTCTTTCTTTTAGGATTGTGCACACTTCAAAGCATATCTTTCGTGTGACATCTCAGTGTCGATTGTTTGGAAGAACATAATACCTTCTGAACCTACCATATACGAGTACGTGATAGAGAAAATAAAAGCCAATTTAATAATAGTAATTTGAAATCTTGCCATGCAAGAAACCAGTGTTCTCAGGGTTACCTAGCTTTATTTTAGAGCGTCGCTAAATTAATATGGGTTTATAAGCAAAGGCTTTTTGCCTTATCGCTATCTTGACACTCATAAATTTCGTAACATACTGACCTAAGCGTTCCGGGTATCGACAGGCGCTAAACGCATACGGAGAGCAATACCCAAAGAAAAAAACCAAATACTCAAAATCTGGTGTGTTGTATTCACATGACTTTCTCTAACTGTTCTGCGAACTTACTACTCTTGCAAAAGATTATTTTTCTATTTACATCATGCTAAACGAGATAAACATTAACACAATCGGTTTTAGTACTTTGTTCCTTCCTAAGCAGAAGGTAAATAAGGGAACACACCAGACTAAGGCGATAGTCAAACCATTTAAAAGCCGATGGATATTTGTACAATTGAAATTCGTTTCGCTTTGCATTTCTAGAAAAACAAAGAGACGAAACGAAAGGGGACCCCTTTTGAGAAGATGCGTAGTTTGAAATTGAAAGCAATAACAAGGAATATCTCGGAAAGAGTCAATTCTACAACAAAAATGTATAACATAAATTGTGTGTTTTAAAGAGATCTACTTTTTTTTTTAATTTTTTTTTTTATCTCTTACGAGTTACCAGTTATACAAATTCTGCAAATTTAATCCAGAATGAGTAGGTCTTCAGAAGCTATTCCCAGAAAATTCAAGATATACATTTTATTTGTGATGTGATTTTGAGAAAAAATTTTCACGTTTTCCGTATAAAGACTTAGTTCTTCTTCGTATCGCATCCCTGGAAGTTACCGAACTATGCTGTCCACAAACACACATGGACCTTTTTCTAATTATATTTTGGAATCAGGGGACCTCAAAACCTATATTTCCGGTGAAATCTCGGTATCGAATTTTTGAATGGAATACAATATGCACTATGTACATAGTATGTGAAGAGAAAGTGAAAAGGTCAATTTTAAAAACATTTCTAGTTGTAAAGAGCAGTCATTCGCAGGAAGAGTAAAATGATGAAGCGTAAAACCGATGACGTAGCGTGTGCTTTTAATTTTGCTAATCCATCTTATTCTTCTAGTTGTCTGGATTCGTTCACTGTGTGGGCGGGTACTTAATCTAGAACAATTGAGGTTCATCTCCAACTGAAGTCGTATTTCACAGTAGTTTAGTCATTCTCAAATATACTCCTTTGCTGACGAGCTCAACTGAGAAGTTAGCCTTTGAATGTAGATGTTGTAGTGGTGGTGTATATTTGAAAAACGTATGTACACATTTGAGGTAGAAAACCAAGAAGCAGAAGTGAGTGATGCACGTACCTCAAATTTTTTTTAATTCAGACGCAGAAATAAATGTGCAAAAGGGTTTACTAAATTTAACACGGAATTGCTACTCAAATCGAGACAAATATAATTATGTAGAACTTTATAAAGTTTCTGATTTCGAATCTCGGTTAGGATGAGATATTTTCCTTGGTTTTCCTTTATTCGGAGAAGACTTTAAGCTCTATTGGCTCGGACTGGTTTGAGTATCATTTCAACGATTTCATTCATCGTCCGATATGATATACCAGGTTAAAGACGTTAAACCAACACAAAGAACCTATACTTACTGAATTACCTGTCCACCAGCGTGCTTGAGGTATGAACGTAAAATATCTCAACTGGGAAGGGGGAAGGATATCCCAACAT
Organism: Hymenopus coronatus; assembly: GCA_030762935.1. NCBI lineage: Eukaryota > Metazoa > Arthropoda > Insecta > Mantodea > Hymenopodidae > Hymenopus > Hymenopus coronatus. Next base: position 114,380,921 of record CM060881.1, on the reverse strand, counting down.
TTTTTTCTTTCTCTACATGTACTATGTGTATAGTGTATAGAGAAGGTATTGCAATGCACCCAAAAATTCGATACGAGATTTCACCACAAATACGTGTTTTGGATCGCCCTAAATCAAAAACAAAAACAAAAAAAAAGTCAGAAATAGGTCAGTGGGGTGCGCGCGCGCGTGTGTGTGTATGTGTGTGTGTGTTTGTGGACAGCATAGCTCAAAAACGAAAAGACGTTAAATACCATACTTGGTATTCAAGTTTGGTATTCCAAGGATGCTACACGAAGATTTTCAAGAAAATCTCCCACTCCCAATTACCCTTTACATGGAACTTTTTTTCGAAAATTTTGATTTGCTCAATAATGGCTCTATCGATTTTGATTTAAATAACGTATACTAAAGATATTTACCTGACAAATAAAATGTATATGTTGAATTTTCTGGGAATAGCCTCTGAAGACTACTTTATTCTGAATGAATTTTACGGCATTTTGCAAAACTGGTAAATCGTAAGAGATACAAAAAGCTAATTTAACAGAAAATGTAGAGCTCTTAAAACACACAATTTATGTTATATACCTTTTTTCGTGGAGTTGCTCGTTTTGAATGTTCCTTGTTATTGGTTTCAGCTTTAAAATATTATATTTTTCTTCATACGAGAATATGTTAACTCCTGTCAATACAAACAAAGGAACTTCAGCCACATAGCAACCGGCTTTTGACTATCACTTTAACCATTCCCTTCTATTTACAAGGAAGCAAGCAATAAGACAATTTCTGCTATTTTTTTCTCGATTAGCATGAAGTAAAAAGAAACAAAAGTTTTTTAACAATAATTTGTTGCAGAGATGTAAAGAAAGTCATGTGAATGGGACACATCATATTTTTTATTTATTATTTAGCTTAACGTTCTTTAACCTAGTTAGTCATATTGGACGATGAATGAAATCGGTGAGAAGATGCTCAAATGATCGGGGTCTATGGATCTTAAAGTTACTCAACTTCTCAGAATAAGGAAAACCCCGAAAAAAAACTTTATCTGGCTACACCTTAAGCGAGATTCAAACTCTCGAGGTGCTACTCTTACACTACCAAGGCAGGCTTCCCAACTTCTTGTTTTATTTGCATCGTCACCCTCGATAAAAGATGTCTGTACACGTCACAGCACAAAGCTTTACCTACATATTCTGAAATCGTGTAGCACAGAATTAAAAAATCTGACGTTTTACATTCACATGACTTTTTTCCCTATTCTGCAAACATATTCTTATAAAAGCGTATTCTTCTATTTATTTCCTGCTAATGAAGATATATATATTAGCAGAGTTAGTTTTAATACCTATTTCATTATAATTACAGCGTGCATAAGGTACTACACTAGACTAAAGAGACCGCCCCATATCTTTCATCTTTTAAGAGCTGGTCGTTATATGGATACTTTGAAATTCCGCTCTTTTCATGACCAAAATAGGAAAAAAGAATGTCTAAAAGTATTTATTATTTTAAAATGCAATAACAAGGAATATCTTCTGGGGCTACTTTGACAGAACTGGGAGCTTCATTGACATTTTAAATTCCCTGCATGTTTTGAGCTATTTTGACAACGATGTGCTTGTAATGGTTATTTTAAAACCATACATTAATTATTGTTAACACATTTGGTTGACTTGTACCAACAATAAGTGTTAAATTTTCAGTCAGTTTTTCTTGTGAACGAGCTGGTACAGTGGTTAGAAATTATAATAAGGAATCTGGGTTTCGTGCATACAAAACTTACTGTAATGAGAATCTTGAAAATGCCTTTAAAGAGATGAAAACTGAGAAATTAACTCAGAAGCAGGCTGCAAAAAATATACATAAATAGAACCACAGTTGAATTTATTCATTATTAAAATAATTTTTGTGTTATGTCTCGTTTCAAAATAGATAAAAATAGCTTAAAGCTTTTCTAATGGGACTGTGAACATAAAAATATTTTAAATAAATTATTACTTATTCCATTCACACAAGTTCTCTACCAGTTCTGTAAACAAGCTGTTCTTACAAAAGATTATTCTCTTATCTAATCAAGACAAACCTTATCAAAAATAGACTTATTACTTAGTTCTTTATAGGTAGAAGGGAAATTAGGGAGCATACAGGACTGAAACGACAGTCAAATCTTTTGAAAGCTATCGATACCCGTTTGACTTCGAAATTCGGTTCTCTTTCCAAGGTCAGGAATAAAGAATGAGATATTAAACGAAATATAATTTCCCGTTTGAGAAAAGTTTAAGTAGTTAAAAATTGAAATCAATAACAAGGAATATCTTAGAAACGAACAGCTGTGCAGAAAAACAGTATATAACTTGAACTGTGTGTTTTAACGAGCTCTACATTGTTTGCTGTAAGTTTTTGTCTATCTCTTATGGTGTACAAAAATCAAGAGGTCTTCAGAGGCTATTCTTAGAAAATTTAAGATATACATTTATTTTGTAATAAAATACTTTAAATATATGGTATTTTAATCAAAATTGTGTGAGACATTTTTGAGAATATCAAAATTGTCAGAAAAAGTTCCACGTAAAGAGTATTACCGGTAGAGAGGATTTTCCTGAAATGCTTCGTGTCGAATCCTTGGAATATACTAAATCGACTTTTCGTTCTTGAATTATGCTAATTATGCTGTCCACACACACTGTTTTTTTTTTTTTTTTTGGCACTCTGGCGTCTTCAAAAAGTATTTCCAGGAAATCCAATTTTGGATGGAATACAATACCTTCTGTATCTACCATGTGCAGTGCACATACGTAATAAAGAAAGATAAATTGATTTCAAATTAATACTTACGGTGGTGCTAATTTGAACTGCCATAAAGTTAAACCGATGTCAAAGTAATAGCAGAATATGCGCAAAATTGGTCTAAAGATACCCTTATTGAGATTTGATTTCAGAAGAAAAATACCATATGGGCTTTGTACTTTAATGTTCAATGTGTGCAATCACTCATCCATTCATTCTATTCATGATAAATCATACGGTTACATCTTAATAACCTTCGAAAATATGCCCAAGTATCACCGCAAAAATGTATTTGGCATAAATTGTGTGCTTTAACGAGGTCTACATTTTTGTGTAGAGGATTTTTGTCTATCACTTATGGTTTAACACTTTCCAGTAATCATCCAAAATGAAGACTTCACGAGGGGCACTATCTATATTTTGAATCTAATAATAAGAACAGTAACTTGTCATTGGAAATTGCTTTTAATTTTTCGAAACATTCTCCCTTATGATCAACACTTTTGCATGCGTTCGAACCTTTGTCATAGCATTTTTTCTATTGAGATACCTTCAAAGCCTGGTTTTTGGACGCACCATGGCTTCTTCTGCCGACGAAAATCGTTGCATTTTATTCTTAATGTAAGAGAAGTCATTGGGTGTCAAATCAACACTGTACGGCGGATGACTAATCAATTCGGTTTTTGAGTGTCCCAATAGTCGGTTGTTAGACGAGATGTGTGAGCGCTCGCATTATCTTGATGAAGAATGTTCCACGACACTTGTTTTTTGTTTCTGCTTTTTTTCCTCGCTTATTTCACCGGTAAACAAATGATTGAGTACCATTCAGAACTGACTTTCTTACTTTCTCTAATGCCAAATGACTAGTTTTCTTCTGAAAAATTAAAAGAACTGGTTATTTGTTTCGAAGTGCTTCTAGTGTTTTTGTTGGATTTGGTTCAACTTGAAACACCCATACAGTCGACTGCTCTTTGCGTTTCGACTTATATGTATAGATCCGTGATTCGTCACCGGTTTTAATCTTTTGAAGCTCCTTCATTGTATTTCTTGAGCATTTATGTGCACCAATCGACACGAGCATCCTTTTGAAGTTGTGTTAAATAATGTGGGATCCAACGAAGCAAACCATTTTCATGCCTAAATGATCATGCAATATTTTATATGTGTTGTTGGAACTAATGCCTAAGGTTGCCTCTATCACACAGTATGTGGCATGGCGATCTTGCACTATCAGTTTTTGCACAACATCAATGTATTCTACCACAACTGATTTTGGACGACTTTCATGAATTTCCTCAGTGTTTCACAGTGACAAAGTGTGGAGCGTCATCGCCAAAGTACCATTAAGCTGATCAATGCACTCTTGTAATAATGCTCGTTGTAAATCACAATAAGTCATCGCGCGAACATTTTCACGAGTTAATTCCATCTTTTCTCTAAGACACAATTTTAAAGTCACTGTGAACAACACAAATAACGCTCTATTGACAAAATATCTGATTCCAGTTAAAGTCAAACACGTCAAACTTTGCAGTGGAACACCTACAGTAATCAGTGTTACCAAGGCTCAAAATATAAATAGTAACCCTTTTAGAGGCTATCCCTAGAAAATTCAGGATACAATTTCATGTGTCATAAAATATCTTAATCATATAGTATTTCCGCTTTAATTGTTAGATCCATTTTTCAGAAAATCAAAACTTCCGAAAAATGTTCCTTGTAAAGAGTAGTTTTTGATGTGGGGATTTTCTTGGAAATCTTCATGCTGCATCCTTGGAAGATGTTGAGCTTAAGTTCGGTATTTAATTGACTTTTCTTTTTTAAGATATACTGTTTACACACACAGTAACTTCAGAAAGGCTATTTTGGATTAATGGGACCTCAAAATATATATTACGCTGAAATCTCGGCATAGAATTTTGGGCAGAATACAATAATGTCCCTACTACTAAACGTAGTAGAGAATATAAAAAGTAAGAGAAAGAAGAAAAAACGAAAATATCTAAACAAATATATACATTTCACACTTACTCTAATACATAATGCTTCCCGTTCCTCTGTGTACAATTTGTTTTAAAAATTACAAAAAATTAAAAAGAGCTAATATTACTGGAAAATGGAACCTACAAAGACTACATATGCATCATTGAATTTAACTTCTGGTGCATTAGAGATGGAGGCTGGTTTAGTGCAGTGCACTTTAGTAGTGTTCATTCACGAAAATAATGATTTTAATTCCTTCATTGACTTCTAATGTTACTTTAAATGCATAAAAAGAATTACTTCGCCTTCAAGAAGGTCTATCAAGCCTACATTACTCTTAAACCTGGACGGAAACTAGAATCGATGTTTGCAAGGCATTTGTAAACAGCGCATTAATAAATCCAAATGGTACAAATCTGGTAGTTTATAATACTAATGCATTTATTAAAATAGCTCTATATAAGCTGGTAAATTTATGTAAATATATAAGCTCAATTTACTGGGCTAAAATTTATTTCAATTTGCTGAAATTTAAAGGACTATAGAATTGAGGTGGTTACTACATTGTAAGTATGTGATAAGGTATTGCATTCCACCCAAAATTTATATATCGAGATTTCACTGTAAATACTCGTTTTTTGGTCCCATGAATCCAAAAAATATTTTTTAGCAAAAGAGTGTGTGTGTGTCCGTGAACACGGTAATTAAAAAACTAAAAGTTGGTTAAATACCAAGCTTGATATTTAATTTCAGCATCTTCCAACAATTCGATACGAAGATTTTCAAAAAAAAAAAAATATTCTCCCACCCCAAACCACCCATTGGATGGAAAAATTGTTCTCAAAATAGCTCTAACGATGTTGTTTAAATATGGTATACTAAATATACATTACGAATAAAATGTATATCTTGAATTTTCTGAGAATAGTCTCTGAAGTCCTTTTTATTCTGAATAACTTTTGCATAACTGGTAAAACGTAAGAGATAGAAAAGAAGTTATACAAAAAAATGTGGTGTCATGTACAATTTTTATATAGAGTTAACCATTTCTGAGATATTCCTTGTTATTGGTTTCAATTGTAAAATCCTTTTTTCTCTTACAGGAAGTTCTCAACTCCTGGCCATGCAAAGAGAACGAAGTTCAATCTCATTACAACCACCTTTAAAAAAATTGATTATCTCTTTAGCTTAGTGTGTTACTCAATGTCCCTTTTACTTATAAGGAATTACGTAATAAGACAGTTTCTGCAAATGTTTATCTCGATTAACATGAAGTAGAAGAATTAGCTTTTTAAGAATAATTTGTTACAGAGGTGTAGAGAAAGTCTTGTGAATGGAACACATCAGAAACTTTTATTGTAATTAGTTCCGTTTCACTGCGTCATGTGACTCCTAGAAACTGCTGACAAATAATAACGGCTAGCTTTAAAATGCAGCGTTATTCAAATCTAGAAAGGCTGTAAATCTTTCAGCAGCTTCGTTAAAAATTGAGTCCGAAATTTAATAAGGTGACTTTTATCTGATTTGCAAAAGACTGGCTTTAATTTCACTACTTAAATCGGTCACTATCATTGTAGGCTTTATCTTCCAGAAAATATATAATGCATAATAAAAGAAACATTATAGAGTTTACATCCGTTTCGATGTTCAACTGGTTTGGTTTACCACAGAGTCGTTATTCTTTTTTATTCTGTCTTCAAATTATTTACAAACTTCTGAAAAGATATATTGCATGGTCGACATTTTCTCTGTTACGATAACATCTGAAAATAAATGAATTCGCGTTTGCAACTGAGATAATTACATTAATTTACCACGAGAAGGGAATGCAAACGTGCACAAGAACATCCTGGAGAACTTTTGATTTATGAAACCATCAAAGCATTAGAAGTAAAATTGCTGAAATCCGAGACACAAGTACTCTGGTCATCAAACTTCATTATCTCTTAACCAGAGCTGCATTACTTTTCTGTGACCTAAATTGTAAGCTTGCGAACTTATCATAATCGGGTTTTATGTATTTTACTGCGATTTACTGATAATTGTTTCCATATACGTAGTTAAAATAATAAAATAATAACAGTGTTTGCTTTCTTTACTAAGAATGAATAAGTGTGTTTATTGAAATAACGGTATGCATATGTTGATCTTTATCAACCTCACAGGTCCACAGACCGTACGTGCTTTTGCAATACACAAAATAATAAGCAATATTAAAAAACAAAAAAATTAAAAAAAGTAAACACGAAAATAAAAGGACGAAGATACTCAATACAGCAATTTAAATTTACAACACAGAAGAAACCGTATTCAGATGCATCAATATACCCTATTATAGCAGAAAAATACAATTAAGAGAAACATATACACAATACTAACACCACAGAAAAACATTGACCGAGAAGTATGCCATAAAGTATATATGCATGTAAAACATTATAATCACTTTATAATGTTTATATCGCCCTCCCCTCTTCCCTATTATCAGCCTTCTCTGATCTCAGCTGTCTTTTCTTAAGTAGAAATTTACGTAACCCGTTCGCGTCTTCCGTGTCTACCGGTAGTGTCCAACATGCTTCTAGCTCTACATTCGCGGTGGTAAAGGATCGCGCTAAATACTTTTCCCTCCATTTCTCCGCACCTCTTTATCTTGCCAAGATGTGGGTCCACAACTCTTTTTCCTTCCAAATGGGACAGATTCTCATACCATTTTCGTCAGTAATGTTTATCATCCACCATTCTCCTAGTCTAATCCACGCGATCCCCTCTCTAATGAATTTTGTACCTTTTTTGATATATTACTCCATACCCCACTCCGATTTTAGCCCAGCCTGTACTTCCAATGAAACCTTCTCCGTCCATTGCGCAATTATTTGCTATCTATCAATATCACAGAGGCGGTTTTTAATTTTTCTCCAAATATTCCGTCTGTCCACCTGCCCGGTCATCCAAATGTATCCCATCCCAATGGTTTCTAAACCTTTCTTTAATTTTGAATCCACGTCAAATTACCTTTCATTCTACATAGTTCACGGTAGCACACTGTCCTGCCTTTTTTTTTTTTTTTTTTTTTTTTTTTTTTTTTTTTTTTTTGGTCAGAAAATGCTTTTGTTTTGATTTGTTTCACTGGAACATATTTCGAGGTCACCTGAAAAAGGTGTAATGTGTGTCTGTGCGTGTGCATGTGTGTGGTGTGTGTGTGTGTGTGTTAACAGCTTAACTCAAAAATGAAAAGTTACTTAAATACCACATTCGATTTTTAGTTTTCATTATTGTTTCAAGGATGCGACATGAAGATTTTTCAAGAACATCCTCTACCCCAAACTACTCTTTAGATGGAACATTTTTGAAAATGTTGAAGTTTTGCATGTCTTGAATTATCTGGGCATAGCCTCTGAGTCCTCTTTATGCTGGAAGACTTTTGCAGTGAAACACTACATGCTCTCATGCATGTTAATTGTTACGGCCCTTAGTGTTTTGACTTAACCCTACAGTGGGTCTAGCTTCTAATGTTAAAATAAGAATAACATATACACAATTACAAAACTAACTATTGCTGGATACTTTCAGGCGAAGTAAAGAGTTTTAGTTAATTCCCAATCTAACAGGTGACTTTATTCTCTCAAAAATAAAGATTCTATAACTGAAGTGAAAACCATGTTAACATTTTCGTTTTGTTTGCACTGTTCCTGTATACGAGATCACGGAAACGAATACAAGCCTGGGAACTCCTCTCAATGGGCTAGATTACCCCACTATTTTTGCTTATATGCAAGAGTAGTAGAACGCAGGTCGCTAGCACTATTACCGCAACTGAACGGTATTTACTTGAATTTGCCCCGTTGAGCTCTGTTATTCTTTAAACGCGGCAAGGTTGTCTACTAATGTGAAATACGTTGGGCCACCTGATATTTGCTGGCGTATAGTTTCCCAATTACAATAATTTCAATGATAAATAAGGATACCCATCTATGAAAATTGATGCAAAGGTGCAAAAAATGATTTTTTTACCTAATTAAATAATGTAATGCTTGTAGTTCAATTATTCAGAATTTGTGTAAACAGTCCGTGAGAGTTGACAGATGTGCATGGTTTAAAAATTGCTGCAGCAGAATATGAAATTCTAAGACTTACAGAGACATAGTGTTAAATTGTATGTTAAACTTAAAAACCTGTTTTCTCGTGTTTTTATTTTTCAGCGTTTTCAAATATTCAAATTGTTCCACACGATGCAGTTTTCAAAACAAAAGCTTGAAATGTTTATGCTTGGATTAAAATAGTATAAAAGAAAATTGGCAAGATGATTTTTTTGTGTCACCAGTGCTCTTATAATTAAATAACAAATTCATACTTCCATAGCAAAAATAAAAAATTAAGAAAATGATAATTAAAGATTTTTTTATCCTAAACCAGTATACAGATAAAAATGTCATCTCATCAATTTACTAATACTGTATTTATCAGTATAACTGCAGTATTATATTTCTGTAACTGAAATTGCATCGTGTGGAATGATTTAATTAAATGACAATAGAATACTATAAATATGTTAATATCACAGGAACTATTTTGAACCAAATTCTTAAAATTAGCATGTAAACTATTTTTAATACTGTAATTGCTGTGCTAAAGTTTCAAATCAATCCAAGCAAAATTGTAGATTTTAGGTTTTTCATAGATGAATATCTTTAAGGAGACTTCACATGCAATTAACAGATGATACAATATGCACATTTTATTATATCGATATCTCTAAATAAGATAGTTTATTTAGCATCATTAGCTATATTTTTTTAGAAAATAATAACACTTTTCTATCTAATGTAAAGATTAGTGGAAGTTGTGGAATTCCAGGAGTAGTCTTAATCTTGCATCTTTGAAAGGTGCTTGAATTAGTATGAGATTTTGCTGTTTAAAAGTACACATATTATCATTATTTATATTAATTATATATACACTCACACCTTTGTGGTGAATTCATGAATTTTTTAGTCAAATACAATTCTTCCTCTGCTTTGGGAGTCCCAGCAACAGAGGGAGTAAAGCTGAAATAATTTATAAAAGAATTATTTATTCTGAAAAAGATTTAATGAGGTATCTCTTAATATGAACAAAAACAATTATATAAGGGCACGAAGTTGAGAATTATTGTAATAATTAATAATCATACAATATTAAATTTGCTTTTGTTATACTCCCCTGTGTTTTCTAAATACATGTTTATTGCTTTTATCCATTTATATTGTAAGATAAGAGAGGAAAAGAGCAGTAGCTGGTTTATAAAAACCCAAAGCATGTTTGTTTCTTGTCTTAAACGGTTTGACCACTTTGGACACAGCTACCGTCTGAGAACGTGAGGGAAATGTTGATAGGTTCAAACTGAGCTACACACAACTCTGAATAATTTCGTCAGGTAATTCGACATTCTTTTCCGAGCATTTAGAGTTATAGCCATCTCTTTTCAGTCAGTTGGAGACAAGCAGCAGTTCATGGCAGGAAATTTTAAACGGTTGTCAGGTAGTGTGTTGGCAGTAGGTGCGTCCATTGTCACACTCCTGTGGTCTGTTACGTCAGGAATAGTTGTTACAAATTACCTTTTCAGTGTTTCTTGCAGTTCGAAGAGTTCTTTTCTCTTAGATGCGTTTCTGAAAGCCCTTGAAAAATGAGTTAATGAATGCAGTTTTTGTATCTCTGTAAATCAGTGTTTAAGTGTATATGAGTATATACATTTATTTATTTAAATGGGTACGTTTGGGAGAAAAAAGTGACCAAAATCCAGTTTTTTTACTTTTTCTAGTCAATATTTCGCAGTAAACATGTTTTGAAGTTCCCTTAGTAAAACTTATAAAAATACCCGTTTGTGTCTGTGGGCAGCATAGCTCAAAAAACGAAAAACTTGGTATTTAAGTTTAGTATCTCCCAAGGATGCAACATGAAATTTTTCAACAAACACCCAAACCCCCAACCCTTCTTTACGTGGAAAAATGTTCAATTTTTTTATTTTTTAAAAAATGGCTCTAACGATTTTGATTAAAATATGGTACATTAAAAAGAATTACATGATGAATAAAATAAATAATTTTGAATTTTCTGGGAATAGCCTTTGAACACCTCTTTAATTTGGATGAGTTTTGCAAAATTTTGCATAACGGTTAAACCGTAAGAGATTATGAAAACTTAATACACACAAAATTTAGAACTCGTTAAAATGCACAGTTTATGTCATCTACGTTTTGCTTGTAGCTTGCTAGCTTTGTGTCTGTCTCTTACGGTTTGCCTGTTACACAAAATTGGTTCAGATCGAAGAGGGTTAAAGAGTATATTCCCAGAAAATTCAAGATATATGTATATTTAAATTGTTATGAAGAGTTCTTATACATATGGTCTTTTAATCAAACATTTTGTACAAATTTAGACAATATCTAAGAGTTCGAAAATTGTTCAATGCAAACGGTAGTTTGGGGTGAGGAAATGAAAATATTCGTGTTGCATATGCTGTACTCAAACACCAAGTTTGGTACTGTAATACTCTTTCTGGTTAAAGGGGACTTTGAGGGGATCCATAACATATATTTCCAGTGAAATCTCCACATTGGATTTATACATAGAAAAGGAAGAAAAAATTTAAAATCCGATATGTTCCATTCACATAATTTTCTCTACAAAATCTTATTACATAAGATTATTCTTTTGTGTTAATGGAGCTAAACATTAGCAGAAATGATCATATTAGTTCCTTATATGTAGAAAGGAAATAAGGTAATACACTAAGCTAAAAGGATAGCCAAATGCTTTGAAAAACCGGTCGCCATGTGAAACAATTGGAAATTTGGTTCGCTTTGCACGGCCAGGAGTAAAACAAAAAAGATGAAACGAAAGATGACGAAACGGTTAACTCTATATAAAATTATGACATGTGTTTTAACGACTTTTATATGTTTTGCATTGTAAGTTCTTGTATATACCTTACGGTTCACCAGCCTGCAAAATTTATTCAGAATGAAAAGGTTTTTGGAGAAAATGCAGTATATAATTTTATTTATCATTTAAAATATTTAATATGCAGTATTTTAATCAAATTGAGCTACTTTTCATTTAAAAAAGTTTCAAAAATGGTCTATTAAAGGATAGTTTCGGGTGGGGGGATTTTCTTGAAAATCTGTATGGCATTCTTGGAAGATACTAAACTTAAATACAAAATTTGGTATTTAATGGTCTTTTCGTTTTTAAGCTGTGTTGTCCACAGGCACACACGGACTCGAACCTAAATGTGTTTTTTTTTTTTTTATTCCGAGGATCTCAATACATATATTTCCGGTTAATCTTGGCATCGAATTTTTGGGTGGAATACAATACTTTCTCTACCTATTATATGCATAATACGTGTAGAGAAAATAATTATCCAAAACATTTAGAAGTATTTTCTAATGCATAACGGTCCCTACTTTAAAAGCGTTCCTTGTGTCATTAAAAAAAACTGAATCCAGGTTAGTATGCTATACCTGCATCGAAGTATAGAATACTTGTATATTAAAAACCACATCTGGTGTTTAAGAATTTACAAAATGTGTATCCTTTAGTTTTACTCAAGTTTGGGATTGGTCCTTTTTCATACATTGAAATGAAATAACGAAACTCTCTTAAAAAAGACACGTGTGAAATGTTTGTATATCAAAACCGTAACTGGTATTTAAAAATGTAAAACATTTAATATCCTTTAGTTTAGTCAGCTTCTGATGAAAAGTTGTGATTGATCCTTTTATGCATTAAGATGAAATAACGAAACTCAATTCAAAGTACTTAAGAACTGGTGCAGTTTAGTAATGGGACAAAAATAACACAACTATATTGAAACAGTTCCACCACTAAAACTGTTTCATAAAATAGTTCTAGAAATTGTTGTTATTCTTTCATGTATCGCTTACCCGCAACAATAACAGCAACGTCTGAATAGTTGTTTCATTTACTACACTGAACATATTTTCCATAACGTAAATATTTTGTCATTGCTTCCAAAGTTTAACGCCTTTGCACCTTGTAACGCGCGGACTGATATTATCGCGAAATCCGAATGTACTACGAGTACAAGCTCATTGCCTCACATTGTAACGCGCAACAATGTTTTGCTTCCGTAATTTGATAATTTCCTCTTCAGTGTACCTTGTGTGTGGTTGCATTTGGCGCATTGTGATTTGATAGATGTCCTGTATTTGTTTCAATAGTATTTGGTGCTACACAATATGTCTGCAACAGTTTTGCAGCTGATCAATGTTTAGGGAATTTCTGTTGAAGGAAACTGTTATTTCGAAACTGTTTCGTGGTTGCAACAGAAACAGATTAAATTGTTTCTCAAAACGAACAACTTTTCCCATCACTAATACTGTTAAATCAAACTGCAAGGCTAGAGCATGTTTGGTCATATGCACGAACGATTCTCATTAGGTACTGAACTGTTTCAGTGTTTTGCTTTACTTGGTGCCATTACTTACTACTGCGTCACCTTGTTACGGTGTTATCTCGATGGTTACGTCATGTCATGTGTTTATCTGCCGCCGAAACGGAAATTCTGTTGATTCTGTAAAAGGTGGCAGCGGATTCTAAATCATAGGTTCGTAGAACACCTTGCAGAAATTAGATACAGTATATTTCACAATGAAGGAGCATAAAAGTCCGACGTCCTCGTATGTTAAACTCCCTAACAAGTTGCAAATCCCCGTAGCGAATCTTGCACTCTATAATGAATATTCGCTATTACGAGACGTCACGAGTTTAGTCTGGCCACGAGCATGAGGAATGTATTGTCCAAGGATTTTATGGACTGGCGATTATGTTCTTGCACGCTCGTACCAATAAATACAAGCATCGTTGTCAGTTCGCGCGCAAACTATGAGTATCTGGAAATACGTAATTATACGTATCACAGAGTGAGTTGTAGCACAATGGGTGACAGAGCACATACACACAAACACACACTTCGTAGTAAACAAATCCCTACGTGTGCAGATAGACACCTCTCATAACTCGACCCCTCTTGCCTTCTTGTGGTGCAACCTTTGAATGCTTATGCTGAACACCAAGTCAGGTCCTATTTTTATTTTCTCTACACATACTATGTACATAGTGTATACAGAAGGTATTGTAATGCACCCAAAATTCCGATACCGAGATTTTACGGAAATACATGTTTTGGGTTCCCTGAATACAAAAAAACGCATTTTTAGAAAAAGGTCTGTGTGTGCGTGTGTGTCTGTGGACAACATAGCTCCAAAACGAAAATACGGTTAAATACTAAACTTGGTATTTAAGTTTTGTATCTTCCAAGGATGTAACACGAAGATTTTAAGGAAAATCCCCACCCCCAACTACCCTTTACATGGAACTCTGTTCGAAAATTTTCATTTTCTCAAAAATGGCTCTAACGACTTTGATTAAAATATCGTATATTAAAGATATTTACCTAACAAAAAAAAATGTATATCTTGAACTTTCTTGGAATAGCCTCGAACACTACTTCATTCTGGATGAATTTTACGGAATTTTGCATAATTGGTAAACCGAAAGAAATAGACAAAAGCTAACTTAACAGAAAATGTAGAGCTCGTTAAAACACACGATTTATGTTATTTAACTTTTTTTATGGAATTGATCGTTTTGAGTTATTCCTTGTTATTGATTTCAGTTTTAAAATACTTTCTCATACAGGAATTTGTCAGCTCCTGTCCGTACAAACAAAGGAACTTCAGTCACATAGCAACCAGCTTTGACTATCATTTTAATCTATATTACTCCCTTATTTTCCTTCTACTTACAAACAAGGAAGTAATAAGGCTGTTTCTGTTAATTTTGTCGATTAGCATGAAGTATGTAGAAGCATAAACTTTTTAACAATAATTTATTCCAGAGATGTAGAGAAAGTCACGTGAATGGAACACAAGATTTGTATACTAATAAAAAATGCCACTGGTAGGCAATGTTCAATAAAGCATGTCGATATCGTAGCAAATAGTGAACAAAATAAATGCAAATCGTATGAAAACATATATAGGAAATTCTCCATTGACAAAAAGGATCTAAATCTCACAATATGAAAGAATATTTTCTAGATCTAGCATTTCTTAGGATGCATTATTCTCTGAACTAATTTAGTTTTGTAATGAATGTTTAAAATAAGCCGCCATTGAATAACTATATTTTAATATAGTATAATATTTAATATCATATTTTAATTACCAACAAGCTATACCAGGTAGCTGATGATAATTGAGCGGAAGAGAATGTAAAGTCAGTCGTTACAACTTAAAACGGTATAACTTTTTTACGGCGGCTAGGACCTCTGAGAGAGAAAGCCAAAACACAGGTATTTATTTTTTCAATATATTTTCACTATACAAATTGTAGTTCAATTGCGTCATCAGTATGATAATGATCCCTTGTCATACGGGTTTAGTTGGAACAGACTAATTACTATGTAACTACCCTGGGCAGTGAGCAAAATATTCCCTTATAATTCCCAGTTCGCTTGTTGGATATGGAGAACAAGTACAAAGATGGTTATTTCTTTTTGCGCTTTAACAACGCCCTATCGTTGCATCCACAAAAATACAGTTTTCTCCATAATGTATGATATTTATTCATCAGGACCAGAAGAACTCAACGGACAAATATCTGCGCCATCTGTCCGACTAATACTGCACCACTCTTACATCTACTGAAAAATGATAGAAGTGAAATTATAGGAAATTCGTAAAGAGAAACCACAGAGCATTCACCTTCCCAAGCAGGGAAAATCAAGACAAATCCATGATCAGAGTGATGGGCCTCAGGAATGGAAGCCAGTATCCGTACTTTGCACGCTATTGAGGTGGCATTTTCCTCGGTCTATTGGTTAGAATTGCTCAATACTTTGTCAGTTTTCTATAGTGTTGTCTCCATTCAGTTATTTCTCACAATGTCATGGAATGTCTATGGAATTTTAAGGCCAACTTGTGGCTTCTCGCTTTTAAACGTCTAACGATTCGGTTTCCTAAATTCCCTTGTTTCTCCAATAAAAGGTGTTATGACAATATTTCTGCAATCGCTGCTTGATTAACATAAGGTATTGAAAAAAAAGTTTGTAGAATATTATAAAATTAACGAAAATGAACAGAAAAAGTCATGTAATGAAACAACAGATTTTAGTTTCTCTATTTCATACTTAGTGGGTGTAGAAGGTATTGCATTCCACACAGAAAATTCAGAACCGATATTTCAGTATGTAAGTTTTGAGCATCCCTTAAAGCAAATAAAACCTTTTTAGAAACAGGTCGTTTGTATGCGCTTGTCGGTTTATGTGTGAACAGCATAACCCGAAAACGAAAAGTGTGATAAATACAAAACTTGGTATTTTTGTTTAGTGTCTTCTAAATATGCAATTCGAAGAAATTCATCCCCCACGCAACTGTCCTTAACTGGACATTGTGGTTGAAATGTTTTATTTTCTAAAAAAATGTATTAAAATACCATATATTACAGATTGTCAAAGTATATCTTGAGTTTTCTAAGAATAGCCTTTACATCCACTTCATTTGGAAGAATTAGCATACTTAGCATATGTTAAGCATGTTTAACTTGTATACATTAAACGATAGACGAAAATTGTCTACACAAAGCATGTAGATATCTTTATAACACACAACTTACTATAAATAACTTAACCATAAATAACATTAGCAATTTCTGTTATTGATGGTTTTAATTGTTCAATAATTTTTCATTCTTTTTAAAGCCTTATCAACTTCCAGTTAGCCGCCTCTGTGGTGTGGTGGCAGAGTGCCTGCCTTGCATTCAAGAAGTCCCGAGTTCGAAATTCGAATATGGTTTCCCTTAACCTAAGAAGCCAAATGTTGAGTAACTGTAGCTCTAGAAACGGGTTCATTTGCACATCGTTTTACCAGAATAAGGTCGTTAAAACTTTTAAAAAATCAGTTCTTTCACGCGATTACCTACATGGAAATAGAAAACCTATGCAACTTTAAGGCCAGCATTTAACGTACAGATCTTAAATATTTAACTATTGTTATTCTCTTTGTGTAGTTATATTTCATTATATTCTACAAGGAAATATGTAATAATATAGCAATTTGTGCAAAGGTTTACATCGGTTAAAATAAAGTGCATAGAACAATAAACTTTCGTAAGAAGACTTCGTATACCCACTAATAAACATATAGGGTAGAGAAAAGCATGTGAATGTAACGCATTCTAATGTTTATGTAGCTATCGTTTATATTGCAGTAAGCTTCTGTCTTTCATCATGGAAATCGAATATTAACTCTTCACTCTTGTGAGATACCTCTTACTAATATAGCTGTAGAGATTGTTGAGTCAACAATAACATTAGAAAGTGGATAATACTACAGTAGCCATTACTAGTTATACCAAACGTTAAAATGTAAAATGGCTTTCGTAATTGTAGACCTACTCCAATAAAAATACTCCTTCTTGGTCTGCATGCATGAAAACATTCATGTTCAGGTAACTCCTTTTCGTGAGAGTTCATGTTGAGCTAGAAATCGTTTCATTAGTTGGCAGTGACTGTTAGAAATGGGCAACTGCCTGCCATTTTGCGCTTTCAGGATGGCAGTAATCACAGTGATTTCTAAAAGAACTCAACTTCCTGAACCGACGTGCTTTGCCAGTCAATTGTTTGAACTCTGGATTTCAGCAACAGAGTTCCATCGACTGGAAAATTGACCAGCACGTAACCAATCATCTGGCAATCAATCTATTCAAGTAGTGAGACAGGAAAATTACATCACACCCCCTCTTACACCCGCCAAACTGCAAAGTGCTGAACTACATAATAATGTACATTAACGTGATTTGCATGTTTATAACAGTGACCGGTACATTTTCATATTAACTACGTTACTGGCGCCGAGCTAAAGTGTACGACTCATATTCGGTAGGCCCCGGGTTCGATACCTATAATTTCATTTCCCTTTCATGTTTCAGGTTTGCTTTCAAGATCTGCAGTGTCGGCGGTACCGGGCAGATGGCGCATTGCTTGCTTTACGGAAATATTTGATAAACTCCCAATCCTAGGAACCACTCGAAATCGTTATATCCATCACACATGCGTCACAATTTATTATTAGAATGCGGGGAATACACTAATACACTAATTCAATAATACATTTCACTTATAATGCCAACTTTTCGTTTTTGTCACTCTGTTTCAAAAACACAACTGATATAATTTGAAAATGACGCATGTTCCACACGAGAAAAAGTTTTACGTCCTTGTTTCACCACGTGTTGCTAGCATTATGTAGACGAGGGTAGAGAGCCAAGCAACTAAGCGTAGCCAAGGGGTTGAGGACCATAAGCCGCAAAGCGTAGCCTAGAGATTGAGAGCCAAACCGAGCGATATGTGCAGCTAAACCTGAATAAAGTACGGCGTAGCTGAGGTATCTGTGAGGCCTAAACCTACTCCAATTACTACAAATAGCGGATTTTCATTTTAGCTATTTCATAGGTTGGCAAGATTGATTTATCGCTATTTTTGGCGCTCTTAGTAAAATATGTAGTTAATAGTGGCTTTACTTTGCCATATATAGGTGAGGTCGCAAAGAAGGGAAGGAGAAGAAATCATTATATGATTTCGTCGGAGCATCATCATCTGCTTCATACTTTTATTCCTTACTCCTTCAAGATTACGCTGGATTTGATAATTAGTGGAATACATAAGTACGTATTTGCAAGTAAAACATTGCTTTTTATGATTGGGAGTTAAACCGAGAGGTTTCTCCCCGTAGCCTAGACCTCAGGCACCTCACCCATCCCTCCATTCTCTGGGCTATAGCCACAACTAATCCATCATGGTGTAGCAGTGAGTGAGGTGTCGGATCTCCGTTCCACTATCCTATTGAAGCATTTTTACTTTCTCAACACGTGGTATATACATAGTGCATTTTTGTATTGCACCTAAAAATGCGATACTGAGATTTCACCGGAAATACATGTTTTGGATCCCAAATTTAGTATTTGTTAGGTATTCTAGCTGCCTTTGTATGGAACTTTTTTTGAGAATTTTTATTTTGTCAAAAATGGCTCTAGCGATTTTGATTAAAATATCGTATATTAAAGATATTTACCTGATAAATAAAAGATATATCCTGAATTTTCTGGCAATACTATTTCATTTTGGATGAATTTTGCGGAATTTTGCATAACTGATAATCTGTAAGAGTTAGACAAAAGCTAACTTAACAGAAAATGTAGAGCTCGTTAAAACACACAATTTATGTCATAACATTTTTTCGTAGAGTCGATCGGTTTTTTTTAGATATTCCTTGTTATTGATTTCAGCTTTAAAATACTTATACTTTTCTAATTCGTGACTTTGTCAACTCCTGTCCATACAAACAAAGGGACTTCAATCACATAGCAACCAGCTTTTGACTATCACTTTAACCTATGATAGTCCCTTCTACTTACAAGCAAGCAATTATCATGAAGTAAATGGAAGCATAAGCTTTTTTTTAATTATAATTTGTTACAGAGATGTAGAGAAAGGCATGTGAATGGAACACATCAAAATTCGTTTTAAAAAACTCCCGCGCTTTTCTCTTCCCATTAATATTACAAAGAAGAAATATTTGTATGTGTATGTAGGTTTCTCGTTAATCTCTAAAATCACACAATCGATTTTGATAATTCTTTCTATTGAAAAGCCCTCTCCTTACTGGTGAACAAGGCTTCAAAATACCTTCTTATTTCAATTCATAAATTACTAATTCTCCCTCAACTCGATCTGGGCAGTTTACCCTGTTTCGGCTCCAGTGTCTTGCTCTTTCCATATTTTTCTGTCTCTCCTGGTTGATATAAATAGCTACCTTTGGTATTCTATGTTCCATCATTCTGCTTAAAAGCCTTTTGGAGTTTAATCTGTGTTATATCATTGTTCTTATATAATTGTACTATATTTAGTTGCATTTCATTATTTTGTACTTTTTCTGGTCTTATAAGATCTTCTATGGACCTAGGGTATTTATTTCTTTGAAGCTAATGTGTTTTACACGGATGAGTTACTATAGTGGATCCGCTTTAAGAAACACATATATGCAAACGATATGAACTGCTCATTTTCAATAAACTATTGGTCTCGATTTTCAAATAACAGTGAAAATACAGAATATTGCAATGAAACCATATGCATAACCATTAGCACAAGTAAAAGAGTAATAAGTAATAAAATAAAGAAAAGAAAGATATATTTCCTTCTGTTTGACTATTACAGTCAGGGGCCAATTAGAGCTGCGTCTCACCTTTGCTTACTCAAGAGTGTTCCTTATTTCGGGAGGAGTATACTCTTCGCATAATATCTAAACCTTAGAGGAAGTTAAAAAACTAAAAACGGTTTGAAAAGAATATATTTCAAAGACGGTTTTGCATGTAAAGTTTGGTTGGGAGTGTCGCAGTTTTGGAAAATGCTGAATTTAAACATCAAGTTTGGTATTTAACCAATTTTTCGTTCAATTTTTGTGTGCATGCACACACGGACCCACGCGCGCTCACTTACGCGGTACTTCTTCTAAACATGTTTTTTATTTTCTCTATCACGTATGTACAATGTACCTATATAGTATATAGAGAAGGTATTATATTCCACCCAAAACCTCGATTCCGAGATGTCTCCGGAAATACTTGTTTTGAGGACCACCGAATAAAAAGCATTTCTAGCAAAAGGTCCGTGTATATATGTAGACAACGTATATCAAAAACGAAAAATCGGTTAAATACCAAACGTTGTATATAAGTTCAGTATCTTCCAAAGAAGCGACACAAAGATTTTCAGGAAAATCCCCCACTCCAAACTGCCGTTTACATGGAATATTTTTCAAAATTGTTGATATTCTCAAAACGACTCTAACGTTTTTGATTATAATACCACATATAAAGATTATTTATTAAAAACGAAATTTATATATTGAACTTTTCTGTAAAAAGCTTCTGAAGACCTCTTCATTATGGATGACTTTTATTTAACTGGTAAGAGATAGACAAAAACTTACTGCACAAAAAATGTAGGTTCTCGTTAAAACACACAATTTGTGTCAGATACAGTTTCTTTTGGAGTTAACCTTTTTCGAAATATCCCTTGTTATTGATTTTAATTTTAAACTACTAAAACTTTTCTCAAAGGGGAAGTTATCTTTCATTTCATATATCTTTTGTTTTACTCCTAGCCTTGGAAAGAGAACCAAAGTTCAATGGCAAAAGGTTATCAAAAGATATGCTGTAGCTTTAGCCTTCTACTTCTACTTTGTAAGAAATTAAGTAATATGACTATTTCTAATAAGGTTTATCTTGATTAGCATTATATAGATAAAAGAATAATCTTTTTTAAGACTAGTTTGTCTAACGTATAGATAAAATCTGTGAGTGTAACACAGAAGTTTTTTTCTTATTTACAGGATCCCCAAAGCGTGTATTTTCACTGAAATCTCGGTATCGAATTTTTGGATGGAATGCAATACCTTTGCTATGTACTATACACAAAGCAGAAAAAGTAATAAAAATGAAATCGAGAGTTAAAAGTGAGCTGTAGGAATAGCGAAGGCCAATAAAGAAAATTACGCTTAAAATAAGGCCTGTGTTGTCAATTAAAATTTGTTCTCTCAATAACATGCATGGTTGTTCATAGAACATGTCTAAATGAGTTTGGGAAAGTCAGAGAAACGGATATAAAAGTTTCTGTGTGAACCCTTTTTAATATTTTGTGGGTGTTGTCTTGTTCTGGTATGTTCTTGAAAGTGAGTCCTCTGACTAGAACTCACGTCGTCGTAGAGCCATTAAGACCATTAGTATTAGCTGCCTACATGCCGCGGTCTCCCCTAAAGGTCTGTGCAGTACAAATTAGGCAAGTTTAGATAAAAGCGGAGCTCGACGCGGAGCCGACCTCCCGCGCAATGCTATGCTAATGTTCTGGGTGATATATTGGTTGGTTCAAGCTCCCCAGGGTGAACCATAAGTCATGTACCACAAATCAGCTATCTGTCGCATTGTGTTTCACTCGATAGACATTTGATACATGAGCGAATTACAGACAGATGCCCATGAGCTCATAGTCAAAACCTCTGAAATTAAATAGCCAACTCTTTCATCCTTAAACGTTACTGCAGAAACTGTTTTAGAGTTCAAAACATGTTTCACAACTATTGGAACCAGTTGAAAAATTCATTGCCACAGCCGGGATTTGAACACGGTTCTTCTGCTCTCCGTGTGGTTGCACTAACCTGTGAGCTACTGTGACTATTCAATCTTCCAGCTGATTGTATGTGTTTTACCCGGTTCAACCAACCAGTATATCTCCCTTCAGAGAACTACCTTAAAAATGCCCATCTGTGGAAAATCTAAAATCTGCAGTTTTGCTTGGATTGATTTGAAACTTTAACACAGTAATTGCATTATTAAGAATAGTTCACATGCTAATTTTCAGACTTTTGTTCAAAATAGTTCCTGTGATATTAACATATTTATAGTATTTTATTGTCATTTAATTAAATCATTCCACACGATGCAATTTCAATTACAGAATCATGATACTGATAAATACAGTATTAGTAAATTTATGAGATGAAATGTTTATCTGACGATTGGTTTAGGAGAAACAAATTATTTCATTGCCATTTTATTATTTCCTTTATAATTTATTGAAATTTATACTAGTTATTAAAATATACACAATAATAGTGATAAGTTTACATAGCTATTTAAATAATACTTTTTACGTCCAAATTGATTGTTCTAATAAAAATGTACCACGTGATGCGTTTTTAAAAAATATTCATGTACAAATATCGACTTTTACGGAAAATGACTTTATAAATAGAGCTGTCATATTATGTTTTTAATATTCGCCATAATTAGTGGAGAAAAATTATTACTTCTCATACTTGCCAAAACTCATGATTTTTCACAATTTAATAATTTATTTATGAACATTGGAGCATTATTTCGAAAAAGTAATGTGACCACTTCCTTCAATATGCTTTTGAGAGGCAGTATAAAAAAATTCGAAATATATTAGTGAAAAGTTGATTCGTGCGGAACATTTTGAGTATGGAAAAGTGCTGGAAAAAAGTTTGCGAGTAAATAAGGTTTAAAGTAGGGAGTGCCTATTAATAAACCTGTGTCTACCCATCTACAGCTTTAGCTAATTTGTAGTTATAGTGCACAAAGTGGGAAACACGATATATTTTCTTAAAGTTTAGAATGCATATTATTTTATTATTTAACAAAGTAAATTTTTAATTTTCCACAATTGTTGGTGAATTTTCACAGACACATCTCCTTAATGGCGACTTAGCATCGTAAGTACTTAGTATCCGGGTAATATTAACTAGTTATCACCGACTATATTTTTATTATATATTTTATTATAATGGTAATACTCCTCTCTTATATATATCACACCCGATAGCGGTTTTTACCTTCTCTATTCGTACTATGTACATAGTGTATAGAGAAGGTATTGCATTCCACCTAAAAATTCGATACCGAGATTTCACCGGAAATATATGTTTTAGGGCCCCCTGTATCCAAAAAAAAGCATTTTCAGAAAAAGGTCCGTGTGTGTCCGTGTGTCTGTGAACACGATAACTCAAAAACGAAAAGTCGGTAAAATACCAAACTTGGCATTTAAGTTCAGTATCTTCCAGGAATGCGACACGAAGTTCCATGTAAAAGGTAGTTTGGTGAGGGGGCTCTAACTAGGAGCCATTTCAGTCATTGTACACTCTCGTCGATACTTGATTCACCAATCGTCATCGAACCTGATCGATAGTTTTAAAGCATGGTGCTCAGATACTAATAACTAATAGTTTTTTCTCCTACATTCATTTTGACTTCCTCTACCGTGTATGTACATACAATGTATATAGTAGGTAGAGAAGGTAATGCATCCCACCCAATAATTCATTGGTGTTGATTATATGATTGATGATTAAAACAATTAATTGGGAAGATTAAAATTTATACTCCGTATATTAAATTTGATAAATATTAAATTTGCTAAACTCCTGCATGAGCCTTTCTCTCAGAAACGATTTAACACATCAAAGTGAAAGAAATTCATATATATATATATGTATACCGATCTACATTTGCACAATAAACTTGTTTTATATAAATTTATCAAAATATGGGATAATTAATATTCTTCCTTTCGGGGAAAAAAAAGTTTATTGTACAAACGTAGATCAGTGTACTTAGAATACCTGAGTTTATATCGTGTAAAATTTCTTTCATTTTGATGTTATATCGCTTCTGAGATAAATGCTCATGCAGGAATTTAGCAGATTTAAATATCGGATATGAATTTTAATTTTTTTTTTCTTTAAGGTTAGGTTTCAATACTGACAAACGGAAACAAAATATAATTACGACGGTAAAAGATAAAGGGTAGCTAACTCGTGCATTGTAACCTACGCACATATATTGCGGCTAACTCCCTTTTCTAGAGGGAAGGTTATGAAGGGATGGAGTGAGGGAATACAGAAGGCCGCAGACTGACAGAACATAGAAGTCCCTAACTTTTCAAGTCCGATGACTGGATACGTACTGCTGGAGCCGCAAGAAAGGCGATTAAGCGATCCGTCGAGCTGGCAGCCTCTAGTTTCCACAAGGAATATTCTTTCTGTGGAGTATGAATTTTAGTCATCTGCCCGCGCTACCATACACTATGGACTGAAAAACACACCTTAAAGATAAGAAGGAAATGGAATGGAGGGGAAATAATGGGAAGGAAACCAGACCTGAATGCGCCAACTCAACACTCCCTTAAGAGACCAGGAGGAAATAACTCTGGTCTGCGGCGGTAAGAGGTACCGGGTTTATATCCCACGTGCCGGTTTAGGATATTTATAGAATGATGTGGAGATGTGGGTGCCCTAGCTCAGGATTTTGTTGGCATAGAATCTTTCTCAGATGTGGTAAGACACGAATGATTTTCTTCGAGTTACAGATTGTTAATAAACTCATTTATTCATTTTGTTCGGCCTTTTCTACCGTCGAACACACACGCATTCCTCCTAAATTAACCCATTTTACTTTCTCTATATGCACTATGTACATAGTGAATAGAGAAAGTATTGCACTCCACCAAAAAATTCTATACCGAGATTTCACCAGAAATATATGTTTTAGGGTCCCCTTTATCTAAAAAAAGCATTTTCACAAAAAGGTCCGTGTGTCAGTGTGTCCGTGTGTCTGTGAACACGTTAACTCAAAAACGAAAAGTAGCTAAAATACCAAACTTGGTATTTGTTTATTATCTTCCAGGGATGCGACACGAAGATTTTAAGAAAAATCCCCTCACCCCAAACTACCCTTTACATGGAACTCTTTTCGAAAATTTTGATTTTCTAAAAAATGACTAACGATTTTGATTAAAATATCATATATTAAAGATATTTACCTGACAAATAAACTGTATATCTTGAATTTCCTGGGAATAGCCTCTGAAGACTACTTTATTCTGGATGAATTTTGTATAACTACTAAACCATAAGAGATGGACAAAAACTTAACGCACAAAAAATGTAGAGCACGTTAAAACACACAATGTATGTTATATACATTTTTTTCGTGGAGTTGATCGTTTTTGAGACATTTTTCTTGGTTTCAGCTTTGAAAAACTTATACTTTTCTCATACAGGAATTTGTCAACTCCTCCACACAAACAAAGGAACATCAGTCACATAGCAACCAGTTTTTAGCTTTCACTTTAACCGATGGTACTCCCTTATTTCGCTTGTATTTACAATAAAGCAAGGAATAAGACTATTTCTGCTAGTTTTCCTCGATTAACACGAAATAAATAAACGATAAGCTTATTAACAATAATTTGTTACAGAGAGATAGAGAAAGTCATGTGAATGGAACACATCAGATTTTTCAACTAAGCTTTACGTGACGGCGCGTATCATTCCTTACTACTTTTGACCGTGCATCAAATGAACACTGTTTCTATCGTGGCCGTATGTAGCCCGTTCATTTCTACCTCGAACCAGCTGTCATGTCTTACCTCTATGCATCTTCCAGTTAGTGATTTCGTTCGTATTCTGGCGTATTAAATACACACTGTTTCCGTCGCAGCCAAATGTAGACCGTTCGGCTTCACCGTGGACCGAAATATCACATCTTACCTCCGCGAATGTTCCATGGCTAGTGATTTCGTGTCGCTCGATCAGTAAGAGAGTTGTTTGTTTTCTTTGTTATACTGAATGAAGCTTCATCCCCTTCGGTTCAATGTCCTTCCCTTAACGGTACTATCCCACCTGGGTCCCTTGTCAACTCGTGATAACTGTGCCCTTGCCTTCTTAGACGTGTTTTACAATATTTCTTTCCTGGCCATTTCCAATAGATATTTGTCCCTTCTTATTATAGTTTATACTATATTGGATATAATTTATATCTCCCTTTTAGACAACTTTTAACCCCGTGATACGACAAGTACTGTCTCAGGTCAGATGGAGCCCGAGACCTCCCGAATGCAAGTCGGACACACTACCGCGGCGGCACCTCGTTACCTCTACCAGCTCTTGTTGGGCCGGGCGAGGGAGAATGAAACATTTTAGTATCTCCAAATTAGGACTCGCCTACAGGAAATCGCTGTGTGACATTCGATCACGCCTAAATGCTATGCGGAGCGCGTTATTTACCGCTTGTCTGATTTCAATCTCCATTAGTTGACTGATAACTGTTGTTACTCTTGCTCCAAATGCTCTTGTAGTGGTTCTCCAACTTGTTTTGCACCAAAAGACACACCCGACTGTCAGCTGTCGTCAGTAAATGACGAGTCAAGGCCAACTGAATAGCGAAACTTGTGGTAATTAGCCATTTCGCAACTGCGTGTAGCCTGTCACGCCTACCTTCCTTGCGAGCGCCTAACATTATTCTAACCTGATAAAGGCACTTGGGGATGGGCAGCAAGCTCCGGGCAATCTGAGAAATAACCTTGAAACAACCAATACATCTCATTATTTGCATAAACCAGAGGAGAGTTCTTCGTTGCTGATCTTGACAAGGGGCTTGGCGATTGCAAGGGAACTGCGATTCACGTGAATGTATAATGTGGAGATCACAGTGATATCGCCAATTACATTGTCAGTCACAGGCATTTGATATACTCATAAAATGCAGCTCGTTTAAACTGAAGGAAAATATTTTTTTAAATAAAGATCTAATGTATTACATTTGCATGACTTTCTCCTAACCACTATCGTTTTATTACTTTCTCTACACGTACTATGTATAGGCACATAGTGTATAGAGACGGTATTGTATTGCACCCAAAATTTGATACCGAGATTTCACCAGAAATATATGTTTTGAGAGCTCCTGAATTTAAAAAAGCATTTTTGGAAAAATGTCCATGGGTGTGTCTGTTAGTGTGTGTGTGTGTGTGTGTGTGTGTGTGTGTGTGTGTGTCTATGGGCAGCATAGCTCAAAAACGAAAAGTCCGCTAAATACCCAACTTGATATATAAGTTCAGTATCTTCCAAGGATGCGCCACAAAGATTTTCAAGAAATCCCCTCACCTCCAACTTCCCTTTACATGGAAAAAAGTTTGAATTGCTTTATTTTATCAAAAATGGATCTAACGATTTTGATTAAAATGTCTTATATTTAAGATATTTTTACGACTAGTAAAATGTATATCTTGAATTTTCTGGGAATAGCCTCTAAAAACCTCTTTATTCTGGATAACTTGTAAACCGTAAAAGATAGACAAAAACTTGCTACACAAAATGTAGATCTCGATAAAACACGCAATTTATGTCATATACATTTTTTCGTGAAGTTGATCGTTTTTGAGATACCTGTTTCCTGTTATTGATTTCAGTTTTAAAACACTTAAGCTTTTCTCATACGGGAACTTGTCAACGCTTGGTCACGCAAAGAAACGGATGCAAACCCCATAAAAACCATATTTTAAAACATTTGACTGTCGGTTTAGTCGTATATTCCCTTATTTTCCTTCTAATTACAAGGGAGTAAGTAATAAGACCGTTTCTTTGCGTGGCCAGGAGTTGACAAGTTCCTATATGAGAAAACTGAAACCAATAAAAAGAAATATCTCGAAAACGATCAAACCCACAAAAAAAAAAAATGTATATGACTTAAATTGTGTGTTTTAAGAGGATCTGCATTTTCTGTGAAGTGAGCTTTCGTCTTTCTCTTACGGTTTATTAGTTATACAAAACTAAAAAAAAATAATTCAGAATAAAGGGGTCTTTAGAGGCTCTTCCCCGAAAATTCAAGATAGGCATGTTATTTGTCATGTAAATATCTTAAATACAAGACATTTTAATCAAAATCGTTAGAACCATTTTTGAGAAAATCAAAATTTTCGAATTTTTTCCATGTAAAGGGTAGTTGGGGTGGGGGGATTTTCTTGAAAGCCTTCGTGTTGTATCTTTGGGAGATACTGAACATAACAATATAAATGAGAGAACGTAGGCTTTCACGGCCGGAGTCATTGTCACTAAGAAATGTTTCCGGGCTGTTTTGCCGTGGTCTGCTGGTGTTAGGAGTACCAAACGTCTGGTACTCCTAACACCAGCAGACCACGGCAAAACAGCCCGGAAACATTTCTTAGTGACAATAACAATATAAAGTTTGGTATTTAACGGACTTTTCGTCTTTGAGCTATGGTGCACACACACACACACACACACACACACACACACGAACATTTTTCTGAAAATACTTTTTTGGATTTAGGGGGTTCCAAAATATGTATTTCCGGTGAAATCTTGGTATCGATTTTTGGGCGTAATACAATACTTTCTCTATACACTATGTAGAAGTAAAAACGAATAAAAACGATTAAATACTAAACCTGGTATTTTAAGTTCAGCATCTTTCAAGATTGCAACACGTGGATGTTCAAGAAAATCCTATATTTCAAACTACCTTTTATTTGGAAAGTTTTTAAAATATTTTTTTGTAAAAAATGACTAGCCATTTTGATTAAATTATCGTATATTAAAGACATTTACATCACAAATAAAATGTGAATCTTGAAATCACTGGAAATAGCTTCTGAAGAACTATTCACTCTGTATGAATTTTGTATAACTAGTAAACCGTAAAAAATAGACAAAAAATGTCTACAGAAAAAATGCAGATCTGGTTAAAACATACAATTTCTCACATACATTTATGTTTTTTACCGTTTTCAGTTTATCGTTTATGAGATATATTTTGCTATTTGTTTAAGTTATAAACTACTTAACTTTTCTCAAACGGGAAGTCATCTTTCATTTCATCTGCTACTGATCGTGCAAAGCAAACCACAATTCAATTGTACGCATAGCAACCAGCTTTTAAAAGAGTTGACTATCGCTCTAGTGATTCCCTTCTGCTTAAAAAGAAGCAAGTAATAGGACAATTTTGCTAATGTTTATCTCGATTAGCATGGTATAGATAAAAGAATAATCTTTTGTAAGAATAGTTTATTTGCAGAACAGGTAGAATAAGATATGTGAATGGAACACATCAGATTTTTTTTTCTCTGAGATGTTTTCGGGGATTGATACGTTCATTATAAATAACAAACAACACGCGGGAGTAAAAAAAGCCATGGCGCGAATGGCGAGGAAGTGTTTCTGTCAATTATGAAATTAACATTGCTGGTAGACAATTCAGAAATTACCAACAGCAAAGTAAGATTTCTTAAGCCCAATTTTAGAGTGTTTGTGATATGTCACTTAAATATCTAGCATACACATATGTGTACCGTTATGTGTGTGCGTGCGTACGTGCGTGTGCGCGCGCGCGTTTGTGTGTGAGTGTGGGGCAATTCAATATAGATTAACCACAACTATATAGTATCAAAGGTTAACAGGTTAGACTACAGTTAGACTAAATGTTATATTTATGAACATCTGTTTTTTGAAATCTATACCACAAATAACTCACAAAATCATAAGCCTTATGCACACGTCCATTGCAATATCTACGGTGGTTTTCAGGCTAATAATTTTATTGGTTATTTTAATGATAAACAAACTTGGTCCACATTATGGAAAAATTAAAATTGTACTAATATAAATATCTTTTTTAACTCTAAGAAATATTTTAGAACAAAAGTTGGAAACAGATTTTCTTTGGTCTTCTAGTTTTTGAGAAAAACGTAAGAAAAACAATATCTTCTACTAATGTTAGTGAGTTGTTTAAATATTCTAATTAATATTTCTCCAATAATAACCGATAAATAAAAACCCGCTCCCAACACAACAATACTTATAGCTTTGGGAGTATCTCTATAAATTAAATCAAAATTGAATTAAACTTGTATCCTGTGGGACGTTTTGAATGGGTAAAAACGTAGGAAAAAAAAAAAAAACAAAGTGAGAGTAACATCTTTAAAATTCTTATGGGGATATCTGGTCTCGCGCGCATTTAAAATATCGTGTAAAATTATTCTGACAATAGATACAAGAACAGATTCATCTCTAATAATAGAACTATGAACTATAGAGTTGTTCAAGGATTTCGTTCATTTTTGTTTTCACTGGTATATGGTACTTAGGAAGAGAAGGTATTGCACTCCATCCAAAAATTCGATACTGAATTTTTACCGGATGTACACGTTTTAGGTCCCCCTGTATCCAAAAAAGGCATTTTGAGAAAAAGGTTCGTGTATGTGTGTGTGTCCGTGTGTCACTGTATCTAAAAACACGATAACTGAAAAATGAAAAGTCAATAAAATACCAAACTTGGTGTTAAGCTTAGAATCTTCTGAGGATGTGACACGAAGATTGTGATAAAAATCCTCCCACCCCAATCTACTCTTTATATGAAAAACTTTCGAACATTTTTATTTTATAAATGGCTCTTACGATTTTGATTAAAATTGTGGATGGATTTTGCTGAATTTTGAATAACTGTTAATCTGTAACAGCTTACTACACAAAAAAATGTGGATCTCGTTAAAACACGCAATTTATATCCTATACATTTTTTGTGGAGTTGACCACTTTTGAAATATTCCTTGTTATTGGTTTTAGTTTTAAAATATATAAACTTTTCTCATATGCGAATTTGTCAACTCCTGGCAATGCAAAGAAACGGATTTCAATCACATGGCCAGCTGGTTTAAAAGATTTGACTGTCGCTTTAGCAAGGGATGTTCCCTTATTTCCCTTCTACTTACAATAAAGCAAGACCATTTCTGCTAATGTTTATCTCGATTAGCATGAAGTAGAAGAATAAGTGTTTATTAATAATTTGTTACATGATGTAGAGAAACTCATGTGAATGGGACACATCAGACTTTTTACCTATGTGTGGTGATCAGCTGAGAAGTAAATTAAAGTGCTGAACCAGCTTAGTTCGCAATTGAAGAATTATTATTATATTTTTCATAGCCATATTTTTTAGTTCTCTTTTCTGCAAAACAAATGGTTTTGTCTCTGTAAGCACACAATATTTTTAGAATCGCTTCTTATATTTGCATTAATTTTGTTATTGTGTTAAAGCTGTTGACACTGAATTCTTTTGCTGCTAAGACAATGAACTACTTGTGATGTTGATCAAAGCTCTGGTGTAAAGGTGCCTAAAGATGATGAAGCACAAAGTTTATCTTTGAAGCAAGCGCTTCTGTACTTGTTTGCGCTTCTGTAGTCTTTGAAATTTGTTTTGTTGAGAAAATTTGCAGAGTATTGACTTAGGATTTTTGTGCAGAAAATGCTGATCAACGTTTTTAAAGCCTCGGACTTTGCGTGGCATTTCCCTTATGTTTCCTGTAGAAATTTTCTCGAAATGCTGACACAGGTGTACTCAAAACAGCGACAATTCCTAGTTCTCAAAGTAAGGATAATACTTGCATTGCTAAGCATTAATAGTAACAGAGTCTTTTTAAAACATTCGAAGTATGTACCTTAATTGCGTATGTAACATATGCTTAATCGGTCATGAAATTGACGATTCTTCACAAAATTCTCAGGTTAATATTCTTTCTATAGTGTTGGACAGGAAAGAATTGTCAGTTAAGAGTTTCCAAACATTTTGCGCAGTTTTTGCTTATATAGATCCATATTACTTTCTCTACACGTACTAGGTACATAGTGTATTAAGAAGGTATTGCATTTCACCCAAAAATTCTATACCGAGATTTCACCGGAAATGCAGTTTTGGGTCCACCTGAATCCAAAAAGGCATTTTTGGAAAAAGGTTCGTGTGTGCGTGTCTGTGTGTTTGTGTGTGTTTTTTTTTGGTAGTGTTTAACACTCACTTTTACTACTTGTGGCACCGCAGGCGATGACACTGGTGATATATGAAATGAAGATGGAGCACCGGTGAAATGCGATGGCGATGGAAACCGGAGAGCCCGGAGAAAACCCGCCCCTGCGCCGCTTTGTCCACAACAAATCTCACATGTGGTCGCTTGGGATCGAACCCGGGCCGTTTAGGAGAGAGGCGAGTGTGTGTGTGTGTATGTGTGTCTGTGTAAAGCGTAGCTCAAAAACGAAAAGTTCGTTAAATACCAAACTTCGTCCTACCAAACTTGCAATTCCTGTCCTACATACGGCTTGTGTGAAAAAAAAAAAAAAAAAATTAATTCAATACCAAACTTCGTATTTAAGTTCAATATCTTTCAAGGATACGACACGAAGATTTTCAAGTAAAATCCCCCACCCCAAACTACCCTTTACATGTACAATTTTTCGAAAATTTTGATTTTCTCAAAAATGGTTGTAACAATTTTGATTAAAATATCCTATATTAAAGATATTTACATGACAAATAAAATGTATATCTTGAATTTACTGAGAATTGCCTCTAAAGGCTACTTTATTTACTTAAATACTAAGTTTGGGCTTTAACGGCCTTCTCGTTTTTGAGGTATGCTGTCCACACACACACACACACACACACACACACACACACACACACACACACACACACGGGCCTTTTTGTAAAAATGCTTTTTTTGGACTCAGGGGGTCCTAAAACGTGTATTTCCGGTGAAATCTCGGTGTCGAATTTTTGGGTGGAATACAATACTTCCTCTATACACTGTGTACATAGTACGTATACAGAAAGTAAAAATGTATAAGTATTTTAAAACTGAAACCACTAGTAATGAATAACTCGGAAATGGCAACTCCACGATAAAAATGTATACGACATAAATAGTGTGTTTTAACGAGATCTACATGTTTTGTGCAGTAAGTTTTTGTCTGTCTCTTACGGTTTACCAGCTATGCAAAAGGCATTCCGAATAATAAGATATTCAGAGGATATTCCCAAAAAATTCAAAATATACATCTTATTTTTCATTTAAATATCTTTAATATACGGTATTTTAATCAAAATCGTTAGAGCCATTTTTGAGAAAATTAAAATTGATCCTGTAACGGATAGTTTGACCTGAGGGAATTTTCCTTAAAATCTTTGTGTCGCGTTCCTGGAAGATTCTAAACTGAAATACAGTTTGGTAATTTACCTACTTATTGTTTTTGAGTTATCGTGTTCACAATCGTACGGACACACAGACACACATAGAACCTGTTTCTAAAATACTCAATTTTGTATACATGGGAACCTAAAACGTGTATTTCTAGTGAAATATCGCCATCGAAATTTTGGATGGAATGTAATACCCCCTCTATCTATATAGTACGTCCTAAGTAGAGAAAGCAAAAACTTAATTTTTGTAAATATCTACAGCTTCTTTCCACGTCCCTCTAAAGGAACTAAATAGTCATTTTCCTTAAAATACGAGAATTATTGATTACATTTCTTCCTACATTTAACGTCATGGTACACTGCGTTTGTTATATTTTGGGGCCGTGGATCGCGCATACAAGTGCACGGCGCGCCATCTATTACCCTGGGAATTTTTTGTTTAAACCTCCCTTGTTACTCATGCATGGTAGTAATATGCACTATAATGAGTGCAGACCTTCCATCTGCATTGAAATATTCCTGGCAATCTTTGTCGTCACGAGATTGTAAATGATAAACAATAGTCAGTTCTAAGGTTTCAATTTTAAAAGTTTAGCAACTGTATGAACAAGTTTTGAAACACGCACTTGCTGTATAACACGCCGTAGACACTTGCTTGGAGAGCATTCAAATTATACACCAATTTCGTCAATGTTTTCTGCGTTAGAACATGTCGTTTTCGCTTCTTAGTTTTAATGTTTAGCGATCTTGTTGTTCTAAACGTATTGATCACAGTTGCTCTACATGGAACTTGAATACCACGAAATTTATTCTGAAATTGTCTACTCACCTATCTATATGTTTAAGTTTTTCGTATTTTTACTTTCTCTATACGCACTATGTACATAATGTATAGAGAAGGTATTGCACTCCACCAAAAAAATCGATACCGAGATTTCACCGAAAATATGTTTTAAGGTCCCAGGTATCCAAAAAATGTATTTTCAGAAAAAGGTCCGTGTGTGTGTCCGTGTGTCTGTGAACACGATAACTCAAAAACGAAAAGTCTGTAAAATACCAAACTAGGTATTTAAGTTTAGTACCTTCCAGGGATGCGACACGAAGATTTTGAGAAAAATCCCTTAACCTCAAACTACCCTTTACATGGAACTTTTTTCGAAATTTTTTATTTTCGCAAAAATGGCTCTAATGATTTTGATTAAAATATCGTATATTAAAGATATTTACCTGACAAAGAAAATGTATATTTTGAATTTTCTGGGAATAGCTTCTGAAGACTACTTTAGTCTGGATCAATTTTTCGGAATTTTGCATAACTGCTAAACCGTAAGAGATGGATAAAAACGTACCACACAACAAATGTAGAGCACTTTAAAACACACAATTTATGTTATATACATTTTTTTCGTGGAGTTGATTCTTTTTGAGTTATTCCTTGTTCTTGGTTTCAGCTATAAAAAACACTTTTCTCATACGGGACTTTGTGAACTCCTGTCCATACAAACAAAGGAACATCAGTCACATAGACACCAGCTTTTGGCTTTCACTTTAACCTGTGGTACTCCCTTATTTCGCTTCTACTTACAATAAAGCAAGAAATAAGACTATTTCTGCTAATTTGTCTCGATTATCACGAAATAAATAAAAGATAAGCTTAATAACAATAATTTTTACAGAGATGTAGAGAAAGGCATGTGAATGGAACACATCAGATTTTTATATATAGGAACTCATTGTTCAAACGCGAAACAATAAGGACACTCTTAAGAAAATCACACACAACACCGATGTCTTAGCATACATTTACTGTTAAAATGTTTAGAGCACAATAAGAAGATAGGTACTGACGCAGTAAGAGTAATACGCAGCTTGTAATCGTAGTCTTGAGCGGGTATCCACCACTAGCACGTCGCGAAAAAATAGGTACCAAGTCACTGGAGTGAATGTGTAGGTACTACGCATATACGCGATTTGTATAGATATTCATTTTCCTTTGGAATTCGATGCGCCTTGTAGCATATGATAAGTTCTTCCCTTCTAGCACAAGAATAGTTTGATAATGAACTCTGCAATGAAAACTAATCCCACTTCCTGTAAGTAAGAGATCTAGTTACACGCTAAGACGTTTGTTTGCTAACCGATAATTGGCCGCGCAGAAGCCGAATGGTTAGACCACTCGCCTCTCACCAAAACGGGCGATCGCATGTGGGATATGTGGTTGATAAAGCGGGCGGTTTTTTTCGGGTTCTCCCGCTATCGCATTCCACCGGTGCTTCATTCCATGTATCACCAATGTTGTCGCCTGCGGTGCAATAATTACTAAAAGCGGGCATTAAACACTGTTAGAAAAAACCGTTACCTACTTGTAACCGGGTAAGGAATTCTCAAGCAGTTGGTTTCAAGTAAGCTACACTCAAGCCATCATCAATAAATGGAACGTACACAACAGCGACCATGAGTCACTGATGACAGGTAAAACACGGTATCGTGATTAGTGTGCACACTCCGAGGAAGTGGGACAGGTTTGCTCTCTATGATGTCACAGTTCACAGCATAAACTCCAGTAACCGTTTCAACCTTATTTCCTTTTGTCCTGACTTTATTGCTTGAAAACCTAGCATCCTTAGGCTGGTTAAGACTAGAACGGATATAACAGTGGAAACAAAGGGCACATTTGACTAATAATACTCTGAGGACCAGAACTTAATGAAATTCGACGACAATATCGATAGTAAAACAGGAAGTCGATTTTGCACTTGGAGATATTATCTATTAGTAACTGACCAATAAAAATTCGATAGAAACGTTTTCTAAATGCAAATCAATTGCTATTTTCGACTCATACCAAGCTTCATTCTTTTATTGATAATATGTATTAAAATAATTTGTTATTCTTTATTAATTTTTAGTGGTGTTTGCTGTTGTTTTAGGTTTGGTTGTTCCTTTTGAGAAAATAACTAGGTAGTTTTGAATTGCATATAAACAACTACAGATGGCGCTTTCTCTAGAAGAGTCAATGCTCAATGGTTCTGAAGAAGTCAGATCTGTGGCCAGGACGCATACTTGCTGGAATTTCTTCCGGGTTCACTTCCCCCTAAAGGGCTCTGTTGCGGTTGTTTCATGCCATGGTCTTCTTGAATAATATCTGTAGTGAAGGACCTTATGTGCGCAATGTGGACCAAAGAAGTGCCATGCGTGGGAGCTAGGTCAAACTTTGATCGTCATATTTTCGGTTTCGGAACCCAGAAAGATTTCCTTAATTGTACACATACAACATATGTGCATGCATTTTAATGTTGCCGTTCTAGTTATGTATTTCCTTTAACTGCAATGGAGTTATTTAATTTATAGCTCTCATTTAATGTTATTTCTTTAGGATTTTATAAGTTGCATCACACACACATAATCATAAACATATTATTCATACACTTCCAGATTGGGGAGGACAGATAATAATCTTGGCTATTAAAAATACACAATCTCCATCCGAGAATCGAACTTGCACGTTGCAGGTTCTCTATTGGCTGAGCTAGGGTCCATCCCAATTGTCATTTATTATAGTCAGCCTTGTCGCAAAATAGCTACGACTTATAACAGTTAACCAAGGGAGATATGGCTCAGGCGTTTTCGATGAGACCTGCATTCGGGAGGTCCAGGGTTCCATCATCTTGGCTGGACTACCTAATCTATCGGTATTTGTTTTTTTTTTTTTTCGGGGCTTTCTAGGTTTACCAGACGAATGGTAGGTTTCTTCCATGCCCCTAATGTCCTATCCCTTCACGTCGTTTCCATTGACATTTCATTGCTTCTTTATTTCCGTTGGTCTTTATCAAGGTTGGAAGGGTCGACGATGGGGCTCGAAGCGGCGAGGTAGGGGAAAAGGATGCAGTAACTCTACGTCTCCCGACTTCGGCTAGTTGCCGGGATGGGAACCGCCCGTGGTGGGGTAGGGGCAGTTGGGGTGCTTCAATCTGGAAATTGTAGGGTCCTTGTCATTGCAGTGAAGTCGCTCCTGGTTCCGGCCACACTTCATCCCTCCCACCGCTGGGCGCCGCCTCGTGAGGCGGAGGTTCAGCAAACGATTGGCTCAGTGGCGAGTCCCTTCCGTCCGTATGCTAATGTTAATCTTGTAGCAGTTTGATTTAACACGTTGCGTTCAGCAGCTTTATCGCTTAAGGAAGGCATTTGCTGTGGAGTACTACTCACTGCTTCTGCTGAAGACGAGAGGAAGAAGACTCCATGTAGTGTCTGACTTAACAAATTGATACGAATGTTGGAAAAGACGGAAGCACGAGTAGAATTATTCAAGAGAGACAAGTCACTTTGCGAGACTCCACTCCATACACAATGAGGTCATTACCAGTTTGTATCTCAGGGTCACAGCACCCAGACACGCGACCACAGTTCAGTCCTGAGCTACTGTGTCGGCATCTCCTGATTTTATCACATCTAAACGTTCCCCTAATGAGGAACAACTGAGCATCTGGATGCACTGCGTACCATTGTGCAAGATCCTGCTTTAGATTTAGATTATGAGGTCTTCAGATTTGGGGAAACGCTCAGGGACATGCGTAGGCGTATTTTCTTTTCTTTCATCTTTCTCCTTTCACTTTTTGGGTTTGAAGACAAACATCTATGTAAGTGGGTGCTACATGCTCTCTTTTATTTCTGATTTTACTCAACACAATATTAGCCTGTTCGTTAAATCAATAGTTCTGCTGCTTCTTTCTTCATTATTCATTTTCCATTTTTAATTGTTTTTCGCCAGTTCTGAACATACAGGGAAGGAGGAGTTAAAGTATTCTCTTTCTAAGGGTATAAAGATATTGGAAGAATTAAAGTAATGTCATCAATTTTGTTGTAGCTTTCAAAGTTTTGGAGAGAAAATATTGTATTCCATCCAAAAATTCGATGCCGAGATTTCAGCAGAAATATGTTTTGAGACCCCCTGAATACGAAAAATTATTTTTAGAAAATGATCGCCAGTATGCGAGTGGTATGTTTGTGTGTGCGCGCCTGTATGTGCGTGTGAGAGAGAGAGAGAGAGAGAGAGAGAGAGAGAGAGAGAGCATAACCCAAAAACGAAAAGTCCGTTATTACCAAACTCGATTTTTAAATGTAATGTCTCCCAAGGATGCTACGCGAAGGTTTTCAAAAAAACTTCCCACACCAAACTACCTTTTACATGCAATCATTTTCAAAAAATTAGATTTTCTCAAAAATGGCTCAAACGATTTTCATTAAAATAATGCAAGTTAAAAATGTTCACATGAGAAATAAAATGTATATCTTAAATTTCAAGGAAATAGCCTCTAAAGTCTTCTTCACTCTGAATGACGAAACCGTAAGAGATAGACAAAAACGTACTGCACAAAACATTAAATCTCGCCAAAAACACATAAAATGTATGTTCTATGCATTTTGTTGAGAAGTTAACCGTTTCCTAGATATTCATTTTTATTGGTTTATGTTTTAAAATCTTAATTTTTTTTCAATCGGGGATTCGTCAACTTCTGGCTATTCCAAGAAACAAATTTCAATTACATGACAATCAGCTTTTAAAAGATTTTATTATTATCTTAGCCTAGTGTACTCCTTTCTCCTCCTTCTACTTATAAGGAAGAAAGTAATAACACCAATTATTATTCTAATAATGTTTATCTCAATTAGCATGAAATAAATAGAATGATGAGCGTATTAACAATAATTTGTTACAGAGATGTAGAAAAAGTCATGTGAATTGAACACATCAGATTTTTATAAAATTGTCCACATAAGAAAGAGAAAGAACAGCATAACTCAAAAACGGGGAAAAAAGGTTGACGCTGAACTTTATATATCAAGCTCAATAGATTTCCAAGCTTGCAGCATCTATAAAACATTTTAGAGAACATCCGATCCTTATTTTGCCCCAGTATGAATTCATTAGTTATAAAATACTGACCTGCGAAGACCTTGTTTTAATTTTTATTTTCTCTAGCCTATATGTACATACCTACAATGTACATAGTCGATAGAGAAGGTATTGTATTCACCCAAAAGTCTTATGTCGAGCTTTCACCGGAAATATATGTTTTGAGGTCCCCTGAGTCCGTAAAAAGCTCTTTATAAAAAGGTTCGTGTGTGATTGTGGACAGCATAGCTCAGAAATGAAAAGACCTTTAAATAATAATCTTAGTATATATCTTCAGAATTTTCCACCACAAGCTACCCTTTACGTGGAAAAATGTTTCAAATTTGTTTTTCTCAAAAATGGTTCTAACGATTTTGATTAAAATACCACATATTAAAGATATTTACATCACAAATAAAATGTATATTATGAATTTTCTGGGAATAGCCTCTAAAGACTTGTTTACTCTGGATGAGTTTTGCAGAGTTGTGCATAACGGTTAAAGCGTAAGAGATAGACAAAAACTTACTACACAAAAATGTAGATCTCGTTAAACACATAATTTATTTCATGTAGTTTTTTTTATGTAGAACTTATACTGTTGCTGAGATATTCTTTTGTGATTGGTTTCAATTTTAAACTACTTATTTTCTCAAACCGGAAGTGACGTTTCGTTTCATCTCTCTTGTTTTACTACAGGCCATGCAAAGCGAACTGAGCTTCAATCATTGTTTCACATAGGGTAGATTTTAAAAGATTTGACTATCAATTTAGTTTATTGTGCTCCCTTATGTCACTTCTACTTACAAGGAAGCAAGTAATAAGGCAATTTCTGCTAATGTGTACCTTGATTATCATGTCGTAGACAAAAGAGTAATCCTTTTGTAAGGAAAAGTGTTTGTGCATCAGCTATAGATAGTCATGTGAATGGAATACATCAGTTTTTAAATTTTTTAATTTTTTACATTTTGTGCATCTAATCAAGAACATATTGTTTGGTAGATTTAAAATTATACATTACGTCAGCACGACTAACATAACATAAATGCACCTTTTACTTTCTCTGCCACGTAGGTACATAGTCGGCAGAGAAGCTATTGCATTCCACCCAAAACTGTGTTACCGAGATTTCACCAGAAATACATGTTTTGTGCACTCAGAATTTTTAGAAAAGTGTATGCGCGGGTGTATGTGTCTGTGAACAGCATAAGTCAAAAACGAAAAATCCTCTGAGCACCAAACTTAATATTTAAGATTTCCAAAAAAAAATCCCCACTCCAGACTACCCTTTATATTTCAAAATGTCTTATATTATCGAAACTGGCTAATGATTTTGATTAAAATAGTATACGTATAAAATATTTTCATGACAAATAATATATCTTGAATTTTTTGGGATTGGCCTCTGAAGCCTTCTTCATTCGGGATGACTTTTACATAACTGGCAAACAGCGAAAGATAAATTGTGTGTTTAAACAGATCTACATTTTTGGTGCAGCAAGATTTTGCAATACCTCCTTAAGCTTTTCCCAAATGGGAAATCGTTTTTCTTACTCCTGGTCAAGCAAAGATAATGGGATTTCAAAGCTGTCACATAAGGATACCTAGATTAGACAAGATATGACTATCACTTTAGTCTAGGAAATTCCTCTGTTCCCGTTATTTACAAGGTAATGTGCCATAAAAGCAAATGTTTACCTCGATTAACTAAAGTAGATAGAGGAATAAGCCTTTGTAATAGTTCCATGAAGAATGTGTAGAGAAAATCCTGTGAATTTGGGATACGATTCTTTTTCGTTTCGTAGTCGGCTTACCCTCCTCGTGGTTAGACTGACACTGCCCCAGGACTTACAAGAGTATGCCTAGGGATCAGAAGCCTGTCGGAGAGCCAACGGCACGAAACCATAGAATGGAGAATCTGGAACGAGGCATGAGCGTGAGGAAGTGGATGATATGAAATGCAAGTGAAATGGATGATAGGAAAGGTATTGATGGAGCAAGAAGTATAGTATAATAAAAGCGACTGCTTGAAGTTATACTGCAGGGAAAAGATCCTGAAAGTATAATACA
Source organism: Hymenopus coronatus (assembly GCA_030762935.1). Classification (NCBI taxonomy): domain Eukaryota; kingdom Metazoa; phylum Arthropoda; class Insecta; order Mantodea; family Hymenopodidae; genus Hymenopus; species Hymenopus coronatus. The sequence goes on along the minus strand of CM060881.1, from coordinate 114,339,736 downwards.
GCAGACTATTTTTAATCTTAAAACCACGGGCTGAATCGCGAGAGACATTTTGGACCCAGAAGTTAAGGATATATTCGTCGATGTTTCAAATCTCTTTCTTCTAATATTTGGAAAAATTTTATCGGTCATAAAATTACTGCTATAATTATGCGGTTTATCATAAAAGACTTTAAGATCGTTATATAATAATTTCGTACACAATACGCGGAGCAACATTAATTCTTTGAGGTTTAAACCATCTTGGAACTTCGAATAAGTAGCTATATCCTATATAGTTTGTAATTTGGATCCACTTAAATAGTTTTGATTAAACTACACACCCAAGAAGAGTAGATACAATGCATTATTGTAAAATTAATGGCAGAAAGGTAAATTTTCACCGTGTGAGGTGGCAACGCGGTAAATGTTTGACTGTATTCGAAAAGTCCGGGTTGAAACCCCCAGGGCCGTACGATTTGGCCGAAGTTTTATTCTCGCTTTCTCTCGGTCGCTACGCGAATAATGGTACGCATCATTTGAAACACGAAGTTTCCTATTGTAGCTCTTTCATCACTCTATTTTTGTATTTTCACCAGGCATCAGGCTGATCAACCACTCTGAACGTGTAATGATCCAGAGTTTACTTTCTCCTCGATGGACTACTGATCAAAGGCATTGGCTTGTAACACCTACAAAGAGAAGGATAATCCGTTGAGTTTGCATTAGTTCTGAAGAAAACTAAAATGCCCGCCTGGGTAGCGTGTCTGCTTCACAGTCAAAAGGTCGTGAGTTCGAATCTCGCTTAGGTGAGTTGCCGGGATAAGGTTTTTTTCGGGGTTTTCCCTTATCCTAAGAAGACGAATGTCCATGAACCCCGAGATCATTTGAGCATCATTTCATCAATTTCATTCATTCATCGTCCGATATGACCAACCAGGTTAAAGGACGTTAAGCTACAAAAAAAAATTAAATAAATACATAAAAGCTGATGTCCTACATTCATATGACTTTCTCTAATGTTCAATAAACTATTCTTACTAAAGTTTATTCTTCTATCTATTGCATATTAATCGAATAAACATTAGCAGAGAAAATATTATTAGGTAGTATTTCTTGGTAGTTATATAGGGAATAAGGGAATAAACTAGGCTAAAGCTATAGAGAACTATTAAGACCTGGTCGCTATGTGAGGGTTTTGAAATTCTGTTTTCTTTCCTTTACCAGGAGAAAAAAATGAAGAAAAACTACTTCCCATTTGAGACATCTTACTAAAATTGCAACTATAAGTATTGCAAACATTAAACTAATAGTAAGGAATGCCTTGGAAATGGTTGTCTACAAAACAATTAGATATTTTATATTGTTATTGAACATTATATAGAATGTATTGGGTTGTTATTAATATCTAATAATTATCTCGAAAATGGTTAACTACCATGTTAACTCCAGTTAAAAAATATATAACTGACATAAATGTTGAGCTTTAATCAGATATGCTTTTTTTGGGTAGTACGATTTTGTCTATCTCTTACAGTTCACTAGTAATGCAAAAGTCATCCAGAAAGAAGAGCACTTCAGAGCTATTTCTGGAAAATTCAAGAAATACATCTTCTTTATCACGAGAATATCTTAAATCAGGCGATGCCCGATTTCCTTTGAAATCTTCCGTTGTACCCTTTGAGGATGCTGAACTTAGGTATCAAGTTTGATATTTAACCACATTTTCGATTTTAGTTTTGCTATTCATGTCATTCACAGACGTTTTTCTAAAATATTTTTATTCGATTTTATGAGTGGAATGCCGACAAAGATAAAGAAAAACTTCTGCCTTAGCCAGGCAGTGGTGGAAAACATCTACACTCAAAGAGAAATCTGAGAATAGTTCAATGTAAAAAAAAAAAAAAAACGAAACAAAAAAAAACAATAGTAACAATTCAAGTGAGTTTTTTTAATCCAGTGGTTTCTTAGTATCTGTTTTTAATAGCACTCAACACATAAGTCATTTAAACTCTTTTGTTCACCTGTAGTTTATTGCCCATCCACTACGCGTCGTTTATGTGGGCTGAGCTTACAAGCTTCAGAACACGAGCATTAAAAACTGGCAGCTGCACGATCTAAACATATATCTACGCAAGGATTGAAACCTAGAAGTTCTTCTCCACCAAGAGGTGATGTATGAATTAAAACCTTTACGAGAAGAGCAAGATGATGCAATTAGGAACCGGGATGACTCCTCGTCAGCACGCGTATTTTCCTTGCTGCTTGGTTGGAGGCGGTACACAAACAAAATGTGACAAGTGTGGGGCGTGAGACGGAACGTCCTGGATGGGAGTAACTTTCATGAACATCTGCCCAGTCGGGCGTGACCACCATATTAGTATTCATATAGCGGTGAAGTTATAAAATGTACCGCATATTGCAAAGGAAGGCAGTCACGAGCGCTCCACACCTGCCAAACGTTTTATCACCTTTGTTCTTCCTATGACCCTAACTTTGCAACAATGTCTACTGGACTTAGACAAGCGGTAACCTCAAACCGCACGATTCCTCAAGAACGTAAATGATAGTTTAATGTAAGCAACATTTTTGAATGGTTATGAATATCTCTTCTTCTTTTTGTTTAGTTTACCCTCCTCGTGTATAGGACTTTACCCCCCCCCCTGGACTTACAAGCCAGCGCCTTGGGTCAGATTTCTTTGGAGGACATAAGCTTTGAATCAGAGAAGCCAGGATGGGTGATCAGCCCGTTACTGGATATGGCAGTCAGGAAATTGCCGGTTGTGAATACATTTTTATGCCGACGTACCTATGCACTTTATCCAATCACCTAAAATACTGCCAGTATTTACTTTCTCTGCCATGTGCTTCTAATTGCACTCCACCCAAATATTTGCAGAACCTGTATTGATTCACTTTGATTGTTGTTAAATAAGGGTCATTTGAAAAGTTGCCTGAATGAAGCACAAAGTGAAATTGTTCTTATTTTTTGTTCCTTTACATCATTGCACTTGGTCCAGCTTTGCTCCATGACCTTTATCCCATTCACGGGCGTCAAATTCCTCCAGAACTACAAAATACTCCTGGACTAGTGACTTAGGTTCTTCATTTGCTGAAAAGATATGTCCTTCCAGTTTAGAGAATAGACCGAAGTGTGACTAGCTACTCGTAAATCTGAGGAATAAGGTGGATGTTGCAGCAAATGATAATCACTTTGTTGATTTCAACTATTACAAAAACACGTGTGTGAGGGTGATCGTTGTTTTGATGGGAAAATACTTTCTTGCTCACGCATTTTGATGTTAATTAATCCAGAATGTTAGCATAATAGACTCTGGTCATAGATTTTCCGAGAAGAAGATAATAATCAATTAGCAACACGCCCTTGGCATCCCAGAAAGCCAACGTCATGATCATCTTGGCCAATTTCACATACGTTACCTTTTTTGGTGATGGGAAATTGTGACGCTTCCATTGTTTAGTCTGTTGCATTGTTTCAGTGTAGGAATGTACTCAATCGTTGTTACAAATCGATGCATAAAGACAGGATCTCCCCGAAAAAGGCAGACTTTGCTCAGAGATGTGCTTTCTAATTCCAAAGTTAGCAGCCACGGCTTCCAGATAATTTGTTCATTTCCAACTCTTCTCTCAAAATGTGAAACCAGATTCCCCTGAAATGCCCATAGCTTCAGCAATTTCGAACGCCATCTGTCATATTGCAAAACCATGTCGTGTACTTTATTGACCATTTCTATTGTTCTTGACGGATTTTGGTCTTCTGGTCCAAGCTTTCACCAACGCAGTTTAATTCAGTAGTCCACTTGGAAGTCATTGAAAATGACGGTGCAGAGTCCCCTCCAATGTTTGTCATATCGGTATGAATTTCTGTTGCAGTCATATTCTTCCTTATGATTATGAAGTACTTAATAACTTATGTTATGTTCCATATTTGGCATGTTACCCACAGGTCTGTGTTGTAAAAATAGCTATGTGCAATATGTATGCTGTTGCATAAATGTTGCCAAAAATGATGATTAGCTTTGTAAATTAAACAGCTTCGGAAGTGCAGCTCATATATGTGGGCCGTTCCGAAAAGTTTAAAATTTCATATATTACTCTTTACATTATTTTGTCACTACACACTTATCAAGGTTTACCAATTCTAGTGTAGGACAATGTCTATATTACATATAGTGATTGTTTACATATTGCGTGTGTTGCCTTGTTTTAGTGTAGATTAGGTATAAGTAGGTCGTGAGGCGAGACAAGAGAGCAAAACCGTAATTTGTGCAGTGGAAACTCTTTACCTGAAGGACTGATGATGGGAGAAGTTGCGCCATAATTTCTCCACGAAGGAGAGAAATACGCTAGCGCTGGTTTTAGTGCGGCATTCTTTAGTATTTTTATAAATAAACACTAGCACATTATTGTCAATTTAGAAGACAGTGATGCCGACGATATCAATAGCGATGCTGGTTGAGGACGAATATGATGGTGCAATGAGCGGGTTTGAGGAGTGTAGAAACATGTGGCAAGTACAGTAGTATTGCTTATTGTTTGGCTATATTCACGGTTGCCAACTCATTGTGTGATATGCTGGATCGCAAACTAAAAATAAATTTAGTTTATATACAGGATATAAAATTGTTATACTCTCAAACAAGGATTAAATTGTCAACAAAGGCAAATTATCAGAAGAATTTATAATTATAAAAGTGTTATTCAAGGTAAATCTTTTTAAATTCGTATTCAAAGTATTTATGGAGTGACATTCTTAGAGAATGGAAAAAGCATATTATGGCCTGAGTTTTAGAAGTTTACTATGTTATTATTAACATGTAGGTAAGTGCTAAATGTTTTTGGAATTATACAAAGTATTGTTTAAGGTTATATTACATAACATTAGCATATTACCATGCAGCTATTAAAAATTCAATTTCATTTTATATTAAACATTTCCTCGTACTTTACGGAATTTATTAAATTGCTTCTACTCATTCTGCTGCTTAGTGTATTTTGGCTTCGAATTTTCTGTTTTTAATTCATCTTATTCATGTAAGAATTCACCGATTCATTTTGTAGTTGCCACCATTTCTATGATGAATTCTATTATGATTTCATACCATGACTATTGTATCAATAGTTTAACTAAAGAGATACGATTCATTGCAAATTTTAACGATAAAGTCAGCAATTGAATATGTGTTGACAATACTAACCGAAAGCCTTAGATTATCAGCTGGAAACCATAAATTATCAGGAAGTCGTTGATTATGGGAACTATGAGCTAAATAGTCTGGTACAGGAATTTATTAAGCAGTTGGTTTCAATTTATTTACATTTTGATAGTGTTTAATGCCCGCTTTTATTGCTATGACACTGCAGGCGATGACACTGTTGATGCATGGAATGAAGATGGAGCACCGGTGGAATGTAATGGCGGGGGAAACCGGAGAACGCGGAGAAAACCCACCCCTGTGCCGCAAATCTCAAATGCGGTCGCCGTCTAAGTGAGAGGTGAGTGGTTTGACCACTCAGCCACGGCGCAGCTGAAATTTATTTACATCAAACTATTATCATAGAAAGATTACAAAATAACAGAATCCAAGTGTCACTAACATTTAAAATTCGTCCGAGGGCCAAAAGACCGTACTCGGGATGCGAGTGGTTTGTTACCTGCGACGTCCCCGCCTTGTCCCAGGTCAATCTTGTTTCCTCCTGTACTAGCTTTAATGCATAGAAAGTTCTACCCCTGGTAATAATCTTTGAGAACACATAGATAACCCACAATTGTGCAAAAATATATACACATATGCAAGATTTTTTTCTTTTTAACGATAAGTGAAAAGGTTGTTCAGTTTAAAAACAGAATGTTTTGTATGCATTTAAATTAAATTTGAAATTACTTATAACCTTACTATTTTTTTAAAAAAAAATCGAGAGTAATGTGTTTTTGGAATAATAAGACATATATTTTTTATTTTGCATAAAAATGTGAATTTATTTCAGCTACTAAATTAAAATTTTAACATTAGCATTTTCACACATTTTCACATATGAAGCCAGAAGTTTGCCAATTCATGTTTAGAAATAATGTCAACGAAAAGAAGTTAATAGTTACATTATTTACAAAATAATAAACTAAGGTGTCAAGCAAGAAAAATCTTGTTTCGTGAAAGTTCAGGTTGGTAACACTTCCAATATTAGATTTCAATATAAAAAAAAAAACTTGTTAGTTTATGCCAAATTAAATCACTGAGTGTCAAATGTGAAATATTAGAAAGTATCACTTTGGACACTTGCACAACGCATGGATCTCAATGTTAGAAAATAGAAAGTAATTTAAAAGTTTCCTGCCGTATGACTTTGTCTAAATTGGTTAACTCTATTAAAATTAATAATTTAAAATCATATTTAGTTTATTTAATTATGATAATTTTAATAATATTTATAATTTATTAAAATATATTTTATTAGAGCAAAAGGAGTGGTGATATAATAACATTAACGCTTAAATAATTTGTTTGTCCCATTAAGGCTATTATCGATGAATAATGCATATAACCAAATGTATTTAAAATATTGTGTTTATTCTTATTTGCTTCTTTATTACAAAGTGCTTTGTACCATTCTTGAACAGCTGCCATGGTGATAACGGTTAAGAATTAGAAGTAGTAACATTACACTTGGCATTGAAAGCAAAATGTGAGTCTTTTCTATGAAAAATCCCTTCAATGTCTTGGCTAGCGGTAGTATCAAATGCCCATAGCGTCTCGTTGTATAACTTAGTTGTCATAGACAGGAAAGACATTTATGAAAAGCAACAATGTCATTACTTGGGTGTTGATGTCTGGTGTGATATTTTATTCAATTCATAATATTATTTGAAATAAAACGTTTGTATATAAGGGGTTTAAGCTGCCCCCACCTCCCATGGTCATGAATTTAGGACTCACTCCCGAACATAGTGTCAACTGTTTTACTAGCTAAAATGTTACTGATTCCGATGATTCTTATATCCAGAGTGATCCCAAAGGAACAAGGAACACAGTAAAGAGATGATGTCGCTAGAACAAAGTAATTTTCCTACCACTCATCCGCCCTTGTTTGTTAGCTCACTTAGATGCGGTAAACCAGCGCCATTTTCAATACGAGGTACGAAGAGAGCGCCAAAAGAAGCGGTCGATAGGTGTTCCAACCTAGGAAATGAAAACATGGCTGAAGCAATGTTCCAAATGATGCTGAAAATTTAGGGGTAAACATTCGAACAAGCAATACATCCCTTATAGCCGAGGGATGTGAGAGGTAATAGACAATGATTTGTGGGTCCTAATCCGTAAAGCGTTGCCGAGGAAAGTAGTCGAAAGTTTTCCTCGGCAATGCTTTATGGCTTAAGGCTATTGCATCAGTAACTTCGCATATTTCTCAGCTACGCAGAATTCATTGGTGTTTGCTCTTTACAGATCCTTCGGCTACGTTTTGCGGCTTATAGTCTGCAAGCTCTCGGCTACGGTTCGCGGCTTAGGTACCCAATCCCTCGGCTACGCTTAGCGACTTAGGGTATCCAGTCCCTCGGTTTAGGGCCCTCAAACCCACAATCCTTCGGTTTGGAGCCCATAAATTATTGAATACATCAGCGACGACTTGTTTAAGATGTCGGCTGCCGAATCTTTGCTGTGTTCATTTTGTGAATGTTGACAACATGCGGAGAGACAAGGATAGAAGAGGAAATGTCCCAATGATGTTTTGGGTCGGACGTAGATTAAATTAAAAGAAATGTGACGAAAGTGAAAATTTCAGTAATGTTCTTACTCTGTAATTCTGCCCCAAAATTCGTGCGAAATTAATGCGAATTTGGTTTTAGAAAGGGACGATCCTCTACTTTTATACTTAAGCAATTAATAGAAAAAAGAAGGGAATTTATCCTCGAAACACATATAGCCTTCATTGACCATGAAAAAGCATTTGATCGCGTAAAATTAAAGGATATCCAAATCATTTAATTAAAATATTAACATGCGTATATAAGGACATAACAATCAGCATAAATGTTGGAAACATAAGACATATTGAACAAATAAATATAAATCAAGTTGTAAGGCAGGGTTGCAGTTTGTCACCCACCTTATTTTTAATATATATGGACAATTTGATCAAAGAATGGATGTATAAAACCAATGAAGGCATTTGTATTGCAAATAATTTTATATTTAAGACGATGCTATTTGCGGATGATCAAATAATTATAAGTAAAAAGGAAGAAGAGCTGCAAAAAGCAGTATATACATTGTAGAGGCTATGTGAGCATTACAATTTTAAAATTTCGATAAATAAAATAAAACCAATGGCCTTCCTAGGTAAATACACTGTTAGAACCAAAATAGTAGTTAATGATATTATATTAGAGCAAGGCATGAGTTTTAAGTATTTAGGAACACATATAAGTTATAAATATGAAAATAAACTGCCCATGTTTCAGCAAATGTATGACTCAAAACCAAAGCCAGAAAAGAAACAAATTAAGTTTTATAAAATAATGGCAGTACCTACCTGTCTTCCTTTAAGGATCCGAAACATGGACATTAAATAAAGCTGATAAAAGGACAATACAAGCTGCTTAGATGAAATTCCTAAGAGTAGTAAAAGGATGTACTCTCCTAGATAAGAGCTTAAATGAAAAAATCAGAGAAGAATTGGAAATATTTCTAGAAGAAAAATTTACATCCTATAAAAATGAATGGACACAAGTCGACAGGGTATCATCAGAGAGAATCCCAAGAAGAGCATTGTATTACAGACTTAAAGGAAGAAGATATCCGGGAAACGATGGTCAGACGTATTTTGAAGCCGGAACAGGCACTTTGCCTAATCCCTGAAGTAAGTTGATGATGATTAATGCGAATTTATATAATATTCAATACAAACCACCAGAACTAAAAGTATTAATGCGATTTTTACTTTCTCTAGGCGTGTACAATGTACATAGTGGATAGAGGAGGTATTGTACTCCACCCAAAAACTCATGTCGAGATTTCACCGGAAATATACGTTTTGGGGTCCCCTGAGTCTCAAAAAAGCATTTTTAGAAAAAGGTCCCTGTGGTCTGTCTGTCTGTGTGTGTCTCTGGACAGCACAGCTCAAAAACGAAAAAACCGTTAAATACCAAACTTGGTATTTAGGTTTTGTACCTTCCAAGGATGTGACACAAAGATTTTCAGGAAAATCCCCCACCACAAACTACTCTGTACAAGGAAAACTTTTCTAAAATTTTGATTTTCTATAAAATGGATCTAACGATTTTGACTAAAATCCCGTATATTAAAGATATCTACATCCCAAATAAAATGTATTTATTGAATTTTCTGGGAAAAGCCTCTGAAGACCTACTCTGGATGAATTTTTCCGAATTTTGCTTAACTGCTAAACCGTAAGAGATAGACAAAACTTACTGCACAAAAAATGTAGATCTTGTCAAAACACACAATTTATATTATTTACGTTTTTGTTGTGTATAGTTAACCGTTTCCGAGATATTCCTTGTTATAATTTTCAATTGAAAACTACTTATACTTTTCTCAGACATGAAGTACCGTTTTTCTTCTGTTTTACTTCCGGACAAGCAAAGAAGCGATGCAATGACAATCGCATAACGAAGCTTTCAAAACATTTGACTATGCACTTTAGCATAGCGCATTCCTTTAGTTCCCTTGTACTTATAAGGAACTAAGTAATAACATTCTGCTAATGTTTTACTCGATTAGAGTTGTGTAGAAAGAAGAATAATCTTTTGTAACATGTTTGAAGTCATGTGAGTGTAAGACATCAATTTTTTTTTAAAATTAATTGCCAACATAAAACTATGTCTCTGGTAATATACCTACGTATTCATACAACAGTGTTTCTCGACAAGGATGAAATCTGCGATAAACTTTACATGGAAGTGAAAGAGTGGACCAGAAGCGCCATTAGTTTCAACAAATGCATGACGGAAGGCAAAGCGTACACTATTAAGACCTTCAACTGTTATGACTGCATGCTTGAATCATGCTTCCACAGATAAATATGAAGATAATACACAATCGAAGGAAGCGTTCGTTTTACGACCAATAAAACTCGGTACAAAGTAAGTTATCGACGGAACGGAACATGCGATTTCATACTATGAAAGGAGACAGCCACAAGGAATATAATGCAATTACAGGAATGTACGTGCTGCAGCAGAAAAAAAAAAAAATCTATGAAGTTCCATGACCTTTGTCAAAAACACACCGCTGCAAGCGAGGCAAACAAGTTCCTCCTGCAGCTTTTTTGTTTACATTGTTCTCGTTGCCCTCTAACTGTTTAGTAGCGGCGAGACAAAACAAAGTTATAAAAACCCTTATGTTATGATTTGAAGCAGAGGAATGGAAAAAGTGCACATGTGCAGTGTCTGGAACTAAAGACTGCTACAGCGCACCTGATGTGTTGCATTCATCTGGCTTTCTCTATCCTCTCGCGGCAACGAAAATTAAAATCTGTGTTCTTGTTGATCGAGATGAAGTTTCATTATATACTTACACATTTCATGGCACATATTAGAAAGTAGTAGGTAAAAGTGGAAGTCTACTATTTAAAAACGGATGATGAATTTGAAAGTTCATATTAATTGCTGACCACAAGAAAAACCGTGTAGCGAATTACTATTTGAAGCAACAAGTATCCGTATTAGAAAATGGAAATATTAACCAAGAATTTAAGTAGTGGTTAACGCCGTAGAGATGTTTTGTCATAAATTGTGTAGTTTAATAAGATGTAAAATATTTGTATAGTATTATCTTTTACGGTTTATCAACCATACACAAGTTACTCCGAATATTCCAGAATAATAAAAAACAATAACAAGAGTATTTCAGAGATGGTTAAAGCCACAAAAAATTGTATCGGAATTAATATTGTGTACGTTAACGACACATACTCACATATTATACACCATCCAATAGTATATCAAGAACCTGCCTTGAAGAGAAATAGGGTATTCCTAGAAAATTTAAAATATATATTTTATTTGTCAAGCAAACATTTTACATCTGTATATTGTATTAAAATTCCCAGAACCATTTGAGAAAATAAAAACAAACGACATTTTTACATGTAGTTTTGGGTGGGGAGATTTTCTTGAAAACTTTGGAAATGCTGAAACTTATTACTAGTTTGGTATTCAAGGGAGTAAATTTTTGAGTTATTCTGTTGCGGACACACACACACACACACACACACACACACACACACACACACACACACACACACATCTTAAATACTTTTTTTTTCTACGACCGAGCATAATTGAGTAATTTACGAGCTCATTTCAGATCGAAAACTTGATTTTTACGGAATCTACGCGCAAAGAAGTGCAGCAAGTGTAAAATGTAAGCGTAAATCAATTTTGTTTCAATTTTACGCTCGTCAAAATAGTTCTCGATATTAGTGTGTATCATCAATTATAGCAGATAATGACAAACTATTGTTCTGTGATGTATTTTAAGAAAATGGAGGATTTTGAGAATTTGATGTTCTTAGAGCTGCGAAAGAAGCAGAATCAAATTTAGTATATGCCCTAACTCTGCGAAATAAATAACGAACTATGACCCTTGGTGAATGGCTCAAACTTAACCCCAAATTTATTTCATCTTTCGTTGATTTTCTTTTTATATCAGAAAATTCTCGTGGAAGAAAACATTGTATGATAGACGAGCCAAAAGTTGCTTTTTGATTTTGCCTGGCTGTGAAACCCAACTATGTCTCGTTTCACAATATTCCCACTCGAATCAAAAACTAACATTTTCTGAAGATTTTGATTAAAATACCTTATAATATGATATTATCCATGAGAATGAAATATGCCTTGGACTTTTTGGGAGAAGCTTCTTGAAATATTTGTCATTCGGGATGACTTTTGTATAACTGGTAGAAAAGATAGATCTCGTAAAATACACAATTTATGTTAAATACATTTTTGAGCTGTGAAGCACATCCTTATTGGATTCAGTTTGTACATTCTTATACTCTTCTGCAGTAGGGAAGTCGTTATCCGTTTTTCTTTCTGCTGGCCAAACAAAGAGAACGTATCTTCAATGCCATCACTTTAGCGATCATATTTTGAAAAGATTTGACTATCGTTTTTATATTCCCTTATTTCTCTTGTACCTATAAAGAAATAAGTAATGTTGTTTTTCTTGCTGCTTATTTTGATTAGCATGGAAGAATAAAATTTTGTAAGAATAATTTGTCGCAGAATAGGTATAGAAGGTCGTGTAAAAGGAAAGATCAGACTTTATATATTCATAGCCCTCGAAACGTGTATTTCGAATGTAATGTCGCGTTGAAATTTTGGGTGGAATGCAATACTAGCCGTAGGAAAGTGGAGAGAAAGTAAAAATAACAGCGCATTACAATACTCGTATGCTTTCTGCCACCAGTCACAAATATACTGTGCCAGTTGCATCATGTTCGTTTGAACAGACTTCCCTAAATCCTATGCGTAACATGGAGGTGGGAAGGTTAGCCCTAAGGAGTAGACACCGAAATCTGGACTTCTCGAATTTAGATCCGCAGTATACCCTGAGGCTGAGATGAGGGTGCGGTGTCAAAATTGCAGCAGTTACCTGAGTTTGGAATGTGGACCTGTGCTTTCGGCAGAGAAAATGCCTCTTTGAGGCAAAATAAAAAAGAATGTGAGGTATAACGGTTACAAGACTTCCACTGCCCATTACCATCTCAGTACCACATCTGTATTATTCATATGAAGAGTTCTGCTTCTGTCCATTTCTGTGTCCAAACTATGTACTTTTGATATACTTTTTACGAATCAGAGCTAATAGTCAACTCTTTATTCACACTTGATAAGTAATGCTTCTCTTTGATTGCAACCTGTAAGAAAAATTGGATATGAATACGCACTATTTTATCTATTTATGGCAAATACCTTCTTTATATGCGTTACATATTATAAAATCCACATACAAGTGTCCATGATAACCTAGAGGAATGATTCATCTTGTTTGAGGCTTGCATTCAGGAGGTCCGAGAATTTGATTCTCAGTGACCGTCCCCTTTAACTGACGGACGTTTCATGGTTTCCCGGTTCGGTAGGGAGTGTTGGAGTGTTCATCTTCTTTAACGACTTTCTTGTTCATTTGCGTACCCATTGTGGTTTACACTCTTGACGTCATTAAGTGGGCCACCCGGTTAGGACTTTCTCCGAAATGCTTCGGTTGAGGCAGGGGCTTATGGTAGTCGTATGCGTTCTATCTGGAAACATTATGGCTCCTGCCCATTTTCGCTCATCCCTCCCTCATAGGGTCTGAAGTCGATGTGTGCACGTGTACTCCAGTTGCGGGGGCCTTTCCGTTCGTCCGTACTTTATTTACACACTTTGGCATAAAGTGATAAACTAACCCAATCGTATAGCGGAAACTGTTCTCCATAGATTGGCACTACTAAACACTTTACATATGTGCATCTATATGCTCAAGCTATGTCATTTCTTTCTTTGCAAATATAAGTGCATATTTTCTCTCTTTTTGCTTTGAAGCATTTTCTGTTAATAACACATTTTATCAGAAGCTGTTGAAGATAACTAAATTAAATATTAGTTCTGATATTTTAAACAGCTTCTGAGATATAAATCATATTTTAGAACATTTAACATTAGCTAGATATTTACGTTTTCTAGTAGTGTATATATACGATATACATAGTAGATAGTGAAGGTATTACATTTCCTAAAACGTCATTACCGAGATTTCACCTGAAATACATATTTTGAGACAATCTGAATTAAAAAAAAAAAAAAAAACGTTTTAGAAAAATCTCCATGTATGTGTGCGGTTTGTTTATGGGCAGATAGCTCAAAAAACTCAAAGGTGGAAAACTACCAAGTTTGGTATGTGCGTTCAGTATCTTCCAAGGACACAATGCGAAAATTTTCAAGAATAAAGGATTTTGATTAAAATGCCACATGTTTAAGATATTTTCATGACAAACGAAACGTATATCCTGAATTTTCTGGGAATAGCCTCTGAACACCTCTTCGTTCTGGATGACTTGTGCATACCTAGTAAACCATAAGAGATAGAAAAATACTTACAACACAAGAAATGCTATCTCATTAAAACACGCACTTCATGCAATATGTGTTTTTTGTAGAATTTCCGATATATTCCTTGTTATTGGTTTCAGTTTCAAACTTAAACTTTTCTCAAGCGGGAAGTCAACTTTCACTTCATCTCGTTTGTTTACTCCTGGGAATGTAAAAGAGAACCGAATTTCAGTTGTTTCACATAGGAATAGCTTTTAAAAGATTTGACTGTTGCTGTAGCCTAGTGTACTCCCTTATTTCCCTTCTACTTATGTATTCTTATGCAATAAGATGAATTCTGCTAATGTTTATCTCAGCATGACATAGATAAAAGAATAATCTTTCGTAAGGAAAGTTTGTTTGTGGAACAGCTAGTGAAAATCATGTGAATGGAACATGTGTTATATATTTTATTAATTATTTCTTTACTTTTAGTTTCCCATTAATCCATATTGCATCTTAGTGGACTACAAGCGGAAACGCTGAAAGCATGCCGTGACTATTTCTGCTAATTTTGGCTCGATTAGCATGAAGCAAATAGAAGAAGAATCTGTTTAACAGTGATTTGTTGCAGAGATGTAGAGAAAATCATGTGAATGGAACACACAAGATTTTTTGTGTAGCAAGTTTTCGTCTATCCTTTACGGTTTACCAGTTACGTAAAATTCATTCAGAATAAAGAGGTCTTTAGAGGCTATTTTTAGAAAATTCAAAATATACATTTTATTTGTCACATAAATAGTTTTAATTTATGGTATTTTAATCAAAATCATTAGAGCCATTTTTGAGAAAATAAAAACTTACGATTTTTTTTCCGTGTAAAGGGTAGTTTGGGGTGGAAGGATTTTTCTCAAAAGCTTCGTGTTGCATCCCTGGAATATACTAAGCTTAAATACCAAGTTTGGTGTTTACGGACTTTTTGTTTTGAGTTATCGTGTTCATAGACAAATATCTTTTTCCAAAAATGATATTTTTTGATACAGGGGACCCTAAAACGTGTATTTTCGGTGAAATCTTGGTATCGAATTTTTAGGTGGAATGCAATACCTTCTCTATACACTATGCGCATAGTAGTGTAGAGAAAGTAAAAATGAGTCTAACCCTTCTCTCTTCCTTGTAATGTGGTTATTTAGAATGTCACCGCACAGCATGAAACAAGACAACATTGTGATGAGAAAAGCATAACACCGTTACCAAAACAAAAGTCATCACGAGCCATATGGCCACCCGCTTTATGTAAGAGTCCATTAGTTCCCTTTTCTTCTCCCAGAGCTCAGCCTCTTTATATGCATTACTGCACTTTTCTTTGCGTCACGTGTTTACAGCATTGTTACAAGCGTCTTACAGTTTCGGGAGGATTTATATTGTCCTGCCGGTAAAGATGTACAGAGACGATACATTACGAGAGAAGCATTTGTTTATTCAGCCACCGTTTTACCAGTAGTCCTGTTGCATACAAACGTTTACATAAAATATAACGAGCTGACAGTCGATGAAATACAGCTACTTTATATTAAATTGTAATTGCATTGTTCTTTGATTTATATGACACATTCCTTTACGCATTTCATTTCTATCCTTGGAAAATATGTTGATGGCATTGGAAGAGGAGAATATACTATCTGTATTTGCATTCAACGCAAGGAAAAGGTGAACATCAACATTTGCTATTACAGACAAAAATTATTAAAAGCGAGCGTCTTTCACCCATTGCACGATCTCTTGAGGTCTTTTTCAACAATAAGAATCGAACTTAATGGATACTTTTTACTATCTCTATACGTACTATGTACATAGTGTATAGAGCATGTAATGCATTCCTCCCAAAAATTATACAGATTTTTCACCGGAGATACATGTTTTGAGACCCCCTGTATCCAAAAAAGTATTTTTAGAAAAATGTCAGTGTATTTCTGTATATGTGTGTGTGTGTGTGTGTGTGTGTTGTAGACAGCATAGCTCAAAAACGAAATGTCTGTTAAATACGAAACCTGATATTTAAGTTTAGTATCTCCCAAGGTGCGACACGAAGATTTTCAACAAAATCTTCCCATTTTAAACTACCTTTTACATAGAAATATTTTCGAACATCTTGGTTTTCTCAAAACGATTTTGATTAAGTTTTTGTCTATCTGTTACTTTTATCAGTTATGCAAAACTCAGCAAAATTCTTTTAGAATACTGAGGTCTTCAGAGGCTATTACCAGAAAATTAAAAATGTACATTTTGACATATAAATATATTTAATATACAGTAAACTTGAAACATTTTCCATGTAAAGGGTAGTTTGGGGTAAGTAGGTTTTCTCAAAAATTTTCGTGTCGCATTCTTTGGAGATAAAAACCTTAAATATGTGCCAAGTTTGCTGTTAACGTTTCGCTTTTGAGTTATGCTGTCTACAGACACACGTACGCAGGCGCGCGTGCGCGCGCACACACGCACACACCACACAAACATACTCAACACTAAGTTTTTTTCTAAAAAATGTTTTCTTTTAATTCAGAACATATATTTCCGTGAAATCTCTGTAATGCATTTTTGGGTGGAATACTAGATATGTAATGCGTACATATGTTCTTGAGAAAGTAATAAAACTGCTTATTTAAAAATCCTGTTATTATAAATGTGTTGCGGGAAAAGTGTTGTTAGTTCAGTACATTATTATTAGTAATTATTCTTATTGTTATTATTATTGTTATTATTATTGTTATTTTATTTTTAATATTGTTGTTTTGATTATCATCATCACAGATTGATAATTTATGTGAATACGTAACTACCGGAATCTTCGAGTTTATTACAACCTCAAGAAAAATTCTTGTAAAACTCCCACTTTTAGCTTAATATAAAGAATAAATACCCCAATTAACATTATAATCTATCTAGCATTTACTATATTATAACATTTACCTTAAAATAAATTTGGGAAATATCACATCAGAGTAAAATCTCCCAATAATTATTTATGTTTTTTGCTTTGTGGCATTGGTATGGTGAGTTTTCTATGTCTCTATTGTAACAATTTGTTACAATGAGGTAAATTGTTTTGCGTAGCGCACTATTGTAGTGACCGTAGTTTTTCCGCTGTGCAACTAGCAGCGAATGATCGTTCAAGATTAACTTTATTAGCAGTGTTTTAGTTGCTGCTTTGTGTTCGTGTTGTAAATATAGTTTTTAAATTATGCATCTCAAAGATGAAATTTTTTCAGGAGATCTGTGTTGTTGTGATTTGCTTAAGAGCGTTATTGTTTTGTTAGTTCACCGAAAAGCCTACGTCAAAATCGCGGTAGAACATGAATTTTATATGCGTATATAAGTAAAAATTGAATCATGTAGATAGGTGTGCAGACAATTTCAGCAGAAAGACAGAGATTGATATTGCATTCTCAAAAATTCGATACAGAGTTTTCACTGGAAATACTATTTTTAGACTCCCTGAAAATCATCCTCCCAAAAGCCTTTTAGGAGCATTTTCATATGGTGAGTAGATGTGTGCATGTGTGTAGGTGAACAGTAATAACTTAAAAACGAAAATATCAGCCTCATAATGTACGTTTAGCAACTTCTAAGGTTTAGACACGACCGCTTTCAGGAAAATCTCCCACTGCAAACTCCTTTACCGAGAATATTTTTTGTTATTTGTTATTTTCTCACAAGTGACAACGGTTTTGGGTAAATTACCATTAATGTTAAGATATTTTCACGAGAAATTAAATGCATGTATTGAATTTTCTGGGTGATTCATTCTGAAGGACTTCTGTAGAAATGGTAAGCTTAAAATAAAAACTTACTACCTTCCCAAAATATAGATTTCGTTAAATTACACAACTGATGTCGAATAAAATATTTCTGTGGGCGTCACGATATTCGAAATATTATTTGTTATTGGTTTTTGACTTTTCAAACACTGGTGCAATTTCCAAGTGTTAGTTACTATCCAATTTTCCTCGTGGTCATGAAGAGAACATGGAATTTAAAGCCATCACAGTGAAAACTACGTTCAAAAGACCTATCAGTTTAGCCTTCTTCTATCTACTGAAATGTATCATTCTAGTTTTATCTAGAAGAAATAGAAGTAGTTAGCAAACAAGCGTTTGTGAGAATGATTTGTAGGAAAGTGATCATAAAAAATCTGACGTGTTCCATTCTCATGAGTTTCTCTACAAACCATTGTTAAAAAAGATTATTCCTTTATCCAGATCGTAGTAACAGATAAACATTAGCAGAAATTATTGTATTAGTTCGTTCTTAGTAGAGAGGAAATTAGGTAATACACTAGAGTAAGTGTTTGTCTATTTCTTACGGTTTGCCAGTTATAAAAATTTATCCGAAATGGAATATATTTTGTTTTTCATGTAAATATGTTTAATATTTCATGTAAATATCTTTCTCTTTTGAGAAAAACGAATTTAAAAACATCCATGTAAAGAGTAGTTTGGGATGAGGGATTTTCATGAAAATCGTCCTGTCGCATATTACTACAGTTAAGCACCAAAATTGGTATTTAACGGTCTCTTCATTTTTGAGCTATTGCTGTCCACAGACACTTACACACTCGGTCTTTTTCCTAAAAAGTTATTTTTATTGGGTTCCAGGACCTCAATATATATCCGGTGAAATCTCGAAATCGACTATTTTTCTCTACATTTATACCACGAAGAGCATTTGAGGAGAAAGTAAAAAAAAAAAAAAAAAAAAAAAAAAAAATCTTATGTGTCACACTCATAACTTTCTCTAGCTGCTCTACAAACAAACTTCTTAGAAAAGATTCTTCTTCTTTCTATACCATGGTAATCAAGATAAACATTAGTAGAATCTTGTTATTATTTAATTTCTTATAAGAATGCACTATACTAAAGCGATAGTCAAATATTTTAAAAGCTGTTGTTATGCGATTGCCACTGCAAATCGCGTCTTTACTTAGCCAAGAGTAGAACAAAAGAAAAACGAACACTTCCTGTCTGAGAAAAGTATAAGAACTTTACAATTGAAACCTATAATACGGATTATCTTTGAAATGGTTACCTGCACAACAAAAACGTAAAGGACATAATTGTTTGTTTTGACGAGATCTACATTTTTGTGTAGTATTTTTTGTGCATCTCTTAAGTTTACTAGTTGTACAAAATTCAGCAAAATCCATCCGGAATAAACAGGTCTTCAGAAGCCACTCCCAGAAAATTAAAGATATACATTTTATTTGTGATGGAAATGACTTAAATAAGTGGTATTTTAATCAAAATCGTTATAGCCATTTTTGAGAAAAATAAATTTTTCGAAAATTGTTCCATGTAAAGGGTGGTTTGGGGTGGGGGAATTTTTCTTGAAAATCTTTGTGTCGCATCCTTGGAAGATACCAAACCTAAATACCAGGTATGGTATTTTATGGTCTTTTCGTTTTTGAGCGATTCTGTCCACACACACATACACACACACACACACACATACACACACGAACACTTTTCTAGAAATGCTTTTTACTTTCTCTACACGTCCTATGTACATAGTGTATAGAGAAGATT
The DNA here is from genome assembly GCA_030762935.1 of Hymenopus coronatus. Taxonomy (NCBI): domain Eukaryota; kingdom Metazoa; phylum Arthropoda; class Insecta; order Mantodea; family Hymenopodidae; genus Hymenopus; species Hymenopus coronatus. The sequence continues at coordinate 114,320,122 of CM060881.1, read as the reverse complement.
TTGTATTCCACCCAAAAATTCGATACCGAGATTTCACCGGAAATACATATTTTGAATTAAAAAAAAAACATTTTGAAACAAGGGGCGTATGTGTGTGTGTGTGTGTGTGTGTGTGTACCTGTGGATAGCATAACTGAAAAACGAAAAGACCGTTAAATACCGACTTGGTATTTAAGTTTGGTAGCTTCCAAGGATACGACACTAAGATTTCCAAGAAAATGCCACCACTCCAAACTACCGTTTACATGAAAAAAATTTCGAAAATTTTGATTTTATCAAAAATGGCTCAAATGATTTTAATTAGGATATTACATGCCAAATAAAATTTATATCTTGAATTTTCTGGGTATGGCCTCTGAAAACTACTTTATTCTGGATGAATTTTACGGAATTTTGCATAACTGGTTAACCGTAAGAGATAGACAAAAATTTATCTAACAGAAAATGTAGAGCTCGTTAAAGCTCACAATTTATGTTACATACATTTTTTCGAGGAAATTACCGTTTTCGAGATATTCCTTGTTATGGGTTATTGTTAAAATACTTATACTTTTCTCATATGGGAATTTGTCAATTCCTGTCCATACAATCAAAGGAACTTCAATTCCATAGCAATCAGCTTTTAAAATATTTTACTAACGCTTTAGCTTAGAGTACTTCCTTATTTCCGTTTTACTTACAAGGAAGTAATAAGACCATTTCTGATTAGCATGAAGTAAATAGAATATTAAGTTTTTTAACTATTATTTGCTGCAGAGATGTAGAGAAAGTCGTATGAATGGAACACGTCAGATTTTTACTTTCTCTAGCCCCATGTATAATGTCCTTTACGTTTTTGTTGAGGAGGTAACCGTTTCCGAGATATTCCTTGTTATTGGTTTCAATTGTGAAGTACTTAAACTTTTCTCACATAGGAAGTGTCCATTTTTCTTTTGTACTACTCCTGGCCAAGCAAAGAAGTGATTTGCAATGCCAATCGCATAACGATAGCTTTAAAAACATTTGACAATCATTTTAGAATATCATAGTCTCTTATTCCTTTCTACTTATAAGAAACTAAGTAATAAGAAAAGTCTGCTAATATTTATCTCGGTTAGCATTGTGTATAAAGGAGTATAATCTTTTGTAGGAGGTTTGCAGAGCAGCTAGAGAAAGTCATGTGAGTGTAACATCAGATTTTTTGTATTCGGGGGTGTATTCAGGTGAAAACTCAAGATCGAATATTTGGATGGAGTACAATACCTTCTCTATCCACTATGTACATGTTACATGCGGGCTAGAGAAAGTAAAAAAATTGTTAGGGAATCCTGGAAGGAAGGACTGCAGGCAACCTGCAGCTGACCTAATTTCGCGGAAACTGTTTTGTTGACTGCACCTTGCGCGAATCCTTATGATGGACGAGGCAAGCCCGTCTAGTCACGCGCCAAGCTAGCGAGAAGAGTGCGTGCGCGCCAGTCAGTCAGTCAGTCACTCAGTCGGTTCAGTTTGTTTGCTGCGTGCATGGAGGGAGGATGGGGTGGTGGTGGTGCTGGTGATGGCGCAGGGATGGGACGTGTTCCTCTTCCTGGTGATCGTGCAGCTCTCGCGGGCCGTCTTGGTGACCACGGTGAACTGCGTCAGAGTGCCGGGACCCCTTCTCTGTGGACCTTACTATTACAGGCGCTGCGGTACTTGCCCAGATAGACCCCGCTTCGTACCCAAGTACACGGACAGATACCACGGTTGGATAGGACTCCGATATGGTGAGTGTCTAATATCTTTAAAAGGAGTCATGTTCTGCTGAGACGGTTTCTTTTCTATTAACCTCTCTTCACGTACACTGCATATAGTAAATAGAGAAGATATTGTATTCCACCCAAAATTCTATGTCGAGATTCACCATAAATATGTGTTTTGAGGTCCCCTGAGCCCAAAAAAAGAAGCATTTTTATATAAAAAAGTCTGTATGTACATGTGTGTATTTGTGTATGTGGACAACATAGCTCAAAAGACCGTTAAATATAAAATTTAGTATTTAAGTTTAGTATTTTTCAAGGATGCGACACGAAGATATTCAAGAAAATCCCCGACCCTAAACTACATGAACAACGTTTGTAAATATTGTTTTTCTCAAAAATGGATCTAATGATTTTTTATTAAAATGTTATATATTAAACATGTTTATATGACAAATAAAATGTATATTTTATTTTCTGCAAATAACCATTGAAGACCTCTTCATTCTGGGCCCATTTTACATAACTGGACCGTAGGAGATAGGCAAAAGCTTACCACACAGCATATACGCCTCATGTCATATAATTCAATACCAAGATTTCACCGGAAATATATGTTTTAGGGTCCGCTGTATCCAAAAAAAGTATTTACAGAAAAAGGTCCGTGTGTGTGTCCGAGTGTGTCCGTGTGTCTGCGAACACGATAACTCAAAAACGAAAAATCGGTAAAATACCAAACTTGGTATTTAAGTTTAGTATCTTCCAGGGATGCGACACGAAGAGTTTGAGAAAAATCCCCCCACCCCAAACTACCCTTTACATGGAACTTTTTTCGAAAATTTTTATGTTCTAAAAATAGCTCTTAACGATTTTGATTAAAATATCGTATATTAAAGATATTTACCTGACAAATAAATTGTATATTTTGAATTTTCTGGGAATAGCCTCTGAAGACTACTTTATTCTGGGTCAATTTTACGGAATTTTGCTTAACTGCTAAACCGTAAGAGATGGACAAAAACTTACCACACAACAAATGTAGAGCACTTTTGTTTTTGGTTTCAGCTATGAAAAAATTATACTTTTCTCATACAGGAATGTATCAACTCCTGTCCATACAAACAAAGGAACTTCAGTCCCATAGCAACCGGCTTTTGACCATCACTTTAACCTATGGTACTCCCTTATTTCGCTTCTACTTTCGAGGAAGCAAGTAATAAGACTATTTCTGCCAGTTTTTTTTTCTTGGTTTTCATGAAGTAAATAGAAGCATAAGTTTTTTAACGATAATTTCTGCAGAGACGTAGTGGAAGTCATGTAATGGAACACATCAGATTTTTACTTTCTCTATACGCACTATGTACATAGTGTATAGAGGAAGTATTGCACTCCACCCAAAAAGTTGATACCGAGATTTCACCGGAAATATATGTTTAACATTTTCGGAAAAAGGTCCGTGTATGTGTGTTTGTGTCCGTGTGTCTGTGAACCCGTTAACTCAAAAACGAAAAGTCGGTAAAATACCAAACTTCGTATTTAAGTTTAGTATCTTCCAGGAATGCGACACGAAGATTTTGAGAAAAAACCCCACCCCCAACTACCCTTTACATGGAAATGTTTTCGAAAATGTTTATTTTCTAAAAAATGGCTCTAATATTTCGTATATTAAAGATATTTACATGACAAATAAAATGTATATTTTGAATTTTCTGGGAATAGCCTCTGAAGAGTACTTTATTCTGGATGAATTTTCAGGAATTTTTAATTACTGCTAAACCAGAAGAGATGGACAAAAATTTACTACACAAAAAATGTAGAGCATGTTAAAACGCACAGTTTATGTTATATACATTTTTTTTTCGTGGAATTGATCGTTTTTGAGACATTCCTTGCTTTTGCTTTCTGCTTTGAAAAACTTATACTTTTCTCATACAGGAATTAAGTCAACTGCTGTCCATACAAAGGAACTTCAGTGACATAGCAACCAGCTTTTGACTATCTCTTTAACCTATGGTACTCTCTTATTTCGCTTCTACTTACAAGGAAGCAAGTAATAAGACAATTTCTGCTAATTTTTTCTCATTAGCATTAAGTAAATAGAAGTATAAGCTTTTTAACAATAATTTGTTGCAGAGATGTAGAGAAAGTCATGTGAATGGTACACATCAGATTTTTGCTGTTTTTTATCCTAACCTTGTTGGATATTCCTTGTCACTGGTTTCAGTTTTAAGCTACTTAAATTTTTCTCAAACGGGAGATCATCTTTTCTGTTTTACTTTTGGAAATGCAAAAGAGAACTGAATAGCACTTGCTTCACATAGTGACCAACTTTTAAAAGAGTTGGCTATCGCTTTAGCCAAGTATATTATCTTATGTCGTTTCTATTTAAAATTTCTGCTAATGTTTATCTCGATTATCACCTTTGTAGTAATAGTTTTTATAGAAAGTTATGTACGTGAACACGTCAGATATTTTTCTTTTACAGTTTTAAATAATGTTTGAGGAAATTTGAAGCATTTGTACTCACTTGAGTATAATTTCAGAATTTTCTTTTCTAGCCCTAGGGAAGATCGGAAAGGTTCCCAAAAAGCAGGGAATATGATTAACTTAACGTCACGTGACTTAACGAATCACAACGTGAAGTTTTACACGTTGTATCGAATGACTTAAATTCGACATAACATGTAAGTCTTATTACGTTGGTCGGAATATATGCAGAACTTGAGCCGCTCGAAAAATCGAATTAAACTAAGTGAGACTGATGGATCTTATATTTGTGATAACGATTTCAAAGGTTTTATTTGTCGGTCTAGCTTGGTATTTGTTTATCATAGATAAATTTGTATTCATGCTGGAACGGTTGGTATTTTGCGTATATGACGGACAGTTACCAAATAATTATACATAAACGAGTATTATAGGAATAATAAATGGTTTTATAATGTGCATATGCTGAAGTGCTTGCATAAAAACTGATTTATAATGAAACTGCTTGGTTTCGTGGATAGCGGAAAACTGTATTGGTATGTAATAACATCATATGTCGCTCTTGGAAGAATTGCCGTCGCAGGAACAATCCACCGGTTAGTGTTACTAGTAGTTGCTGGAGGAGTATGTTTCTGTGAGTTTTTTTTTTTTTTTTTTTTTTATCTGTTTCTGTTATCTGGCTCCTGTTGTTTTCAAATTTAGCTCGAGGTTAGGTGTTAAAATCCGTTAAGGTTACTGTGTGTATATAAGTTTATGTGTAATTTTCTATTGTGGTGGTAGTTGGCAGAGAAATATGTTTCTGACATTCCATTTTTGAGCGGCCCGTTTTCTGCATAATTACCCGTTGATCAATGCTATTTAGAGTTGAGCTACTCAATCGGTGTGAAGCAGTAGCTTGAAACATTAAGAACTACTAATCACTGTAGCGTTAAGTTAAAGTGCATCCTAAAAGGTCTTCAGTTGAGCAGCATGCCTTAAATTCACATCACTTCTCGTCACGTTAAGTAAAGTTCACAATCTCGGCTTTTTTTGGGGTTTGGCAACATTAAACTTTTACCTCCTGTGACATTTAGGTTGATGTCACATAGTAGTCAAAACCAATTGGTGTGAAGTAGTTGCATGAATAGAAAACAACCCATTATCTTAAGTGCGTTTTGTTATAACTTTAGTTTAGTAGATCCCTTTACGTTAAGTTACGGCGCGTCAAGTTAAATTCATCGTAATCGCTGCTTAAGATAAAATTATCCTCCAGCCGTGAATCGAATTGGATTTAACGGCTAACGTATCAGCCACTACACCTCAGATGGTTTCTTTCGCTTCTCTTGTTTTAAAACTATTATCTTAGTTTGCCTTGCATATCCTGAATGCTAAGAGTTGTTGACTGAGTACTAAATAACAGGAATTTTAAGCGACGCTAAATAGAGGCAGAAAGATGTTCACAATCCAATCGCAGACAATTTTGGAATTTCTATTCGCTAAGGCAGGGGCTTCCAAAAGGTTCGTAACGGAAGCCATTGGACCGTCAATGAATGAATCGCGGGCGAAGTCGCATTAAAGTCGCAGTTACGACGCGTACAGAGCATAAGAGATAAGTTTCCAAACAGAGCGTTTTATTGAACTAATATATATATAAAGTATTTTTACGTTAATAACAATTCATATGCAAGGAAAAGAATAAAACCAATGTATTTATGCTATAGTTGCTGACATTTATGGTTCAATTATTTTCTTGCTATTATAAAAACGGCCTTATGTCCATCAGTCATAGCAGACCAGTATTTCGAAACATATTGATATAATAGGAATTGACATTGGGTGATAGTCAACTATTTTAAAGCTTAGGAGACTAAAAACGAATAACGACTTCTTATAACTTCGAATACATATTGGAAAAGTGTAATCAATAACAAGGAATATTAAAATGGTTAATTTAAAAAAAAAGTGTATTCTATATAAACTGTGTATTCTAACGAATCTACACGTTTTGTGCAGTGAGATAAAGAGGATAAAGAGGACTTCAGAGGCTCTTCCCAGAAAATTCAAGATATACACTTCATCTGTCATGTGAATATCTTAAACACAAGGCATTTTAATCAAAATCGTTAGAGCCATGTTTGAAAGCTCAACATTTTCTAAAAATGTTCCATACAAAGGGTTGTTTTGGGGACATCTTCGTGTCCCTGGGAGTTTAATATTACACCAGCAGTTCGTTTTTGAGTGTAGACGTGTACTTTTAATTTTTAATTTTATTTGTTTAATAATATATTTTGCATTTATTCATGGGCAAGTGTATTCCACCCCAAAAATTCAGTCATATATACAGGTTGTCCCAGAATTTAACCGCACAAATTAGCAGGATTGAAGAGGGATCCTAGAAATACAGTTTGAGACAGGACGCTTTTTGCCAAATATAAAATTACGGTACAACAGTGGCCGTTAATTAAAATAGTGTGGATGTGTGTGCCCTGTTTTCATTCAGAATGCATCATTTGTATGTCAGTAGTCAAAGGAACGCAGTATTAGTGCACAATATACAATATTTGCGATATTTAAAATTATTGGATTCGCAACTTTGGCAAAATTGCCAGTTCTTTGAGGGTGTGCTCTCGCTGATAACAGTTCGGTTGGTTTCAGATCATATTATTATGTAGTTAATGAGAACGCCCCGCTCTGACATACTAGTGGTTGAATAATGGTATAGTGCTGGTCATCGAATACCACGATACTAATATCGCACCCCTCTCTAAAGTTTCCTTTTAGTTTTTTTTTTTTTTTTTTTTTTTTTTTTTTTTTTTTTTAATTTTCTTGTTTTTCCCAAAGATGCACACAATTTGATCAGCACTAATACGCTTAGTTTACATTTCTGAAGCCAAGACAATAAACCTTCCAGTAAAAATTACTTTCTAAGACTTTTGAAGGATATCTAATAGCGTTCAATATAAAGTGCAGTAATTGTCAAAGAATCTGCATAGATTAATGCAATAAAACAATTAGACTTGCTGAAAACATTTGTGTAATGTGTAATTTGAAACGTAACTGAACTATGTTTTGGGGATGGAATAAAAAAAACTGATTATTACTGAGATTCGAACAGCGGTACTTTGAATTTTCCGCGTAGATTTATGCCGTTTTAACCACTTGAGCTAGTGCAGCAGTCCTGCGAGAATATGTTTCTAAATCTGTTATCTAAGTATTCAAGTGATTAATGTGAGAATCATGAATTGCTCAACATTGTGGTCATATTGTAAATGTATACACATGTGTAAGGAAAGAAATTGCTTGAACGAGGTGTGAACGGATGTTCACACGGACTAACATCCTAAGCTATTCTAAGCTGCGAACTTCTATGCTCATATGCTTTTTGGTGTCACGTGGTACCATTGCGCATGCTTAAGAACTTCGTCTATCAGATGCTTGTTGAGTCAGATGAACAATAATTACTGACACGAACTTCAGCTTGTGATGAGGTTCACAACATTCCTGAAATTTTTGACAAGAGTGCGAGGTTCTTTTCCTCTTAGGTGGAACCTCTGCAGGGATGTTGCAGGTTGTCATATTGAACAGTTCCTCTGGTGACCTGTTGTGTTTTGTGCTGCGCATATTGTATCATTTCTCCAAGTCTCTTTCTATTTGCCTTTCATGTAGAGATGAAATGGTTGAATGCACTACATGGTTCTTAATTAGTAATATGCAGTACTTATTTTACTACAGAGCTAGTTGTTCATTTTTATTCCATTTGAAGTTCATTTAATATTGTTTCGGAAATTGTGAGCTGTGTTTACAATTGCAATGTATACGCACATAGTGCACAAATATATGATACAGGGTATTTTAGAAACCCCTTCGGTGTGTACGGAAAAGTGTTAAAATGCAATTGTTGTTGAAAGTTTTCCTTTGCACCAACATGCTACTCGTACATTACATCCATTTTATTTGTCATACGAATAAATATACATAGAGCAGCAAAATAGAAACGGCTCACTATAAAATGTAAACAAAGAAAATAACATAAAAAAATCGTATTTGTTCCATTCACATGCCTTTCTCTACATCTCTGCAACAAATTAGTTAAAAAGCTTATGCTTCTATTTACTTCATAGTAATCGAGAAAAAATAGCAGAAATAGTCTTATTACTTGCTTCCTTGTAAGCAGAAGCGAAATAAGGGAGAACCATAGGATAAAGTGATAGTCAAAAGCTGGTTGCTTGTGACTGAAGTTCCTTTGTTTGTATGGACAGGTGTTGACAAATTCCTGTATGAGAAAAGTATAAGTTTTTCAAGGCTGAAACCAATAACAAGGAATATCTCATAAACGATCAACTCTACGAGAAAATGTATATGGCATAAATTGTGTGTTTTAATGTACTCAACATTTTTGCGTGATGCCTTTTTGTCCATATATTACGGTTTAGCAGTTATGTAAAATTCCGTAAAGTCCATCCAAAATAAAGTAGTCTTTAGAAGCTATTCCCAGAAAATTCAAGATGTACATTTTATTTATGAGGTAAATATCTTTAATATACGAAATTTTAATCAAAATCGTTAGAACCATTTTTGAGCAAATCAAAATATTCGAAAAAAGTTCCACGTAAAGGGCAGTTTGTGGTGAGGGGATTTTCTTGAAAATCTTTGCGTCGCATCCTTGGAAGATACCAAACTTAAATACCAAGTTTGGTATTTAACGGTATTTTCGTTTTTGAGCTATGTTGTCCACAGACGCGCGCGCGCACACGGACATTTTTCCAAAAATATTTTTTTTGAATTCTGGGAGACCCAAAATATGTATTTCCGGTGAAATCTCGGTATCGAATTTTTGGATGGAATACAATACCTTCTCTATACACAGTGTGCATAATACGTGTAGAGAAAGTAATAAAGATATATATGGAGGCTTGAATCCTCAACTGCCTCAACATCTTGACCCGCTTACCCACACGCCTACCATAACGCTAAATAATGGCACTATGTCTATCTTCACCGAAATCTGGTTGTTTAGTTCACGGTCCACTGCGATTTGATCAGTGGCGTGCTAACCCTTAATACATTTGATGGTATAGCAAAGAATTTACAACCCACAGTCAATGGGTTTCTTATTTCAAAATGTTTATCTTGGTCCCCTCTATAATGCTGCCAATTTGTGCGGTCGGATTCTAGGACATCGTGTATATAGTACCCCTAGCAGAGAAAATAAAAAGACTGGTAGTATTTGGCCACTATGATTTTTCTACTTTGGGAGTCCAGAGTATTTGATATAGTGGATCATAAGCGATATCTTGAACAGAAAAGCACTGTAGCGGTATTTTGATATATTTTTCACGACATTAAAGCTGGCAAAAAGGCAATGATATGTTTGCCGCGGCGATACCTCGAACAAGAACAGAAATTTAAAGTTATTTTGCGACTCCTTCATGCTCCCTTCCTTGGTAACGTTAAAACATTGAATCATGACCTTGAACTCATTGTTGAGGAATGAACTTCAGTTACTTTTTTTTGAATGCGTGATTCTCGATTCAGAACGGAGAAGCGGTTCGCACTGCCATGTTTACGACTGTAGAAAATTACAAATTAGAATGATACACTCGGTGAAAAAACTAATATAAGAACTAAATATTGCTTGTAAGCGAAGCTTTATCTAGAACTATTTTGTGAATCCATGCCAATATACAAATAAAATAAAGATTAAGCAGCTGTAAATGTATTTGTTTTACGTTTACCAAAATTAATTATTTTTGCGTATAAATATTTAATTTAATTACAAATAAATTTATAAATAAATAAACAGTATACTCCTCAAATAGTCACCACACATTTTCTCGAATAGTTCAATGTTTCCTATCAAAATCAATTTAAGTTTAAAATATTTACATAAAATTTACCCTCAATGTAAAATAAACACTCCGAACTCTATGGTCACAATTGACAGCAATTGAGTGATGCCCAAAGTGGTCTAAAACAATACCCTATATTTTGGTTGCGAAAAAAATGAAAATGATACAAAAGAAAATTTGTATTTATAATGAATGAGTTCATTTTTGTTGTCTAACATCAAGATCATATCGCGAAGAAGCTTGCAAGTTGTTCGATTTACGTTATTCTATGAGCGTGGAACAGATGTGCATAGTTGCGTAGTAGCCTTTCTCTGCCATCTGCTTGATTCACTTTCTTCTAATGACCAAGTTGCGTAATCACTTTCTGTGTAATCTATTGCTTTCTCTATTGCGTTCTATTATTAAGATGTCACCGGAAAAGGGGTTTTGAGTTCCTCTGAACCCTGAAATGCGTTTAATATTAAAATATGTGTCTGTGAGCGTGAAAGAGACCGAGAGGGATGGAGACAGGAGAAAATAATGTACTTTAAAAGTGAAATTTAATATATTAATTCTATTATCTTTCAAGAGTGTGACAGGAATATCTTCAAGAAAATCCCCCGTTACAATCTTTATTCATTATTTTCTCAAAAATTACTTTCACAATTTTTGACTAAATTGACAGTTTTGACACTCTAACATTAGCAATAAAATATACGTCTTAATTTTTTTTAACAGCTCCCTCTTCTCTCTGAGGGAGTGTAGTTCTAAATATAGGCAAAGGCTTGCAACATAAGAAATGTAAATACATAATTTGTATTAAATAGGTATTTTCATAGCTTTAGCCGTTTATAAAGTGTTTCTTTTGTTGGTTGCAAGATTGCAATGTCTGAAAATGATGCCCGTTCTTTTGTTTTTCTTCAAGTCAGGCACCATACATATAGCGAGGTTCTTTTTACTTTCTCTAAATGGACTATATACATAGTGTATAGAGAAGGTATTACATTCCATCCAAAAATTTGATACCGAGATTTCACCGGAAAAACACGTATTATTGTCCCGTGTATAAAAAAAAGCATTTTTAGAAAAAGGTCCGTGTGTCTGTAAACACGATAACTCAATAACTAAAAGTTGGTAAAACACCAAACTTGTTATTTAAGTTGAGTATCTTCCAGAGATGCGACAAAAGATTTTGAGAAAAATCCCCCACCCTAAACTACTCTTTATATGGAAATTTTCTCTACCCTTAATTTAATTTTTTTTGATTTTCTCAAAAAGATTAACGATTTTGATTAAAATGCCGTACATGAAAGATGTTAACATGGCAAATAAAACGCATACCTTGAATTTTCTGGGAATAGGAGTTGGATAGGTAGAGTCAGACTGAAAAATTCAATGCAATTGCCGGGATTTGAACCACGGATCTCCCGGTTTCTAGGCGGTTGCTCTGCCACTGAGCTACCATGGCAACATGCCGGCATAGCATTGACTTTCTCAATTGACTCCCATGTTTCCCGGTAAACCACAAGGTGAATTTTGCGGAATACTGCGTAACTGGTAAACCGTAAGAAACAGTCAAAAATTTACTACACAGAACATGTAGATCTCGTTAAAACATACAATTTATGTAATACACGTTTTTTTCGTGGAGTTGACCATGTTTGAGATATTCCTAGTTATTTGTTTCAGATTTAAAATAGTTCAACTTTTCTCACACGGAAATATGTAAGCTCCTGGCCCTGCATAGAAACGGATTTTAACCATGTGGAAACCAGCTTTTAAAAGATTTGACTATCGTTTTAGCCTAGTGTATTCCCTTATTCCCTTTCTACTTACAAGGAAGCAAGTACTTAAGACAATTTCTGGTAATGTTTATCTCGATTATCATAAAGTAGAAGAATAAGCTTTTTAACGATAATTTGTTACAGGGATGTAGCGAAAGTCATGTGAATGTAACACATCAGATTTTTAAACATTTGAGTCGTATTACACGACACAAGCAGTTGGCAGGCTCAGGGCAGCTCGAGGAGTGCTAGACGGTTCCTATTCTTTAAGACAACTTAACCACCTTCTGACAAGAATGTGGAGGAGGTAAGTTTTGCTCCTCAACGGTTGCCAGTCATGGTGCAACGGTCCTTGTGCACCGCTCATGTGATGGTTTGCACAAATGTTTATTTTTGGGGTTTTAAATTTTGATGTCCAAGCAACTCTTGAAGGATTGTAAGGAGTTTAGCCGTAGCAGCTGTTGGAGGTGCTCCTTCGTTGCTGGAGATGCCCGCAAACCTTGCGGGGAAGCCAGTATCGCCTGAAGCGGCGACTTGTGGGATTGTAATCCCCAAGAAACTTAACGAGGGCACTCCCTTCGTTGAATGTTGTTGCCCGACGCCTAATCTCGTCCTCCAGGTATGGTAGACCTGAGTTTCGTGCAGGAGTCTCGTAAGAAATCCACGAGGCACAGAATAGATGGCCCGAAGACATCTATTCTGTACCCGCTGAAGCGACAGCAGACTGGAGTCTGCCGCTATGCCCCAGATCTCGCAGGCATAGATTAACAAGGGGACTTTGAGAGTCCTCAAAAGGAGCAACTTAAGGGGAACCGGCATCGTGGACTTAAGCATCGGATACAAGGAGGCCGTAGTCTCATAGCCCCGACATCTCAGTTCCCTGGTGAGCTTCCCAAAAGTGACGCCCTTGTCAAGCTTTACCCCCAAGTAGGTGATTGTGTTTGTCCTTTTTATTCTTCGTCTGAGGTACGTGAATGAAGGGAAGTTTGCGGGAAACTGGCTCTTGGTGAAGAGGATAGCGTGGCTTTTCTCCGGGTTGATGGACAACCCCCAACGCTCGCACCACTCCTGGAGGAGGCGGAGGTGTCTGGATTGGGTGAGTCGTATTAGGATCTAGTATGCTTCTTTGTGTCGCTCTCCATGATATAGGATTACTAGCTAGCCTCTAATACCGAATTTGCAGGTTCAAACCCATCTTTCGGAAGGGATGTTAAGCCGTTGACACTGAGTGATGTTTATTTGCAGGTAAAAGAACAACCCATACCTTGAGAGAAAAGTTCCTGGGCTAAATTCTGTTAGATTCACGTCCGCAAATCATGATTTCGTTTTGTGGTTTTATATCTAGGTAATATGTTGATCTCCCGACATTTTGTGTGCTTAGTGGCGGATTCGCGATCTAGAAATGCCACTGATTAATCCACCGTTAGAAGAGATCAAGGCAACATAGGTAAGATAAATAAATAAAATTTATTATGATTAACAAGAAGTAGAAAAAACAAACTTTTTACGAATAATTTGCCAGAAAAATTACATCAGTTTTCTATATTATTTATTGCATTTATTTATTGTGTGGATAGGACTTTAGAGCGGGGTAATGAATACCCAATGCGTATTTACCTAATGGTTGGGGGCCACCACAATAACACTCCAATCAGCTTGGTCTCTACATGGATTTGAAACCGCATCCCTGCTAAATGCGAGTCACATGTATTACCCATTAAGACTTGCTTAGAGGTTTCAAAACCTTGTAGCTGGGACGGAGGGTAAGTTATAATTTAGCATCGGGCCAGATTGGAAGAAAATTTAGCTTTTCTGTTAAGCATTAAAGCTATTAGAGGAAACCAGCAAACTAATTTATAGCCATGGTTATCAGCAGTTACACTGAAGTCTAATGAAGACAAAATTAAAGTTGGCATATTTAACATCAGGTTTCTATTCAGCTCGTGCAGCTGTTATGTAAGTGGCAACGACAACAAATTTCAACTAGTACTGCTTACTTCCTTGAAAAGTAAAACCACGTGACTTTCTCTACCCTCTATAGTTTATTAGAGGGTACACTAAACATTCTTACGAAATATCACTTTTCTATCCACATGATTATCAGATTAAGCGGCCTCGCTTTTAACGGCATCTGGGTCTCGGTTTCGCGCCGCTTCCCTACCGACATTTTTCCCTACGAGTAGCGTCTTATGTTTTGAAACGAATAGGTTGAACAGTCGGGGGCAACTAGAGCCATTATTATTTCACAAATTACAATATTGAATGTCCTTTATATCGTATATATTTTCAAAGATGATGTTGGAAAATTTTTCCTTGTGCTTGAAGACAGGCACTGCAGCAATTCCTCCTAGGATATACTGGTTATTTCTTCCCCCATATTTTTTATTGTTCTTGTAATATACGGGGATTAAATTTATATAACTTGTCTTTCAAACTGCCCCACAAGTAAAAGTCGCAAGTTGTGAAGTCTAGGGATCGAGCGAGTTAAATCCCGTCTACCGCACAGAGATGGATTCGCTTTTATAAAATTGCAACAAATTAAAACTCTTTGTTCTAAGGTATATCGGGCAATGACTACACTAACACACTAAAAACCACCAAAGAACGTTTTCTACGCTTTTGTTTATCACGTATGTGATGTCAGTCAGATCGTCATATTGTGACGCAATAGCGGGAACAGCACTCTCAGCAGACGAGTGGCTCGCGGCCGAGACCCAAATGCTGATAAGAATGTGGCCGCTTAATCTGATGATCCGAACTTCAGTAATTGCTGATAAACATTTGCATTACTTTACACGTTTCGTTATGGATACAAAGGCTATAGCGATAGTCAAATTTTTAAGAACTGGTCGCTATATGCTCCTTATACAATTAACAATCTATCAACTTAATCTCAGCCATTTCATCTTTTTCTGTTGCAATGGTTATTCTCAATATATCATAAAACCATTAAAACATAACATTTTAGTTTTGGTACATGGCCTTAACACTTCATACAATTCCAACCATTAATGACGGATATCTCAAAAATGGTGAATGGAACGTAGAAACTTATTTACAATAAATTGTGTGTTTTAAAAATATCTGCATCGTTTGTATCTTTCGCTTAAAATACCAGTTAGGCAAGAGTATACATTGCATCTGAATGAAGAGAAATTCATAGGCTATTCCGAGAAAATGCAAAGTATATATTTTATTTGTAAATTTATATATGTATATAATATTTTCATCAAAATTGTTAGTTTTTTATAGATAAAATCGAAAACTTCGGAAAAAAGGTATATGTAAAGGGCAATTTAAAATGAGGGATATTCATAAAACATCTTCGTATCGCATCTGTGGAAGGTGTTTAACTAAATACCATATTTGCTATTTAACTGACATTTCGTTTTTGAGCTATGGTGATCTCTCTCTCTCTCTCTCTCTCTCTCTCTCTCTCTCTCTCTCTCTCTCTCTCTTTCTCTTTCTTTCTCTCACTAACACACACTGACTCACTGACTCTTACACACGCGCGTGCGCGTACGCACGCACTTGCGAACGTTTTTTTCTTTAAAAAAAAACTTTAGATTCAGGAAGTCTCAAAACGCAACCATATTTCCGGCGAAGTTTCGATATCGAATTTATGCGAGGAACACATCAATACTAATCAAAATAGAGAAATTAATATTTCAACAGTCTGTATTAATAATCTCATTTTGCAAATCGTAATAGGTGCAATTAGTCCCTTAATACATTACTTATGGCGCATCTATAAAAAAAATCAAAATTAGTTGACTAAGCTACACAAATTAAAACAAACATTCTCCGCTTGATGACAGAATATTGCTACAGATTTCTATTTTCCTGCGTGCAAAATAAATTTGATAAGGAAATAACCACTGACGCGTATCATGAAATACCAATTTAAGTAAATAGACAGTGCAGAGAGTGTAATAATGCTATAAAACGATGGTTGTACTGGTTTTGTTATATTGATCGGAAAATTGAGTATTAACCACAGCAAATTGCAAGCAATTGATGCTTCCAGAATGAAATTACTGAGATCATGACAGGATATGCGGTCTAGAATTAAAGGAGATAGTTACATGTACTGTTCATCTCAACGTGCCGAAAACCATAGGCAAAATTAGATGAACTGTTCTTTACAGATGATGTATGATTATATAGCAATCGGTAAGAGAGGGAGGAAAAAAACTCATAAAATTGCATGTGAAACTTGGCTTTTATAAACTTGAAGCATGTTTACGAAATATATACTTTTAAGATATTAAATTACTATAATCTAATGAGTCCCTCTGGGGATCCAAGAGTAACATATCAGACAAAACAATGTGACTGCTAAGATTTGAAGATATCAGTTATATCTTTAAATTACCGTAATACTCAGGTTTTATGCCAAGTAGATGGCGACATTGTGCTACAATCTATCTGCTTTCATCCGTAGTCAGATAGCGGCATACACCAGATATCTAAGCATGTAGTCTAGCTGCTTCCATCATCCATAGTCAGATTTCCTCCAGGCTCCGTTGTACTATTGTTTTAGAATGAAGATGGACCTTTGACTGGGAGAAAAATCCCCAGTCAAATTGATCGCCTCACGATATTTGAACTCAGAACCTCCCGTAATCTGGCCACAGGTATTCTCATCAGTTTAAATTTAATGTTTGTTTCTTAACTTTACGCTATTTTCTTGAAAATCTGTTGTTTTTGAGATAAATATGTGAGAATGTTTCTAAGTATATTAATTACATTTTATTTAGGTACATTTAGAGGTCTGCTTAATATTTTCAAAATGATACCTCATGTATTGAAAAAAGTTTAATTTTACGCACATGAAAGCAAACAATTTTATCTGTAAAAGTATTTTAAAGCCAACAAAAGTATTTAAAAAATAAGACGTAAATAAAGTCAAAGACAAAACTTCGCATTAATTTGAACACGAACACAGGTTGTATACAGACATTAAGATTATTTATAGTCTTTGTTCTTTTCAATCTTTTTAAATGTATTATCAAACATTTAGTTTGCCGCTCCGTGGCCGAGTGGTCAACCCACTCGCCTCTCATCAAGGGTTCGATCCCGGCGACCGTATGTGGGATTTGTAGTTGACAAAGCGGCGCAAGGGCGGGTTTTCTCCTGGGTTCTCCGGTTTCTCTCTTCATCTCATTCCACCAGTAATCCATCTTCATTCCATGTATCATCAGCGATATCGCCTGCGCTGCCATATGTAGTAAAAAAATGTATGGGAAAAATCAAAATCTCATTTAAAAATAAAGTGTAAGTGATATAACTAGGGATAGCAACTTGGGGACCATTAGCGGGACTCACGCGCATACCAGTTGCATACCTACCGAGTAGAGGCCGACCTGTATTGGCTACTGCACGCGCCGCATATAAATAACCTATAATAACGCATTGGAGAACATTGTTCGATGCAGCAGTATACTATGCTATATATTACAATACTATTTTACAGGCAATTAATGCATTTGATGGTAGTGTATGCTCCTCAATCAAGATTGTAAAATCTGTTGCTTTAAATGGATTGCATGAAGATTTGCAATTCATATAACTTTGTAGATATATCTACGACAATACACACATTTGGAAAAATCGAACATTGAAATGCCTAGAGCTCTGAAAGCTGTCGATGAACTTGTGCAAGCAATTAATCAGAGACCGTGAACCTGTTTCACACCGTGTAAAAAAGAAAGTGAAGACAGTGTGTGGAAAAAAATCGGATTTTCAATAATGCGTGAAATAGGTGTTGTCACGAGGTGTTGCTACAGAAATAATTGCTGATGGAGTATCTTACCCAAAAGTATCCTATTTCCCTTTTGATCCAATCACATTTTGTGATGGAGTGAAGTATTTCACAATATAAGCCTGTTTTCTGTGCCAATCGGAGACGATTCGCATTTGAGACGTTGCGAAGGTAAGTTGTGCATAGTAATTTTGAGAGAAATGAAACGGATAATGACGCTGATGAATTGTTGCACAACAGCAATTGAATGTATGTATACGGGATTTACGGGAACTAACAATTTTAATATATATATATATATTAAAATTGTTAGTTCCCGTAAATCAGTGGTATTTATGTTTACCACCCACCCTACTTGCCTTCCACTATAGGGAAAACATCGCGGTAACTGGCCCATTTTCCTTCCTTCTATTAGTTCCACTACGTTCACACTGCATTGTCAACACATACCTATGTACCATGCCGCAAACGTCGATTTTGATTAGCTATCGGTCCCCAAGATGCTATCCCTAGATATAATTGTTTTAACATCTCAAACGAAAGAACATTCGCAAAAAGAACAAAATTCTTGAACACTGTGGCTTTCAGAATAATTAGCTGTCATTTTCAGCACTTTATACAAGAGGATCGAAAGTTTATATATAAATATAGCTTTGTATGTGTGTTTTTGTGTCATAGTTTTTACTTGATATTGAAGTGTGGTATCTTCCAAAGATGGGAGAAGAAGATTCTCCCACCCCAAATTACCCTTTAGATGGAAAGTTCTTCGAAATGTTTATTTTCTCAAGGATGGCTCTAACGATTTTTATTATAATACTACATATTTCATATATTTACATGGATGTGGTGTTCTTTTCGTTTAATATACAAATTAAATTTCTACCTGAAACATAAACCCCAAAATGTTCGCAAACATCGTCTAGCTTAGACAATCATCCAAAGTTAAGTTTGTTTTGTTCATCTCAGTCCACGTAAAAACTGTACACTCAGTGTAGCAACAGTCTATAGCTATTTAGGAGTTAGTTGTGAAGTAAAAGTAAAGAAACAATATTTAAGTTTAGGTTTGGAGATAACTATATTAGCTCAGTTGCCTCTTAGAAATGAGGAAATTTGTGTCTGAAATGTATTTCTGGTTACAGTTTTACTGTTTTTATACCATGAGTATAATTGTGTCATAGATTTTATAAAGCTGGGATCACCTGAAACTCGTGGAATTAAATCTTATAAGCTTTACTTCTTTGGAGGAGAAAGCAATTCATAGTCTTATGCTTTTCTGCTGGAGCATATCTTAAAGTTTATACCGAACTCAGGGTTTCGCGTGAAAGGGGCGATTAACGTACGTTACGCCAAAGTAAGAACTGCCTAAATCTAGCATTCACTTCACACAATTCTGGCTGGTTTTGAGGTCTTAAGGTGCCTCAGTACGGCGCCATGAGGGATTATCATCACGAGGTGCCCTATTTCATAATTGGATTCACGATACGCCGAGCCCAACCCAATTCTAGCAGATTCTCATTGCAGCAGACCAGAGTTGCGCGCGTACGCACGCATATTCATAACATACGCAATGATTAATCAATAATCTAGATGAACAAATCCCATAATATTACCGCATTTACTATAACTCAATGCTTCCGCATGTTCTCTTTTCTTTCGAAAGATTTACTGGGTTCTATAGAGGTCCCATTTATTATACGTCTTTGATATTGTGTTAATATCCTGTCATCGCATTAGGATAAACTTCTATTTTACATAAGAAAACAATTAAAAGTATAATAAAGTATATTAGAGCGTTACCTTGATGACTAATAAATGAAACCCAGGGAATAATTACCTCATAAATCCGTCACAGTAGAAACAGCAGTTTTTAATATTCCTAGCGGGCCAATGACCTAATTCGTACAAAGGATGCTGGGCCAAACTTTGCAAGCCAAAATAAGACAATTTATAGCCTCTACTGGCCATATTGGGGTATGCCAGCTACAGGCATTACTTATATGGTAAGATGTTTAGTAATTATCATTCATTACGCTTATAATGTATTTATATCCAGAAATGGACAATGGAGGACGTCAGAAAATTTGGTGAAACAATTATGTAGAGACATTCGAGTGATCGTTAACATCTGCTGTGCTAACAGGTAACAAACTGGATGTTTTGTTTATAAATGTATCTTATTCTTTTATCCATATTGATGAAATGTGGAATATTGATTTTTTAGCTTTCTAAATATTATAACATGAAAAATGCTGTAGATTTGAAAGATGTAAGATGCATATTTTCGCTTAAGGTGGATTTTCACTTAGCCTATCGTGTTGCTGTTATGCATCGACCATATCCTGGATTTCCACATAACTTACCATGTCCGATTGTGTCCAGCCATTTGCATCTGTAGATAGACCCTAAGAGGCTAAGAAGATCTATAGCCCCTTCTTAATTACAGAAAAGAAATACAAATTGTTTTGCTGTGGTAAATTCAAAATTAACTCTTTTATTTCTATTAAATTCACTTAAACTAATGTCATTTATTTACTTGCAGTAAATGAGAGAATTTGTCATTTTAATATATTATATCTCAAAATATATTCCAATAACTGTAAAAGAAAGAAATGAAACAATCCGTATCCAGTATCCTTTACATTTACAATTAGTAACTTCTGAATGAGAATGAAGTTCTCGTTACAATGGGGATCAATAGCATAACAGTAGAACTGGGTAATCAAACATTTAAGTATTACGTTTAAAAGGGATACATATTTAATAAAAATTTCAGAAGTTTTATAAAAAATTAAATTAAACTAGGTATCCAAAGAATAATTTGTGGATTACTTATATTATCAGACATTTAATTTTTCATTCTAGTTCTGTCTTTCATCTTCTGTAAAAGAACAATTAACTGCTTGATGCATAATGCTTGAAAATTTAAAAAGTATAATTCTCTCATTAATGATGAATGTTACTCATTGGTTAAGGTATCCTTCAAAATATGTTAGCCCCCCCCCTAATGGAATCCTGATTCGACTCCTGATGGTTCAGTTCGTTTTGACATCTTCATTTCAATACGCAAGGATCACCAAGAAGAAAATATTGTTGTAGTCTGAGGTTTTTATTTAATTTTACTTAAGAGAGAAATACACACTTGATTTCCAAACAAACAGTCTTAACAATTTATAATAAATAATTCACATTTTAGATTTTAATGAATACTTTGTGTGACTCTTTATTTTATTTGTTATGCCTCACGTCTGTATCTTTTCACGTGTCATTTTTAATTAGTATGTTGTCATAAACTTTTTGAAAATCGTATAAATTCCTAGTACTGCTGCCAGTAAAAGATAAACAATGCGCGTGAAATGTGAATATCTCTCTTGAGAATGCTGGTAGTTTCGCTTTTAATAGAGCAAGGATTTATAGGCACCAAAAATCCTCAAAGGGTACATTAAATATGCCATTAAAACATTGAAAATATGCACTATGATGTTGGAAATATGCTCCTAAATATGATAATAAAGCATAATAAATTAAACTTACCTTGAATCGAGCAGCTCTTTAAAATTCATTTGCATTTTAACCATTAAATACTCATACTAAACTTAATACCCATCTCAATAAAGTGAATATTATGGTGTACCCCTTTACAAGCATTTCAAAGTATTTTACAGTTATATTGTGTCCTGCCGGATATTGAAATTAAAAGCAAGCAACTCTTTATGAAACTATAATTAAAATTTTTAATGATTAAAGTAACTTAGTAGAATAAATGGGAGTAAAGATTGGAAGTTAGGAACAAAATACTCAAATAATTCAAATTCTGGAGAAATAATACTTATATTTCATAATGCAGATACGTATCTGCATTATTAAATATAAGTAGTTCATGCTATGACAGTCCTCTCCAAATGATCTGTGTGAAAGAGCACTATTTATCCGTTAGTACATGAGTATATGCTGAAATTGAATGTTCAACATGAGTTTGGGTTGCAAATTTGTACAAAAAAATCCGATGTGTTTCATCCGCTTGTGTTCCATATCTCTGCTAACAAGGTTCTTAAAAACCATTGTTTTTCTATTTCATGATAATCAAGATGAACTATTGCAGAAATTATCTTGTTACTTAATTCCTTATAAGTAGAAGAGTAATAAGGGAATAAACTAGGCGAGAGCGTTTATCAAATCTTTTAAAATCTATCGCTATGGGATTGGCATTGAAATTCGGTTCTCTTTGGCTGACTAGGAGTAAAACAAAGAACCCGAATTTCAAATTCCCCTTGGAGAAAAAGTATTTTAAATTAAAATTAATAACAAGAAATATCTCGACACTGGTTAGCTCCACAAAAAAAGCAAATTATATAAATTATGCGTTTTAACGAGATATGCATTTTTGTCTTAGTAAGTTTTTCTCTGTCTCTGCCGGTTTACGAGTTATACTAAATTCATCCAGAATGGAAAGGTCTTCAGAGGCTGTTCCCAGAAAAGATGAGCTTTTGTCATGCAACTATCTTAAATATAGGTACGTATTTTAATAAAAATTGTTGGAGATATGTTTAATAAAATCAAACTCTTCGAAAATGTTTCCACACACACTCGAATCTTTTCTAAATATTCTAGTTTTGACTTTATGGGTTCTCGGAACATGTATTTTCGGTGAAATCTCGGATTCGAATTTTTTGGTGGAATACAATACCTTCTTATTTAATATTGTGCACACTGTACATATGTGCTAGAGAAAGTAAAAATGTGACAATGACAAAATATGCAGTTATAAGCAAAAAAAAAAAAATAAATAAAAAACAACTAATATTATTTTAGTATATGGCGTTTTTAAAAAATCGCTTCAAACTTTAAACCGTTATAAATATTATATTTGAGATAAAAAAACAAAAGGAGTCACACACTAAGGAAACAATGACATGGGGGGAGAGGCTTGAACTCTCTCTACTTAGGCCCCTGTACACACTTATCATAGCGGGAAAATAGAAGTAAATTCCATTGTGTTTGAGGGTACCATTGTGTCGTCATCTTCAAATGATATCATGATTATCTTTCTGCGGAGAAAATCTCCCAAGTAGATGTTGAGGCGTTGACCGTCTAAATAATATTCACCAGCTGGAACGAATGGCTGCAGGCGTTATCTTGGACGACTATACCGTTTTATAGCATTCCAGCACTCTTCGATTTTAATGACGTGGCTCAAGCTCTGCACAGTGTCTTCAAGAGTCCTTCGCATGGCAGCTTAAGGACACAGAATAATGCAGTTTTAGGGTTCCGGACCCGGTCGTTACATTGGGGTTTTTCAAACATTGGTCAGTTACCAAACCTATGTTTGATGTGATTAATGTTACTTTCGAGTTTTATGTATTGAATTGCTTCTGAATGACATTTTGGTAGACGTTTTTGACGTCAGTGTCACCAACTCCGCTGATTTAATAATATTGAATTGACATCTGGTGAATAAGGAATAACATTGGCGTAAAGTTTCCAAGAAAGCTGGCACTTAATCTCCTATTTCCTCCCACAGCACTTCCCCTGATGATGTTTCCTGTGAATTCCGCCACTCTCGGACTTGTTATTTTCTCATGACTGTGATTACTTGTATTTCGTCTACGTCAGGCTAATGTGATGTACCGTAACATTCTCATACTGTGGTCACGTAAAGAATGATCTGTCCATTAGGGAGGTAGTGTTACTTGCAGGAAAAGAAAGCAGGCTAGGGCAATATGCATCAAACAGGATGTGAAGTGTTACATATGCACCGAGGAACAAAAATCTGGAAAGACTTCATGAAGCCTACTTTTCAAATGCTTTGACAGACTCTTGCGGTAGAGTAATAGAAATATTTGGCACTGATACTGACAGGAGATATTGCAAGATGCACTGCAATGAATGGAAATCACATCGACCATCGTCTATTACTCAATAAGTGTATTCAAATCTCAAAAAGTATTAATATTGAGATTCTTCATGATTGTTACACTGTTTACCCTTCACTTATATAAAAAAAAAGTATTGCATTATATTAAAAAAAACAAAAAATATTATTGATGTTGAGTAGGTTTGAAATTTTGAATAAAACTCATTCGCGGCCAGGAAATTATTGTATTTTATTTAAACCGCCCCCCCCCAAATAACCTTATTGATGTTGAGCAGAAGAAGAAGAAAAAACAAATGTGTATATTTTGATGTAACTAAACTGTTCCTTAAAATCCAATACACTAGAGTGCCTTAATGTAACGGGAGTGGTTGTTTATTGGCAATTCTTTTATGAGATACATTACTGTAACACGCCGATTGCTTCTAACTTCCGCTTGACATCAAACTTAAATCACCTAAAGTACTTATAATACGTTACTATATTTGGAATTAAGGATATTTTTTACCTTTATCTTTTAATTTTTTTTTTTAATTTTTAGGGATTAAACATTTTCTTTTGAAGATTTAGTTGAGTGATTTAAAGTAGATCAGGGCTTTAACCTTTTCATTATGATTTCAAGGCATAAACTTAACCATGAAGTTTAGAACTTTTACATTGCTAAACTCTTACATCGCATTATTTTGTCACCTTTAGTCAACTCTATATAACTTTATTTAGTACACAGTGTTAAACGTTCACGTTATTTCGCGTCAAGTCACGTACATTTTAAGTTCATAGAAATGCTGGCTTAAGTGTCACCAACACAACAGCGCATCTTGAGAATAATGTTTTTGCAATCCAAATTTGGCATAAATTCTCCCGATCTCAACTGATCAGTCTAGAAAAGTGATTTTTTAAGGAGAGAGAGAGAGAGAGAATGTGATGTTTAGATAGTAGGTTGTAAACAAGACACGTACTTTGTATGAAATGATTTTTATATTGTTAAGAGACTTCTGCATAAGCGAATAATTGGAAATGCTAGGCTAAATCTTAATGAGATACTCGTAGCACAGAATACCTACGTTGTTAATCTGCTGTATACCTTCAATAGTATCGTGTGTTTAACCATTCGATAAAAATCTTTAGTATGGTTTTCTTTGGAAGGGAAGTAACGCTAGCGGTCCCATGTCGAAGATGTATAGCACGTAAAAGAACCTCAAGCATGACAGTCCTATAAGCAAAACTAAGCAGTCTTTCACGTCTAGTGTATATAGAATGTGACATTGAAAACTATAATAGTTAAAAAGGTTTACAAATATAAATCTATTTCTTTCCAACCATTCCTGAGATATTCATTTTTACAGAAGGCGCATATTTAAACTTCGGCTGTGTACATTTATAGTTAGAATTTAACACCATTCAAAAAGCATTTAAAAGCCTTGGAGTTTCATTATTTTTCATAAGCACACACCATCAACGCTCTAATCAAACATTTTTAACATAGATTTACTCAATGCACATTTTCTCACAATCCAATGTGCTATTCAACATAAACCATTTATTGTAGGCTCTTCATACATTAAAAGGATTGTGTAGCAACATTTTAAATTTAGCATTTACGAATAATTTTTCAAACCTTTATGTTCTCTTTTTGCCCGAAATTATGGATTTAAATCATGGTACATAGTCAAATAATGTGAACATATCAAATAGTTAGGTGAAGATCTGTATTGATTAGTATTTTACTCCTCTCGCTATAATTCTTGAGAAAGAATACGTTATATGAAAAGCAAACCCTTTTTTTTTTTTTAGAAAAGTGTGTAAAAACTTTACTTGCCCGCCTGGATAATGTTATGGTACCGTGTCTGCTTCACATTCAATAGCTCGCAATTTCGAATCTTGTTTAGGGTGAGTTACCCAGATAAGGTTTTTTCGGGGGTTTCCCTTACCCTGAGAATATCGAGTAACTTTAAGCCCCGTAGACTCCAAGATCGTTTGAGCATCATATCACCAATTTTATGTATGTTCGATAAGACCAACTCGGTTAACGTACCTTAAGCTATAAAAATAAAAAAAAAATTAAAATCAAAAATAAAAACTTAATGATGACTAAGAGGTAAAGTGGTCATGGCCAAAGTATATCATTCTAGTCTTTTAAAACCTTATGGTGCAGGTTCTGCTCCACTACATTGAATTGTTTACTTAAAATTAGATGCTCATCAAAATGCTTAATAATGCATGTGTTCTAATATTGCTTCACATATTGATTTCTATTTATACAATAGTTTACTTCGTCAACAAATTTAAAAGCATTATAAGGCATTAGACTCACATTAATTTCTCCACTCACTATCATTTATTTGTGCATAACTTCCATAAATCGTTTTATTAAAGCTTGTTTTTCTGTGTATTTCATGATAATCCAGTCAAAGTTTTGCAAAAATATTTCATCGTCTTCTTCCACTTCAACAATAGGCTAAATCTGTTCAATCTCAGAAACTGTCTTTCCATCGCAGTATCTGTCTTTCTGTTGATATTTTACCTCATAAGGTAAAGATACTGTTGTTTTTTTATTATATTAAGATCCATTCTTCCAATGTGAACCATTACTGTTTTAAAATATATTTTTTTACTTTCTCTACATAGCACATGGTGCGTAGGTAGAGATGGTATTGCGCTGCAACAAAAAAATATAATACCGAGATTTCACAAAAATGTAGATCTCGTTAAAATACACAATTTAAGTCGTATACTTTTTTGTGGAGTTCCATTTGCGGGATATTGCTTGTTGTTGGTTTCCATTTTAAAATACTGTAACTCTTATCATACAGGATTTGTAAACTCTTGTCCATGCAAATTAACGGGTTTCAACCACATTGTAACCGGCTTTTAGAAGAGTTGTCTATCGCTTTAGCCTAGTGTATTCCCTTATTTTCTCTTCTGCTTATAAGGAAGCAAGTAATAAGACCGTTTCTGCTAATGTGCATCTCGATTCGTGTGACAGAGATATAAGAATAAGTTTTTAACAATAAGTTGTTAGAGAGATGTAGAGGAAGTCATGTGAATGGAATACATCAGATTTTTTTGTAAGCTACTGATTTTTAATTGACTTCTTATATCTGTTTTGTGTATGTTAAATTATTTTCTAGTATTTGTCTGAAAAACTCAGCTCCATTCTCACTGCCTTATGTTAAAATGGAACATCTAGAAATTTGTAATGTTTCTCAAAGTTCTGGGTTATATACACATACATACATATATGTATACATACGTAGGCATAATATACTAAAATTTAGCAAATCTGTATTCTAAATCATACAGAAATATTTCAGTAAGTACTTCTTTTATGGAAGGTATTAAAGGATAAAGTGAACCACATCGACAGTCGGATGTTTAATAGCCGGGTATCAATAGGCTGGGTCGTCTACTTAGCGCGATGGTAGCGCAGCTACTTGCCAAGCGGGAGACCTGGGTTCGATTCCCGGTACCTGTGTGGGAATTTTCCCCCACTGTCCGGGGTGCACTCGGCCTCGTGAGGTCCATGGGGAGGGCCAATTGAGGAGCTACTTGATGGAGAAGTAGAGGGTCCAGGTCATAAGGACCGCATTAACCGGCCGGGGGAGACGAGGCGCTGATCACGTCACACCCTCCAATACTGCACCCCATCCATTACGTGTCATAGACCGAGATGGGGGACGCAACGGCCGGGTGGTAGACCAAGGTTCCTTGTGAGCTGTCGTGCCATGGAGTTATAGTTATCAATAGGCTGGCCATGACTTGTCATGCTATTTCAATGATGTCATAAGAGACAACTAGATAGCAACATCACTTTAAGAAAATAAAAATTGAAGGCTGACAAATTTAAAAACATAACATATCTCGGAAATGGCTCATGCTAGAAAAAATTATTGAAATAAATTGTGCTTTAAATAGACCTACATTTTTTGCATAGTAGGCATTTGTGTATTTCTTATACTTTACTGGTTTTACAAAATTCCTTCCACATGATGAGAGTTTCTCAGGCTTTTCCGAAAATTCAAGATATGCACTTTATTTCTCGTGTGTATATTTTAAGCACATGGCGGTTTTATCAAAGTCATCAAGAGTCATTTTTGAGAAGAAAATCCAAGATTTATAAAAATCTTATGGAGTATGTGCCAGTACAAAAGGCCACTGCGCCAGGTTGGCTTTAGTGCAAAACATAATTCCTGTATTTTGAGTAATTAAGCTGTCTCTATCTTTCCTTACACTTGCTGCGCCTTCTCCCCCTTCCCTCACCACCGCTAGTTCTTCCACATTGCGCAGTGACGAGCCGGAACAATGGATGGTACACAGCACCCCTGCACCTCGGTTTGCACGTGTGGGATTTTACATTTTTGAAATGCACTGATATAAAGGGAAGTTTGTGGTGGGAGATTTTCTTGAAAATGTTCTGGTCACATTTTGTAAGACTTCAAACCTGAATACAAAATTTAGCATTTACCGCACTTTTCGATTTTGTGTTATACTATTCACAGGCCTCCCCCCACATATACATGTGTGCGCACGTGGATCTTTTTGGATGGAATGTAATAATTTCTCTATTATAAGTGAAAATAAAAATAAAGATATCAAATCATAGTGACCACATTTCTTCTTAATGTGCTAAATGGAAATGGCCTGTTATTTATGGACGCTCTTTAACTGCTTTGGTTCTCAGCGTCCCATTCTATATTGGGTGTGAAAGATCGCTTAATTTTGCTCAGAGGCCTCTCTTATCAGGCTTGAGGTTCGTTTACGTGCCGTAAATCTACGACACGGGACCCACAGCTTTACTTCTCTTCCGAAGGAAGCCATGCTAAGGATTTTTACGCCCGAAAAAATCCTTCGTCCTCCGCCGGGTTTGAACCCGCGACCTTGGGTATATGAAGTTAGCATGGTAACCATTACACCACGGAGGGCGATTTTAATGTGCTATCAGGATGTTTGGAAATATGTTAGAAATCCTTGATGTGGCTTAGGCGACACTGCTTGTGTTATGTCACCATATTATCCTTGAGGCAAAGTAGCATCAGTAATAACTAGGCAAAACTAATGGAACGGTACCGGTGACGTTGAATATTCATTTTTCTCTGTGGAACTTCTAACCTGCAACGTAAAACATGCTTTGTAGAGAAAATATTATAAGGAAAACTTGAATTTTAATGCAGATTAATGACTTGCTTCCCTGACTTTAATATTATTAGATTTTTTTTTTATTCGGACATCCATAATTGATGGCAGCCAGCAGAGTAATTTGGTAGCTGCAGTTACGCTAAACGTTTCACTGCTGTGGTAACCGTTTTTTATAACGATCAAAGTGGCATGCTCGCCACACCGTGTCCAATAGTGATGATGTGTACAGGGTTGCCAATATGATATACATACTTCGAATAATGCTTCCAAAATAGCTAAATAACCGTTTTAAAAATCTTACCTATAGTAAATGCAGAATTATTACACTCTTATTACATTCCAAAAAAATCAGTATAAAGATTTCACCGACGAATACACGATTTGAAGTTATTTGATCCAAAACAGCATTTTTGGGAAAAGGTACATACATGTCTGTCGTATATTTGTGCGTGTGTGTAAACATTTTAAATTAAAAACAAATATCAAATATAATATTATATTGTATTATAAAACTGTTTAAAGTCGGCATCTTCTAAGTATCCAACACAAAGATTTTTAAGAAAATTTCGCACTGTCATGTAAAGGTTTTCGTTAACGTTTTATTTCCTCAAAATTATTAAAGAGTTTGATTAAAACAGTACACGTTTAAGATATACAATTCATTTTCTGAAGGTTTCTTTATCCTGAAGACTTTTGCATAGTTTGCAAATCTTAAGTAGGTATATAATTTTATCTTTATTCACGAATGCATTTATTAACTGGCATGTAATAGATGTTCAATATTTAAAAATTCTTTGAATAGTTTTACCAGCAGTCATTTTAACTTTTTTTACATTATTTTTATACTATTTAACGCATGCTTTTACTACATATGGCACCGTAGGCGATGACACTGATGATACATAGAGCGAAGATGGAGTACCGGCGGAAAGCAAGGCGGGGGAAACCAGAGAACCCGGAGAAAACTCACCCTTGTGGTGCTTTGTCCATCTCGATCGCCTGAAATCGAACCTGGGTGAGAGGCAAGCGGTCACTTTTTTTTTTCTTTACCTTCCATTCCTAATCTTTACTTAATTGACGAACATTCCAAATACACGTTATAAATAAATAAATAAAAAAAAAACTATTGGACTGCAAAGATACTGAAGTCAGTATATTTTATAAAGATAAGACGAAATTTTGAATCTTGATTGTGTTAAACAAATATTTTGTAGCGTTAACCGTTTCGAGATATTCTTTGTTATCGTTTGAATTTTCAAATACTTAGCATCCGCTTTTTAAAAAATCTTACTACCATCTGTATCCTACATAATCTTCCTATACTTATAACGAAATATGTAAATGTGTAATGAAAATTTATCTTTATTAACAGTTTTAGTTAAAATAGTTTGTAGAAGAGTGAGATTATAAGGTCTTATTTTTTTTTTACAATGAGTAGAGAAATTATGTGAATGCAACAAATCAACATCATTCTACTAAGTTGGGGAAATTGCAGAAGAAATTATGCTGAACTTTCCCAATTTATTGTAGGCAATCAAAATGCAATGTTTACTGCATGGAAAATGTAAATAGAATTGTACTGTAAACCCTACCATGTCTTAAGTACAGTTTTCTCGGCTGTCAGAGATCAGACTAATACTGGAATGCCTGTCGGTTCCGAATTTTGAAGTAGAGCGTGCAAATCATGTTTGCATTGCGCATGTCAAACAGATATGATTAACAATGCGTGTTGCACGATCCATCTTACATCAATGTTGAAGTTTAATGCTAGCACATCTTTGTACTTAGGGACGGTTCTACAATGTTCCGTTAAGCTTGCCTATAGTTACTCATCAAATAAATTTGTCTGGCCGATAAGCAACGCTTTCGTTCTACAATCACACACCTTCCTCTGGATAGCAAACCTATAGAATAGGTTGTACAGTGTTAAGTTTGCCATTCTGAGTTTGATGGAAGCGCTACAGCTGGAAAATTCGTAAACAAGAAAACAATCGACGAAGGTCTTAAGAAGCAGCTCACATAAGCAACAGCGGAATTCTTTTGCTATGGTTTTAGTATAAAATAGAAGAGACAAAGCGAAGCAAGGCTCTAAACTTCACTCTCATGACGACTGTCTGTTAAACCTCGTAGAAATATGTAAGATTGCATGGGAATATAAAACCTTTTGCACTATCAGTGGGGGCGGGGAGAGTTATGCTAGTAATTACCTCGAAGAGTTCACATAACCTTAACTTTCTGTTGGTCACTATATGCTGATTTTAGATACTTCTTGTTCTCTTTTTCTCTTTCTCCTACGCCGAAATGTATACATACTAATATTAGTAAGTGTATGTGAGCGAATTTTCAAAACCACTTAACTGATTTTAAAAATATTTTTACTATTGAAATGTTCAAGATGATATATCGGGCATAGGCTATAAAAGCCTTATAATTGCAATTAATAAAGTACTGAAATACTAATATGTGTTTGCGAAGACTGTTGGGGAAGAGGTTAGGAAGTCAGACTTCCGTTAATATCGCACGATATAACATCCAACTGGACTGTTTGAAATTTCAATTGTAAGAGATAAAGGGGGAGGATGAACCAAACGCCGCTAGATTGTATGGTGATTTCATAAATTTCAGCGGGAGGTATATGAAATTAAAACACCAGGCAAACTCTCATGCTTATCACGATTTTTGGCACGAACGTAAACGTTGCCTAATGTTGAGGGTTCTCAACTGCAAAGCGCCGTCAAAAACTCCAATCATCCGCGTGATAGATAAAAGAAGAAACTTCAAAATACCATTCAAGTTTTAAAAACTATCCTTGAATAGTATTAAGTCCAGTATTTGGAAGTAATTCTTCCTCTCTGTTATGACCTTACACATTCTCCGCTTTATTTCCTCGCCGTCGTCCAATAAATGCAATTTTTTTCATGGCCACTGTTGCTATTGATAATTGTCAGACGTAATTGTAAAAATTAATTTGTCGGATAATAGACGTATCGGCTTCTCCAACTAGCCGAAAACTTATCGGCAAAGATATCTTCCGAGTAGTGCTATCCAAAGATCGTAGAACGTAGAACGTATATCGCCTAGAAATTGGGTATATAGCTGTATCAGCAAGTTATTGGCAGATTGTAGAACCGGTCATTATTGCTTGAAGTGACGAAGGGTGCATTAAGTTATAGCTTGATGCATGAACCTATGCATACCGAACTTACCATGCTAACTTTATATACCCAAGGTCGCTGGTTCAAACCCAACGGAGGACGATGGAGTTTTTCGGGCGTAAAAATCTTTAGCATGGCTTCCTTCGGAAGGGAAGTAACGCCGTTGGTCCTGTGTCTAAATTTACAGCACGTAAAAGAACCTCAAGCCTAATAGAAAGACCTCTGAGCAAAATTAACCGGTCTCTCACGCCCATTATAGCATGGGACACTGAGAACCACAGCAGTTGAAGAACGTCCATTAATAACAATCCATTTACATTTTATTTGTATACCGAAGCACTACCTTTGTAAATTATATTTCTTCACAAACAGATTACTCTTCTCTTTTTGGGAGTTACACCCAAAGCTTACAAGCCAACGTCTTGGGTCAGCATCCTGTCGAGTAGCAAGTAACCTTTGGATCACTGCGTATTTTGGACTTTGATCAGCCCAATATCTGACATGGCGGTGAAAAGTAAGGAAATGAAATGTGGTAATAATAATAATAATAATAATAATAAAAAACTCGGATCAAATTATCTACCCCAGCATTGGCCGCGCCGTGGCCGAGTGGTTAGACCACTTGCCTCTCACCTAGACGGCCCGGGTTCGATCCCAAGCGACCGCATGTGAGATTTGTGGTGGACAAAGCGGCGCTGGGGCGGGTTTTCTCCGGGTACTCCGGTTTCCCCTGCCATCGCATTCCATCGGTGCTCCATCATCATTCATGTATCACCAGTGTCACCGCCTGCGGTGCCATAAGTAGTTAAAGCGGGCGTTAAACACTACCAAAAAAAAAATACCCCAGCATTCACCCAACGACCACGGAAAACCATGAAAACCCCTTCGGTCAAGTTGGTTGACCCCAGGAGCGGAGTTTGTATGCGAATCGCACATGTTACTGCGGCGCTACCTCACTCGTATTTCCCTTACAATTGAAACAAATGTAAGAACGAGCATTGACTCCTTTATTATTCATACATGTTTTGATGACTTTCGAAGGATCCATTTAATGTCCGTCCTGTATCTACAGCCATTGATGCATTGAGATGCTGAGAGGTGCAACGGAGCTTATAAAATCTTCTCAGTTGCCTCTCAGCTGTTAGAGGCACTGCGGTAGTTTTTTTCTACAAAACATTTTAACGTGTTGTGGTTAGCGGTGTACGTATCTCTATTTGTAAGTCGTAGTTTTAATGTGGGAAAGGGGTATCCTGTCTGCGGCTTGCTGATTGTCCTCTCCGTTATTGCAGGCGCCACTGACTAGCATTCTGATAATCTGAAACTTGCAGATAGTCTGTACAACAATGGTATTTTCTCTTATTATTTGACGTGGCCCATATCTCTTCTCGTGACCTCTTTTCCCCGATCTCGGATAACTTTATACTAGCCCAAACTATAAATGCCAATTTGTCGTCCAACACAGAAAAACAACATTCAATGTTTTAGGGAACAGGGAGGACATTGAAGTTAATCCTTGAAATTTGGGCACTATTTATTATCTGTAGTTTTGATTCAATGAAAACTTTATCCGAATATTTTTCATTCCATCTTTTATTTTGAAGTTATCGTAAATTCAATTTTGGGTAGGTATGGCACACACAAAAGTTTAGAAATATCCGAATTACTAGTATTTTACTAATTCTATAAAACATATACACTTAACTTGATGCAGAAGATATATGGAACCAATTAAAAATTACTATTATAATTTACAACTGATTGTTGTTTCATTCTTTTACAGAATATTTTGCTGCTGAATATTTTTGGAAACGGATATATACCGCTATAATAACATGACCTTTTTTTATAGCTATCCTATTTTATAACTCGGCTAAGAAAATTCTTTGTTATTTTACACATTCTTTTCTTGTAGCACTGGTTTTTTGTGCCCAAGAGTGGATTTGATTATTTGCGGTTTTCTTCGATCACTTGAAGTGTGAATGAACTCTTAGGGAACAGAATTTCAGTTCACTGATATGTGATCCATACCTGTCAGTTGCTAACATAATGAAATAACCTATTAATATTGTTATTATGTTGTTCTTATTATTATATTATTATTATATTATTATTATTATTATTGTAAAATATATATCTACATAATTATGTCAGTCACGTGCAAAAGATAAAATGTGCGAAAATAAAAGGAGCTAAATCTTAGAGCATTTAAACGTACAACATTTTTATTAATTTGTTTTGCCCTGTGTCCTGATATAAACAAAATTTTTCTATCTTAAACGCTTTTCAAGTTGTAAATGATAAATAACTGAAGAGCACTTCACGGCCTAAAAATCCCCAGGCTATTCGGTTGGAAACCAGGCATAATGCCACCACGGTTACCTTCCGCAGAATGGGGATAATGAAAACCTTCGGAATTTTCCCTCAAACACGGAATTCATTGAACCGGAGTTATAAAATCGTAGTTTTGGTATCTGATCAATCTCAGAATGTTGACTTCTCTATCTTTTGGTAAAAAAAGCTGATGAGTTACACTCACATGATATTCTCTAGCTATTCTACACACGTGTACTAGGCGTTTGTCTATTTCTTACCAGTTATGCAAAATTCATCCAGAATGAACAGATGTTCAGAATCCATTCCCATAAAGTTTAAGCTATATATTTTGTTCTTCATGTAAATATCTTTAATATACGGCATTCTAATCAAAATCGTTAGGGCCATTTTTGAGAAAAACAAATTTAAAAGCAAATTCATGTAAAGAATAGTTTGGATGAAAATCGTCCTGTCACGTATTGCTACAGTTAAACACCAAAATTGGTATTTAAAGGGTCTATTCGTTTTCGGGCTATTGCTGTCTATGGACACACACACACACACACGGTCCTTTTTCTAAAAATGTTTTCTTTTATTCCGGGAACCTCAAAACAGGTATTGCCGGTGAAATCTCGATATCGAATATTTTGAATGGAATACAATACCTTCTCTATATTTATACCACGAATAGCATTTGTAGGGAAAGTAAAAAAAAATGCTGATGTGTTATATTCACATGATTTTCTCTAGCTGCTCTACAAACAAACTTCTTACAAAAAATATTCTTCTTTATACACCATGCTAATCGAGATAAACATTAGCGGAACGTTCTTATTACTTAGTTTTTTTATAAGCAGAAAGGAACTAAAGGATTGCGCTATGCTAAAATGACAGTTAAATGTTTTAAAAACTGTTGTTATGCTATTGTCATTGCAAATCGCTTCTTTGCTTGGCTAGGAGTAGAACAAAAGAAAAACAGACACCTCCTATGTGAGAAATGTATAAGTACTTTACACTTGAAAACAATAACGATGAATATCTCGGAAACGGTTACCTCCACAACAAAAGTGTAAAGGACATAAATTGTGTGTTTTGACGAGATCTACATTTTTGTGCAGTAAGTTTTTGTCTATTTCTTACGATTTAGCACTTAAGCAAAAATCGACAAAATTTGTCCAGAATAAAGAGGTCTTCAAAGGATATTCCCAGGGAATTCAAGATATCCATTTTATTTGGGATGTGAATTTACGGTATTATAATCAAAATCGTTTGTCATTTATTAGAAAATCAAAATTGTCCAATATATTGTTCCATTAAGGTAGTTTGTGGTGGGGAAATTCGTGTCGCATCCTTGGAAGATACAAACCTAAATACCAAGTTTGGTATTTAACGGTATTTTCGTTTTTGAGCTATGCTGTCCTCAGACACACACGAACCTTTTTCTAAAAATGCTTTTTTGGACTCTGGGGGCCCCAAAGCACATATTTCCAGCGAAACCTCGACACAATATCCACAATTAGTGGAATACAATACTTTTTCTAACCACTATGTACATTGTATATGCAGGCTAGAGAAAGAAAAACTCATAAAACAAATAGTAAATTAATTCCCATCGGCCAAAATAGTAAGAAGTGTAATTAAAGTCCGGAGATTAGCTTCTGAATAAACTGAATAGACAGAGAACATATGGACTGCAGGGCCAATGGCTTCTAGTTCCGCTCTGATCAGCTGAAGCTCAGTTCGCAACGGAAGGAGCAGCACAGGAAGCTGGAAGGAAGCGAGCGGTTAGGGTCGCGGAAATGATAACAACTCTCTTATCGTTGGAAACCCACATGGGGTCCTTCCGGTTTACACAGTTCATCACCTGATCGGAAAGAGTGGGTCTTTTCACTAACTGGAGCATCGTACTGCTTACGCCTACCTGGTGATAATAGACTGCCTGCAGTACGTATGTGTAATTCGCGAAGCTGACACTGCAGGGAATCAGGTTATTACTTAGACTCCAATATATTATCAAACTTAATGTTGCTAAAATACCTATTCTTTTATCCAAATTCTGAAGTATTTTTCACATGGCTTTCTTAATTCACTTCTTTATTTGTATATATGTCCAACAAAATGCTCTTATAAAATATTATTTATTTGCTTCATCTTAAGAAGTGCACAGACTGACTCTTTAAATCTTTAAAAACCGAATTTCCTTTGAAGTCTAATGTTCATCATGAAATTCAAAATAACAGTGACTTAACAAAACTAGTAATAGTTAACATCTCGAAAATCGTTAACGCTACAAAATTATTTAGCATAAAGTGTTTGCTTTAACAGAATCTACGTTTTTCGTACAATATATGTTTGACTGTGTATATGGTTTACCAATCATGCAACACTATTTCAAAATTAGGGAACTTCACGGGATATTCGAAGAAAATTTAAGATATTGTTTTTATTGCATAAACGTTTTAAAATAAAATTAGAAAAATATTACTAATGAAAGTTAGTTTGAAATAGGAGATTTTCTTAAAATCTTCCTGTCACATTCTTGGAAGATCTTGAACTTACGTTCAAACCCAGAACTTTCTGTAAAAGACCAGGACACGTACTAAAACATGTATTTCAATATTGAATTTCACTTCCCCTGGCTGCTGTAGATAACGAAAGTAATATTTTTCCATGACAACGGCAGAATAGAAATATTATACATAGTCAGGTTTTCTAAAAGAAAGTTACTTGTATGGCTCTTCGCTTTCATACGAAATATCTTATGACCCAATTCAATTTTAGCTATGTTGTAGAAAGTGTTTCATCTCCGGTCCAGCCCATTAAAATATATGTATATAAACCAATTTTGTAGCTAGAAGCCTCATGTTTTTCATTAAAACATGTATGGTTGTGTAATTTTTCTGATTCATATAATATATAATGGTGCTTATATTTTTATTAACTAGGTGGATTAGTGTTCCCTTGAAATCAAAAGCTACCATAATGCAAATATGAAAAGAATTTAGCAAAGCCATCTAAAGTCCATAATATTTTAAGGCTGTTGAACAGAAACACTGTTTACTACCTTTATATGTTATAGATATAGGTAAACAATATATGTGTCTTCCGCCTCTGTAGTGTAGGGGTAACGTGGCTGCCTCGCATTCAAAAGGTCGTGAGTCTGAATCTCGCTTAGAATGAGCTTCCCGAATAAGGTTCTTTTTTCGGGATTTTCCCTAATCCTGAGAAGACGAATGTCGAGTAACTTTAAGCTCCGTGAAGCCCAAGCTCATTGGAGCATCATTTCACTAATTTCACTCATTTTCCGATGTGACCGGCCAGGTGAAAGGGAAAAAACCGAATATTGTAATTCTAATAAACAAAATTAAATTCTACAAATTATTTCATTGGAGAAAATGATTTAATATCAAAACTTCTATTTTAAATAACACATTTTAACTGAACTTTAAACAAAACAAAAATATTCTACGGCTTAAGTTACTGTTAACTGCTTACATTATATATTAAGGTTTTAAATCTTTATTATCAAGCATAGGAATTTCTGATCAGTGAAGCCAGAAATGACGTTAAACTGTTATTAGACTTTACACAGTGATGTCACGGTTACTAATCATCCCTATACCTGTATAGCCTGTTGGCGATTGGGCTTACATTATATATTAAGGTTTTAAATCTTTATTATCAAGCATAGGAATTTCTGAGCAGTGAAGCCAGAAATGACAAACTATTATTAGACTTTACACGGTGATGTCACGGTTACTAATCATCCCCATACCTCGTATAGTCTGTTGGCGATGGGTTTACATTATATATTAAGATTTTAAATCTTTATTGTAAAGCATAGGAATTTCTGAGCAGTGAAGCCAAAAATGACGTTAAACTGTTATTAGACTTTACACAGTGATGTCACGGTTACTAATCATCCCCATACCTGTATAGCCTGTTGGCGATTGGGCCTACATTGTATGTTAAGGAATTTCTGAGCAGTGAAGCCAGAAATGACGTTAAACTGTTATTAGACTTTACACAGTGATGTCACGGTTACTAATCATCCCTATACCTGTATAGCCTGTTGGAGATTGGGCTTACATTATATGTTAAGGTTTTAAATATTTATTATCAAGCATAGGAATTTCTGAGCAGTGAAGCCAGAAATGACGTTAAACTGTTATTAGACTTTACACAGTAATGTCACGTTACTAATCATTTCCATACATCGTATAGTCTTATGGTGTTTGGGTTTACATTATATATTAAGGTTTTAAATCTTTATTATCAAGCATAGGAATTTCTGAGCAGTGAAGCCAGAAGTTATTATACTTTACACAGTGATTTCACGTTACTAATCATTCCCATACCTCGTATAGTCTGTTAGCGTTTGGAGAGAGCACTCACCAGACCACGTTTATCTGTCCGTTGGGTACTCATGGCTGTTAATGTTTACATTCTTTGTATTGAGCAATGGTTTGTGCAGAAAACTAGCAGCCAACTGCTTAAGAATTACTGATTATTACTCTAAAAGTAAAACCACCTAGGAGAAATCTTAAAACAATTACCGTCCAAATAGTCCTCTTAACAACAAATGACATTATTGCAATACTGCACGTTTTTCTGCCACTTAATGTGTTAACTCATGTTTGAGTCTACTAGGCCCAAAATTAGTTGGTTTTTAACCATTACTGACTCAGACAGCCAGTTGAAACAAACGATCCATCTGTTTCTACAAGTATAATGGTATGTTTTAGACATGTCCTTTCCACTTACTGTACATTTATCGTTAGCATACAATGGTAGCACCTACTGGAATTTAAACCTAATGAGCATCGAAGAAAAAGGGCGCGTTCAAATTCGCGGAAAACGATCAGAAAGATAGTAACGCGTGTTGCATACGAACATATACCGAGTACTGTATTTGTATTATTTTTCCATTTGGGTTATACTGTTAAATTGCCTTCCGCTGCTCTCTCTCTCAACACACACACACACACACACACACACACACACACACACACACAATTTCACTTAATGATATTCAGTTATAGACTATAAAAATTGTTAATGACAGTCATTTGCCAGAATCATATCAGCCTCAGTAGTATACCGTATTTCGTGCCATAGGAGTTCTTTTGCATACCTGTAAATCTGCTGATACGAGGCTGTTGCTTTAAACACACTTAAAATCAGTTTGGGTAGAGTTTAAACCCGTGACCTTGAAGTCAGAAAACCAGCACCTAACCAAACTGAGTCTCCCAGACCGACGCTCTATTGGTGAAATTTACACATCGAATTTTGCTTCGAATGCAACACAATCTCTACCTACCTCAACAAGAGGCAAAATAAGTTAAAATACCTGTATTCACCTGATTTTCTCTAATCCACATTCTACTTTTAATATGGACGCTTTTGCTTCTATTCCTTGTTAGTCGCAAACCTTCATTCCGCAATAATACATTTTGTTTTCGGTACAAGAAGTAGGCTAAAGCGATAGCCTAAGTTTTAAAACATTATTCGCTATGTAATCACTTTGAAATGTCAAGTTTCTTGCATGGCCACGAGGAAAACCGAATAGTGATTAATAACCTGAAAATGGCCGGCTGACGCGATTTTATCGCCGATTAAAACCTAGATGTTTTAACAAGATAGTGTATATCTTTTGTGCAGTAAGATTTTGTCTTTCCCTTACGGTTTAATAGTTAAGCAAAGCTCTCAGAATGAAGAGGACTACACAGGGAGTTCGTAGAAAATTAAAGATATACAGTTTATTTGTCACGCTTCTATAAAAGAAAAAATTTGTGTGTTCCATTCACGTGCCTTTCTCCGCATCTCTACAATAAATTATTGTTAAAAAGCTTATTCTTCTATTTACTTAATGCCAATCGAGAAAAAATTAGCAGAAAGGGTCTTATTACTTGCTTCCTTGTAAGTAGACGGGAAATAAGGGAGCACCCATAGGCTAAAGAGATAGGTAAATATTTTAAAATCTGGTTGCTATGTGGTTGAAGTTTTTTTTTTTTTTTTTTTTGTATGGTCAGGAATTGACAAATTGCCTCATGAGAAAATTTTAATTATTTTAAACCTGAAAGCAATAACAAAGAACGGCCAACTCCAGAAAAAATGTAGATATGCAACATAAATCGTGTATTTTACTACATTTTCTGTGAAGTAAGATACTATTTATCTCTTATGATTTATTAGTTATGCAAAATTCATCCAGAATAAACATGTCTTCAGAGGCTATTCCCAGAAAGTTTAAGATATGCATTTTATTTGTCATGTTAACATCTTTAATATACGCTTTTTTTAATCAAAACCTACAGAGCCATTTTTGGGAATATCAAAATTTTCGAACATTTTTCCATGTAATATGGAGTTGGGGGTGGAGGGATTTTCTTGAAAATCTTCGTGTCACATCCTTGGAAAATACTGAACTTAAATACCAACTTTTCGTTTTTGAGCTACACTATCCACACACACACACACACACACACACACACACCACACACACACACACACACACACATACACGTATATTTCAGGGGTCCTAAAAATTGTATTTCCGGGATAACTACCGAGTCAAATCGGAGTCATAATAATCCAAACTTTTGAGCATCTTAACTCTATGGTCTTCGTCAGGGAACTGATTCATTTTGACTCAAATTTAACTCGGTTCTCATCGTCTAAAACCAACACCGAGGAAGCTTCAAATCTTTAATGCAAAGGGTATATTTTTTTATTTTTTATTGTTTGTGTCATATCCATAGAAGGCGCTGAGCTTAAATTTGACAGTTAACTGACTTCGATTTTGGGTTATGCTGTTCATAGAAAGTCAAACTCTCTCTCTCCTCTCTCTCTCTCTCTTACACACACACACACACACATACACGCGCGCGCATATATTTATTTTTTACTATACAGAGAGTTTGAAAACCTGTATTTCCGGTGAAATCTTGCAATCGAATTTTTGAACGGAATACATGGCTGCTTCTATTTCCTATAGGTAAAGCAGTAGGGAAGATAAAAATATAGAAGACGTGCAATATATAGATTATAACACCATAAAAATGCAATCAAACGTTGTTAGCCAATAATGTTACTTCTAGCTGGCCCCGTAACTCAGTAGGTGTTGGTAGACTGCCGGGTTCGACTCCCATCTTTTTTTTTTTCACTGTATCCCTATTTACATTTCCCCCCGTAGGTTTTTACTGATTACTGGTTTTACTGCTTCTTTTACAAACATATACACATTGCACAAACATATAACACCCATGCCCAAGGCGGGACTCGAACCCACGATCCCCTGCCCACGAAGCACCAAGCTAGACGCTTTAGCGAGCGCGGAAGTTTTCTCTAACCCAGATTAATCTCTATTGCTCCTAAAGTCAGGAAGTATAAATGTGAGTGTGAAGATTCGTGATTTAATAATAACAAATTAAAAACAAAGAGAAACCTAAGATATTAGTACATAAGTTAAAACCATTGCCGATAGGGAATATGTTCCAAAAGGGAAAATGCCACCGATAAGACTATGCAGATAAAGGCGAAGTATAAATGAAACAAACAAATAAATAAAAAATATTGTGTTCCATTCACATGGCTTTCTCTACCTGTTCTGCAAATAAACTATTATTACAAAAGATTATTCTTCTATCTACATCATAAAACATTAACACAATTGGTCTTGCTATTTTGTTCTTTATAAGCAGAAAGGAAATAAGGAATATACTATGCTAAAGCGATAATCAATTCTTTTAAAAAACGATCAATACGTGAACAATTGAAGATCGGTTCGCTTTGCATTTTCAAAAAACAACATAGAGATGAAACGAAAAGTGACTCCGTTTGAGAATATGCGAAAGAACATCTGGGAAACGATCAACTCTGCAGCAAAAATGTATACCTATAAACAAATTGGTGTTGTAACGAGGCCTACTTTGTTTGTGTAGTAAGCATTTGTATCTTACGGTTTACCAGTTATGCAAAATTCTGCAAAATGCATCCAGAATGAACAGCTCCTCAGAAGCTGTTACTCATAAGATAAATACTTTATTTGTGATGTAAATATCTTTATCTTATACGGTATTTTAATCAAAATTGTTAGAGCCATTTTTGAGAAAAACAAATTTAAAAAAAAATGATATATGTACAGGGGGTTGGGAATATACTTGAAAATATTCGCGTCGTATCTTTGGAAGATACCAAACTTAAATACCAAGTTTGGTATTTTTCGATATTTTAGTTTTTGAGATATGCTGTCCACAGACACATATATGCACGGTCCTTCTTTTCAAAATTTCTTTTTTAGGACTCAGGGGACCTCAAAACATATATTTGTGGTGATACCTCGGTATCGAATT
Organism: Hymenopus coronatus; assembly: GCA_030762935.1. NCBI lineage: Eukaryota > Metazoa > Arthropoda > Insecta > Mantodea > Hymenopodidae > Hymenopus > Hymenopus coronatus. The sequence continues at coordinate 114,277,738 of CM060881.1, read as the reverse complement.
TTTGGGTGTAATACACACACACATATGTATATATATATATATATATATATATATATATATATATATATATATATATATATATAGTAAAAGCTGTTACTTCTCTTACTTTCCTCACATACTTGTTAGATTTCTGCATTCCAGGCTTTCAGAAAACGAGCAATGTAACAAACGAAGACGTAACTGCAAACAGCTTTTTCCTTCCCCTTGTAGACACGCACATTCTTCTGCTAGTTATTTCATCACCTCATTAATATTTTCAAGAACTTTTCCTTTTTTAGCTTTCCTGCAGCTGCCTAAGATTTCCTTAGCGTCACTATCATCACCACCATCAAGTAAACGTCTGCATGTTTGTGTAAGCTTTACTCTTGCTGCAACTTGTTTCTCTCTAAAACTACAGTAGGATGCAGTGGTGTTTGATGCAGTGCAGCTTTGTATGGACTACGCAGCATGTCTTAGAACACTAAAAGCCATTTGTGCATCACTAGGGGATTATATTATACTTATGCAACATTGGAGATAAAATGAGTCGTGACTGATGGAATGGAGTTTGAAAAGGTCTGTCCAATTCTGTAGCAGTGGGTTGGAATGAAACATGAAAACATCAAATTTGCAAGTGCCATTATAATTGTTTTCAAGAGAAGTAAAACCATCTTTCTATAGCCGAACAAACTTTTCTTACAAAAGATTATTCTTTTATCTACATCATGTTAATCAAGATAAACATTAGAAGAATTTATGTTATTACGTGATTCTTTGTAGGCCGAAGGGAAGTGTGATGATACATTAGGCTAAAGTGATAGTCAATTCCTTTAAATGCCGGCCACTACGTGAAACAATTGAGATTTATTCGCTTTGCTTTCCAGGAATAGACAGACTAAAGAAGGCTGAAGGCTGAGCTAGCGTTTGAGAAAAGTTTAAATAACTTAAAATTGAAACCAATAACACGGAACATCTCTAAAACAGACAACTATACAACAAAAATTTCTATGATTTTTTTTTTTTTTCACAGTTGACCAGTTACATAAATTTAAGCAAATTCGTCCAGAATGAATAGGTGTTTAGAAGCTATTGTCAGAAAATCATATATATATATATATATATATAATATATTTAATATACTGTACTTTTATAAAAATTCTTAGTATTATACTTGAGAAAATTAAGATGTCATAATTTTTTCCATATAAAGGGTAGTTGGGGTTGGCGAGATTTTCTTGAAAATTTTCGTGTCGCATCCTTAAAAAATACCAAACTTGGGTAAATATCAAGTTTGGTATTTTACGATCTTTTAGTTTTTGAGCTCTGCTACCAACAGACACAGACGCAGACCTTTTTCTAATTTTTTTGAACTCGGGGGACCTCAAAACATGTTTCGGGTGAAATCTCAACATAGAATTTTTGGGAGGAGCACAATACCTTCCCTAGCTACTATGTATATTGTATGTACATACGTGCTGCTGAACATACTTATAATGAATTAACTATTATTACTAAGTAATTCTAATATGGCAGATTAGTGCAGTGGATTTAAACTCCACAAATAAAGTTTATACATGTTTACTTTCTCTATACGCACTATTTACATAGTGTATAGAGAAGGTATTGCACTCCACCCAAAAATTCAATACCGAGATTTCACGGGAAATATATGTTTTAGGGCCCCCTTTATCTTAAAAGCATTTTCGGAAAAAAAGGTATCTATGTGTCCGTATGTCTGTGAACACGATAACTCAAAAACGAAAAGTCGGTAAAATATCAAACTTGGTATTTAAGTTAATATCTTCCAGGGATGCGACACGAGGATTTTGAGAAAAATCCCCCCACCCCCAACTATCCTTTACAAGGAACTTTTTTCGAAAATGTTGATTTTCTCAAAAATGGCTAACTGTTTTGATTAAAATGTCGTATATTAAAGATATTTACCTGACAAATAAAATGTATATCTTGAATTTTCTGGGAATAGCCTCTGAAGAGTACTTTATTCTGAATGAATTTTGCGGAATTTTTAATAACTGCTAAACTGTAAGAGATGAACAAAAACTTACTCCGCGAAAAATGTAGTGCACGTTAAAACACACAATTGATGTTGTTTTTTCGTGGAGTTCATCGTTTTTGAGACATTCCTTGTTTTTGGTTTCAGGCTTTGAAAAACATACTTTTCTCATACAGGAATTTGTCAATTGCTGTCCATACAAACAAAGGAACTTCAGTGACATAGCAACCAGCTTTTGACTATCACTTTAACCTATGGTACTCTCTTATTTCGCTTCTATTTACAAGGAAGAAACTAATAAGACTGTTTCTGGTAATTTTTTTTCGATTAGCATGAAGTAAATATAAGTATAAGCTTTTTGAGAATAATTTGTTGCAGAGATGTAGAGAGTCACGTGAATGGTACACATCAGATTTTTTAGAATATGTTTGCACAAGCAAGCTTAAGTTTACAAGACAGTGCTTCTTGGCCTTTAATAGAACAACTTATATATTTCCATGATCATTCAATGTTTAGAAAGTAAAAATTGTGTATGTTCCACAATTACTCTTAAAAAAGGTTATACTTCTATCTACTCATGTTAAACAGATAAGGCTTACAGGAATAATTTAATTTTTTATCACACAAGCCGTGTGCTGAATAGTAGAGCCACACTGAAAAATGCAATGCCATAGCCGGGATTTGAACTACGGATCTCTCGGCCTCTAGCCGTTTGCTCTAACCACTGAGATACCATGGCAACATGCCGGCACGGTATTAAATTTCTCAACTGACTCGTATGTTTCCCGGTAAATCACAAAGTGGTCAGAATGTGAGGAGACATGTCCCATTGCTGACTTAAAATTCTGTAAGCACTTTAAGACCCGGACTTCATAGTTTAGCCAACTATTAGATCATTTTGTGTTAATTTAAATGTTGTTTTTTTCACAAGTCGTGTGTAGCACAGTGGTTAGATAGGTATTTCATTAACAGGAATAGTTTTATTACTTACTTCCTGAGAGAAATAAAGGAATCCACTAGACTAAAGACCAGATTATTTGAAATCTGGTCGTTAATTGATAACATTGGACTTTCAACATCTTTGAAAAATCTGGAGTTATAAACAAATGAGGATTTTGGTTTGACAAAAGTATAGGCATTATAAATGTTAATGAGGAAAATGGTTCACTCCACAAAAAGCTGTTTTATTTATATATATATATATATATATGGTAAAAGTTTTATAGATAGATATATAACCTTTTTGAGAAAATCGAAAAAGTGTTGCTGGCAAAGGGCAGTCTGGAGTAGGGGTATTTTCCTGAAAATATTAGAGGAGCATCCGAGGAAGATATTGAAATTTAATACCAAGTTTGCCAAGACTGCCTCTGAGGTCGAGTGATCAACTTCTGGTTTCTCGCCCAGACGTTCTAGGTTCGATCCCGGCTGGGGCGGGCAATTTCTCTTTAGCTAGAATCATTTCTTATCCGCTTATTCCCCAAGGAGTCTGAAAGTATTTACGTGGGAATGAATGTGTGTATAGTAGTATAATAGTGATAAAAACATTAGGAAACCCTGCAGTTCAGCGAGAAAAACACCAGTTGTTTCTAAAGTAAAGCCCCCGATATGGGAGACAGTATAAATTAATTAGAAAAAAAAAACAGTTTGGTTTCAACCGTCTTTTCGTTTTAGAGTTATGCTATTCATACACACAGAAACACGGACTGATTCTAAAAATGCCTTTTCTGCAATCAGGGGCTCACATAACATTCATTTCTGGTGAGATTTCGCTATCGAATTTTCCGAACCTTCTCTGCTAGTCTTGCTCAAGTATATTCATCTACACCTCAGAAGATAAACATGTAACGATGTATGCTTTTGTGCCAAAATACTATTTGCAACGTATATTTTATTATTTACTAAGATGTGATAAGCATGAAAGTTAAACAAATATAGCAATATATGCCGCTTCATGAAGGAGCATGACCGAAGACGTTATCCCGTGTGGAAGCCTTCCTTTAATTGTTACTTGAACTACGGCTCAGATCTCGAAAGACGTTAAACCCATACAAACCGCAGACTTCTTTCTCCTCGGTAGTCGACCACTTGATCTGAAGTTAGCAAACGAAGCTCAGCGGGGACACATTGAGAGCCACTGAATCGTGAAATGGCTTAAGAAAGACCTTAGAGAGGAAGCTGATAATCGCTGAAGCCTTCCTAGTCAAGAGGTGGGATTAATGTCGGATATTACCACCGGCTGCAACAAAAAACTCCAAGGCACCATACTGTCAGGCGTTGTTGGTTAGTCTCTTCTTGTAACAATCGTTAGATCCCCCCTGAAGATACTATATACCAGAGGACTGCAAGGGCCTGGCCTGCTCGATATGAATTGATACGGAACCCGAGAAAAGGTTATGGCTTACCACCTATATTGTATACGTTTACCAAAAATAATTCCTAAGAGGCTACTAAAACGATACTATTCTGAGTAAATCTATTATTTTAAAGTGATCTTAAGATTAATTATTATTTGAGCACAGAAAAACATGTATATTCATTTTTCCCGTTTTATCTGCATTTATCTACATTACTCAAAAACACAATGAAATAAACTGTAACATGACAGAACATTGGAAGATGATTAAGAAGAATCCGCCAAAACTTTCCATATTAAGATCCTGGGAGTGTTTAACAACATAATACTGAAAAAGAAAGAAAGAAAAACGTTCAGTTCAGAGACCAAAAAACAAGTTGTTTCTCAGGTCAAAGTCCCCGATATGACTATATAATTTTAAGAGGACTATATAAATGATACATTTATACGGTAATAAATATTCCTTAACACTATTAAAATATAATACAAATTTTGAGCGCCAAAAAATTCTCTTCAACCCAAATCAATATATTTAATTGAATCTAAACCAATTATTAAAGGCTTAATAGTATTTGCAGTTTTGGGGGGAAAGTTATTAAATTGAGTAATTTTGTTTACCATTTATTATAAAAATAATACCAATTAAAATATTCCATATCGAGATTTCCACCGCAAATACACGTTATAGGTCTAGTGAACCACTCACTCCCAAAACGATATTTTAGAAAAGGCTCCGTAACAGAAAATAAAACAAACAAACAAATAAATCGAAAAAAAGTCCAGTTTTCTTACTATGATTGTTGTGATCTAGTTCCAACTTTTCACTGTCACTTCACTTGGTTATCATTATTACTTCACTTTCGACGAAATACACACGACTTAGCCTCCTCTCCTGAACAGTTCACACGCTGGAGAGTCCAACACAAGATTCTGAATGTCTCGCAGCATTCGCTGCACGTCACAGCAATCATGAACTCGCTCGGAGAATAGCAGCTTTCGTCCACCCAAAACATTCGTTGACACAACTAGTTGATCAAATAGTTCATTATTCACTTTCCCACTGCATGACCCATCCGATCACGCTTATATAGCTGCTGATATCTCCAGAGAACATCCTAGAACGTTCTGAAAGCTTTCTGGTGCACAGAAAATGACACTTCCAGAAACTTGGAACGCCATTGCGTTCACAGAATTTCATTCCGGGTTTTTCACTGTTTAAGTAGGCAAATGTTTTCGAGAAACTTACCTAGCTTTTTACGTGTAAATAAAAGTCATTTTGCATTATCTAAACAACAGCTCCAACGACTTTAATCAAAATATTCTATATTTGAGATATTCATATCGCTTTTTGTATGAATACTACGTTACATAAGGGATGTGTATATGCAAATTAGTTGTGCTAGAACTCGTGTAGGATTAGAGATATGGCGATTCCGGAGGGGATTCGGCACTGATTCAGAGAAACTTCTGTATCTTCCCCTGGAAAGAGTGCCCCGAGTGGGAGGGATGAGGCAAGAGGAGACACCGGTTGGTGGGAACCACGAGTGACGGCACAGCAATGAATGATGCCTGCAGTTTCCAGATTCAACATCCCGGTTGTTGGATAGGCAGACAAGGAACCCTCGCCCCACCTAAAGGTAATATCACCCAGCCAATATCGCCTGAGCTCATCCTATTTCCCTGCCATGCTGCATCGAAACACCGTAGCCGATTTTTCCTACCCTTTAAACAGACTAAACGAGTTGATGGGCAAATGAAATGATTAATGAAACAATATGGAGAGGTGGAAAATTCGGAGGACAGAAACCACTCCAGCATTCGCCTGATGAACCAGTGGAAACCCCGAAAAAAACTTATGAGACAGACTGGGCGGTTGCGGGGAATCGAACCCGTGTAAGAATTCGTCTACACTATCACATAATAGTATTTATTTTCTCCACTATGTACTATGTATGTACGTATTCGACTTAAAAAAAAATTGATACCGAGATGTACATGTTTTAGGTATATTTATATTCCCCGAATAAAAATAATAATAGAAAAAGATGTGGCGCGCGTGCATGTGTATGTGTGTGTCTGTGTGTGTGCGCGCGTGCGCGCGCACGTACATATATATATACATTTGTATGTGTGGCAGACAGTATAACTCGAAAAGTCCGTTAAATACCAAACTTGGTATTTAAGTTCAGTATCTTCCAAGGATTCTACACGAAAATTATTATAAGTAATGCCACGAGCGTTTTCCTTTTGTCCTAAGAGATGAAAACACGAGTTGTATTTGATAAGACAATTCAGCGAAATAGATTATTAATAATTTGTAATATATAGGAAGGAAAGTTCTATCAGGTTATGATTGTAATAATTACATTAGTTCTCAAATGGTAATGACGCTTTCGACCATGTTTATTTACTGTTTTTTTTTTCTTTCTTCACTGTCTCTTAAATTATTATATAGCCGACCGTGTCTACACCAATGTATGAATATTGATACAACAATAGAAATATGGAGAAATTATTTTATTTCAGCTTTTAATAGGTAATACAACAAAAGGAAATAAACGAGATTTTATTTGAGGTTATTGCACTCATCTCATACATAAGAAATACAAATAATGATTATTTTAAGTTTTTTTTTTTTATATAACTATATACATTATGAACTGAATAAAACTTTAAATAAACCCTGTAACTGAATTAATTGAAAGTACAATTGTGGAACTGACAGATATTAAAAGTAAAGGTTGGCTGCCCGTATTGTTACCTTCTTACCAATAACCAAGACATGAGATTAAACATACGAATGTCAGATGCGACAAGATTTCAAAGAAATGAACATCAACTGCGATGCGATTTTTCGCTCCAGTCAGATGACCGCGATTGGTAGAAATTGCCTAATTTTAGCCATTTCATTGGCGCTTTAATAGTGGAATTGAATTGTCAGGAAAATCCCCCACCGCCCACTACATTTTATATGGAATAGTTTTTGAAAATGTATATGTCCTCTTAAATGACTAACGATCAAGACATAAATAGTATTTGATCAATGGTATTTTGACGACCATATCAGACATATGTTATTTGATCAAAATACCATATTTTTAAGATATTTTTACAATAAAAGAAATCTATGTCTTGAATTTTCTGTAAATAGCCCCTGAAGACGTCTTCATTCTGAATGACTTTTATATAACTGGTAAACCGTAACACAAAGACAAAAAATGTAGATCTTGTTAAAGCACCCAAATTAATTTTCTATGTTATTGGCTTCAATATTAAACTAACTACACTTTTGTCAAACGGCAAGTCATCTTTCGTGTCATCTCTCATTTGTTTTATACCTATTCATGCAAAGGGAACTGAATTTCAATTGTTTCGCATAGCGACCAGCTTTAAAACATTTAACTATCATTTTAGCCTAGTGTAATCCCTTATTTCCCTCCTACTTATAAGGAATCAAGTAATAAGACAAATTCTGCTAATGTTTATCTCGATTGGTAAGATGCAAATGAAAGAATAACCTTTTGTTATAATTGTTTGTGTAACATAGCCATTTGAGTGAAACGTGTCAGATTGTTTATGTAAACATTGTACACTATAAATGGATGAAAGAACATATATTCATCCATATAATGGAAAGTTCTGCAAAGGTTCAAATTTATTCTCTGGGTTGGAAGTAGCTTTTTTGATGTTACTATTATTATTAATGGTCTTCGAACACAAAAATCGAGTTCGGATTCTGGAATTCAGCTACATTATTTTCCTGTACTTTCTGATATGTTTTTGTGGAGAGTGTTTTGAAAGCTTAAAGAGAAAATAAATCGTAAACTAAAGTTGGATTCCAGAGAAGCAACATTTGAGCAACTTGTCATATTCGACAGTGACGCATACAGAAGTCATCTGTCAATTCGGGGAACGGGATGCAGCATGGTATGCGACATGTTGTTCCTCTGTTGATCCCACAAAGGTGCCGCAAGCGTCAAAATCGGCTTATCGGAGAGTGTCGGCCTGGATCTGAGGGTCCGAGGTCGGTTCGACAGGATGGGGTGATGGATGTCTTAGTAGCAGCCACACGGCTTCCTTTACCACTTATTTATTCTCATATGTGCTCTACAAACTAGTCACACAGAAGCTTCTTTTATGTATTTATTATTCACTCAATTTCCAATCCCTTGTCAAGTACCAAACCACAGTCATTTATAAACTTCTCCGTGTCTAATTATTGTTCTCTTGATTTACTTCTCTCCATAGCTTCCATAATCACCTTTTTAGTTTCTCTACACATACTATGTACATAATGTATGGAGAAGGTATTGCATTCCACCCAAAAAGTATTTTCAGAAAAAGGTCCGTGTGTGTATGAGACTGTGTGCCCGTGTGTCAACGTGTCTGTGAACACAATAACTCAAAAACGAAAAGTCGGTAAAATACCCAACTTGGTATTTAAATTTAGTATCTTCCAAGGATACGACACGAAGATTTGAAAGAAAATTCCCCACCCCCAACTACCTTTTACATGGAACTCTTTCGAAAATTTTGATTTTCTCAAAACTGGCTCGAACAATTTTGATTAAAATACCCTATATAAAAGATATTTATATTGCAAAAAAATATATATCTTGAATTTTCTGGGAATAGCCTCTAAATACCTCTGTATTCTGAATGAATTTTGAGTAACTTGTAAACCGTAAGAGATAGACAAAAACTTACTAGACAAAAAATGTAGATCTCGTCAAGACACTCAATTTGTGTCCTTACGTTTTTGTTGTGGAGATTAGTTTCCGATATATGCCTTGGAGATAGCCGTTTCCAATATATTTCTTGTTATTGGTTTCAATTGTGAGGTACTTATACTTTTCTCAATCAGACAGTGTCCGTTTTCTTTTGTTCTACTCCTGGCCAAGCAAAGAAGCGATTTGATAACGACAGCTTTTAAAACATTTGACTATCACTGTAGCATAGCGCATTCCTTTAGTTCTCTTCTACTTATAAGGAACCAAAAAGCTAATGTTTATCTCGATTAGCATGGTGTAGAAAGATGAATAATCTTTTGTAAGAAGTTTGTTTGTAGAGCAGTTAGAGAAGGTCATGTGAGTGTAACACATCAGATTTGTTGTTGTTATTATTATTATTATTCACTCAATTTCCAATGTTATTTACATTTCTCATCAGGTGTCAAACCACAGTCATTTATAAACTTCTCCGTGTCTAATCATTGTTCGCTTGATTCTCTTCCATAATTCCCTTTTTTCTTGTCATTCATTTTCCTCTTTTCCTTCTTATGAAATGCATTCCTTTGCCAAACTTGCTAATATTGCTTCACTCATTTCTCACACTTGCCCATACCAAGTTAATTGTCTCGATATCTGTTACAAAACATTTTATTATACTCTGACTAATTATTTCATATCTTATTGTTTCTGTTTATGAACCGTTGCTGACCGTCTTTAATACATCTCCGTTGCCAAAAATATATTTAAAATCCTTTGCCAATTTTCAAATAAAACTCTAAATTGTATAGAAATAAAAGCAATACAAAAAAGGTAAGCATGCAACGTCAACGTTTTATCCCTGAAAATGTTCGTGTTACATCCTTGGAAAATAAAAAAACTTAAATACCAAGTTGGGTATTTAACGGAGTTTTCGTTTTTAAGATATGCTGTCCACAGACACACACCTGACCTTTTTCTAAAATGCTTTTTATACGTGGGACCTTAAAACATGTATTTCCGGTGAAATCTTGGTGTTGAATGTTTGAGTGGAGTACAGTATCTTCTCTATCTACTATGTGCATTGCACATATGTGACTCTGCCGGGATTCGTGCCATTGACTTTCGGTTGTGTCTATGTGAAAACGCATTGCCGTAGCAAAAGCTCAGCGGTATTGCGTGGCTCGCAAAGTCAGTTTTTCAAATGTCATTCCAGCTTACCATAGGCGATCTTTAGGGCATATCTGTCAACGAAATGAGGCTATTGGGCACTTCAAAACAATAATGTGAAATACAAGTACTGCACTAAATGAACAGAAATACTTGATTTTAAAACCAGAAATGAAAGAAGGAAATTAAACAATCTGAAGTGTTACGCTCAAGTGGCTTTCTCTAGCTGCTCTACAAATTTCTTACAAAAGATTATCCTCCTTTATACACAATGTTAATCGAGATAAACATTAGCAGAATGTTCTTATTACTAAATTGCTTATAAGTAGAAGGAACTAAAGAAATGCGCTATTCTAAAGTGATAGTCAAATGTTTTAAGAGCTGTCGTTATACGATTGTCATTGCAAATCACTTCTTTGCTTGGCCAGGAGTAGGGAAAAAAAAAAAAAAAAAAAAAACACTGACACTTGCTCTCTGAGAAAAGTACTGCACAATTGAAACCAATAACAAGGAATATCATGGAAACGGTTACCTCCACAACAAAAACGTAAAGGATATAAATTGCATGTTTTGACGAGATCTACATGTTTGTATAGTAAATTTTTGTATATCTGTTGTGGTTTAACAGTTAAGCAAAATTCGGCAAGATTATTCCAGAATTCAGAGGTATTCCCAGAAAATTCAAGATATACATTTCATTTTTAATATACATTATTTTAATCAAAATCGTTAGCCATTTTTGAGAAAAGCAAAATTTTCGAAATTTTTTCCATGTAAAAGGTAGTCTGTAGTAATGGGATTTTCTTGAAAATCTTTGTGTCGTATCCTTGGAACATACTAAAACTAAATATGAAGTTTGGTAATTAACGGTGTTTTCGTTTTTGAGCTATACAGCCCACAGACACACACATACACACACACAGACAGACACATGCACACGGACATTTTTCTAAAAATGCTTTTTTTTTTTTTTTTTTTTATTCAGGGGTCTCAAAACATATATTTACGGTGAAATCTCGGTATCGAATTTTTGGTTGCATTACAATACCTTTTCTATACACTATGTACATAGTACGTATAGAGAAAGTAAAAGTGATATAGAATAAAATTAAACAAATGGAATAAGAATGAATGAGGAAAACGTTAAGGTGAATGAACGAGCGTTGTTAGCAATAACTTCCTCGTGTGTGGGAGCAAGCGGAAGTGACGCTCTGGTTTTGGAGCGCTTTCCTGCTCTTTTTGCGAGCGTAGCACTAAAGAGGTCAGTCAACATGCCGCCGCCTTCGGGTCCCGGAAGTGTTATCTCTTAGACCTTATCAGCGAGTATGACCATTCATAAATCACGTCGTGCACACTGCGTACGCTTCAGCTGAAATTCACTTGGGATTACCGTCTCGATACTTCACATCGATGCTATCGCGTCGAAACCTCGGATTAGCTAGTCCACCCACGAATCTTTCTACATAGCTAGGTAACTCTACTTACCTATTTGTCATTTTATATGCATGGCGTAGCGTGTTTGTAGTGTAGTGATCAGGGTTCCAAATGCAAATGTTCCCTAACTGAACGCTCTCTAAGAATTATAATTGTGTATGCGGAAGTAATACGTAATTGTAAACTTCACATTATCCCACAAACATAGCGAAGGGGCATAAGGAGAGGCAAAGCAAAAGAGAGAGAGAGAGGTCTCTTGGGTTCCTCGGTAATAACATAAAACGCATTACAATCAATTGATATGATATCGCCATTGTTATCATTAAAATCCGGATTTATATGCGAAATGCATTATATTTTTATATACTTAAAAGTATGTGAAAATATAAATCACACTTTAACAGAAAATCTTACTATGTACTTATATAATATATGTACTTATTCTGGGAGAAAAGCACATTTTAATTTGTTAATGCTTTACTCTTGGATGGGGTATTAAATTATATTTTTCCTGTTTAGCTAATCAATAACGACTAATACTTAAAAAAAACTTTCCGAAATGAATATATACCTAATTAAAGAAGTATATACCTTACAAAACCTTATTCTATTTCATGCTAACCAGGATAAACATTAACAAGCATCGTATTATTACGTATTTCCTTATAGGTAGAAAGGGAATAAGGGAATACGCTAAAACGATAGTCAAATCTTTTAAGAGTTGTGATGACATTGAAGTTAGATTCTCTTTGCAAGCCCAGGAATAAAACCACAAACAAATTTCTTCTCATTTGATAAAGTATAAATATTGTAAAATATAACCCAGTAACAAGAATATATGTTTAGGTGTTTTAGTAGTAGTATTTATTAAGTACATAATAATATATTACTTGCGTCAAACAGTCCCATATGCCGGGTGTCCGTACATGCTCACTAAAGACACCTACTTGTATTTAAAATGTTATATACGCCTATTTTACATACATAAATACACACAAGCTACAACAACAACAACAAGAAACAGCCACAAAAAAAAAAAAAAAAGAAGAATCTAATATAACACATACACACAATCACAACTTCACCCCCGTATATTCACGTATAGATAATTCGCATACCAAGTATGTCTTTACAATATATACAGAAATATAAAAATATCTTAGTATAGGTACTTCCATTAAGTTTGAGCTCAAGCCAGTTTTGGTTGTTTACAATAAATTCGCAGCATGATTCTCTGTCTAAAAATACTTCCGGTTATAATTTACCCTAATATATTGCAGCTGCACACAATCTGCCAAAACATGCGTTCAGTCTTCCTAATCCCCGCTTAATGGGCAAACCCTCCTACCTTACGAGTTTTCCACCCTCCACCCTTCCCTTCTCTTTGAAAGGGAAGTAAAGCCGTTTGGCTCGTGTAATGTTTATTTACGAGTAAAAGAATCCCATATCTTGAAAGAGAAATTCCCTGGGTAAAACTCCATCATTTTCACCTCCGTAAATTGTGATTTAGTCCTATGGTGCTATCTATGAACGATGAACTAATTCCTCGTCACCACGTGTACATAGTAACGAAATCGCGAATTAGACGTTTTATCGATCAAGGCGGCGGCACCGTAAGTGAATGGTTAGACCGCTCGCCTACCATCTAGGCGTCCTAGGTTCAATCCCAAGCGCCCGCATGTGGGATTCGTGGTGGACGAAGCGGCGCCTGTGCGGGTTTTCTCCAAGTCCTCCGGTTTCCCCTGCCAGTTTCCGCCGCCACTCGTTCCATCAATTGCTCCATCATCACCTTTCCAATCAATTTCGCTTACATTTCATATCATCCACTTCCTCATGTTCATGCCTGGCTACGGGCCGACCCCTCGTAATAGGTTCTCCATTCTGTGGTTTCGTGCCGTTGGCTCCCCGACAGGCTTCTGACCTCTAGGCATTGATTTGTGAGCCCTAGGGGAGGTGTCAGTCCCACAAATACGGAGAGGGTAAGCCGATTACGAAACCGATCAAGGCAACCAAATACGCCAAAATACACCATATGGAACTTAGTTGTACTCATAATTCAAATTGTCTAGGAAATTAGAACCATACACTTGTCTTCTAAGTTGCCAGGACACGAATGTCAGTAATTCATGTAGTAAAGCTTTAGAGATTCTGTTTCATACATTGCCCAAATTATACAAACCCTTCATTGCTCCTTGGTTTATGGGGAGTGAAACTCTTGAAGAGGCAGAAGGAGATAGAGAAAAAAAAAGTAGCTGGGTGGGAACTTACACAGCCCATAGTGAGTCTGGTAGATGTGTTGTAATTTATTTACCGGAAGTGTGTCTAATGTCTGTTTTTTTTTTCTTCTTCTCCTTTACTTGCATGTGAGATTTCTTTTTTATAGAGACAACGAAGCATGTCATTAGACCCATGATGCATGTAAGGATTTCTACAGGCTTGATAGATGTGTTACCACATTTAAATGTTCTAATCTATTTTTAAATTTGCATTGGCAGTATTCACAATGAGGCGCTCGAAATCTATCTGGTTGAATAACCGCCAAACTATATTGATTTTGGCAAACCTTTTTATAGTTCTTTCTCGAATTGTCCTCCTCTTTGTAGAACTTAAAAAAGTCTGTCGAGGATCAAACAAACTCTGATCCATAGTATATCCAGGGAGGATGGTGTCTGATGTGAACAAGAACGAAATGAAATGTAGTATGAAAGGGGTGATAGAAAAATTACGAATTAGATTGTCCAACCCAACATTCACCTAACAGATGAAAACCGCGAAAATCTTCAGTCAAATTAGTCTACCCCAGTGTTTTGAATTCGGGACCTCCCAAAGTGGGTCATCCGTTACCGCATGAGCCAACCCATTGATGACAATGTGGTTTCACTAGGGCAAAATACTTATAGTGCTTGTAAAAGCACTCTTTAAATAACTACTTTTAATTAAAAAATACAATATTTTTACTCTAAAATTCTAGATTTAAATGTATCCTTAAATAGGTTTTGCTACTTTTCACGTGAGATTCTATATAATGCATGACTATGTTGGTACAGCTTCTGTCATGCCCCTCAGCTGGTTCCAGCAGCCTGTTTAATGCTAGGATCAGCTGAAAAATTCAGTGCCACAGCCCGGATTTGAACATAGCTCTCCCACTCTCCGTGTGGTTGCTCTAACCATTTAACTACTGTGATAACATGCTGGCATTATATTCAAATTTTTCTCATTTAAAATCTTTATCGTTACTGTCTCTTTCCCACTTGTGTTCATCAAGTTTCTTATCTCCTGTATTCAGTTAAACAGTGAACAATAATGTTCTGCTCCCCGTACATAATACATCCTCATCCTTTTCAAAAGTGAAACTCCTCTCCATATCCAAACTAATCTTTCCCTTTCCTGTTTCTTACACACCTTCCTCTCTCTTAACCATTCTCTTTGTATTTGTTTCTATATACACTAATGGTGTACTAAGTTTCTGCTATTTATATTAAATCTAAGCATCATTGCTGTCTACGTTTGTGAACTGTTATAGTATTATTGAAATGATAGGTACGCGCCATGTGGACATCATTTATGTGCTGTTTTTCACTCCACACACAACGCCTACCTGTTTTGTAATGAAGTACCTTAATTACCCCTAGTTTTAGTCGAAACTATTAAGCATCATAAAAAAAATGAGCGTCTCTGCTTTTAATAATGTGGGCGCGACTTATTGCTGAAACCTGATAACCTCTCCACCCTGTCTATCCGTGACGTAATTAATGCATAGCCCACCGTGTTTCCTTAAGCGTAACTCACGGCCGTATGACGGTCACGTTTTAGATTAAACTTTTCAGTTTTTATTGATTGGTATACTCTGGCACAATAACGGTCACTCCTTGGCTCCAGGTTTATGACTGAGTAACACAATTAAAATAATTAGCTCAACAAGCCCTAAGGAGGAGAAAGCTAAATTTTATATTTATAGGAATTGAAGACATGTGCAGGTTAGAGGGAAATTACACAAAGTCTCTTCGCTGTCTTACACCATAAATAAATCTTTCCAACCTTGAGGAAAGCACTTTAGATAAATCTTCCCGCAGCTGTAACTCCCGAGCAACAGTTTTCACCAAGTAGCACGTATACTGCAAACATTTTGAAATTTCTTATTCTTTTCCTTCTCATCCTTACTTTTTCTACCACTGCATGTTAGGTAGAGATGTAACATTTCACCAAATATTCAATGAAGAGACTTCACTGCAAAAAGGTTTAAATGCCCTGAATTACAAAAATGCCTAATAGTCCATCCGATTTTATTTAGAATACCTTGATGTTTGATGTCTGAAACCTTTTCATAACAAATAACACTATATTTGCCAATAGCCTCTGAAGTCCTCTTCATTCCGGATGACATTTGCATAACTTTTAAACTGTAAAGAATAGAGAAAAAAATCTGTTTTTCATTCACATGACTTTCTGTATCTTCTGCAAACAAACTATTCTTACAAAAGATAATTATTTTATTTACACCATGCTAATGAAGAGAAGTATCACCAAAAATTGTCTTGTTACGTACTTTCTTATAATTAGAATGGAAATAAGGGAATACACTACTAGAATAAAGCGACAGTCAAATCCTTTAAAAGATATCGCTATGCAATTGTAATTGAAATTTGGTTCTCTTTTCAAGAATAGGAGTAAAGCAAAAGAAATATAAAACAATTGAGGACTTCCCGTTTGTGAAAAGTTTAAGAATTTTAAAATTGAAGCCAGTAACAGGGAACATCTCAGAAATGGTTAGGCCACAAAAATCAATAAATAAAAAAAAATAAAAAAACTATACGACTTGGTGTTTTAACGAGATCTGCATTTTTGTGTAGTAAGTTTTGGTCTATCTCTACGGTTTACCAGTTATGTAAAATTCATTCAGAAAGAAGTGGACTTCAGTAGTTACCCCAAAGAAATTCAGGATACACATTTTATTTGCCATTTAAATATATTTAATGTACCGCATTTTAATAAAAATCGTTAGAGCCATTTTAGAACATAAAATATTTTGAAAAATGTCCCATGTAAAACGTAATTTGCGGTGGAAAATTGTTCCTTAAAATCTTCGTGGAAGATGCGAAACTTACATACCAAGTTTTTTATTAAAAAGGGACTTTTAGTTTTTGAGATATGCTGTCCACACACACACGCGTGCGTACCTTTTTCTAAACATGCTCTTCTGGATTCAGGTGTCCTCAAAACAGTATTACGGTAAAATCTCGGAATCAAATTTTTTAGTGAAATACAATATCTTCTTTACCTGCTATGTACTTGTACATACGTCCTAGAAACATGACACATTCGCTAAAGTATCTTTCTTCTTTTCTTTTAGTCCATTTCTGAGATATCCCTGTTTCAATTTTGAAATACTGGTTATAGGTTTTCTAAAAATATTTTCTGCAATCAGGGGCCCTCAAAACATGAATTTACGGTAATATCTCGCAATCGATTTTTGGGTGAAATACAGAACCTACTTCATCTGCTATGTGCGTTGTACGTACGTCCTAGAAACATAATAGATTCGTTAAAGCATCTTTCTTGTTTTTTTTAATTAGCAATTTCCGAGATAGCCCTGTTTCAATTTTGAAATATTGGTTATAGGTTTTCTAAAAATCTTCTCTGGATTCAGCGGTCCTCAAAACATGCATTTACGGTAAAATCTCGCAATCGATTTTTGGGTAGAATACAATACCTTCTTTGACTGTTTATATTGTACATGCGTGCTAGATACATGATCGATTCGTTAAAGGAACTTTCTTCTTTCTTTTTTTTTAATTAGCTATTTCCGAAGTATCCCTGTTTCAATTTTGAAATACTGGTTATAGGTTTTCATTCTCCTAGGATTTCAAAGCCATAAGATAGTGACAAGCTCGTAAAATATATTACGGTCGCCTGGGGTCGATCCCATCTATGGAGTTTGCGAATTGTAAGTTGCGTATAGGACCGCTATCCACTGAGCGTCGTGAGGAGGGTGAGGTACTGCGATAGAAACTTGACCAAATAAACTAACTTTTCGGCTGGAAGAAATATGATTCTGGCCTGATCACCTCCGTATCGGTTCCATGTTTGCCCACCTCTGCCATATATACGTAGTTTGTAATAATAACTATTTCCGAGATATTCCTGTTTTTTTGTTTTGTTTTGTTTTTTTTAATTTTGAAATACTTAAATTTTTCTCAAACGCCAAGTTGCCTTTCGTTTCTTTTCTCTTTCTTCACTCCTAACCATGCAAAGAAAACCAATTTTCAGTTGCAATCACTTTAGCCTAGTGTATTCCCTTATTTCGCTTCTGCTTACTTATAAGACCATTTCTGCAAATGTTTACCTCGATTAGCATGAAATAGTTCGATATATTTTGTAACAATGGTTTATTCGTAGAACAGGTAGAGAAGTCATATTAATGGAACACTTCAGATTTTTTACTTTCTCTACAAATGTGCAATGTACTCAGTACGTATTGTATTCCAAACAAAAATACCGAGGTACATGTTTTGAGACCCCCTGTATCTCCTGTTTAAAAAGTTTGTGTTTGGTGTATGCGAACAAAATAATTCACAAATAAAAGTTCTTTTAATACCAATATTGATATTTAAGTTCAGCATCTTACCGTGAGCATTTTCGAAAAATGTTGATTTTCTCAATAATTGATTTTAATTAAAGTGTCCTATGTTTAAGATAATTTCATGAACAGCCCTTGAAGTACTCTTCATTCTGGATGACCTGGTGAAGTGTAAGACAAAATCTTATTATACAAAAATGTAGAACAGAAAATCTACGTCAGATGCTTTTTTGAGCAAACAATTTCCGAGATATACGTATTTATTGGTGCACATTTTCCAAACCTTAAACTGTCTCAAACAGGAAATCATCAATCGTTTAACTTTTGTTTTACTCTTAGCGACCAGATTTGGCTATCGCTTTAGCCTAGTGTATCTCCCCTTATTTACCTTTTAATTTTAAGAAACTAAGTAATAAGACCATTTCTGCTAATGTTTATCTCGATTAGCTGAAATAGAAGAAAGTAGAAAAAGACTGCGATGTGAAGCAGGTGTCCCAAGTTGCAGCTACATGTGTAGCAGAAGAGATGCTGTTGGGGTTGTGATTATGGAAGTTTCACATTGTGGTATCTCTAGCAACAGGAACAATAATTAGCTTTAACAGGTTTTGGGGAATTAGCTTTAACACTAAATTCGGCCCCACGTGGCATTTAAGTTTGCGTACCTGTTCTATAGTTCTGATTTTAATTCGGCTTGTTGACGAAAGTACAGTTGATCGTTTTATATGGCTCAGACTAGCCTTTATTTTATTTATGCCTAAGGCCGCGAATGCAGAATGACAACAAAGCATAGCTGAAGAATCGGCCTATCTAAAACCCCAATTATCAGCGCGACAAAGAACCAGAAACTACTGGCGATTACTTTTGTAGTGTTGCACTGCATTCTAGAAAGAAATTGTTGGTGCCAAACTAGCATACATATACCTTCTGTCAAGAAAGTACCGGGAATTGATCATTTAAAAATCCTGTTTAAAAAGGGATTCAAAATTATTGTTGTCGCTAAGTTGGTACAGCTTTCCTCTATACCCACGCGGAGTTTGATCGTCATCTGTCATCTAGTTTGTTTACAGTACGCCATTTTGTTAGTTCATCTCAAAGGTCATTTGCGATTTTACGATGGATACAAATATAGCAAATGGTATTTCGTCTGCCGGATCGCTGAAAATGAACAGAGGGCTTACGGTGAATCAACTTTATCAAAAACACGTGCATATGAGTGTACAGTGCATTCAAAAGTGGTCGAGATGTGGTGGAAGATTTGCCTCGCTCTGATCGGCCATCAACGGTTTCAACTGAAGTGAACATCGCTAAAGTGAAGAAAATGGTGCCTGAAAATCGTCATTTAGGTATGAGAGAGATTGCCGCTGAACTTTCTGTGCCTCACAAATCGATTCGTACCATTTTAAACGATTGTTTGGGCAGCGTTGCAGCTCGGTTAGTTCCGAAAGACTTGAATTTTCTACAAAAATTCAATCGCATAAGGATTGCTGAAGACATGCTAGAACGAGCCAGTTCCGACCCCACATTCATGAAACGCATTGTAACTGGTGATAAGACGTGGGTTTACGAGTTTGACACTCAAACCAGTCAACAAGCTTCCGAATGGCGCTTTCCAACTGAACCGAAACCTAAAAAGCACGTCAAACTCGATCAAAACTGAAGGTCATGTTGACAGTTTTTTTCGACTATCGCGGTGTCGTGCACTCAAGAGTTCTTACCAGAAGATCAGATGGCAAATAAAGACTATTTGCTGAGCGTTATGCGGCGTTTGAGACAACAAATACGGCGAAAAAGGCCAAATTTGTGGAACGACAACTCATGGATTCTGCACCACGTAACGCACCAGCTCACAAGGCTGCTATTGTGAACGAATTTCTGGCCAAAAACTCAACAAATGTCATCGAACAACCATCGTATTCACCTGATCTGGCTCCGGCTGATTTCTTTCTCTTTCCAAAACTCAAGTTACCACTTCGAGGCACCCGTTTTCAGTCGATAGAAGACATAAAGGAAAATTCGCGGCGACAATTGACATCGATTCCTAAAAGTGCCTACAAAAAATGTATTGATGATTGGATTATTCGTTGGCATAAATGTATAATTTCAAAAGGGGCCTACTTTGAAGGCGATAACATAAAATTGTATGAATAATTCATTTTTTGTGTTTTATTGGCAAATTCCCGGAACTTTCTTGCCACAGTAGTATTATAGGAATACCTAACGGATCGCTAGTCGTAAATGCGACATATATAACTATGCATAATCTTAAAGATGAATCAACGATGACTAAAAACAAATCGCCCCTGCTTTAATACGAGTTGCATCCGAAAAGGCAAAAACACGCACCAAGACAGTGAGGTCGTTTCAATCATATTTTAAGTAAGAATCCAGTGCTCCTAGCGCAGTTGCTGAAGAAATTGATATCCATGTCAGTGTTTATTAGGTTATATAGAGAGAATTTAGACAGTGGACTGTAGTCTTAATGGCGGAATGAGCAGCTGTTTCCGGAAAGAGCACAGGTTTTGGAGCAGCATGTGATGTTGCATGCTTGAGAGAGCAGGTTGTTTTACATAATTTTTTGTCGTTATCAGGAGTCAGTGTTTGTTTACCTATTTGCTATGCCTTACCTCTTGCGGTGTGTCCGGGTCAAGTCAGTGTCGAACTGGCAAGCTTTTCTCTAATCTTGCTTCCAGAGAAGCAGTGGTGAACTGTGTGCAACGCTGTTTTTGTGTCATTTATAGATTAGACGGCGCCCTTTCAGTGCCCTGTTATGACTTGGGGTTGAATCCAAGTGCAAATTTCTTAGTAAAGTGCATGTAAAAACATGTATTCTTTATAATATTGATTCTAGAGAGATTCCATAAGGTAAATTAGTGTAAATGCGATTCAAAGCATTATATATGTACAACATAATATTTTTTCAGAAATATTGTTTTTATATAATAATTTGTAACTTAAATAGCGTAATGCAAATTAGATATGTGTTATAAATATTTGAAATGGGGAATATTTGGGCAGGAAGAAATAACTCACAAAGCGGATAATTATTAAAATTTGAAATAATATTCTCCATGAACAATAAATAATTAATACCTAGCTATAAATTTAATGAATAAATGAGCAAATATATGTTTAGTGTTATTAATGCACCAGAATCTTAATCATATTGGTAAAGCTAACGTTTGGCAAAAGCTAGGACATCAATGAGAATAGGGTTTTCCAAATTAAAAGGGTTAGAGGGCCACGTGAGAAGCCAAAGGCATGACAGCGGACACTTGAAAATAATACCAATATTTGTGAAATTCTACAAATAGAATAAAGAGGCAGTGATGGAACAATAGGCATAGTTTAAACGAAAACAAGGTTCGAAGATTAAATTAGTTTAATTGTTTCAAATACAATTTTGCAAATGTTGAAATTAAAAAGATATAACTATTACAATTGAATTTTGGAAAAGATCACTCAGAAATGTCAGTTTAATTTGAACTTAACATTTAACTTGACAAAAAGAAGCTATCAAAAAATAGTTATATGTATACTCTAATCTTTAGCCAAATTTAATTTTAAAAATTTTGATGTGTTACATTCACATGATTTTCTCTACATTTCTGTAGCAAATTATTCTTAAAAAGCTTATTCTTCTATCTACTTCATTCTAATCGAAATAAACATTATCAGAAACGGTCTTATTATTTAGTCGCTTATAAGCAGAAGAGAAATAAGGAAATATACTAGGCTAAAGTGACAGTCAAATCTCTTAAAAAGTGGTTGCTATGTGATAGAAATTCGCTTCTTTACACGCTAGAAGTTGAGAAATTCCCGTAAGAGTGAAGTTATAAGTATTTTGACAATGAAACGAATAACAAGGAATGTCTCGCCAATAGTCAACTCCACGAAAAAGACATATATGACATAAATTGTGTGTTTTAACGACATTACATTTTATGCAGTACGTTTTTATCTATCTCTTACAGTTTACCTGTTACGCAAAATTCAAAAAAGTCACACCCAGTATGAAAACTATTCTCAGAAAATTCAAAATATACATTTTATTTGTCATGTAAATATATTTAATGTACGGCATTTTAAACAAAATCGTTAGAGCCATTTTTGAGAAAATAAAAAAAATTCAAAAACGTTTCCATGTAAAGGAGTTTGGGGTGGGGGATTTATTTGAAACCATTCTATCGTACCCTTTGAAGACATTAGACTTAAATACCAAATTTGGTATGAAACGGTACAGACACACACTGACCTTTATCTTTTTTTTTTTTTTTTTTTTTTTTTTTTTTTTTTTTTTTTTGGGAGTCTCAAAATATGTACTTCCTATGAAATCCCGACATCGAATTTTTCGGTACAATACAATACCTCCTCTATACACTAAATACATAGTATATGCAGAGAAAGTAAAAAGCATAATTTAGTGGGAATAGTTTGGTAGATCAGCTCCATATACGACAGTGAACGAATATCCACTTCAATTACAATTACGTTTTTAATGAGAATTTACAATAAAATTTACAAAATAAATGTATTAGTTTCCAATGATAAATGAAACGTTTTTCTCATTTTCTTTGCTTTTTTAATATTTTAAATCGGCTAGTTTTCCGAAAATGTTTGTGAGCCGTAAAAAGTGACTTCGCGGGCCGTCAATCAGAAACCCTTAGGTTGGAGGATATGAGTGGTAAAATTATGTACCTATCTCTATCCATTAATGAAAGACGAGCTCTTTTAAACGTTATGTAACTAAATCTACTTATGCTAAAAGAAAATGATATATTGGTAACTGTAGCAATGTAACAAAGGCTTTAAAGGCTGAAACTGGGGTTATGGTTTCTGTCCGCTTTGGATGTGAAGCAATACCAAACCAAAGCAATGCACTTAAGCTTAGATAGCTGAAAACGAATAAAGAAATAGTATGAAACTTTTTTAAAATAAAAATAGATTAATAGAAGAAACATTTTAGAGGAATAAAACACGTCAAAATAGAAAAGTATGATAGAATAAACGAGACTTAAGAAAGATCAGAGAATAAGGAGACAGATAGGAATAGTAAATAAAAGTATGTAAATAATTAATATAACATAAACATATTACATGTATAAATGTAAAGGATAAAATTTGTACAGGAACCGGGTAATAAATAAAGGACGGACGACATATAGTAAGTGAACAAACACTATTACAGGGATTAGAGTAAATAAGTGACCGAAGAGCACAGAGGTTATTAGTAAACTCAGTTGTATAGGATAATTGTGACTGGAGCGAGTGAGATGGATAATATTAGAAAAAGACAGAGATAATTCCGAATTCACAAAGTTATCAAGCTTTTTTTTTTATTTCAAAGAAAAACATTTGAATGAATGTGTATCATTTTCATAATACACCAACTGAGTTGGAAAATACATTATATACGATATATATTACAGCGGAAACATCAGCGCCTTTCTGACGAAGTACGCTCCGAGAAACGTTTTTCTAGTTTTGGTATTCAGCAGGTGTACTTATGTCAGTCTTGGTCATATCTAGATTAAACTTTGACCATGACAGGCCGAGCGAGAAGGCTCCACGGTAATGGGGTCCTGACCAATGGGGTTCTTGGGACTTTTGCCGTGTCATCAGACGAATGCTGGGGAGGTTTATTTCATCCGCCGAATTTTCTTTCATACCATTTCATATTTTAATCCGTTCTTTCCAGGCAAAAGTGTCGACGGTTGTGCTGCAGTCGAGGTGATTTCGCTTTGTATAGTTTTCTCAAAAACATGATAGCCCTCAAACGGCACCACTCCCATTATCACTGGGCAATAACCATTAGCAAACAAAGACGAACCTGTACTAGGGACGAGAGGCAATGTAGTAATATCTGTTTCCTGGAGACATTGCTTGCCAGTCGAGAATCCCGCCTCAGTTAAGGAACCAGTAAGTGGAAGACTTGGCAACAGCGAGTGTTGGTTTCCGACCGCAAACCCCCTAACCGCAAATTTTAAAGTTTGGAAGAAGAGAGGGGCAGGGCCATCTCGCAGTTGCCAAGTCTCCATTTACTGGTCCCATAACTGAGGCACGAATCTTGATTTACAAGTAGAGTCTTCGAGTCTCCAGGAAACAGAGATTTTAGTACGTTGCTTCTCAGGCCTAGTACAGGTTCGTCTTTGTTTGCTAATGGTTATTGCTCAGTGGTAATCATGTTTTGGAGAAACCTATAACTGCTGTTTTCTCCGCTTAGACCGTCTCTCCCCGCGAGGGGGGTGGTGGCTGCCTGGCGAAACCTAGCGGCGGGATGAAGGATTAACATCGTTGTGTAATTCCCACCTCGACCGCGCACTTGCTCGTCACACCTGCTGTCTGCCATCACCTCGCGCTTCCACTCAGGAGTCTGACATACAATAGCGACAAGTACCCAGTGTGGAATCCCCTCCGCTCCATAGTCCAGTTCAGACCATGACAGATGCGGGCAGTTAATTAGAAATAATCTGCGATACAAGGAATTGCCAAGTGCCCAATACATGCAATTATCTAACTGGCTAGCAGCTTCATTGTTGTTGTTTACTTTCAGACAAATAGTAAAAGACGGTATTATTCAACTGTCATTACCGACCAGAGTAACTAAGTAAATATAGAAAATTTACGGCAACAGCACGACGACAAGGCGAAGAGAAGCAGCGAACTTCTGAGTTAGCGTGCCGAATTTAAGCAGCAGCTACAATCGACGTTACACACACACACACACTCGCTCACATACACACATACCTCTACAAAATAGAGTACAACTTAAGTTGTTACTAGAATACTTATATCAGTTAAAAAGAAATGGACACAAAGATAGTGTGTTAATGAACTACACTGAAATAATTTCAGAGATGATATAAGAATTTGTGATGGGCAATGCATGGTCCACAGGTAAACATACCGTAGTTTGTTAAACATATTAGTATCAGATGCTGATAAATCGGTGTTAAAGAAAATGAAATATAGGCTTAAAACTGCTGCACGAGTATAGAAATATCGATTTTCAACAGCTCCCTATTAGCGTTCTCAAGATTTAATGTCATAAATATAGAACTAATCACTTGACTCTGTGACGCTGAACATCATTGAACTGCCCTCTCCAGAGTATTATTTTAACTGCTCATGTGACTTAATGCGCAACGTGTCAAGTTGATGTCCCGAAGGTCATGGGTTTAAGTCCTAACGAAGAAGCACTGCGATACGTATACTCAAGATTAGGTATTTTGATTCAATTCTGATTGACCAGTGCAATAACACTAATTTCGGTTCACTGAAGTAACTTGCTGAAAATTATTATCTGTGAGATAAAGTGGAGAACATGTAAACCTTCTTTGAGCTTGCAGATATCCATCCACTTTATTATATTTGTAGCAAGGATTGTACTTAATTGTACTTCGAATTAAAATGGATAAAATGCAACATGAGTTTAAAACTTAGGTTAAAACTACATTAATATGCTCCAACATAAATAACATAAAATAGTAGATAGTAAATGAAACTGAACCCGAAAACGATTATTAGCTTTTATTTCGAAAGTTAATATCATAACTACGCCAAAGAAGTGCTTCGCTATCGTTGCTGTGTTCTGTGGGCTCTGGCACTTTAGAAACTTATAACCTAACTTCAAATTTTGAATTTTGGTGTATTTCATTAACACCCGATAGTATGTGTTATTTTAGTCTTATTTTTTCTAATAATGTGTAATTACTAGATTAATGTTAACAATAAGCAAATAAATAGTACTGTTAAGGGAATCAATGGAAGCTTCGTTACTAGCAATAGGTAACGTATACATATATCTCATCTTTGTTAATGAAAGAGAAAAGGAGTACAAAATAATAACGAAAAAAATCAGATCATACAAAGTAATGCTAACCAGAGTAAAAATCTGATATATCTTATTCATATAGCATTCTCTAGATGTTCCAAATACAAATTATTCTTAAAAAGAGTATTCATTTATCTACATCAACGGTTCCCAACCGGTGTGCCCCGGCACCCTAGGGTGCCGTGTGATTGGCTAAGGGGTGCCGCGAGATATTCAGATAAACAAAAAAAAATACCTTCTACTGAAGCCTTAAGTCTTGTAAGGTCTTGAAATAAAATAAGTCAAATCAATTACTCTCATGCACGGCAGATGGTGATAGCGGTCAATTCATTTCAATAATTCAGTTATACTAGTATCCCACAGATGGCATTGCAGCTATACCCTGCCGAACATTCCCGAGACTACTCGCTTCCTCACGATTATTCCCGAGACTTCGACAGATGAATATATAAAAGTGTACGCCGCTTGGCGCTTTCAGTTGTCTTCCTCGCGTTGATTCGCAGTGTTTAGCTATGGATAAGTTCATTGTTAAACGTAAACGCCAGGACAGTGAAAGTGAACAGTCGGCTCCTACTGCTTGCTTTAAGAAGCCAAATCTTACAGTTTCTCCCGGAATGTCGAATTCACCACATAAAGAAGACAAACGAAAGAAAAGAACATACCAGGACAGTTACTTAGCGTATGGATTTAAGTGGAATAACAACGAGGAAAACCCTATCCCTGTGTGTTTAGTTTGTGGCGAAACACTTAGCAACGAGGCCATGGTACCTAGCAAACTGAAGCGGCATCTTACAACAAAGCATCCTAGTGTGTCACAGAAAAGTGTAATGTATTTTTCACATAAATTAGAAGGGGAGAAGAAAACAGCTGTGCAAATGGTAAAGAGAATGACCATAGGTGATACTGCTCTTGAAGCCCCATTTAAAGTAGCAGAGCTGATAGCTAAAAAAACGAAACCTCATACTCTTGGAGAGGAAATCATTGGCCCTGCATGTCAAGTTATAGTTTCAACAATACTTGGCGAAGGAGCAGCTAATCAAATTTCGAAAGTTCCTCTGTCCAACAACACAATCAGCCAAAGGATATCTGAAATGTCATGCAATATCAACGAACAAGTCACGGAGAAAATAAAAACTTACAGAACATTTGCTTTGCAAGTAGATGAGAGTTTCGATATTGGTGACAAACCGCAACTCCTTGGTTTTATCAGATATATTGATGAAAAAGATATTAGTGAACAGTTTCTGTTCTGTAGACCGCTGGAGACTACAACCACAGGCCATGATGTTTTCGTTTCTATTAATTCCTATCTCAATGACCATGATCTTTCATGGAAAGACTGTTGCGGTATATGTACAGATGGTGCACCATCTATGTCTGGGAAAATTAAAGGTTTTACTGCCAGAGCTCTCAATGAAAGTCCATCCATTATTATAACTCACTGTTTTCTGCATAGAGAGGCATTAGTCGTGAAAGCGTGTAACGAAGATTTTGCTGAAGTGTTTAACCAAGTTGTGAGAATGGTGAACTATACGAAGTCTTGACCTTTAAAGTGCAGAATTTTTGAACAGTTATGTTGCGCAACGGATGCAGCTCATACCTCTTTGTTACTTCACACAGAAGTAAACAGCTAAAAACTTTTTTTAAGGATGAAAATCAAGACACATTTCATGAGCTCTCACTAAGTGATTCTTGGTGTTTTGAACTGTCGTATCTGGCAGATATTTTTCATAAGCTGAATGAACTGAATGTTTCGATGCAGGGTCGACATGAAACAATAATCTCCTCAACCAATAAAATGAAAGGTTTTAAAAGAAAACTTAGTTCTTGGAAGTCTGCAGTTCAAAAAGGAGATTTGTCGAACTTTCCATCTCTTCTTAATGTGGCAGGAGATAAAGATTTGGTAAACTGAAAGACCGCATTTGTGATCAGTTATCAAGATTGCAAGATGCAATAGATGCGTACTTTCCAACTATTTCCACTACGAATCTCGACTGGGTTGTCTCACCATTTGATTTCGTAGATAGTGCAGAGGAAATAGATTTCACTGCTTGCGAACGAGATGAATTTATTGATCTTTGCGCTGATTCCACACTCAAAGGTAAGTTCACCAAGAATGAGGCGTCGGTGGCTAGTTTTTGGCTTCAACGGAGAGAAGAGTACCCTAACCTAATGAAGAAAGCAATTAACGCACTTTTGCCCTTTTCAATATCCTATCTATGCGAGCAAGCCTTCTCTGCTATGGTGACAATAAAATGCAAAGCAAGAAATGGACTGAATAACCTTGAGGATGATTTGCGTGTTTCACTGTCAACTGTAACACCCGACATCACACATCTGTGCTCTAAGCATCAATCACAAGTTTCACATTAATCATTAATCGAACAAAATTTATTGATGTATTTTTACTCAGTGATTGTAGTAAATTTTACTGTATTATGTTATGGTGTACGTTATTATTATATAATATTTCAATAAATTAACATATTAAGCTTAATTTTCTTTTAATTCAAGGAAGGGTGCCCCTGGTGTTTAATGTTATTCCCAAGGGTGCCGTGAACTTCAAAAAGGTTGGGAAACACTGAGCTACATTATGCAAATCGAGATTAAAGATTAGCAGAATTGCTCTTATCACTTGCTCATTTTAAGTAGAAGGGAAATATGGGACTACATTATGCTAAAGCGATAGTCAAACCTTTTGAAAGTTGGTAGCTATGTGAAACAATAGAGGATCATATCACTTTGCATGGTCCCCTTTGAGAAAAGTTAGGTAATTTAAAACTGAAACCAATAAGAAGAAATTTTCAAAAACGGTCAACTCTACAAGAAAAACGTATATGCCTTAAAGTATGTGTTTTAATGATATCTACATTTTTTTGTGTAATAAGTGGTTGTCTATCTCTTATGGTTTAACCGTTATGCAAAATTCTACAAAATTCATCCAGAATAAAGAGGCCTTCAGAGGCTATTCTCAGGAAATTCAAAATATACATTTTATTAGTGTTGTAAATATATTTAATATGCTCTATTTTAATCAAAATCGTTAGTGCTGTTTTTGAGAAAATCAAAATTTTCAAAAAATGTCCATGAAAAGGGTAGTTTGTGGTGGAGGATTTTTTTTTTTAAATCTTCTTTACGCGTCCTTGGAAGATACCAAACCTATATACCAAGTTTGGTTTTAACCGTCTTTTCATTTTTGAGCTATACTGTGCAGAGAGAGAGAGACACACACACACACAGACGGGCCTTTGTCTAAAAATGTGTTTTCAGACTCAGGGGACTTCAAAACTATATTTACGGTGAAATCTCGACATTGAATTTTTGGGTGGAATATAATACCTTCAATAGTCTGCCTCCGTGGTCGAGTGGTCAGCGAGCTGAGTTCTCACCCGGAGGTCCTGGGCTCGATTCTCGCTGGGGCGGGGGATTTTCTTTAACAAGAATTATTATTCCCTATCCCCCATAGAGTCTGGAAGTATGAATGTGAGAGTAAATTTGCGTGTGTTTAGTAATATAAAATTGATTAACCTAATGTTCTGAACCTACATTTTTGCAAGTCAAAGCCCACGATATGACCATTGAAGTTAAAGGGGGCTATACAAATGAAATAATAATAATAATAATAATAATAACAATAATAATACCTTCTGTAGCTAGTATGTAAATTTTTTTGGTAGTGTTTAACGCCCGCTTTAACTACGTATGGCACCGCAGGCGGTGACTCTGATGATACATGAATGATGGAGCACCGGTGGAATGCGATGGCGGGAGAAACCGGAGTACCCGTAGAAAACCCTCCCCAGCGCCGCTTTGTCCACCACAAATCTCACATGCGGTCGCTTGGGATCGAACTCCGGCCGTATAGGTGAGAGGCAAGTGGTCTAACCACGCGCCCAAAGTATGTACACTGTATGTGCTTACGTGCTAGAGAAAATAGGACACAATGGGCCTGATGGAAGGCGGATAAAGAGACACAGAGGCCCTTATCTTGAAGTCGGAACTCTTCGAAACAATCTTGAACCGCAATCTACTTTTAAGCGGTTGTTTCTAATTGCAATTGTAGCCACAGGTTCATTGGCGCGGTTTTAATATATTCCAGACACACACTTTGAAAATGGAATTTCCACTGAGAGAGAAAAAACATCTGTAGTGTTACACTCTTATGACTTTATCTAGCTGCTCTACAAACAGACTTCTTACAAAAGTCTATTCTTCTATCTACACCATGTTAATTGCGATAAACATTACTATAATGTTTTTATTACTTAGTTCCTTATAAGTAGAAGGGAATGCGTTATGCTAAAGTAATAGTCAAATGTTTTAAAAGCTGTCGTTATGCAATTGTGCAAATCGCTTCTTTGCTCGACCAGCAGTAGACACTTGCTGTATGAGAAAAGTATAAGTAGTTTTCAATTGAAACCAATAACAAGGAATATCTCGGAAACCGTTACCCCCACAACAAAAATGTAAAGGACATAAATTGTGTGTTTTGACGAGATCTGCATTTCTTGTGCAGTAAGTTTTTGTCTATCTCTTACGGTTTAGCAGTTAAGCAAAATTCGGCAAAAGTCCATCAGAATAAAGAGGTCTTCAGAGGCCATTCCCAGAAAATTCAAGATATACATTTTATTTGGGTTGTAAATGCCTTTAATATTAGGAATTTTAATCAAAATCGTTAGTTATTCTTGAGAAAATAAAAGTTTTCGAAAATTTTTCCAAGTAGGGGGTAGTTTGTGGTGGGTCGATTTTCTTGAAAATATCCGTGTCCCATCCTTGGAAGATTCTAAAGTTAAATACCAAGTTTGGTATTTTACGATATTTTCGTTTTTGAGCTATGCTGTCCACAGACAAATATATACACACCCGCACACAGGCCTTTTTCTGAAAATGCTTGTTTCGGACCCCAAAACATATATTTCCGGTGAAATCTCAACATCGAATTTTGGCGAAATGACCTTCTCTATCCACTATGTACATTGTACATACGGACTAGAAAACGTAAAAACATCTGTAGTGTCAACAGGAGAGAAAATCGCCTTAAGATTATGATGCTAACGAACAATTCGTTTAGATGGAATCGAATTCTTTGCTTCCTCAAATGTATTTATTTACGCTTCTGTGGACCAGATCATTAAATCTTTTAAGGAGAATGCTAAAACAAGAGGGCGATTAAGTGCTGGCTTAAACGATTTCCTCGAGCAGTGGCTATAGTATCTTCGCTGAGTTGGGAAACACGTGCCGTCACAAGGCCGCTAAGCGAACAACGGTCAGCAGTGTGCGGCCTTCGTGAGCCTTCCTAGTCTCACGCTTCACTGCGTTTGCTGCTCAGATCAAAATATGAGGCATTTTATAGCAAAATGGCTGGGCGCAATGAACGTTCAATCAGATTAGTTGCTTAGCACAACATTACCTTCACTCTGGCTAAGCATGCAATACCCATCCGCTATTATTCTGGAGTATCTTCATGTGAAACTCAAGTCACTAGTAGAAATGCTGAAATTCCACAGCTGTAATTATAGCCACGAATAACTGAGTTGCTAAATATCAAAATATATATCTTGCATTCAGTTTTCGGAAGTAACAGTCAAGATACATAAACGGAGTTTTATTTAATTTATAGATGCTCTTTAACTGATGTGGTTCTCAGCATCCCATTCCATAGTGGGCGTGAAAGATCGCTTAATTTTGCTCAGACCTCTTTTATCAGGCTTGAGGTTCTTTTACATGCCGTAAATCTACGTCACGGGACCAATGGCTTTACTTCTCTTCCGAAGGAAGCTATGCTATGGAATTTTACGCCTGAAAAAATCCAAGTCCTCCGCCGGGTTTGACCCGTGACCTTAGGTACAAGATACATAAAAAATCTGCTCTCCTAAAATATTTGTTTTTCAGTGTTATGCGAAGGTTGTTAAATTTATTATCTTTAAGCTCGTTGTTTCCAAAATGAATGAAAGAATAATAATTTGAAACATTTTGCAACTAGTATCACTTGAGAGGATTGTCTTAATACAAGTTAATATTTTATAGAATTCTTATTATTATTGTTACTGTTATAATAACAGTAGTAGTATTTGACATTTCATGTGAACAAATGCGAGTAGAATCCCAAAAACCATGCTTCACTATCGTCCAAACGGGAAGAGATCGCTAGGTCATCCAAGGAAACTGAATGAAAAGTCAACTGTGAAGTCGTAATAAGTTATAGGGCTTATAATTATTATTATTATTATTATTATTTGTAGTAGTAACAGTGTATTACAATACAAAATAAATAAAAAGTTTTCCGACTTATATTTGTGGATATTTTATACTATTATTTAAAAATGTAAATCACACTTATATCAGAACGTATATTTGAATGTTGTCCAAGTTCTTAGCAAACAGTTGATGCACAATTCACATATTTATACATTTGTATTTATAATTCTGATACTAGAGATTGTGAGCTGTATGTCAGTAATGAGTTAAAACGGGCTTTTAATGTTATATTTAACCCAATGGAAGAAAAAGAGAGAAAATATTGTTTATTTGTAGTCAGCATTTCACGAAACAAATGTACTACTATTGATGAGTAAACTAGTATACGTATATCCTGCTCCTCGAAATTCGGTATATAATGTTAAATTTGAAAAGTGTTCGTTTTAAAATATTATTACAGAAAAAAATATTACAGAATTTACTTAGTTCTAGTAAAATGTTCGTTCGTAAAGGGATTGTTTTTCTTCTAAAAGTTGTAGGTACCCTCTGAAGATTTACCTAATACCTTCCACGAATCTCTTAGTACCTAACAATAGAAAGTGTGAGTTGATTTTCAGGTAAATAACAGCATACGCTACAGAATACAGAGCCAAATTACACCGATGTATATTGCTTTTACTTTCTTTAGCATGTATGTACAATGTGCATAATAGGTAGAGAAAGTATTGTATTTCATCGAAAAATCCGATACCGAGATTTCACCGGAAATATATACCTATATTTTGAGACCTGCTGAGTCCAAATAAAAAGCATTCCAGTAAAAGGTCAGTATGTCTGTGGGGGGGAGGCATTAAATCCAAACTTGGTATTTAAGTTTTATATTTCCTAAGAATGCACACGAAGATTTTCAAGAAAATCCCACCAACCCAGGTTACCTTTACATGGAAAATTTTTATTTCCTCAATAATGGTTCTAACGATTTTGATTAAAATGCCGTATATTAAATATATTTACATGACAAAATATATGTCTGGGAATAGTCTGTGAAGTCCTCTTAATTCTGAATGAATTTTGCATAACTGGTAAACCGAAAGAGATAGGCAAAAAAACACGATTTATGTCCTTTTCATTTTTATTGTAGAGCTAACCTTTCCGAGATATTCCTTCTTATTGGTTTCAATTTTAAATTCTTATACTTTTCTCAAACAGAAAGTCCTCCTGTTTCTTTTGTTATACTCCTGGTCATGCAAAGAAGCTAATTTCAATAATAATAATAGCATAGCGACAGCTTTGAAAACATTTGACTATCGCTTTGGCATAGTGCAATTCCTTAGTTCTATTCTATTTATAAAGATCAAAGTAATGAGACCATTTTGCTGATAGTTATCTCGATTAGCATGGAAAGAAGAATAATCTTTTGTAAGAAGTTTGTTTGTGGAAAGTAGAGGAAGTAGTGTGAAGGAAACACATCAGATTTTTTAAGTAAGCATTTCCAAAGCGCATCATGATTCCCAAAGGATCAGGATAGAATGTATATATTTTCCGTATTTTTTAGCTCTCTTGTTATATTTTCATTTAAAATCACGGAGCACATCAAATGTTCATAAACATTACAATCTGTTGTTTTCTAATAAAAAATGATAGTTGCCTCACAGATCGAGTTTGTGTCGTTAATCACGCCTGCAATTTTGAAACCAAAATGCTCTGGTGGAATCAACAATCTGGAATAAAAATAATCGGCGTTTTCTGCGAGTTCCATTGGAAAACATTGGTACCCAGCAGCACGTCATATTGAAAATAAACTCATAATTAAAATCTAAAACATGCATTGACTTCCATTAACCACCATATACTACTATAAGGAGAATCTGAAGCCTGATTTTCTGAATTCAAGTCCCTCTTGAGCCAAGTCCCACTTATAGTACCTTAGTTAGCAGTTCCCCTTCAAGCTCTGCTTCTAGTTTTGTGGTTGAGTACACGCGTGTACTCTTACTGAGACTAGTTGAATTGGAACAGCCTGCTGCTTAATTTAATGAAGCCGAATTCAAAATAACTATTTATAAGTTGATGTATAAGAAAATGAGAGATCAGTATAATGTATATTGCAGTAAAATTAGAGCAATAGCTTTGAGTACTTTCCACACACAAATAAATGCATTGATGCACTTAAGACCTTGATGACGATTAGTATATAATTTTATCTTTAATGACAAATAAATGTGCAAACCAAACCACCGTAATCGATGGGGAGTATTTAGAAATCCTTGGAACAGTTTTACCAATTAAATACATAGAATAGAGATTGCTGGAAGAGAAAGGGCTGTTCCTAATCCTGTCATTTTACCCTCATTTAATTAATCAGAAAAATGCTTAAAAACGACTTTTAATTACTCAATACGTAATGGTTACTCGAAGATGTGGAAACGTATCCAGTTTCTTATATCACAAGTCGAGCATTCAAACTCATACCGAAAAAAAAAAAGAATCACCCGCTTTCAATAATATTGTACAGATAATCCACCAACATATAAAATCTAAACATTCACAGACGGATTTTCGATAACGGCTGATACTAAAAACGATCATTTCGAATGCAAAATAGTACAGCTGCCATGCCAATTAAATTTAATGTGTGGACTACCTATCCGCGCATCTGACAGAAACTAAGCAAAGAACATATGATAGTCTTCATATTTCAATTTCTGTGGCTGTTAAAATTCCACTTTGGCTGAGCACGGTTGCGGTGAGGAAGAATCAACGAAAAGTGTTTGGATCATCTTAATTTATCTTGGCATGGAGCGCCAGAAACACTCGTCCTTCTCCATCAACAATCTAGTTGTCCAGGCATATGGTTAACCAAAGGACATTTGAGAGTTCATTAAGTGACGTCGATTGTGAAGTAGAGATGTTGGTTGAAAGATTAATTTGTTTTGATAAGTTGTTTTCGGAATGTTTCTTGATTTCTGAGGATGTTCCAGAGCCATAGACTTGACAGCTGACCGTGGGCAGAGCGTGCACTTAAGATGGTATCGAAACGAATAGCTACGCTATTAAGATATGTAGATCCTCAGTTTCAAATGACTTCCATCTGTCATCAATGTTGCTTATTATATTTCCTACACTTGCAAATTGCGTGCTGATAGCCTTAACTTAATATTCTTTATGCAGTCCTAACCGTATAAACAGATTGTTATATCCAATATTCTGTACACTAGCTCATTATGGCACATGTGCGCAATAATAGCAATGACATGTTTCCTATAGCAAAGATACAACACCGGTATTGCAAGTTTCCGTGGTTTATAGTGTAGATGAAGTATGAAACAATTTTATAATATATTTTCTCTGAGCAACGGAGATTCAAAAATTATTGTGCATTATTAAATATAGAATAATGAAGATCTAAATTTATGATTACTTGTCATGTCTGCTGATAATAGATTACATCACGTCTGTTAATACCTGGTTACTTCTCTCCCTGTTAGGTAATGTATGTAAATGGGTATTCTATCGGTTCAGCACGCAATGTATTAACTAGGGATAGGAATTTCTAAGCGTTTCTCAGCAGGGCGGAGTGAAATAAATTTGAACTATCACTGAGCTATAAGCAGGAGCGTTGCAGGCAACAAATTACACTACTTCGTCGTACAGTTAGCCTGTTGGACTCGTTTGGTTTGAATTCCCTGAAATTATAGTGATTTGACTGTAGATAACAATGTAGATTGGTCAGAGTCTTTTAAGACAGCGACAAGGGCAAAGATATGAGGGGTTGCTCATGCCCAGGTTGGTTATATATGTTGACACTTTGTGTTACCCTTGGTAAACCACGTGGCGTCTCTATCTGCCCCTTCTACTGTCTCGAAACATCAATCGAGCAAATGAAATGCAGGGAGAGAAGCTAACATCTCATAATCAGGCTAAAGAATTCTCAAGAACTCGGCTACACTAAAAAAATCAGAATAAAACATACACATCAACGACATGTAACGTAACTGACGGCAAGTCAAACGTAGTCTCCTATTTTGTCTGTACACCCAGCAGACTGAATAGGGATAGGGTGGTTTATTAACTATGAAGTCTCGTGATTCGTCTACCCACCCAATAGATTGAACAGTGATGGGGGTAGTGTTGAACGCCCGCTTTTACTGCTCTGGCACCGCAGGCGGTGAACAGGAATGTGTTGCTTTATTATCTATGACCTCTCGTGATTCATCTGTATACCCTAACAGACTGAACAGGAAAGGAATGACGTTTTACCTCTGGTGTCTCGTGATTTATCTGTACCCCTAGTAGACTGAATAGGATGGGAGGTTTATTATCTATGATGTAGTGATTCATCTGCATATTTAACGACTGAACAGGAATGGAGTGGTGTCTCATGACTTATCCGTAGACCTAAACAAACTGAACAGGGATGGGGCGGTTTATTATCTATGGCCTTTCGTGATTTATTTGTATATTATAACAGACTAAACAGCTATTAGGTTAAATCTCTTAATAATTTTAATTTTATTACTTACTTAACTCAGCATTTAAAAGAAAAATTTAACCCTAAATATAAAAATAAAAAATAAAATAAAGTAAAAATCTATTTTTGGTAAATATATTAGTTTATCGTGGATATATTTTGTAATCTACGATGTCACGTAATTCGTCTGTACACCCAACAGATTGAACATGAATTGGGTGAGTTATTATCTATGACGTCTCGCAATTCAACTGTATGTCTTAACAAATTGAACAGGGATGTAGTGATTTGTTATCTATGACATCTCGAGATTCATCTGTGTGCCATAACAGACTAAACAGGAATGGAGTGGTTGTTATCTATGACGTCTCATAGCGTTACAGTTCACCTAATTTCTTTTCGTCCTTGCTTTGATACTTTTAGTTTCATTAACGTGTTGTAACCAGGCAGAGGAGATTTAGAAATTATACAGAACAATGGTGTTATACTGGGTGATCAGCATAGAGCAGAACAGGTTTCAGGGATTTTAGCCGACTGGCGATGAAATGCGAGATTTCAATATGAGTTGAAGCTCTTGAAAACGTGGCACGTGTTTGTCAGCTGGCGCACTACAGTGTGTATTATGTAAGTGAAATGTCTCTATTTGGGTCCTATATTTTGTTCCTCCAAGAGTATTTACTTATGGTTCGTACGTCCGTATAAATCTGTGTGTGGTCCCCGCGTTCCCATGATTTAACCCCATGCGAATATTTGGGGGGGGGGGTTAAAAGAGAAAGCTTACTAACAAACCACAGACATTAGGAAACTTTTTAACACTCGTCAAGAAATTGCTACCACTTTACCATTTCTCAGAGAGAACTGCAGGTGTAATGGCAATTTTCTAAACACGTGTCATAAATGCTTGAACAACGAAGGGAGACGCTTCCAAAGTTGATATACGTGAGTAATTGTATTTTTAAGTGTGACTGAAAAATGCAATGCTATAGCTGGGATTTGAACACGGATCTCCTGGTCTCGTCCAGTTACTCTAACTACTGAGCTACCTTGATAACATGCCGACTTAACATTAATTCCCTCAAATAACTCGCATTTTCCTAGCAAACCACAACTTAAACAAAAGTTACTTTAGGATGATATACCCCAATGGATATACTTACAACGTCGTAAGTAATTTTAAGTCCGGTATTTCACAATTTAACCAACTATTAGGTCAATTATTGTGAATAAATTTTAAGGTGAATAATTTTGAGATCATCTTGTGGTTTGCCTACCAAGAAAAATGCGAGTTAATTGAGGAATTTAATGCTGTGTCAGCATGTTGCCATGGTACCAGAGATGAAGAGAGAGAGAGAGAGAGAGAGAGAGAAAGAGAGTATGGGAGATAGATACGAGTCAACCAAATGTCATCCAAACCAAAGAGCTTTAATACATTAAATACAAAGGTGAAACTCCCCGTACCTGAAATAACATTTAATTGAAAAACGTTTGTTATTTTATTCTCTCTTACTCGTGTCCTTTGCATTCTACTCAAACATTTTATATCAATATTTCACAGAAAATACACATTACACGGAGTTTCTGGAGAAAATCTCTCGCACTTCAACTAATATTTACGTGGTAAATTGTTGTTCCTTTTTTTTTTTTTTATTCAAAATGGTTTTAAATGTGTTGATTATACTATGTTCTGAGGATATTTGCAGGGCCAATACTATGTATTAATTTTAGGTAAATAGTCTGTAAATGCACATTGATTTTGAATAATTTTATATACATTTGTGTAATGGATGAGAGCGACTTTCTTCGTTCCTTTGGGCTATGGAGCATGCCCCCTTTGGAGACATTGGACTTTCTAGTTGGGACGCAGGTTCCGGGCTGCCTATTCATCTGTCGGGACACCTCAGTCTGGAACCTGTAGAGACGCTGTCATTGCTATACCGTTACTGCTAGTTCCAGTCGTGAAGTGTCTCCTCTAATCTCATCCCTCCCTCCCGGGGGCGCCCCTTCGTGGGATGTGGGTGCAATATCCTCACTGGACTGGAGCTGAATCCCCTCCGAAAACACCATACTGGAGAGAGATAACCTTAACCAGGTCAAACTAAATAAATAAAAACGAAAAATTCATTCGTCTGTATAATTCATTCAAATAACTTTTTTTCTTCTATAGCATGAGCATTTTCGAAATATTCGCTGTTATTAAATTATTCCCAGATTAAACTACCATACTCTCTCTAAGTATCTTGCACGATTCTACAATTTCCTGCATTACTAACACTCATTTACGATATACAAGTAAATTCCCTAGTGATATGTAACCAAGTTCATATTTTTAATTGTTGCTTACAATGTTTACTTTCTCTACACGTACTATGTATGTAGTGTACAGAGAAGGTATTTTAATGCACCCAAAAATTCGATACCAGATTTCACCGGAAATACATGTTTTAGGAACCCCGTGAATCCAAAAAGAGGATTTTTAGAAAAAGATCAGCATGTGTCTGTCTGTGAGTGTAAACCCACCCCCAACTACCTTTTACATGGGAAAAAATTCGAAAATTTTGATTTTCTCGAAAATAGTTCTAGTGATTTTTTATTAAAATATTTACATGACAAATAAAATGTATATCTTGAATTTCCTGTGAAAAGCCTCTGAAAACCTCTTTATTCTGGATGAATTTTGTTAAACTGCTAAACCGTAAGAGATAAACAAAAACTTACTATACAAAAAATGTAGATCTCGTCAAAGCACACAATTTATGGCCTTAACGTTGTGTTGTAGAAGTAACCGTTTCGGGATATTCCTTGTTATTGGTTTCAATTGTAAAGTACTTATACCTCTCTCAGACAGGAAGTGTCGTTTTTCTTTTATTCTACACCTGGCTAAGCAAAGAAACGTTTGCAATGAATGTGGTTTAAGAGACCATTACTTGCTTTTCAGTCATCTGATGTTATTCTTCCTGTATACTATGTTTTAATAGTTTAAAAATAAAACATTGGTCTTGTAAACCAAAATTAAGTCTTCTTACTTTTAAAACGAAAGCTTAACGCATAACGAAAGCTTTTAAAATATTTGACTATCTTTTTAGCCTAGTGCATTCCTTAGTTCCCTTCTACTATAACCAATTAAGTAATAAAAATATTCTGCTAATGTTTATCTCGATTAGCATGGTGTGGAAAGAAGAATAATATTTTGTAAGAAGTTTGTTTGTAGAACAGCTAGAGAAAGTCATGTGTGTGGAACACATCAGATTTTTTTATGGACCTGATACAATGTATATGTTTATACTACCCAGGCTAGCGAATATGGACTTGTTGAAGTAAACAGGAATATGCCAGTCCGCCTCTGGTAATCTACACCTGTTGCGACTACAACTTGCACAATGACATCACACAATGCAAACAGTTCTTTATTCGCTTTACAAAAGCTGTGACACCCCACGTTTATTCAACCGAGAATAAAATCTTCAGAGCACATTGTGATTTCCTTTCTTTGCCGTTTTGAAAATGCCACAACGGCTCTCCTCAAACTTGAAGCAGACGCTAAGCCTGGCTTTGAAAGATAAGTTTGTAATCCCACACGTTAAACGCGAACATCTAAGAGGGCATTAAAAGTTTAAAAGTGCTTGAGCGTGTAACGGCATGAAAATCCACAAGTAGTTTCGGCAACACGATAAAAACAGAATGAATAATGCTTCCGTCACGCGTACGAAATGTTTACATTTCATTTAATGTTTTCTATGGTCGGCGCCTTATTTCATCTATTACAGAACACATTAAGATTCATACCCGAAACTAATCCCAATGATTACTTTCTAATCATATTTTCAACTCGCGGGTCAAGGGCCATGATGGATCACTTGGGAATGAAAGAACAGATGAGCTATTCTGCAAGCTGCACAAACATTCACTGGGACTTCAGTTAATCCAATCAAAATGCCCAATCATGGCTAAGAGTTATCAAAAACACTTGGTACACACATGAGATAAAAGACACCAAAAAATAAACCGCAAATACTTTACTACTTTCGCTAGCACGTCTGTACAATGTATTTTATTGCACCCAAAATTCGATACCGAAAGTACAGAGCAAATACATGTTTTGAGTACCCCTGAATAAACAAATGGTCTGTATGTGTGTGTTTATGTACTCTGAGGGCCTGTGGACACACTAACTCCAAAACGAAAAGTTGGTTAAATATCAAATTTGGTATTTAAAAGCCTATACCTTCCAAGAATGCAACACGTAGATTTTCAGAAATATCCCTCACCACAAACCATCCTAAACATTGAATATTCTTGTCTATATTTTTTATTTTCTCCAAATTATTGATTGCGTTAAGTGTTTACATTACAGAAATATGTGATCTTGAATTCAGTCATCTTAAATCAAAAAATAATTAAATATAAAATAATAATAATAATAATAATAATAATACAAGAAAAAAAATGTATGTCTTGTTGAAGCACTCAACTTAAGCCAGTTACATTCCGAAATATTCCTTTTTATTAGCTTGAATTTTCAAAAACTTATACTTTTTTACCTTCTCTACACGTACTATGTATACCTAGAGAAGATATTGTATTGCACTCAAAAATTCGATACCGAGATTTCACCGCTAATGCAACTTTTGAGACACCCTGAATTCAAAAGAAAGCATCCTTAGAAAATTTTCCGTGTGTATGTGTCTGTGGGCAGCATAGCTCAATAACGAAAAGTCCGTTAAATACAAACTTGATATTTAAGTTTAGTATCTTCCAAGGAAGCGACACGAAGATTTTTAAGATAGCCCCCCAGTCCCAATTATCCTTTACATGGAAAAAATGTCTAAACTTTGAGTTTCATCAAAAAATGACTAACGATTATAATTAAATCTCGTATTTTTAAGATATTTACAAGCCAAATAAAATTTGTCTTGAATTTTCTGGGAATAGCCTGCTTAAACTTCTTTATTCTGAATTTTTCTGAATTTCGGATAAATGGTAAACCTTAAGAAGTAGATCAAATCATACTTCACAAAAAATGTATATATCGTTAAAATAATACACAATTTATGTCATACCTATACATTTTTTCGTGGAGTTGACCGTTTTCAAGATGCTTCCTATTATTGGTTTCAGTTTTAAAATATTTTAACTTTTCTCATATGAGAACTTGTCAATTCCTGGCCACGCAAAGAATCGGATTTTGATCCCATAGCAACCACATTTTAAAACATTTGACTATCGGTTTAGCGTAGTCTATTCCCTATTTCCCTTCTACTTAAAGGGATTAATTATTTAGATCGTTTCTGCTAATGTTCTCGATTAGCATGAAATATATAGAATAATTATTAACATGCTTTGTTACAGAGATGTAGAGAAAGTCAAAGACAATTGAGCAGATTTTTTCAGGTGGTAAGTCATTATTCGTTTGTCCCCTTTATTTTCCTCTTGGTCATGCAAAGCCCATAAAATTTCCAAGCCTTAACAATAGGCTTTTTAAAAATCTGACTTGCTATTCTCTAATTTTTACTTTCTCTACACGTACTATGTACATAGTGTATAGAGAAGGTATTGAATTCCACTAAAAATTCGATGCCGATATATCACCGAAAATACTATATAAAAAAATTGAAAAATGTCTGAGTGTGTCCGTGTGTCTGTGAACACGATAATTCAAAAATGAAAATTTGGTAAAATACCAAACTTGGTATTTAAATTTAGTATCTTCCAGGGATGAGACACGAAGATTTTGAGAAAAATTCCCACACCCCAAACTAGCCTTGACATGGAAAAAAATCAAAAATTTTGATTTTCTCAAAAATGACTAAGATTTTGACTAAAATGTTATAGATATTTATATGCCAAATAAAATGATTATCTTGAATTTCCTAGGAATAGCCTCTAGTGACCTCTTTATTCTGAATGAACTTTGCTTAATTTTGTGTAACTGGTAAACCGTAAGAGATAGACAGAAGCTTACTACACAAAAGGTGTAGATCACTCTAAAACATACAATTTATGTCATATACATTTTTACCGTGGAATTGACCATTTCTGAGATATTCCTTGTTATTTTTTTCAGAGTAAAAATACTTAGACTTTTCTCAC
Source organism: Hymenopus coronatus (assembly GCA_030762935.1). Taxonomy (NCBI): domain Eukaryota; kingdom Metazoa; phylum Arthropoda; class Insecta; order Mantodea; family Hymenopodidae; genus Hymenopus; species Hymenopus coronatus. The sequence goes on along the minus strand of CM060881.1, from coordinate 114,234,921 downwards.
ACGAAAGTTGTAAACACATGCATAGAAACGGATTTCAACCTCATGGCAACCAGCTTTTAAGTTTTTGGAAGAATATTTAAGGAAAGGCGTATGAATGCAACAATCAGAATTTTTCTTAGCTAAATTTGTAATATACAATAAACAAGCCAACACATATTGAAAATCCAAGCTTTGTTTCTTGTGTTGAATTAAAACAATGTTTCGATACCAGGACAAAGATGTGATGATACAAGGACCAGTGTGACATTAAGATCATGATTACACCAGCATTATGAAATCCGATTTAAGGAATCCTCTAAAGCATTGGCATGCTTGAACTATTGTCTCGAAATACATAGATTCCATTAAATAGATTAATATCCATCAAAGCTATAAATAAAGAGTCCTCTTCGTCTTCCAATTATTTCTAGAAAGAACATTTAATACGTAGCCCAATGTCACCAAGACCTAACTGCTATTATATCTGTACATAAAGAGAAGGTTTGTTCCCAAGGAGCTCTCTTATTGATAGCAGAGAATTCAGGCTTAATAGCATTCCCAATCAACAGAATGTATCTTCATTAGCACTTAAGCGGTCGGCTAACAGATGCCTCAGTTCATTCATTTATAATGTAGTGTTACGAGAAAAAAGTTTTTTGAAAGCACCCAGTACTCCATTTACGCTAGATTTCCCACATTATGTGCTTTTATCTGCTCTTCTGATGTAAAAACCCGGATATTTCGATGATGTGAGGGTAATTTTTGCTAAAAATGGAAAGCGTGGGTTCAAGTATGGCTTGAGTCATATTGCTCTGCGTCTTATATCCAGCTTGTTACTTTCTCTACACGTACTATGTACATAGTGTATAGAGGAACTATTGTATTCCATCCAAAAATTCGATACCGATATTTCACCGGAAGTATATGTTTTGAGACGCCTTGAAATAAAATATATATATATATATATATATATATATATATATATATATATTAGAAACATTTCCGTGTGGAGCATGGGTGTGTGTGTGTGTGTGGGGGGGGCGCTCAAAAACGAAAAGACCGTTGAATACCAGACTTGGTATTTAAGTTTGGTATCTTCCAAGGATGCCTCACAAAGATTTTCAAGACCCCCCCACCTCAACTACCCATTATATGGATTTTTTTTCGAAAATTTTGATTTGCTTAAAAAAAGGTCTAACGATTTGGATTAAATTTGGTATTTAAGTATTTAAGTTTGATATCCTCCAAGGATGCTACACGAAGATTTTCAAGAAAATTCCCCCACCCTAAACTACACTTTATATGGATTTTTTTTCGAACATTTTAAGTTTCTCAAAAATGGATAACGATTTTGATTAAAATATCGTATATTAAAGATATTTACCTGACAAATAAAATGTAAATCTTGAATTTTCTGGGAATAGGCTCTGAAGACTACTTTATTCTGGATAAATCTTACGGACTTTTGCAGAACTGTTTTTGTCCATCTCTTACAGATGGACAAAAACTTACCACACAAAAATATAGAGGACGTTAAAACACACAATCTATGTTATATAAATTTTCGTGGAGTTGATTGTTTTTGAGATATTCCTTGTTTTTGGTTTCAGCTTTGAAAAACTTATTCATTTCTCATACAGGAATTTGTTAACTCCTGTCCTTAAAAATAAAGGAACTTCAGTCATCACTTTGACCTATGGTAATCCTTTATTTCAGACACATTTCTGCTAGTTTTTCCTCGATTAGCCTTAAGTAAATAGAAGAATAAGCTTTTTAACAATAATTTGTTGTAGCGATATAGAAAAAGTGATGTGAATGGAACAAAGATTTTTTTTTATTATTGTTTTTCTCTTCCCCACCACACTATCGTGCCGAAGAACCAAGTAATGTGCAATAAACATGGCATTTACAAGGTTTACTTAAAATATAGGCCGTATTCAGAATAGCAGCAAGCAGACAAGGAGACTTTAATGGTCATAGATTGGACGGTATTTTTTTTAAACTGTGCATAATTTACTTAAGAACCAGCGTGTGAAAATTGACCAGATTCTTAATAATGTGGATATTTAGGATTTTAACACATTAATATACAGTGATCCTTGTAGATTAATATGCCGATGTTATTTTCAACCAATTGCAATTTAAACACTTATCACATGACCTTTTAATTGGCATTTTCAGTGGTAGCAATGTTAAAAGGCGTGTTTCTCTGAATGCATTTTCCAGCACATGTAAATGTTCGAAATGCTCCTTGCGGTGCTCATTTCTACCAATGTTTCATTTTTCTACCAGAGGAACTATCTTCATAAATAAAAAGTATAGAGCCCACCTGGGTATGTAGGGGTAGCACGTCTGCCTCACATTCAATAGATCGCGAGGTCGAATCTCGCTTACGGTGAGTTAACTGGATAAGATTTTTTCGGGGTTTCCCCTTATCCTGAGAAGACGAATGTTGAGTAACTTTAAGCTTCGTGGACCCCGAAATCATTTGAGCGTCATTTCACCGATTTCATTTATCGTCCGATATGACCAACCAGGTTAAGCTACAAAACAAAACAAAAAAATTAAAAAAGCATTCTAAGTAAGTAAAATTAATTATGTATTTGTGTTAACAAAATTAATTAATCCATAAAAAATGAAAAACTTGTGAACGAATAATTTATCATACTTTTTCCTGCAGTGATATTTAATTAATTTAAAAAGCATCCGATAATTTTTGAAGTGATATTCCTGGAATGTAAGTGTGAAGCTTTGTTACAAAATTTTGAAAAATACGCAAAGAGAATTTTTTATAAAGTAGCTAAAAATAACAAAAATATTTTTTCTCAAAAACTACTTGATGCATTTGACTCAGGATATCAGAATTAGTTAAACAAAATAATAGAGGTATATGGTAAACATGAACGTAATTGCGTAACAAACATTGAGTTTGAAAATTTCACAGGCTGGTCCCCTTACGGATATAATTCCTGATTTTCCACGAGGATAACGAATTCAAATATACAGATATTGAAAGTAAAAGTCAAATTATTTAAAATTCATTTGCAAACGCAGCATTTCAACTAAGTGTTTGGAAGGAGTTAGATTGTGCTCCTTATATGAGGGCTTAGAAATCATGTAAATAATCAAATTTTCTGGACAATGTATCTCAAAAAAAAAAAAAAAATCGGACAAATACTCAATTTGCTATGTTGTAAGTTTGTAACTCGCAAAGACCTGATATGAAGATTTTCAAGAAAATCCTTCACCCCAACCTATCATTTACGAGGAATATGTTAAATATTTTATATTTTCTCAAAAATGACTTTATAGATGTTAATATTTTATATATTTAAGATACAGATTACATGACAAATAAAATGTTTACTTTGTACTTTCTAGTTGCACCTTGAAAGGCTCTTCATTCAGAAATAATTTTATGTAATTCTGTATAACGGGTAAGCTATAAGAGATAAACGAAAAGTGCTAAACAAAAAAAAAATCTGATGTGCTCCATTCACATGACTTTCTCTACGTACCTGTAACAAATTATTTTTAAAAGGCATATTCTTCTATCTACTTTATGATAATCGAGATGAACATTAGCAGAAATGTTCTTAATTGCTTGCTTCCCTGTAAGTAGAAGAAAAATAAGCGAATACACTAAGCTAAAACGATAGTCAAATTTTTTAAGGCCGGTTGCCATGTGAATGAAACCCTTTTCTATGCAGGGCCAGGATTTCACAACTTTCCGTGTGAAAAAGTTTAAGTATTTTTAATCTGAAACAAATAATAAGAAATATCTCAAAAATGGTCAATTCAACGGAAAAAAAGTATATGACATATGTTTTAACGTGATCTACATTTACGTGTATTAAGGTTTTGTCTATCGGTTACGGTTTACCAGGTACGTAAAATTCAGTAAAATTCATTCAGAATAGAGGTCTTTAGAGACTATTCAGAGAGAAAAAATATTCATTTCATTTTCCATATAAATATCTTTAATATACGATATTTCAATCAAAATTATTAGAGCCATTTTTGAGAAAATCGAAATTTTCGATATGTTTTCCATGTTAAGCGTAGTTTGGGGTGGGGAAATTTTTCTCAAACACTTCGTGTCGCATCCCTGGAAGGTACTAAACTTAAACACCAAGTTTGGTATTTTACCGACTTTTCGTTTTTGAGATATCGTACACACACGTACCTTTTTCTAATTTTTTTAAATTCAGGGGGATTTAAAACGTCTATTTCCGGTAAATCTCGGTATTGAATTTTTGAGTGGAATTCTGCTTGTTTTATAGTATCAAATTTTGCTTTATGTGGAATGCCTTTTTTGGCCATACCTTCTCCATAAAATATGTATAGTACGTGTAGAGAAAGTAAACATGATGTTTTGGATACAGGTGACCCTAAAATGTGTATTTCCGGTGAAATCTCGGAATCGAATTTTTGAGTGGAGTGCAATACCTTCTCTATACACTATGTAAATAGTACGTGTAGAGAAAGTTCAAATAAAATCAATAACAAGAGCTATCAAAGGTTAACTGCATAAGAAAATATCTGATGTGATCTATTAACATGACTTTCCCTACATCGCTGTAACAAATTATTGTTAAAAAGCACATTCTTCTATCTTCTTTATGATAATCGAGATGAACATTAGCAGAAATTGTCTTAATTACTTGCGTCCTTGTAAGTAGAACGAAAATAAGGGAATATTTAATAAAATTCGTTAGAGCCACTTTTTAGAAAATCAAAATTTTCGAAAATTTTTCCATGTAAAATGTAGTTTGTGATGGAGGGGGGGGGGGTCCTTGAAAATCTTCGTGTCGCATCCTTGGAAGATATTAAACCTAAATATTAAGTTTGGTTTTTAACGGTCTCTTCGTTTTTGATCTGTGCTGTCCACAGACACACAGACACAGACACACACACACAGACACACACACACACATCTTTTTTAAAAGATGTGTTTTTCGAACTCATGGGATCCCAAAACATATTTCCGTAAAATCTCGACATCGAATTTTTGAATGCAATACAATACCTTCTTTATCCACTATGTACATTGTACAAGCGGGCTAGAGAAATAAAAAATTGAACTAGTGCATTTTGTATACATTGCGAAAAGTGACGACTTACGATTCGTATTTGCTTCAAATTTTAGATCAAATTTAAACTCCATTGGCCCAGGGGTTGCTGTAAAATCGTAAAGTTTCTGTTGTTTCTCTCTCTCTCTTTCTAAGAACAACTTATTTTTGTACAAGCATCAATTAAATCTGGAATGAATAAATAGATTTTTTAAACTCTTAAATAACTGTCTTTAAACTGTGTGCTGGGTGGGTTTGCCTAGAGTAGTAAATGTTTAGGAGTCTGTACAGGTATAAGATCATACGAAATGTTGTCCTAATATCATTCTAATGTCTAAAATATTGACAGAGTTCCTTAACATTCTTGAACATTTCCGTGAAATCTATTAGAAACATTTCAGAAACCGTTTCCCTAAGGATGGTAAATATTTTGGATTCTCTCTAAACCCCAATTTTATCGCAATTTCAACCAATTTGGGAGGTGATGCCAAATGTTCTTCAAGCTGCTATATTTGAATTCCAGTTTATTATGCGTTTCATATGTATGGAGGGACTGATGCACTGCGACGCAAACTGGTGATCCACAATGGGCACTCATCTAAAAAGCGAGATATTCTTTTAAAGATATGTGTTGTATTCATACAGCTTTCTTTACCCTTTCTTTAACAAACTATTCTTAAAATATTATTTTTCTAAATACACCACGTTAATAAAGCTAAACATTTGTAGAAATTGTTTTAGATACAATGAAAATGGGGAATACAGAGTTAAATGAAAATGGCATCTTTTAAGTGCTGGTCACTATTTAATGACTTTGAAATTCCGTTTTTGTTTGCTTGATTAGAAGAGAGGTGAAATGCAAAAAAAAAAAAAAAAAAAAAACCTTTCCATTTGAGAAATTAAAATTGTAACAAATAACGAGGATGCTATTTTATCTTTCTGTTAAAGTTCACCACTTCACTAGCAGGACTTCATAAAGGAGCACGAATATTTAAAATATTTGAGCAAGACGGAGTGACGAAACTATTAAACCTATATGAGCCACAGAAGAATAAGCAATTAAAGCTTTTATATCCACTTGACGTAAACATATTAATCTAACTAAAAAGCCACCCACTAATCTAATTGATAATCAGAATACATTCATTAGTATACCAATCCCTATTAAGTATTCAAATACCCGTAATAAACCATAACCACCTAATTTAAGTTCGAATCACCATTACAAGGCTTCGTGATGTTTCCGTGTAATTTTATTTCCAGTTTGGAGACACTTCCTGTTTTCCCAACTTAACAATTGCTGCGTACTGTTTTGGAATGAGGTTATTCATGTGACACGCCCACGAACACCACCACAACTGTAATTACGAATTGGAGAGTGTTACTGTAATTCAAAAGCACTTTTGCTAAAGTTATGATAAAATTTGTAGGGTATATTTTAGGACGTTATTTTAAGAATTAGGTTTAGCGTTCAAACTAAAAAACTTAGACTACAATTTCATATAGTTTGTGTAAACATAAGACATTGTGTGCACACATTCTATTCCATCCTGTTTACATTTAAATGAAAAGCCAGTGATGGTAAATAAGGCTTCAGTGTTGAAGTATTGTGAAACTGTCAGACAATATCTCCAAAATAATATTCACTGAGAAGAGGAATCACTTTTCCATTGGAAGCTTCGGTCTTTTGTTGGTTGCGTGATGTAACGCAGATTTACGGTCCTGGATGGCCCGCCCGTTCGGTAGCGGTTGAATTATCGACTGAGCTCGTAAATCACTTGCAGGCATCCCATAACGAGATGCCGAGCTAATTGCATCACACATTTTGTATGTTACTGCGCCCATCTAGCTGTTTAACTGCACTTTGAGTCGACAAAAACTTGAGCTGCGTCGCAATGGCGCTAATTCCTCAGCAGACTCGCAACTGCTTGGCATTTGGGAAGTGTTTGGTAAAGCTTTAGAGTTCCTGCGTTGTTACTGTAATACTATATTGTTTACATCAGCACAGGAAACGTCGGTATACGTTCTGTTGTTTCTGAATCTTCTAGGGGCGGTAGAAATCACCCTTCCGAACACCTGTGGTACCGAACAACTTTTTTGTAGTTCAAGCCGATGGAAGTATTACAGTTACCTTCTGAGAGCTTCAAAGCTGAAGCTAAATATGAAAGCGTAAACCAAAACATAACTTTGCCACCTTTTAGGGTTTGTCCGTGAAATTTACATGATCGGAGGGCTTTTTGTGACTCTACGGCAAAAGACGCATTTTTACCGCATTATGGGTAGCGTCAAAATATTACAATTTCCATCAAGGACGTAAAAAAGGAATTAAATTTCATTGCATCGTATTATACTAAAAATCTTATGTGTTATATTCACATGACTTTCTCTATGTCGCAGTAGCAAATTATAGTTAAAAAGTATTTCTTCTATCTGCTTTATAATATTCGGGATAAACATTAGCAGAAATTGTCTTAATTATTTTCTTCCTTGAAAGTAGAAGGGAAATAAGAGAATACACTAGGTTAAAGTGATAGTCAAATCTTTTTAACGCTAGTTGTCGTATGGTTGAATTCCGTTTCTATGCAATGCCAGGAGTTTACAGCTTTCCGTGCGAGAAAATTTTAGGTGTTTTAAATCAAAAACAAATAACAAGGAATATCCAGAAATGGTCAATTCTACGAAGAAAAGTATACCAAATAAAGTGTGTGTTTTAACGTGATCTATATTTTTTTTTGTGTAGTAAGTTTTTCTCTGTTTCTTACGGATTACCAGTTACGCAAAATTCAGCAACATTCATTCAGAATTAAGAAGTCATTAGAGGCTATTCTCAGAAAATTCAAAATATATATTTTATTTGCAATATAAAATATCTTTAATGTATGGTATTTTAATCAAAATTGTTAGAGCCATTTTTGAGAAAATCAAAATTTTCGATTTTTTTTCATGTAAAGGGTAGTGGAGTGGGGGGGGATATTTCTCAAAATATTCGTGTCGCATCACTGGAAGATACTAAACTTAAATACCAAGTTTGGTATTTTACCGACTTTTCGTTCTTGAGGTATCGTGTTCATAGACACACGGTATTTTGGGTACAGGGAACCCTAAAACGTGTATTTCCGGTGAAATCTCGGTATCGAATTTTTTGGTGGAATGCAATACTTCCTGTATACACAATAAATATATATATATATAGTACGCTTAGAGAAAGTAAACTTTGAAGGTATCGTGCTAATTAGTATATAGTGCCTGTGTCATAGACTTGCTGACGTCCCATAGTATGCGGGATTTCCCGTATTCGAGAAAGAAGAGTGGTGTGCCGTGCTATTGGCATACGAGACTTCAAAAATCCCGTATTTCATTCTACGCTGAAGGATTGCATTTTGAAATGCAGGCATGTTATTCTGTGCATTGGTATTGGTCACCACTGGCCATGTGCTGAATTCCTTCTGTGCGTGGTTATGCCACAAGGTCATGTGGTCAAGTGATGTTACCAGAAAACCGCGAGGAGGGAAGATGTTTACTGGGCTTATGGTAGGTGTACCTTTGAGTACTACCTACTGGAAACAAATGGATGATTCCTGTTCTAAAAATGGTGAATTTGTGTTTGTTTAACATAATGGAAAAACGAAGAAAGTTATTCAGGATTATCGTCGTGCAGAATAACAGCTTCAAAGCTCTCAAGTTGTCTGTTGTACACGGCGGCGAATACAGTTTGAAACATCTGAGTATTTTCAATTTAGAACAAAGATGAACATTGAAAATGATATATGTTTTTCATAAAGTGTGATATAAAATTATACTAAATTATCGAGTGGCTTGTGGACGTTTTTGTGACCTTATTTCGAATGGTTACAATATTTTTTTTACCAATGCAAGAAAAATTGCAAGCACGATACTCCATCAATGCAGATGGCTGACTAATTTTATATTATAGGCAATTTTCTGTTATCAAAATAAATAAACTTAGTGTAAAATATTGTTTTCAATCATATATTTAAACTACATCACCTTGGGCCTTGCACTGAAATTTTAAGGGGTATAGAAAACGTTTAATTGATGTAAACAATATTAATATTTTTAAGTCCATATTTACGGTTTCGTCTCTGTCTTCCAAAGTCTGGGTGGGGGATGAGTGTTCGTTGTTGTCATTCCAAAAATCTGGCAAGTCTATCTGTGCTCTGTCCTTCATCACCATCATGGTCCCTTTCACTAGGCTGCAACAAAATGTATAGTATGCGGGTTTAAAATTTGATTGCACTAATAGTGACCTCTAGTAAACCAACAATGATGTGGGAGAACATTCCGTAATAGACGATGTGATTGTAAACTTCTCACATTCTGTGGCTGCTGGATATGTCTCCTATTTGCGTGAAGATTTTGTTTGTAATTATGTAAAGAAGGATAAATATGGTCTAGCCTAGGAAGTGGTGTTCTTTGCTTTCATGCCTGTTAATTATGGCACTAAGAAGAATTTGAGAATCTGAGACAGCAAGAAGTACTGCTACCAATCTTCACTCATTCTTTCCATTTTTATATAATTCAGACGCACTCTAAATTTAATGCTATTAAAAAAGTATTACATTTTGCTGGACTAGAGACAATTTTAAGGGTTTCAGTTTCAGGAAGTTGGCAAACACTGTCGAGAAAATTGGAAAACGGATGTGCAACACTCAAAGGACTAATAAATTATATACATAAATTTTACTCCTATTCATATAAAGGGGAATTAGATTAATCTCGAGCACTTTTAGTGTACACATGATTTAAAATGATCAATATGGACTTGCCATCTAAAACACGGAAATACATTTCTCTACATGTACCATGTACATAGTGTATAGAGAAGGTATTGCACTCCACCGAAAAATTCGATACCGAGATTTCACGGGAAATATATGTTTTAGGGCCCCCTATATCCAAAAAAAGTATTTTCAGAAAAAGGTCCGCGTGTCCGTGTGCCTGTGTGTCTGTGAACACGATAACTCAAAAACGAGAAGTTGGTAAAATACCAAACTTGGTATTTAAGTTTAGTATCTTCCAGGGATGTGACACGAAGATTTTGAGAAAAATCCCCCACCCCAAACTACCCTTTACATGGAACTCTTTTCGAAAATTTTGATTTTCCAAAAAATGGCTCTAACGATTTTGATTAAAATATCGTATATTAAAGACATTTACCTCACAAATAAAATGTATATTTTGAATTTTTTGGGAATAGCCTATGTAGACCACTTTATTCTGGGTCAGTTTTACGGAATTTTGCATAACTGCTAAACCGTAAGACATGGACAAAAACTTGCCACACAACAAATGTAGAGCACTTTAAAACACACAATTTATATTATATACATTTATTTCGTGGAGTTGATTGTTTTTGAAATATTACTTGTTTTTGATTTCAGCTATGAAAAATGTATACTTTTCTCATACAGGAATTTGTCGACTCCTGTCCATACAAACAAAGGAACTTCAGTCACATAGCAACCGGCTTTTGACTATCATTTTAACCTATGGTACTCCCTTATTTCGCTTCTACTTTCAAGGAAACAAGTAATAAGACTATTTCTGCTAGTTTTTTTTTCCCCTCGATTAGCATGAAGTAAATAGAAGCATAAGCTTTTTCACAATAATTTGTTGCAGAGATGTAGAGAAAGTCATGTGAATGGAACACATCATGTTTTTTTATATTTTAAGTCCTAGTAACAAGATCCTGTATAAATTATAATTTTAAAAAATAAGACCGTGTTCTATTCAAATAACTTTCCCAAGCTGTGCCATACACAAACTGTGCTTACAAAAGATTTATGTTTATCTACATCAAGTTAATCTAGATAAACATTAGCAGAATTGGTCTTATTGCTTTCTTGCAAGTAAGGGGAATGCACTAGGCTTAAACATAGTAAAAGCTTTTAAAAACTGGTCCCTATGTGAAACAATTGAGATTTGGACTGTTTTGCATGGTCCCGTTTGAGAAACGATAGGTACAATAAAATTAAAACCAATAACAAGCAATATCTCGAAAACTGGTCACTCTACAAGAAATATGTATATGACATAAATTATGTGTTTTAACGAGATATACATTTTTGTGCAATAAGTTTTTTATCTATCTTTAACCATTATCTATGCAAAATTCCGCAAACTCATCCAGAGGCTATTCCCAGAAAATTCAAAATAAACATTTTACATGTAATATAAATATCTTTAATATACGGTATTTGAAACAAATTCTTAGAATTTTTTTTAGAAAAACAACATTTTCAAAAAGTTTGATCATCCAAAGGGTAATTCGTGGGTTGTTGAAAACATTCGTATCGCATCCTTAGACGATACTTATCATAAATACCAACCTAACTTTTTTTTTAATTTTGAGCTATGCTCGCTCCCCCCCCCCCCCAAACACACACTTTTTCTAAAATGTCTTTGTTGGAACTAAGGGGACTCAAAGCATATACTTCCAGTGAAATCTGGACATTAAGTTTTATTGGAATACAGTACCGTCTCTAACTACTAGGTACATTGTATGTACATACGCGCTATAGAAAGAAAAACTGACAAACGCTATGAAACTGTATACTAGATGCATTTATACAAGATCTACGTTTTTTTGTGTAGTAAGTTTTTGTTTATTTATTACGGTTTACGAGGTATGCAAAATTCATCCAGAGTAAACAGGTCTTCAGAAGATATTCTTATAAAAATCATGATATGCATTTTATTTGTGATGTAAATAATTTTAATATACGGCATTTTAACCAGAATCGTTAGACATTTGGAGAAAAAAATTCAATTTTTTTTCCATGTAAAGAGTAGTTTGGGGTGGGGGATTTTTTGAAAATCTTCATGTCGTATCCTTGAAAGATACTAAACTTTAACATTTAACGATATTTTAGTGTTTGAGCTGTGCTGTCCACACACAGTCCTTTTCTAAAAATGCATTTTTGAGACCTCAAGACATATATTTCTGCGAAATTTCGATCGAATTTTTGGGTAGAATACAATACCTTCACTATACACTACGTACATAGTACGCGCAGAGAAATTAAAAATACTAAACTTTAGTAATCATTACACTAAACCATCGTGCTACCATTCAGAGGAATGTTACTTTTATTATATCAAAGTATGCGGCTTTGCGAGAGAAATAAAGTTGACTATAATGTTGAGTCTTCTATTGTTCTCAAATTTATTGGCATCCTAAAATTCTTCTTTGTACCAGATGGCACAATTGCACCGTATTTGACGTGTGCAAGTATCCGTTCGTGCGTGAAAAGAGTTGCAGAAGTAAAGAGGGCTATTTCAAGTTAAATAGTCAGTGAGGAACTGGCGGAGCGACCTTCTTTTTACCGCTCCTAATGAGCGCAACCCGCCCACCGTCTATAGTACCTACAAAGAAATATGTAAGAAGCGTAGTTCTGAAGATGTTTATCTCCATTAACATGAAGTAGGTAGACGAATATTCTCTTTACTTTCTCTACATAGTACATGATACTAGGTAGAGAAGGTATTGCACTCCACTAAAAAAATCATATTGAGATTTCACCAGAAATACATATTTTAGGGTACTATGTATAAATACATTTTTAGAAAAAGGTCCGTGTTTAGACATCAATGTTATGAAGTTATGAATATTCAGGCTTTTCATGTCGAATTTAATTGATTATTTTTAATTGAATAATCATTTGTAAGAAGAGTTTATTTGTGGAACAGCAAGACAAAGTCATGTGAAGGGAAAACATAAGATCTTCTAAGAATGGCTTGCTGAAGAATGGGTAGGGAAAGTCTTATAAATGTACCACATCACATTTATTTTTCTGTATTAATCTGGGGCGTTTGAAATCTTAAGTTTTTCATAAACAGTCTGAAAACAATTTCTGAAGAATGAAGTTCCATTTTCCGCATTAATTTTAATTTGGAAACAAGTAAAATTCGGGGAATTGTCATTTTAATTTCAACTTTACTTTGTATAGAAACTCTCCAAGTCTTCTTAGCGGAACCCGGTCATCTAAAAGGTTCTTAATCATTAACTGCTTATTAATCGAGGAGCTCGCTCTATCCTTCCACTTTCTCTTTTTGACATTGAAGCTGACGCTTCAAGGATGCTTTCCTTCTTATAAATTGTTTTAGAAAATGTATTAATTTTTCACTTTCGGTGTTGCGGCAGTAATAATCTAATACAAGAAGCTCGTGGTAATCTGCACGAATATTGCATTTAGTATGTTTTGCGGATACCCATTGTCGCCTTGATGTCGGCACATTGGCTAGGTTATTAGTTTGCAGGCAGCATTTATCCTCTGGAGCACCTGCAATAGTCGCGTAAGCTAAGCTCCATTTAATCCGTCCATGATCTGTTGGGTAAAAACAATACCCATAAATAAACAACATACGAGGGCTACTATTTATATTTGAGCCTTGGTAACACCGATTGCTATAGGTGCCATCCGGTGTTTCCACGGGAAGTTTTGACATTGTTGACCTTAACCTACTTCAGATGTTTGTCAATAGAGCGTTATTTGATTTGTTTACAGTGAATTGAAAATTGCTTCTCAGCGAAAGGATGGAATTAACTCGTGAAAATATTCGTGCGATGATTTATTATGATTTTCAAAACAAGAGTGCATTGATCAACTTGCCACTACATTTGGCGATGAAGTCTCATCCTTTGCCACTGTGAAACGCTGGTATAACTAGTTTAAAATTCGTGAAGGTTGTCCAAAATCAGTTTTTGTGTCAGAAAACATTGATGCTGTGCAAAAACTGATAGTGCAAGATCGCCATGCCACATACGCGAGATAGAGAACCTAGACATTAGTATCACTAGCATATATAAAATGTTGCATTATCATTTAGCTGTGAAAAAGGTTTGCTTTCCTTGGATACCACATAATTTGACACAATCTCAAAAGAATGCTCGTGTCGGTTGATGCACACATATGCTCAAGAAATACAATAGTGCTGCTTCAAAACATGTATATAAGACTGTAGGAGGTGACGAATCATAGATCTCTGCATATGAGCCGGATCGTAAACAGCAGCGATTATATGGCTGTTTCAAGCTGAACCAAATCCAACAAAAGTTGTTCGCGTTCGAAGCGCTTCAAAACAAATGCTCGCCTATTTTTTTTTCAGAAAAAAACTGGTTATGTGGCAATAGTACCTTTAGAGAAACGTAAAATTGTGAATTCAGAATGATACCTAACCATTTATTTTTCAAAGTCTTCGGTGAAATGAAGACAACAAACAAGTGCTGTCGGATCGTTCTTCATCAAAAACAGTGCGATTGTTCACCTCTAACAACCGACTATTGAACACTCAAGAAATCGAATTGACGACTCATCCGCCATAATCCCGATTTTGCACCCAATGACTTCTTTTTATTCCCGAACACGAAGAATAAAATGTGTGGACAATGATTTTCGTCGGCAGAAGAAGCCGTTGATGCGTTCAAGAACTATGTTTTGGAGGTGTCTCGAACAAGTTGGAAAATATGCTATGACAAATGATTCGAACGCATGCAAAAGTGTATTGATTATAAAGGAGAATATTTTGAGAAACAATAAAACAATTTTCAATGACAAATTACTTACTGTTTTTTGGCTCAAAATATAAATAGCGCCCCTCTAACAAAGTTTAACCAGTTTCTACCAGGGGTGCAAACAGGCCATCGAGAAGCGGTATCCTACATACTGACCATCACACCAACCTAATTCAGAATCACCTAGCTAAAATACCCGTATCCTGTTTTATCCGTATGAAGGTGAGCACCCAACAAAACCTCTTAGGTTGAACCACAGCCTACTACCAGCCTAATGAAAGTACGTAGCAGAACCGATTCGAGATAAATGCAATATATTCTTTCCAAACATTGCCTTCATCGGCATTAAGTTCACTGTGAGTTTCCTTAAGACAGTAAGAGACCGCCTTTGATTTTAGTTCCAGTTTGGTTTTTATAAGTTTTTATGTTTACCTACATAAGCCGTATCAAGCAGAAAACAACTGAATTAAGTTGCACATCTCCATTGTTTGGGGACATTCAATAAGTCTCGAATTCTAATCAGAGTATGATTAGTTATCAGGGTATGATTTTTCTCTTAGATTTCCCCTATCCTCAGAAACTTTTAAGTTCTATGGGCCTAGATTCATTTGAACATATTTTCATTTCTTTATCTCCGGTACAGAGTCAAAAAATATATATTTTTAAAAAATCTAGTGTATTCCATTCACAAACATTTCTCTAGCTCTTCATATACAAACTAGTCTTACAAAAGACTATTCCTTTATCTACATCATGCTAATCGAGGTAAACATTAGCAGAATTGATCTTATTACTTGCTTCCTTGTAAGTCGAAGGAAAATAAGGGAACACATTAGGCTAAAGCGATCGTCCAATATTTTAAAAACCGGTTGCTATATGAAACAATTGGGTCTCGGTTCGCTTTGCATAGTCCCGTTTGAGAAAACTGGCTTAAAATGAAACCAATAACAAGTATAATATCTAAGAAACGGTCAGCTCTACATAAAAACACACATTATGACATAAACTGTGTGTATTAATGAGGTTTATAATTTTTGTGCAGTAAGTTTGGTCTATCTCTTACGGTTTAACCGTTATGCAAAATTCTAAAAACTCATCTAGAATAAAGAGGTCTTCAGAGACTATTCCCAGAAAATTCAAAATACACAGTTAATTTGTGATGTAAATATCTTTAATATACGGTATTTTAATCAAAATCGCTATAAATATTGAAATATTTCAAAAATATTTCCATGTAAAGGGTAGTTTTGGGGTGGGGATTTTCTTGAAAATTTGTGTCTAGCACCCTTGGAAAATATTTAACTTAAATGCAAAGTTTGTTTTTCGTTTTGAGCTATGCTGTCTATAGACACACACGGATCTTTTTCTAAAAATGCTTTTTTCCGGACTCAGGGGACCTCAAACATTTCCAGTGAAATCTCGACGTCGAATTTTTGGGTGGAATACAATAACTTTTCTCTCCATTATGTACATTGTACATATGACCAGAGTAAGTAAAAATGATTTTTTCGGACTCAAGGTACCTCAAATCATATTTTCGATGAAGTCTTGACATCGAATTTTTGGGAGAAATACAATAGCTTCTTTAGCTATTATGTACATTGTATATACGACGTGCTAGAGAAAGTAGAAGTCTGGTGTGTTTTATTCACATGACTTTCTCTACCTATCCTGCAACAAAATACTCTTATAAAAGTAAATTTTGCTTGTGTGAAAAAAAAAACAATTAAATTAAAATTAATTAACCATAATAGTTGGCTAAACTATGAATCCCGGAACTTAAAGTACTTACGACATTGTAAGTCGTCACTGGGATATGCCAATTGAAAATAATTGAAATTACCTTGTGGTTTACCGTGAAACATGTGAGTCAGTTGAAGAATTTAATATCGTGCAGGCATATTGCCACGGTAACTCAGTGGTTAGAGCCACCTGCTGGAGATCGGGATATCCGTGGTTATATCCCGGCTATGGCATTGCATTTTTCAGTCTATCTATCCAATTCTTATAAAAGGTTCATCTTCTATCTACTTCAGCTAATCGAGATAAACATTAGCATAAGTTGTCACTCACGCCAGTTACTAACTGACGGGTTTTGTCTTGAAATAGCCCCGTTGAACTCCTTTAACGCACGAAGGAACATCTGAACACGTTAAATACAGGACAGTTGGGCCACCTGTAGCAGCTTCGCACAAATATTCAAGCTGATCCGTTTGGGAATGGCTAAAATAAAAACATTGTAGAACATTTACTAATGAAATTTTAGGAACGGTTCAAAAGATATGCCGCTTGAATGAACTTATAAAAATTGATGAGAGATATTTTGACTACACATCCCATTTCAGTCCGCTTTTGTAGCCTCTAACAAAGAAGCGGCATACGTGGAATTTGTTGAAAGTTCTAAGAAAAGACATATAGTTTGTACCTTTTCTGAATTTTGCGAGAAGTATACTTTGGAACAATACGTGGACATGACATATGATATGTTCATCTCTATTGATAGCCGTCTTAAACTTTCCTATCTTTCTAGCTTCAATGATAGTTTCTTCTCTTACTGGGTTTCACATGAGACCTCCTGCATGTTACTTTCTCTACCAAGTATATGCGTACTCTATTATGTACATACATAGTGGGTAGAGAATTTACCGGAAATACATGTTTTGGGGACCCTGAAGAAAGAAAAAGGAAAACAAGAAAAAAGATTATTAAAAGATCCGTTTGTGTCTGTGACTGTGGATCAGTGCGTGCTCGTGGACACTAAAACTTAAAAAGGATAAGGCGGTTAAATACCAAACTTGGCATTAAAGTTTGATATCTTACAAGTATGCGACACGAAGATTTTCAGCCAAACTACCCTTTACGTATGAGATTTTTCGAAATTTTCGATTTTCCTAAAAATGCTTAGAATTGTTTTGATTAAAATTCCTTATATAAAGACATTTGCATAAAAAATGAATGTATATTTATCTGGGAGCAGCTTTTGAAGCCGTCTTTATTCTTGGTGAATTTTGCAAAATTTTGACTGCCACAAGAGGGGTTAAAATGTTATTATAAAGAAAAACATAGATCACATTAAAACACGTAATTTATGTCAAATACGTTTGTTTTTGTACTTAACCATTTCGGAGATATTCCTCGTTATTGATATTTTGACATGGGAAGTCGTCTTTGTTTTTGATTTTAGTTCTGGCCATGGAAAAGCAACGGAATTTCAATTCCATAATAACCATATCTTACAAGATTTGACTATTCGCTTGAGACGGTGTTTCTTTACGTCACTGCTCCTGACATGTTATTTTCTTGTATTTAGTTCATAAGTTTTAGCTTTAGGTATGTTAACGTTTCCAAGGCAGAGCTGCAAGGTACTACGGAGTTAAATTTAACAAAGGACACCTGCATTGTCTTCAAAAGCCTTGAGAATTCCTGACTTTCTTTCATATATTATGCGTGCATTAGGGTTGCAAGTGCCTGCTCGGTAAAAGTCCCCAAAAATTAGCAAGCTGAGTATTTTTCTTCATGGTGACTATGTTTGTGAGGCAAAATTTAGCCAATGAGAATTTAGAAAGCTTAAGGCAGACATCTTGACTCTTTTGCAATATAAGCAAAGCCAAGTTCAGAAATTACAGTCTCTTGTGTCTGTTAGACATACACTCCACGCTACTCAGTGGAAGGATTCCGCGCCGAGTGCAACGTAAGCGTGATGATAATAAGTGCTAAAACATAACAAGTATTTTTCAACTGTAAACAATCAATATATATGAAGAGTTTATTCAAGTTTATAAAAGTGTAAATAGAAATGTTCAACGAGGTTTGTCGAGGTGACTTCACCTTAAGTGTTTGATGTTTAATCGAATAAATATCTGAGGAAACCGGATCTTGCTGCAATTATCAATTTAAAACCAGTTTCCGTACCCAAAACCTTTCCTGTAGCCATCCTGAGGAACTCAACAGCTCTACCGAGACGACGAATCCTAAGAGAGCAACTCCGAGGCAGAGAAAGTATCAACATCTTCAGAAAAAGATGCATTATTTATACAGGTCCTGGATTGAACATGGTGAACTCATTCCCTATTCTGTATGCCGTCCGTTTCTCACTCAACTGACATCTAAGATAGCATATGGAAAGTGTCTTTCCCACACAAAAATTAATCACCGATAATTAAACACACAATACAATGTGGGCAATCTAAATATAAACATAAACAAAGACACAAGACATAGCACGCGACAGGCTTTGCCTAATGTATTCTTGTGTCTACGAAAGACAATTTCACGTTTATCTCGATAAAAATGAGTTATATAAAAGAACAAGATTTTGATGCAGAATAGGAGAGAAAGTAGTGTGAATGTACGCATATTGACAGGGTCAATCAAAAATAGCATCTGTATGTATAAAAATATACTAAAACTGTTGTTTATGGAACCAATGTTTTGTTGTTTTATTAAAGTTTGAATTTTGGGCATTTTTTTTTTTTTGAGAGAGGGAGAGGAAGGGCCTTTGTTTAATTTTATTTGGTTTACCCCTCATCAGCCAAACCAATTTACTTCTCATCAGCTAGTGAACTAATTTCGAATCCTTATTGCGACGCGATCCTCGCAGTATGAAGTTGGTTCCACATAAAGTAAATAATAATCGACGTGGAGTTAAATTAACAAATTATTAACATGGTGATACAATAATGTCCTTGTGCTTGGTGATTAAAATGTATAGAGTTTTCTGGTTCAATTCTCAGATGCAGGTTGATGATTTTACTTTAGCCAGAGTATTTATCCTCCCTAGTGAATAATTAGAAAACGTGTGTGTGTGTGTGTGTGTGTGTGTGTGTGTGTGTGTGTGTATGTGAGCGCGTATGTTTAACGATTAGAGGAAAACTTGAAGTAATAGCAAAACATAACGATTTACACATTGTAAACAAGTAAACATCATTATTGTTCCAAGTCAAAGTATTTTTGTGTTGAGACAGTGGAAAAGGTAAAGGTAGGAAACAGGTTGCTCATGTCCAGGTTGGTTACATGAGTCGGTATTTTGTGATAGCCACCGGGGTAGGCAAGTGACATCCTTGTCTCCCCCTTACACTGCACCAAAAGACTCTGCCCAAGGTATAGGTGGTATTACCTTAGATGTTAGAGACAATATAAAAGTGGAACAGAAATAAGGTGTCTACTCATGTGTCTGCTAATATCTATATATTTAATTAAACTACGGAAGTATGTAACAAGAGAAGCTAAGTTAAAATTTTCTTTCAGAAATAGGAATTAAAATCTCCATTATATATAATGCATATAAAGACTTCAGAGAACAAGGTTAGTCGATTGGAATGAGGTCTCTAGAAGAATCTCGCAATTTGAACTTTGGAGTCTTTTGTATTCAAAATATAGCCTTCCGCTGGACCTAACTCCCTTAGAGAAGTTCCAAAGACCTTCTCTAAAATCTGTGAGAAAGCACGAGTACTATTAAATTGCATAAAGGAGTGCGTGTGTATGTATTGCAAAGAAGGAGAAAAGAAGGTTCAGGAATGACATGGTTTAGACCAGTAGGCTGAAGGGCACAGAAGTCATTGGCGATGCTGTTAATAGAATCTGTCAATTCTGTGTAGGGGTAAAGATTGAGTACAGCTTTTGGCGGAATGTGCACGTTGGGAGAATCAGTGAAAAATGAATTTCACACAAAATTCTTCATATCCACAAGATTGGGATATTCTACATCAAATTTGTGATCTGGCAATTTATCTCTTCTTTGTATTTCGTTTTTCTTTGGGTCACCTTTAGTGTGTAGGTTAAATATGCATTACGATTTTGACCCATGGACGAAATATTTGTGAATAACATTAATAATTTGACACACACCAATACATAAATGTTATTTATCTGTGTACACATCTCTTCATTTTGTGAGTTTCTAATCGTCACATAATTGAGAATGACGGTTTACTGCCACTTTACTACATTTAGATGAGGTGAGGTTATGTCGTTTCCCATTTTATGGAGATATTTCATGCGAAGTTTCTTCATTGTTCCTCTGTAACCATAAACAATAATCAGAAGAACCGTTGCTTGTTGCGCACTAGCAGCAAACACTACTGGAGTCGTCAGGGGTCATAATATTATTCCGAAGGAAACAAATTTCAGTGTTGATAATAAGCAATATATCATGCTTGCTTGTGTCAGCTCTTAATTATACAGCGTCCGATAACAGGGAAAATTAAAATGTGTCTGTAGCCCGTGGGAGAGTTCTAACAGAAATGGATGTACCATTGTTCGGGGTGCCGGTAGTTTAATGCTGTATCTTTTGGTTGTTTTACCTAGAGGCTTTGTTAAAAATACCTCATAGGCCTCGCTCAGTATTGTGGTGAAATCTTGGCAATGGAGTCAAAAGAATTTTCGCTATTTGGAAACACTATGTTTCTCTTGGCTGCCTCTGTCACTTTGCTCCTTTTTCTAGTTCGGAAATAAAATAACTGCAGGTGCCTAGGTATCCATACATCACCGTCAAGGGTTTATCATCACGTTCATCGCTTTTCGTTTGTGTTCTTTATTATCACGAACACATTCGCAGCCATATTCTATCGTTCTCCTAATCTTACTTCTCTTTCCAACTCTCCCTCCCTCTCTTGTCGTACAGCGCTCCGTTTATAGTAACCGGGACGTGTAGCTCTTCAGGAATCATGAACCCTGAAATTCATTTCATTATCAGTTGAGTTCTTCGGGTAAAACACAATTACAATTTTGACAAATGTATTACCTCAGTTTTCGTAATTATGGTGTCTGCGGCTATCTTTTAAAATTAATTAGCTAGTAGAATTAAAGTTAAAAACAACAATATTTTCTGTGATTATATGTTTCCTAATTCGTATATCACTTCCAAAAATTCTAGCAGCCAAATTGGCACTCAGAAAATGGTTATAATTTTAATATGAAAAAAGAACAACCTGTATTACAGTTTACATATTCTGGCTTTTTAAAACGATTTTTCGTTGTCTTAGCCTATTAGCCTGTACCAATTATTCAATTCTTTCAAGTGTTGTGTTTTACGGGCATTTAACAGAACGAGCTTTTTTGTATAATGCCTGAAATTACGGAGTAAAATATAATAAAAAAGTATCAACGTTTCTACTGATACTCATTATCAGCTGACTTTTCTTTCTTTGTTTCTTTTTTTACGGTCGATTTTGCAAATCTAGGAAATCAGGTTGAAGTCGCAACATAGGATTTTTACTAAGCCTGGATTACGTTTCAATAAAGTTTAGTTTCGTAGCTCTTGGGGAAAATTCAAGTAGGGAATGATGATTTAATTTGAGTATCTACTATGAACTACTAAAAATATTTTCTCAGTATTAAATTGAAGATAGTTAAATTTGTTCATCATATTGAACACCAAGTACAAACTATTAACGGAGCTTACTGCCAATTACTTTTTCAAAGGTGCTTGCATCCATGATTAAATTTGGTCTAAACTTCACCACATTGCTTGTCATGGATCGGTAAGATTGCACGTCCTTTATATTCGTTGAATATTCAAGAAATCTATCAAAGGAGTGTTAGTGCAAAGATTACTTCAAGCTGAAGGCTATAGGCATTAAGTGGTCACCACACATATTGAAACCATGTGGTGATTAACTTCATCACAACTAATTTGTTGCTGTACATAGGTGCAGAGGCGATATAAATAAGCCGAAGGCAAAGTTTGGTTTTAAGTAGCAATAAAATGTTTAGTTTCGTCACGCCAACAAGGAGAGTAGGGGAGTGACGCCGCATCTTACAAAGTCGCTTCAAAAGGTATAACACAGTTTTGATAGCAACAAATTAGGACAAGAATACTTGTGAGAATTTATAATGTAGATAGCGGTATATTTTTGTGCATGTTGTTGTGTAACGTTTAGTAGTTAAAAAGAAACATAAATGCAATTTAAATGAAAAAGATCCTGAGATTTTGTAAAAGTAAGGAATGCTGGATAATGGCATGGACAATGGATAGTTATAAGAATAATGGTTTCAGTGATTGGTTTATGAAATATGCCATCCGTGTGAATAATCCTATGAATTATAAAATAAAATATTGTTTATTCTTGAAAAGAAGAAATCGTGTGTTATTTGTTCATTCCTTAAAAACCTCTCTGAGACTAATCGACTGAGATTAAATAATATATTGTTGGAGGTGATGAGATTAAAGAGTCTACAGTATTTCTACGACTGACTAACCAGCGCATCGAAAAAAAAAAGTCCTAAGCACATTTCAGTACAATATATTGCATCTTATGAAAATAGTTTCAAATATTAGAAGTGAAGAGATTGAGATATGTACTCGGATACTTATACATCAGTGGCTAAGCTCGCCATTCAGACAGTCATATTTACATAGTAGAGAGGAAACTTTTTGGCCACTTTTGATTGAGGAAAATGAATACGCCAAGCGTGATCATGGCGAACACCGTGTACAATAAAATATTATTTCAGTGATATGCAGCATCCAGCAGGGACACTTCTCCGTCTCTAAGCTTAGTCCTGTGTAAGAGAGGCGAAGGGATTTCTAAACTCCACGACTAATCTACGAAAATAAAGTTAAATTTTTTGAATGAAATTGAAGAATTCAAATGAATAAATGCAAGAAAACCAGAAATTAAGTTTTGAATGGATGAATTTCGCACTTGCTCTAGATCTTTCTACTCTTAAACTTGTAACGCTGGCAGCCGGGATTGATTAGTATAGGCTGCTCGCTCCTTCTAGAAGAATCACCTTTAGCAAGGATATAGTCAGTAAGCCTACCCTTGATAAATAGGTCAGCAAATAGTTTACCTTACAATAACAGTTCTGCTTCCTTATGATTACGTTTCGAGAATACACAGGTACAGTTAACTGCAAAGTGTTTTGCATTACGGCTTTATGCCATTGCTAGTGTTTTAACGAGAGATGCTTAGTTAATAATGAAAATTACAGCAATTCAGAAGAAGAAGAAGAGGAGGAAATATCGGGAATAGAATTAACTAAAAGAAAATTAGATATAAAATGTAGTGTAAGCAGTAACATACAAGTGACTGACACCACTTGAAGTGTGACCTTTGTTTGGTAGTGACTGTACTACCTTTAATCCAGACGAACAATGGAGATCAAAAGAGACATGACAACATTAATACAAACGAGAAAGAAATATTGATACTAGCACACACTTTTCACCCTTAATTTACAGGTCTTTCCAGCAATTGCAAACGGTAACTGCGCTCAAAACTGGTATAGCTTTTGTTATTACCTAAGAACAGAGATATAGAAATCTAACAAGAATGCCGAATTTTAGTATTTAACTCTAAAATGTAGCAGAGTACCTTCATTTCAGGTAGAAAGTAAAAATGCTCTTTACACTAGGGATTCAAAATGCCGATATCTAATTACTCTCTCTCTCTCTCACACACACACACACACACACACACACACACACACACACACACACGTAAGTAAAGTTTAAATTTTTTCGTCATGTGGACCATTTTTGTTTACCATTGAAATAATCGATTAAAAATTAATAACCTGAAAAATCACCCCGGATATAGAAACGAAAATATGAATACATGCTTATAACTTTGTATGTCACTTCCAGTGTAAATTTTAGGAATGTATGTTCAAAAACACAGAATTTAGAATTTTCACATATGGCCTCAAGATGTTGTTTATGTTCCGACCATAACGGCTAAATTTGGAAAGTTAGAATCAGCCTGTAGTATTCAATACCGTAGCCAGTGGTTTTTTTTTTTTTTTAGTAGTGTTTAACGCCCGCTTTAACTACTTATGGCACCGCAGACGTTGATAGTGATTATACATGAATGAAGATGGAGCACCGGTGGAATGCGATGGCGGGGGAAACCGGAGAACCCGGAGAAAACCCGCCCCAGCGCCGCTTTGTCCACCACAAATCTCACCTGCGGTCGCTTGGTATCGAACCCGGGTCGTCTAGGTGAGAGGCGAATGGTCTAACCACTCGGCCACGGCGCGGCCTAGCCGGTGTTTGAACCGCAGAGTCCTGTTGGGACTCCGGCGCTGTATTCCTTTTTCTCATTTACTTTTCCCTCTTTTTCCATTTTCCTAACATTTCCTTTGTTTTTTTGTTTGTTTTTGTTTTTGCTTCTAATACACACACATATACACATTTGCAAACACACAAACACCTATACCCAAGGCGGGGCTCGAACCCAAAATTCCTTGCTCCACGAAGCTCCAAAGTGAGACACTTTAACGAGCGCGGCCTTGGGGACGAGCAATCTTCTCCCTTCCGGATCATTGCTCTAACCGAGTGAGCCACCATGTCTATATGCCAATACGACATAATGTTTCCCATTATGACTCGCAGGTGATCACATTGGAAATTTAAATTTTATTTATTAACTACTGTGGTTTTCAGCGTCCCATACCAAACTTGGAATTTCAGTTTGAAATCTTCCAAGAATGTGACAGGAAGATTTTCAAGAAAATTTCCCCACCCCTATTACTCTTTACATGGAAAAAATTCGAAAAGTTTGATTTTCTCAAAAATGGCTCTAACGATTTTGATTAAAGTCTCTTATATATAAGATATTTACAGGACAAATAAAATGTATATCTTGAATTTTCTGGGAATAGCATCTGAAGACCTCGTTATTTTGAATGGTTTTCATTGAATTTTGCATAACTGGTAAACCGTAAGCTATAGACAAAAACTTACTAAATAGAAAAAGTTGAGCTCGTTAAAATACACAATTTATGTTATATACATTTTTTCGTAGAGTTAATTGTTTTTTAGATATCCCTTTTTGTTGGTTTCAGCTATAAAATATTTATACTCTTCTCATACGGGAATTTGTCATCTCTTTTGACTATCACTTTAGCCTATGGTACTCCCTTATTTCTCTTCTATTTACATGGAGGTAAGTAATAAGACGATTTCTGCTCATTTTTTTTTTCGTGATTAGCATGAAGTAAATAGAAGAATAAGCTTTTAACAATAATTTGTTGAAGACATAGTGTATAGAAAAGGTGTTGTATTCCACCCAAAAATTCAATACCGATGTTTCACCGGAAATATATGTGGATATGTTTTGAGACTCCCTGAATCCAAAAAAAGCAAAAGAAAAAGGTCTGTGTGTGTGTGTGTGTGTGTGTGTGTGTGTGTGTGTGTGTGTGTGTGTGTGTGATGACTCGAAGATTTCGAGGGAAATCCCCCTTAAACTACTCTTCACTTGCAAAAAATTTGATATTCTTAAAAATAGCTCTTAACGATTTTGATTAAAATACCATATATTACAGATATTTACATGACAAATAAAATGTATGTCTTGAGTTTTCTTTAAATCTGTAGATCTCTTCATTCTAGAAGAGTTTTGTTGAATTTTGCATAACTGGAAAACCGCAACATATTGACAAATACTTACTAAAGAAAATGCGTAGATCTCGTTAATACACACAATTTATGTCATGTTCAATTTTCGTGAAGTTTACCATTACCGAGATAGTATTTTTTATTGGTGTCAGTTTTAAAATACTTACAACTTTTCTTATAGGGGAATTTGTCAACACCTTCTATAAAGAGACGAATTTTCATCACATAGTAACCGTGTTTTAAAAATATTTTACTATCGCTTTAGCCTTGCTTCCCTTCTATTTACAAAGATGCAAGTAATAAAACCATTTCTGCTTCTGGCTGTCTCAAAGTTCAGCATCTTCGAAGGATTTGACAGAAAGATTGTTTTAAAGAAGATACACCGTAAACTACCTTTTATTTTCTCAAAAATGGTTGTGTCGACTTTGATTGAAATATCCTATGTTTGAAATGTTTTATGACAAATGAAATGTATATTTTTAATTTTCTCGTAATGGCCTTTAAATTCAGAATGACTTGCATTATTGTTAAATCGTAAGATATAGACAAAAATGTATTGCCAATAATTAGTAAATATCGTTAAAACACACTATTTATGTTATATACATTTTGTAAATAGGCCTAGTTATTTGTTTAAACTTTCCAATATTTGCTCTTAGTCATGCAAAGAGAACTTAATTTCAATAATATGACCACGAGGCAACCAGCTTTTAAAAGATTTGACTATCGCT
Organism: Hymenopus coronatus; assembly: GCA_030762935.1. Classification (NCBI taxonomy): domain Eukaryota; kingdom Metazoa; phylum Arthropoda; class Insecta; order Mantodea; family Hymenopodidae; genus Hymenopus; species Hymenopus coronatus. Next base: position 114,208,263 of record CM060881.1, on the reverse strand, counting down.
TTAGGTAATACATGTCCTTATTTCCCTTGTACCTACAAGTAACTAGTTAACATTTCTGGTGGGGTCGTCCTCCGTTGTGTAATGGTTACTATGCTAACTTCATATACAGGTCGCGAGCTCAAACCCGGCGGAGGACGATGGATTTTTTCGGGTGTAAAAATCCTTAGCATGGCTACCTTCGGAACGAAAGTAAAGCCGTTGGTCCCGTGTCGTAGATTTACGGCACGTAAAAGAACCTCAAGCCTGACAGAGAGGCCTCTGAGCAAAATTAAGCCGTCTTTCTCGCCCAATTTAGAATGGGACGCTGAGAACCACAGCAGTTAAAGAGCGTCCATAAATAACGCGACATTTTCATTTTTTAACATTTCTGGTAATGTTTTTTTTTCAGTTGCATGAAATAGATGGAAAATTAAGCTTCCGTAAAATAGGTTATTGAAAAATAGACAGGGAAACGTGTGTGTGTGTGTGTAACACGTCAGGTTTTTTTATAGTGAAAGTAACTCAAATGAATTGTCAATATCAATTTGCTTAAGATATGCACACGTGGCATATAAATTCCGGTTTTGCTCAAGTAAGTAGCCTCCCTATAAACACAAATCAAAAGAAGAATGGTAATTGGATGCTTGTTTAACATACAATCATAAAAATGTAGAATTTCAGGAGCATAAAGTTGGATAAAAAGACGATAAACAAAGGAAATCAAGTTTTAATCAGGACAAATAATGAGATGGTTCCCACTTGCATGTCTTGGAGTATAAACATCCTAGTGTTGGCGGCGTGGAAAATGAACACGGCAGCATGAACGTGGGCGGATTGTCGTTTGTATGCCACTCCTTGACTCAAGGGACGGAACTTGAGCCTCGCTCCCCCCCTGGTACTTGTGGGAGCGGGCGCCAGCGAATTCTTTATGTCCCAAATATTTTTATGTATGTTTGACAGTCGTGCTGCCAGTCCCACTAGCGTGTAAAACAAGAAGCTATGAACAAAATACAAGAATAAAGGCTTGTGACAACTCAATTTTCCCTAACACAGCCGATTTTCATGACTTACGCTACCTGTTCAGCAAACAATTCTTACAAAATATTAATTGTTACTTTCTCTACATGTACATAGTGTGTAGAGAAGTTATTGCATTCCACCCCAAATTTCGATACCGAGATTTCACCGGAAATACACGTTTTAGGGTCCCCTACATCCAAAAAAAGAAGGTATTTTCGTGTGTCTGTGAACACGAAAACTCAAAACGAAAAGGCCGTAAAATACCAAACTAGGTATTTAAGTTTAGCATCTTTCAGGGGTACGACACGAAGATTTTGAGAAAAATTCCTCCACCCCAAACTACCCTTTACATGGAAAAAATCGAAAATTTTGATTTTCCCAAAAATGGCTTTAAGGATTTTGATTAAAATACCGTATATTAAAGATGACAAATAAAAGTTTATCTTGAATTTTCTAGGAATAGCCTCTAAAGACCTCTTTAATCTTAGTGAATTAACCGTAAGAGACAGACAAAAACTTGCTACACAAAAAATGTAGATCACGCTAAAACACATAATGTTATGTCATATACCTATGTTGTTGTTTGTTGCTGTTTTTTTTTTCGTTGAATTGACCATTTCTGAGATATCCCTTGTTATTTTTTTATCGTTTCATTTATATAGGCCCCTTTAACATCTAAGGTCATATCGGGGGTTTTTCACTTGAAACAACTTGTCTGTAGGTTATTTTACGTTGGTTTTAATCATTTCCCCCCTCAAACACACATTCACTCTCACATACCTACTTCCAGACTCTATGGGGGATAGGGAATAATTCTAGTTAAAGAAAAATTCCCCGCCCGGCGGGAATCGAACCCGGGACCACCAGGTGAGAAGTCAGCTCGCTCGACCATGGAGACAGTCTTCCTTATTATTTGTTTCAGATGTAAAATACTTAATTTTTTTTTTTTCACGTGGAAAATTGTAAACTCCTAGTCCTGCATAGAAACGGATTTCATCCACGTGGCAACCTGCTTTTAAAAGATTTGACTATTGTTTAGCCTAGTATTTGCCCTTATTTTCCTTCTACTTACAGGGAAACAAGTAATTAAGACACTTTCTACTAAGGTTTATCTCGATTATCATAAAGTAGAAAGAAGAATACGAGTATGATTTTTAACAATAATTTGTTACTGCCATTTAGAGAAAATTATGTAAATGAACACGTAACATTTTTTTTACACAAGCTGTGTGCAGGACACAAGTTGCATAGGTAGAATCGGACTGAAAAATGCAATGCCATTAGCGGGATTTGAACCACGTATCTCCGTGTCTCTAGCCGTTTTTCTAACCACTGAGCTACCATGCAACATACCAGCATAGAATTAAATTCCCCAACTGAGTCGGATGTTTCCCAGATAACCACAAGGGAATACACTAAGCCATCGGGTAGTCAAATTTTATAAAAGCTAGTTACTATGGATGAAATTGAAATCTTTTTGCATGACCAGGAGTAAAACAAATGTGAAACGAATGACGGCTTCTCGTTTGAGAAAATTATTTTAAAATTGAAACCAATAGCAAGAAACATCTCGGAAATAGCTCTATAAATGCATGCAGTAAATGCATGAAAATAGGTTATTATGAAAACTTTGCGTCTTACTTTTTTGCGAGGTTTAGAAAGTGAATTCCAAATATTTTGAGTGATTTGTATTGTCTAACATGTACCTGGGGCTGACTTCTGCGTTGCCTTAAGTCTCTCTGGTTTAGTCGCCGAACACTTTATTGAACTTGCTCTTGGGTGAAAAGTGAAAGGTATAATTCTATTTACGAAATTACACTCACAAAATACTTTAATGAATAACTTTCACTTTATTCTAAGTATTTCCTGACAAGCATCTTTGCGTACAAGTTTTAGCTGCATGTTCTACTTCGGAATAATTCTTTTATTACTTCACTCTACGGCATTATACTTTTTATAAATACCTTTCTGACGAGCGCGTCGTTCCTAGACAACAGAAGCTACATTCCTAACCAACACCAATGACCATTAGGATGATGGTTTGATTGGTGACCAGGTAGGTCATATCGGACGGTGAATTAACCAAAAGGTTGAAATAATGCTAAAATAAATGCGGATCCTTAGAGCTTAGAGTTACCCGACTTTCGTCTTCTCAAAATAAGTGAAACCCAAGAAAAAAACGTAATCAGGATGGTTGCCCTAACCCAGATTTGAACTCAGGACTTCTTGAATGTAAGACAAGCTACCTCAACGCCACATTGGTGAGCAAACCAAACTTGAACATGGAAATTATGCTGACCAATTTGATATTTACATTTGTCCTTCGTAAACAATAATGAAATAAAAGAAATCTGATGTATTCCATTCAAATAACTTTCTCTAGCTGTTCCAAATACAAAACTAATCTTACAAAAGATTATTCTTTTATCTACATCATGCTAATCGAGATACAGTGGCAGAATTTGTGTTATTACTTGCTCCATTGTAAGTAGAAGAGAAATAAGGGAATACATTAGCCTAAAGCGATAGTCAAATCTTTTAAAAGCTGGTCGCTATGTGAAACAATTGACATTCGGTTCATTTTGCATGTCCCTCTGAGAAAAGATAGATAATTTAAAAGTGAAACCAATAACAAGAAATACCTAAAAAATGGTCAAATCTACAAGAAAAACGTATATGACATAACTTATACGATTTTTTTGTGTATCATGTTTTTGTCTATATCTGTACCGGTTTAACCGTTATGCAAAATTCTGCAGAACTCGTTCAGAATGAGGCCTTTAGAGGTTATTCCCAGAATTCAAAATATACATTTTATTTATGACGTAAATACCTTTAATATACGTCATTATAATGAAAATCGCTGGAAACATTTTTGAGAAAAATGACATTTTTCCATGTAAAGGGTAGTTTGGGGCGGGGAGATATTTTTGAAAATCTTCGTGTCACAAACCTCGAAGGATACTAAACATAAACACCAAGTTTGGTGTTTAAGGGTCGTTATGTTTTTTGAGCTATACTGTCCAAAGACACACACATATGGACTTTTTATCTAAAATGATTTATTTGGACTCGGGGATCTCAAAACATATATTTCCGATGAAATTTCGTTATCGAATGTTTAACCTTCTCTAGCTACTATGTACTTTATATGTACATATGTGCTAAAGAAAGTGATATTGTCGTAAATCTTAGAAAATGGTTGTTATGTCGAGTTTATAGTTGCGTTGGCTGAATTGTAACCAGATAAAAGAAATACATTAAATCAGTTACAAGCAAATGGCAACACAGTATTCAAAATGGGTTTCATGTTGTTATCGATATTGTCACTGAAAGTGAAATGTTGTTTCTACCTAGAAAGGTAGAAAATGCAATGCCATAGCCAGGTTATCAACCATGGATCTCGTAGTCTCGTCCTGTTGCTCTAGCCATTGAGCTATCATGGCAACATGCCGACATGACATGAAATTCCCCAACTGACTCGCGTTTTCCCGGTAAACCAAGAGAAAACTCCAATGGCGACTTTACAATATCGTAAGTACTTAGAAGTCCCAGGCTTCATAGTTCTACTATTAGGTCTAACATTGTGAAGTTAGTTGGGGAATTTAATGTCGTGTCGGCTTTTTGCCATTGTAGCTCAGTGGTTAGATTAAGTGGACGGAGATCCGTGGTTTTAATGCCATGGCATTGTGGGCAACCTTTTAGGGACAAACGTTAAGAGAATGAGGTATCTAACAGCCCTACGATGCTACGTACGGTAAACTAGACATCCAATAATTCTCAGGAATTTCCTAACATCTTCGGTAAGTCAGGAATACTCTTTTAGCTCTCTAACCTATGCATACAGTGTGTGGAACACGCATGATGTCTCCACAGCTATTTAATCTTTTCATTAATAACTAAGCCGCTCGTGTTAAGACCTTGAACAAGACTAATCTGTGATTATTGAGAACTACTTGTTTCAAACATTATATGCTTCCTGGTCCGGAAGCTTATAAAATCCATCCTATGCGCTCATTATTTGCTTGCGTAAAGAATAATATAAGAATAGTTGTTTGTTTTTTTCATCCTAGTCATGCAAAGAAAAGGACATTTCAATTGCATTACATAACGACCAGTTTTTAAAAGATTTGACTATCGCTTTAGCCTAGTAATTCTCTCTATTGCTTTATACTTAGAAGGAACTAAGTTATAAACAGTTTCTGCTAATGTTTATCTCAATAGTATGAAGTAGAGAGAATGAGTAGTTCGTGTAAGAATACTTAGTTGCAGAATAGGCACAGAAAGGCATTTGATTCGGAACACATCATATTTTTAAAAGTTCCTCTAATGAATTTGATTAAAATACTATTTAAATGGCAAATAAAATGTGTGTAGTAAATTTTAAAGGAATAGCCTGTAGAGCGAGTAGAAAATAATTGTGTATAGTTCTGTTCTTGCTTTCTGCGCAGGTGGTCACGCAGTGCACAGTAGGCAATTCGCAGGAGTATCGAGAAAATTCGCTCTCTCCTTCTCTCTGCTTTTCTCAGTGAACAACCAGCTGATGATGGCTATTATAGATTTTTAAAACTTTCTATGTAATTGGGCAGCCATGGTTGGATCGTGGAGTTCTGGTTCCCAGCCATGTATTGCGCCTGGTATCTCTCACCCATGGTGGTGCGGATTTTAGGTCTCGGGGTAGGAAAACTGTGATGAAAGTGAGGAACTGCGTTAGGCAGCGATCCTTGCCACGATAGCCAAAATTTCTGCTGGGGAATGCGTGACGCTGGCTCCTCCCCATATCTTTTGTATGATCGCCCACCTGTGCCGCGCATACGTGACTGTGATACGGGCAGTAGGGTTGGGTATGTACGAGATGCTAATTATTATCATCATTAATTTTATTATTATTCTTTGTAAACTATGACCAAATTGCTGAGTTCTTAAAATATACATTGTGTAAAATATGTTCTTTGGTAGAATTAACATTTCCGAAATATTCTGTCTTCCTGGTTAGAATTCTTGGACGTGTTATGCACAGTAGTTTCAAAGATCCGTTCTTGTGTTTCTTCTGAACTGCAAAGAATGGGTTATATCATCTCCCTGTGTGCTCTTGTGCGTGTTAAAAATGCACATTGAAACTATTTTTTCAACTTAGAGAAAGTAAATAGAAAAATCTGATGTGTTACACTCACATGACTTTCTCTAGCTGCTCTACAAACCACCTACAAAAGATAATTTTTCTTTGTACACAATGCTAATCGAGATAAACATTAGCAGGTGTTATTACTTAGTTCCTAATAAGTAGAAGAGAATAAGGGAATGCGTTATGCTAAAATGATCGTCAAATGTCTTAAAAGCTATCGTTATGCGATTGTCATTGCAAATCACTTCTTTGCTTGGCCAGGAGTAGAACAAAAGTAAAGCGGACACTTCCAGTCTGAGAAAAATGTAAGTACCTTACAATTGAAACCAATAACAAGGAATATTTCAGAAACGGTTACCTCCACAGCAAAAACGTAAAGCACATAAATTGTGTGTTTTGTCGTGATGTACATTTTTTGTGCAGTGAGTTTTTTTCTATCTCTCACGGTTTAGCAGTTAAGCAAAATTCATCCAGAATAAAGTAAGAGGCTATCCCCCAAAAATTAGAGATATACATTTTATTTCGGGCATAAATAGCTTTAATATACGGGATTTTAATCAAAATCGTTAGAGCCATTTTTAAGAAAATCAAAATGTTCAAAATTTCTTCCATGTAAAGTGTAGTTCTTAGTAGGGGATTTTTTTTTGAAAATCTTCGTGTCGCATCCTTGGTAGATACTAAACCTAAATACCAAGTTTGGTATTTAACGGTCTTTTCGTTTTGGGGCTATGCTGTCCACAGTCACACACACACACACACGGACCTTTTTTTAAAAATTCTTTTTTCGGACTCAGGGGACCCCAAAACATATATTTCCGGTGAAATCTCTGTATCGAATTGTGGGTGCATTACAATACCTTCTCTATCTCTATGTACATTGTACTATGGGGCTAGAGAAAGTAAAAACTAAACTTTTATTTGAATAATTTGGTGAATTAATAACTTTATTTGAATAAACTTTTATGAATTAAAATATATTTCAAAAGTTGTATTATGATTTAACGTCAGATGAAGCTAATACAAAATTGGCCAATTTCCAGCACCGTAATTTTCGAAAAGACTTTAAAAGGGAACTATATAAATGTAATAATTTATTTTGGGGTTATTTTCTCATCACTTCACAGTACTTCAAACTATGTTTTAGTCATCAACCTCAGAGTCCTTGTGATCAGAAGCTTTTGAGCTAAACTTATTTCTAAATCAAAATTTTAAAAATTAAATCGAATTTATGAAAACAAAGAAATAAGTTTAAGACGCATATTAATTTCAAATATTGTTGCCCGTTAAAATACTGAAAACTATGCCAGCTGTTTCTGTTACCTTTGTTGTTGGCGTACAACACCACAAACTACAAAGAGCTGTCCATACCGTTTGGCTCCTCCTAACGGTGCTAACAAATAAATTACTTGGCTAACAAACCCGCTTAGTAAGGTCTCTCAACTGCTGTCTCGTTCACGGTAATAACATGGCCTTTTCTAATCACAACCAGCAATTATTTCTGTGTAACCCAGCACGTAATGAGTTTCAATAGATCATACGAATACTAGGTGCTCAAGTCGCTTGTCCACCGGAGATTTCAATGCGGGATGCGCAGGAGAAAAGGAAAAAAGAAACGATACAGTCTTTCTTTTCTCGTTGTATGGATCTAAGCATCCGTAAGCTAAGAGAGTATACTTGGCCCAGCAGGAAACCAGCCCAATCACCATCGTAGTAAGTTATAATCTATAAACAAGATAACCTAAAAATAAAAGGAAAGGAAAACATTGAAGGCTGCGTTTTCTGTAATGCATATAACCTTCCAAAGTTATTATGTACCGGTTATTAATAATATGTATACAACACTATTATGGTGAAAACTTTCGTTAGATATCCATAAAAACTTAAATGTATTCTCGTAACAAAACGCATTGGGGTTAATGACAATTAGAATAAGAGTTGGAAAGCAACTTTGAAATACTGTAGAACAATTAATTATATAAATATTTGCACATTCGTATATTTTGAGAAAAAAATTAATACTATGGCTAACATGGCTTAATGAAATTATTTACCAAGTAAATTCACATAATTAGTATGCAGATAGACCAACTATTTTACTTACATCCCACATAAAATAACATAATTACAGTATTGTTACACGTTTTGGCAGGCCAGTTTTTTTTGTTTGTTTTTTTTTTTTCATTTATATAGCCCCCTTTAACATCTAAGGTCATATCGGGGGCTTTGCATTCGAAATAACTTGTTGTCTTAGATTGTTTCCGTTGGGTTTAAATCGTTTTATTTTTCCAAACACACACACTCTCAATCACACTCAAATGCATACTGCCAAACTCTGTAGGGGGGGGATAGGGAATAATTCTGGTTAAAGAAAAGTTCCCCGTTCCAGCCCGAAATCAAATCCAGGACCCCCAGGGCCAGGTTTTTCTGTGCTACTTTTTAAAGCCGATTGTTCATTATTCCAGATAATATACGTATACCTCTACTTTTATCGCAAACAAATGAATATTCTTACATTGTTTCTTTTGTATCTAGTCCAATTTAACTATGATCAACAGAATCTTATTAATTAGGCTTTGCTTTACATTAAATCACAAGTTTATTGAATCAACATTATTTACACATTTATAAAACTGAATTTCTGTTTTTGCAATCCAAAGTAAAGAATAAACTGTGAAAATTTAAAACTTTAATTTCTTAAATTATGTATATACAATGTACTTAGCAGGTAGAGAAGGTCATATTTAGTCGGAAATACATGTTTTGAGGACCACTGAATCCAAAACCTATTTAGAAATAGATCAATGTGTGCTTCTGAGCATCGTAACCCAAAAACGAAAAGTCTGTTTAATACCAAACTTGGTACTTAAGTTTAGCTTCTTCCAAGCATGCGACACGAAGATTTAAAAAAAAACACCCCAAACTATTCTTTTTATATGGAAAATTTTTCGGAACCTTCGATTTTTTAAAATATGGCTAAAACATGGTACATAAAATGTGCACCTTGAATCTCTTGGGAATAGCCTCTGAAGTCCTCTTCGTTCTTAATGACCTTCGCATAACTGGTAAACCATAAGCATAGACAAGAGCTTATTATACAATTAGATATCGTTAAAACACATTTTTTTTTAGAACTAACCATTTCAGAGATATTTCCTGTTATTGCCCACAATTTTAAAATACTTGAATTTTTCTCAAACGGAAGGTCCTCATGCCTTTCATATCTCATTTGTTTTACTCCTGTCTTTGAAAAGAGAACCGAATTTCAATGACAATCGCATAGCAACATCTTTTAGAAGATTTGAATGTCGCTTTAACCTAGTGTATTCTCTTATTTCCCTTCTACTTATACGAAACTAAGTAGTAAGACCATTTTTGGTAGTTTGTCTTGATTAGCGTGATATAGATAAAAGAATCATCTTTTGCAAAAATAGTTTGGCTAAAATGCTTTGATGCTTCGTTGCGCAGGGGATCGCGGGTTCAAGTCCCACTTTGGCCATGGGTGATTCTGAGTTTGTGTCATTCTCAGTCACCTGATGGCCAATTAGGTCACACCTGAAGGCCTGTATGTATGTAAATAAAACAAAGAATAGTTTGTTACTGAGAAAGTCGTGTGAATGGAACACATCAGATGTTTTTTGTCGCCCTCCTTGGTGTAATGGTTACCATGCTAACTTCATATATCCAAGTTCATGGGTTCAAACACGGTGGAGGACAATGGATTTTTTCGGGCGTAAAAAACCTTAGCATGGCTTCCTTCGGAAGGGAAGTAAAGCAAAGTCGTGGGTGCCGTGTCGTAGATTTATGGCATGTAAAAAACCTCAAGTCTGATAGACCTCAGAGCAAAATTAAGCGGTCTTTCACGCCCAGTATAGAATGGGACGCTGAGAACCATAGTAGTTAAAGAGCATCCATAAATAAAACGCCATTTCATTTTTTATGTTTTTTTTTCAAAATCAGGCGCAGGGGATCGCGGGTTTGAGTCCCGCTTTGGCCATGGGTGATTTTGAGTTTGCGTTCCAAGTCATACTCCCTCATCTGATGGCCAATTAGGTCACGCCTGAAGGCCAGTATGTATGTAAATAAAAACAAAGAATAGTTTGCTACTGAAAAAGTCATGTGAATGGAACACATCAGATTTTTTTTTTTCAAAATCAGTGCAATGAACTCTTGGAACGTAGAATTATTTAGTTATTTTGTTAAAAGCCAATGAGAAGAGTAATAAATTGCAGAGAAGCTGTATATTGCAATTAAAACTGACTTTATGATTCGTGAACTTAGAACAGTGTTAACTGTTATTTGATTCCAATTTTAAACGCGTCGAAAAACAAGAAGAAAAAATATCCCATGAGGACTGGAAAGTTTATGCGCCCGTTAATTCGTGGCATGAGTCAACTTCAAACTTCCAATAATAACCCTGTCTGGAATGAATAGGTCATTCATGTGCAGACTGGAAGATTTTCCAACGCGTGCCTCTGTTTTTCTTTTTTTCGTACTAAAAGACTGCTTGTGCAGATGGAGCCGCGCTTATATTTCGTTGTTTATGCGTGCTGAATGCTGTAAATATTCAGCATTGTGGCCCATTCGTGATTGCTGCAGTCAAAAGCTTTACAGAGCTCAGTACTGCTTCTGTTTTCCTGTTAATAAATACGTATACCCCTAAAGAGAGTGCCACATAAATCGACATGATGTTTTACAGATCGCCATCACCATCATTCTTAAAATTTAGAACCAGAGATTATCAACCTCAGCGAGACACAGGCAGCTTATTATAAAAAGAAAAGGCCTGATAAACAAAGAAAATAATAAATCTCCTATGATTCTATGACTCACTATATTAAAACACACTATGTTAAAATTCTTAGTACGTACCCTTTTAATTCACTTGAGCACATTTTCTGGTTTGGTCTTTATAGCTCTTAATAGATTAATTATTTTGTATATTTATACAATCATGGTCATTTATAATACCAAATAAATAGTTGATTACAGATTAAATATAATAATTACCTTGACTGCCTCCGTGGTCGAGTGGTCAGCGAGCTGACTTTTCACCCGGAAGTCCCGGGTCCGATTCCCGGCTGGGACGGTGAATTATTCTCTATCCCCCAGAGTCTGGAAGTATGTCTGTGAGAGTGAATGTGTGCGTGTTTAAGGAAATAAAATAGTTTAAACCCAACGTAACAACGAGTTACTAATTCGAAGTCCCCGATATGACCTTAGATGTTAAAGTGGGCTATATAAATGAAACAAACAAAAAAATAATTACCTATAAACGCACAGGATAAAGTTAAAACCGGTTAAATTAGGCTTACCAGAATATTGTTTGAAAACTTAATATAAGATGGCAGTAAAATATTCCTCAATTTAAAAATAAGCAGTGTCATTCGGTCAGCGTCGTAAAATACAATAAAATATTTTAAAACTGATGCTGTGTGCCCCCGGAGGTAGGCAATTGAACATATCCAACTACTTATTTACTTTTTCCCAACCTAGCATTTGGTACGTTTATCTGATAACGTGCCTATTTGTATAATAATGAATTTCTGATCTGTAGTGCCGTATATTTGGATTTTGTTTAACATAAGTTAACCACTGGTAAATATAAAATTATAACTGTTAATACCTTTTCGCTATTTACAATGTTGCTTCATATACAGTACCCTTCGCTACGGTACGGATCGCCTTCTGTTGCAACCCTAACATTTTGAAAACACCAGAGCTGTTTCCTCAGCTGATGAAAATCGAAATAGCATACTTAATAGATGAGTACGACAATATACGAGATACCTTTGGTAAGATCCGCTCTTTTATATTACTACGTGCAATACGTGCACAGCATATAATAATTTATATGTAATAACTGTATATAGTAAACTGATTGGTTTCTAATCCGTAATTACGGTTAAAGTGTAGCACATTTCCATGAAATCATTATACTCCCCTTTAGAGAATTTTAAAATTAATAACATAAAGGAAAGATGAGATATGATTTCTACCCTTAGGCTGGGTGTTACACTCAAGAGGTTATGAAAGCATTCACCGCGGCCACGTGTTTCGGGCCGCCTCTCGCCTGTGTTTACATCTAGTGTGTTTCTTATTTCAGGTGCATTGGTGTTAAAGGCACATAATCATGAACGTTGCTATTAGTTGCATTTAGATTATTGTTTTTCTTTAAAAGATATTAATAAAATAAAAAAATCCGGTATTTTTACATTCAAATTGTTAAAATTCTTTTCATGTGAGTTAATGTAAACGGACTTAATTAATTTACTATATACTTGTTTGCATTCATGTTCGATTACCTTAGAATTTGAAGCCGTATGAAGTATGGTTAATTTTAAGCTTTTAAATTACATTTCTGTTGCAGCCACGCATCCCATAGTTGTTTTTTTTTCTCTCTCTCTCTTTATGTTTTGACAGTTACAAACGCAAACTTTAAAACCCTCAGTTATACGTCAATTTTCTTAAACATAAGCATTTATGAAATTAAAATATTTGGGTACCATTTGGGAAAGTTTATAAATCTCCAGTTTATACCAATAACAATCCCCTTTCACTCTGTTTGTTCGACTCGTCCTCTTATCAAAAAGTCCCCGCGGTCATAATTCAGTAATATTTTTTGGGGTTTGCCTTAAAACACTATTATATACACAAATATATAGCGTAATACACAATATTGGTAACGTGAGTTGAATAATAATTTAATATTACAAAATGAATTTTAAGATATAAGCCATTTGTACAACATTAAATGCTAGTATAAAGTTGGTCCAAAGTGCTTTTAAAGCAATGGAAGTCTCTCTCATTGTGTGAGAAAATGTATACTCTTTATCGTTATTAGACTTAACAATAGTTTTGTGTGTATATTTGTGGTAGTTTCCCCCCCCCCCTATAATCTGGCTGGTTATATCGGACGATGTATGAAATTGTGAAATGATGCCTACATGATCTCGGGTTTCATGAAGCATAAAGTTACTCGACATTCGTCTTCTGTGGTTAAGGAAAAACCCGAAAAAAACTTATCCGGGTGTGTCGCCCTAAGCGAGAATCACACTCGCGACCTGTTGAATGTGAAGCAGACACGCTACTACCACACTACCCAGGCGGGGTTTAACAATTTTGACACTACCCAGGCAGGGTTTAACATATTTCACTAACATCTGTAGATCTCAATCCATCTTGATTTCAGATACTATGTTGCAGTTAAAAAGAATGGTAGTATATTGAAACCAATAAGAAGGAATATCTCGGAAATGGTCAAATATACAACAGAATTACATACGACATGAATTGTGTATTTTAACAAGATCAACAGTTGTTATATAGTTAGTACAATTTTGTCTATCACATATAGTTTACTAGTTATGCAAAATTCTTTCAGGGTGAACAGGTCTTCAGAAGCTATTACCAGAAAATACAAAATATACATTTAGTTTGTGATGTTAATAGCTTTAATATATGGTATTATAGTCAAAATCGTTAGAGCCATTTTTGAGAAAATAAAAATGTTCAAACATTCTTCCATATAAAGGGTAGCTGTGTTGGGGCGGGCGGGGGGGGGTGTTTCTTGAAAATATTTGTGTCTCATCCTTGGAAGATACCAAATTTAAATACCCAAGTTTGAGCTACGCTGTCCACAGACACACATCCATAGACACATTTTTCTAATTTGGTGGGATCAGGGGACCTCAAAACACACATTTCCATTGAAATCTCAACATTGAAATTTTGGTGCAATACAATACCTACTCTATACACAAAAACTCTAAAAACAATAAATTCTGAATTAAATATCATCCTCCATAAATAAAACATAAAGGAATTATAAAAATTATATAAAATATATACACAGTACCTGTAGAGCAAGTAAAAAGTAATACAGTAAGAAAGGTAGTATATTAATATTACAAAGCGCATAACGTTTTTCGATAACTTTTGAACAAAACTTACAAATAAAAATATTTAGAAGAGTGTATTCAAACAGAATAGAGAAATGGATTGATTATGCAGAAACTTGGTCATTCTGGGCTGGAAAAACTATCTGAAGCAATTTACGGAAATGAGATAAACATTTTGTCCCCACCCTTCTTACCCAACAATCTAATAATCTTTTCTGGTATAGTAAGTTTATGCCTTTATTCGAAAAAGCCGATTCATTTTAAATTAGATTTCTCAATTTTATATAGCTGACAAAGTTGTTAATGTGGATTTTTCGTATTTGAATACCAATGTCGGTTTCGTAAGTGTAACTTAACGAAAGTTAGATCGCTGTCTATAACTTTAAATATTATCTACCGAAGAGGCTGCTTTTTAAAAGTCTAGTGAAAGTTTATTGCCGTTGTTTAAATCCCTATGAAATTGTTACGAAAGTTTAAAAGCCTCAACGGAGAGAGCTAAAAAAAAAAAAAAAAAAAAAAAAACTAAGCGCGTGTTTTGTGCCCCTTAATGGGAAGAGAACACCAAATATAGAAAGTAAATTATTATAGCGGGTCAGAAATGCTGTAGGAAGCAAAGAGAATTATTTTTAGTATCGAAAGTTTACGACGTATTCTCTGTTCCAAACACAAAGCTTGTAAATCTTTCAACTGCAGCTCCCCGTTGTGAGTCATGATGGCGTCACTGCCTCCTGGGTCATGATTGATAGTGGGTTCACGGCCTGCCTTATTTTTATTATCGAGAAGAAATGAATGAAATGACTCCATCTCGCTGCGGTTTCGCCGACTGTTGACCTTAATTATAAACATTAACCTGTTTAGAGTACGAAACAAATGAGGCGCACGCCTGACGTTACGTCTTCCACACTAAAAAGCAGCAAACGTGTGTAGCTCGTAAGATGTACCTAAGTACTTCCGTAATTGAAAATTATTGAAAGCTTCTCTTAGACCAAACATCTCCGAAATATAAAAACGCTGTGTTTATTTTAATTTAACCAGTGCATGCCCTTGACATTTCTGCCCTCCGGCGCCGAGCTGACTTATAAGGGACGTGTCCGTCCTGAAAACTCCCTAAACCTACCAAATTCGTTGTTGTATAATCTTAACACGCTGATATGTACTTTTCCGTGCTGCCTTTCCTCCCCCTCCCCTGATTGGCTAATATACGCCCTTAATGGCAGTGTATGAGAAACAAGCGCTGTGCAATGCGATGTTAAACTATAACATCGATAGAAAACACTGCATGCCATGATGTTAATACCAGACAGAGAGGATAAGCAGCAAATAAGTGTGTAAAAGTTACAAAAATTTATCCAGGATTGTGGTTTAAGTATATCAGTAGAAAAATCAAAGGTTGTGGCATTTATAGGAAAACAAATAAAAATATCGAAGACAGTGTTAAATAATAAAGTGTTAGAACAGGAGGAAAAATGTAATTCCTTGGGCTGTAATGTAACCTTTAAAACAAACAATGAATAAATAAGTAATAAAGTGAGTAGCTTCCAATATATTTGTGGAGTGATAGCTTAAAGGATACAAATCTAAAATGTTATAAGACCATGGCTGTACAGGTTTTACTATATGGTTCGGAGACATGGACACCTAAAAAGAAAGATTGGAGACAAATACAAGCGGCAGAAATGAAATGTCTGCGAGCAGTAAAAGGATGTAACAGACATCATATTAGAAATGAAGTCATTAGAAATATTTCCGTTAAAGGAAAGATAAAAGTAAATAGAGAAAAATGGAAAAGTCATTTACAAAGAATGGATAACTCTCGCATTCCATTACAGTCATACAAATATAAACGTTAAGGCTATAGGACAATAGGAAGACCAGTAAAAAGATGGGAAGCAATATGGGGCCAGAAAAGGAGAACTCTCCTAA
Source organism: Hymenopus coronatus (assembly GCA_030762935.1). NCBI lineage: Eukaryota > Metazoa > Arthropoda > Insecta > Mantodea > Hymenopodidae > Hymenopus > Hymenopus coronatus. The sequence continues at coordinate 114,192,318 of CM060881.1, read as the reverse complement.
TCCATGAAGAGTTGATGATGATAAAACATCGAACCCGGGACCTCTGGGTAAGAGCCAACAGTTCTTGTTCGGCGAATTCAGAGCTAATTCATTAATGTTTGTTTTCCTTCGTAAGGTTTACGAGGAAGTTCTGCTACCAGACAAAACTGGCATATGGCAAGAAGATGCAGAACCCTGAGGTCATGAACGCTTGGACGAGTCTGGTAACATTCGCTCGCTAGAAACAAGTAAGCCTTGTGAAAAAATAAACTCTTTGTAAACAAAATGTGAAAGAACGCTTCAGAAACTCTGCGACAGTAAAGTTGGATTCTTAAGTGCTTCTGATCTGGCAGAAACTTGAAATGCGCAAAGCCCACTCACTTTTAAACATTGCAAATTATGACCTGTGTGTGCTGTTTACGTTAGTAAGCCACACTGTAGTCAAATACCTGAGTTGAGGATTCTGACTTTACAAAACGAGTTGGTATTTGGCGAGTAATAAGGCTGTTAGAATGTATATTTGCTTTTGAAAAAATCTGAAAAAATGCTGCCTCTATAGTCGTGACGTCAGCGTTTTGGTTTTTCAACCCAGAAGTTTTCTTTGACCAGAATCATTTTCTATGCTCTGCAGAGTCTGGAAGTATGAATGTGGGAGGAATGTGAGTATGCTTCAAAATGTATCTACTAAAACCTAAGCTAAGAATCCTATAACAGCGAGTAAAAACAAACACCAACACCATCAGCTGTCTCAGCCACCGTATTTAAAGGGGGCTATGCTCATGATTCTACAAGAATTACATTAATTATTGTTTTGCTGGTAAAAGAAAATAGAAAACAAAAGGTTTTCAAAATGTTCTAAGATGAGATAGACGTCTATTGGAACTATCTGATATTCCAATAAACGGGACACTAAAAGGATTGATTCATCTTTAAAGGACAAGCAGCAGGCATGGATTTATTTGGTTCCAATAACCAGATAAATAATACATCGGCATTTGTTAAAATAGCGTGTAATGAATTATATCCAAAATTTTGGGAAATTACGTTCTTTGTAAATTACATTAGATCTATCATTTTGATAATATAGCAGAATTCGTTATTTCGTAATAATTATGTGAGGTAAATTGTAGATTAAGAAACTCAGTATTTGAGATTTTTATTATTGTTTGAATTGCCTTCAGCCCAACTCGTGTTATGGGGATAGCACATATGCCTCACATTCAAGAGTTCGAATCTCGGTTAGTATCAATTAACCGGATAAGGCCTCCCCCTTATGAGATCCTTTCGGGTCATTTTAAGTTTTATGGACCCCAAGCTTAATTGAGCATTAATTTCACTTATTGCATTCATACTCTATGACTCACCCGGCTGGCTAACAATAAAAAAATATGCCTTACACGTCATTTTTAAAATGAATGACGTTTTAACAAATTAGTGCAATAATAAACAAATGTCTATAAGACTGCCTCCGTGGTCTAGTGGTCAGCAAGCTGACTTCTCACCCGGGTTCGTTTCCCGGCTGGGGCGGGGAATTTATCTTTAACCAGAATTATTCCCTATCGCTCACCGAATCTGAAGGTATGGATATGTGAGTGAATTAGCGTTATTTAATGGTATAAAAACTAAATGTTCTTAACCTACAGATAATATAAGTTGTTTCACAAGTCAAAAGCCCCTGATATGACTACTTAAAATTAAAGGGACTATAAAAATGAAACAAAAGAAATGTTCATTATTCCCATGACCCCCAGAAATCCATCGAGTTGATGAAATCCGTCCATCACAGACCTTAATTCTGCCTTAGACAAAAATTATACAAATTGTGGATAAAAAGAAGCAATTATTTTTACACATCACAAATAATATGCAACGATTAGTCGGTGGATGCTAATCACAACATTAAAATTTCCTGTAGAATTTTTATTGATGAGTGAGGTTCGCAGGAAACCATCACTTCTGTAATTCCATTTAGTAGCCACCAGCATATACTTTGATTTCGTGTCTCTATACTCTTCAAGAGTCAGCTCCCTCTACAATGACCCGATAAATCGGATAAACAGTTTGGTATTTAACGGTTTTTTTTTTTTTTTGGATTCAGGGGGACCCAAAACATATATTTCCGGTGAAATCTCGGTATCGAATTTTTGGGTGGAATACAATACCTTTTCTATACACTATGTACGTAGTACGCGTAGAGAAAGTAATAAAGTGGCTTTGAACCTTTTTAGAGATAATTATGAAGCAATGATGTGAAACATTTAATATATTTTAAACATAATAGTCAGGGATGAGCAAACCAACAAAACATGTGTTATTTCTATGATTCGGAGCAAAGCTATGCAGTCTGCTATGAACAGAATACCAACGCGGGTCGGAACCATTGACGGGAGGTCTTGCAAGGACCGTCTTCCTGACAGTTTTTTATTTTTTTTTTTTCAGGCTTTCCTGAATCCGTATAATTAGCAATTGCCAGGAATATAGCTTCTAAATTTTAGGCCTGAAACGTTTCCTTTCCCAATAGTCATAGCATCTCGGACAGAATCAGTGATCAGATCTTTAGACGGTGAGGATGCATTAAGAACGGACGTTAAACACTATCAAAACCAAAGGATTGGAATCTATCTCGTTCTATTGAAAGGCAACCTCCGAGTTTGTATAGATGTTTTGATAATTGAAAAAATTGTATAAAAATTTGCTACATTACACGTTACAAACTAGAGGGTGGTGTTACCTTAGATTATAGCGCTTAATGCTATGCTGAATTTATCCAAAGCTAATTTCGAAATAATCAATTATATTTATTTTTTTCCCCACCTTCTAGTAACAAAATTATACAGAGTTCGAATCTCGCCGGTCTCCTTGGCCGCGCTCGCTTGGTGCTTCATAACGCAGGGGATCGTGGGTTCGAGTCCCGCCTTGGGCATGGGTGTTATATGTTTGTGTATATGTGTGTGTGTAAAAAATAAGAAAACAGAAATTCAGTAATCATACAGCAAACAAAGTAAAACAATTAGGTAAATAAAAATAGGGTATACAGCGCCGGAGTCCCAACCAGACTCCGAAAAAAAAAAAAAAAAAAAAAAAATCTCGAGTGGAAGATGATGTTCTCTCAGAGATCTGAAGATCATCTCTGCCACAGAAAGCTCTGGCTTTGAATTCCTATGTAACTTTCCAGAGCTGCGAATCGTAAAATTGTTTATGATTTTGCTGGTACTGGTTTCAAAATTCTCTGTTTTACAGCGGAAGTTGGTTGTGATTTTATTGTGTTTTGACGGAATGTCGTCACATTTCCAGAGATCATTCAAATCTGTAAATGTCTGAGATGAAGGGAGAAGCCGGAACTTGGAGTAGTACCTATAAATAGAACTGTTTGAGGTTATAGGCTGCTTCGTTTGGTAATCAAACACAACTGCCATTTCGCTCTGTGACGTCATTAGGAGTGGTGAAGGACCTGTCCTCCTCCACACCCATAAAAGGGTTGTGAGATTTAGATTAAGAAATACTGAATATGTTTGCTAAAGGAGATGGTAAGAAACCCTTCCTCTTCTATCTAGTGTCCAGTTCCCAATTTATATTCGATAGTTATAAGGGCAGAAGGGAACTCTGTGACATATTTTGTGATGACTTTACAGTTAAATTCTATGACAGGTGCACCATTCTCAACCAAGGTGTACCATTTGACCGCGTTCAACGCTATTTTTCGTTACATCATAACAGTCAAAGATAAACGAGGTATTTGATTATGGTTAAATTGGACCGCGGGTGCTGAACCGGTCAATTCCGCTGATTGCGTCAAGTTGCCAAAATTGCTGCCCGTTTCGATTTTCTTGAAGGAATTAAATATGGGATAATCTACCTGGATTATTTAAATTGAAACTAACGTCAATATCCGATCATTATAGAAAGAAATGACTCTTTTGAAGAGTATGGGGGCAGGAAATCTGTGTCAAAGAATACTAGTAAATGGAATGACGTGATATTAGAGTTCCCTATGCATCGCATTCGCCGAAAAAAGTTCTAACTCTCAGATCATATGCTCCAGATTTTAATATTGTGATTTTAATATTTCTGGCAACCACAGAACGGCGTTACGTATTAGCAGTGATGTGTGAAATATAATTGCTTCTTTTTATCCACGATTTGTATGTCTTCCGTCGAAGGCAGAATTAAGATCTGTGTTGGAAGACTTCATCAGTTCGATGGATTTACATCAATATTAGGAATAATAGACATTTATATGTATTATTTTATTAGCTTTTGTTAAAATATCAGTCATTTTAATAGCGTTGTTGAATAGCGTTCTTGTTTTTGTTGTTAATTTAACGCAATTTAATTGGATGGATCATATAGGACGCTGAATGCAGTGGTGAAGTAAATGCTCAAGTGAGCCCGGAGTCCATAGAGTTTAAAGTTACTGACATTCATCTTATAAGGAAGCTCAGGAAAATAAGACTCATTTGATTAACTGATCCTAATGGAGATTCAAACTCGAAATCTCTTGAATGTGAGGCATGTGCGCTGCCTCACACAATGCACTTTATTTTTATTATTATTATTATTATTATTATTATTATTATTATTAGATAGCAATGTTTGCTTATCAAAATGCTAGATATAGTACAATTTACAATTTTATACAATTTCTCGAAAACTTGCTATTTATTCACGCTGTTTTAACAAGACCAATTTAATATTTACTTGCTTTTGTAACCTACCTGATGTCATGGTTAAATACATTTTGCCTACTTCTTGTTCTTTAACGAACATGAATCAATTCTTTTAATTTGCAGTTTACTGGAGTATGAGACAGCTGTTTCAAATACAGAGGATTTATCTCATTATAGAAAACGTTGGAGACCTCAAATGAATGTCTAATTTCAAAGTTTCAAAACAAAATAAAAAACGAGAAATATAGACAAGGAGATTGCAATTGCACTTCAACTCATCTAGCATTGAAAGCTTACCTTTGAGTAATTCCCATGGAATCATGAGCCTAAGTCATGGTCAGCTGATGGCGGTCAGTTGAACGAAAATTAGCAATGATGCGCCGCAACTATAATTTAACCGCGGTCAAAGTTTGATTACGTTTCAGTGACCCTCAATCAACAATGATTTGATCAAGAATGTGCACACGACCAAGGGCCCGAATCGCCAGTATGATGAGAAACGTCAAGCCACTGATACAAAGGAACTATCTGAAGGAGGAAATAAATTATTCAAACTGGCATTATGGTAATAGAAGTCGCTTTTATCGCATTTTTTATTTAGAGTGGAAGGTTGTCTAATGTTAGAAAGAAGAAATCAGCCACTACCAAAACTAGGTCTATTGCTTTGTTGTGAAGTAGGGTTTGAGTAATGCGTTTGGTTAGTTTTGCACTCATTTTGTATGCTATATGTTTCATGTTTGGTGCTTTCATAAAACTCTGCTGGATGATGTGCCGTATATGATTATTACTCTACTTAGTACATGAAGGTATTGCAATCCAACCAAAATTTTGATGCCAAAGTTTCACCGAAAATACACTTTAGAGTCCCTTGTATTTAAAAAAAATCTGATGTGTTCCATTCACATGACTTTCTCTACATCTCTGCAACAAATTATTATTAAAAAGCTTATGCTTCTATTTACTTCATGCTAATTGAGAAAAATTAGCAGAAATGATCTTATTACTTGCTTCCTTTTAAGTAGAAGCGAAATAAGAAAGCACCATAGGTTAAAGTGATAGTCAAAAGCTGGTTGCTATGTGATTGAAGTTCCTTTGTTTGTATGGACAGGAGTTGACAAATTCCTGTATGAGAAAATGAGTTTTTTAAAGAAAACCAATAACAAGGAATATCTCAAAAACGACCAATTCCACGAAAAAAATGTATATGATATAAATTGTGTGTTTTATCGCAATCTACATTTTTGTGTAGTAAGTTTTTGTCTACCTCTTACGATTTACCAGTTATGCTAAGATATACATTTTATTTGACATGTAAGCATCTTAAATATAAGAGATTTTATTCAAAACCGTTAAGCCATTTTTGAGAAAATCAAAAATTTCGAAAAAAGTTCCATAAAACGGGTAGTTGGGGGTGGGGCATTTTCTTGAAAATCTTCATGTCACATCCTTGGAAGATACTGAACTTAAATACCAAGTTTGGCATCTAACGGACTTTTCGTTTTTGACCTATGCTGCCCACAGACACACACAAACAGACAGACAAACACACACGGACATTTTTCTAAAAATGCTTTTTTTGGACTCATGGGGTCTCAAAACATATATTTCCGGTGAAATCTCGGTATCGAATTTTTGGGTGCATTGCAATACCTTCTCTATACACTATGTACATATTACTTGTAGAGAAAGTATAAAAGCATTTTAGGAAAAAGTTCCGTGCGCGCGTGTTTGTGTCCGTTATCTCTGTGAACACGATGACTCAAAAACGAAAATTTTGGTATTTAAATTTATTATCTACCAAAAATGTGACACGAAAATTTGGAGGCAAATCTCCCCAACCCAAACTACCCTTTACATGGAAATATTAAAAAAAAATGATTTTCTGAAAAATGGCTCTAACGATTTTGATTAAAATACCATATATTTAAGATATTTGCATGAAAAATAAAATGTATATCTTGAATTTTCAGGGAATAGCCTCTGAAGACTCTTCTTTCTAGATTACTTTTGTATAACTGGTAAATCGTAAGAGGTAGACGGAAACTTACTGCACAAAAATATAGATAGTGTTAAACACACAATTTATATCATATACATTTCTTTTCGAAGAGTTGACCATTTTCGAGATGTTCCTTGTTATTGGTTTCAGCTCTAAATTGCTTAAATTTTTCTTATATGAGAATTTGTCAACTGGCTGTGCGAGAAAGCGAGTTTCAATCACATAACAACTAGCTTTTAAAAGATTTGACTATTGCCTTAGCCTAGTGTGTTCCCTAATTTCCCTTCTACTTATAACGTTTATTTCAATTAATAGAGTAGATAGAAGAACAAGCGTTTTAAGAATAATTTTTACAGAGATGTAGAGAAAGTCATGTGAATAGTACACATATATTTTACTTTCTCTAGCCCATAATGTACAATGTACTTAGTGGATAGAGAAGGTACTGTATTCTACCCAAAAATTTGATGTCGAGATTTCACCGGAAATACTCATTTTGTGACATCCTGAATCCTAAAAACAGCATTTTTAGAAACATGTCCATGTCTTGTGTGTGTGTATGTATGTATGTGCGTGTGTGGGGGGGTGCAGTATAGCCCCAAAACGAAATTTAACGTCTGTTAAATCCAAACTTGTTATTTAAGTTTAGTATCTTTCTAGGACACAACACAAACTGTTTCAAAAATCTTCCCCTCTAGCTACCCTTTACATGAAATATTTATCGAAAAATTTGATTTTCTCAAAAATGGCTTTAACCATTTTTATTAAAATGCCATAAGTTAAACATATTTTCATGTCAAACGAAGTGTATACCTTGAACGTTCTGGAAATAACCGCTGAAGATGTCTTCATTCTGGATGAATTTTGCTGAATATGAAATACCGGGTAATCCGTAAGAGATAGAAAACACCTACTACAAATATAGTGTTCATCAAGAATACATTATTTGGTAGAATTAACCGTTTCTGAGATATTCTTTGTTATTGTTTTCAATTTTAAACTACTTTTAAACCTTTCTCAAAGTGGAATGCAAAAGCGAAAAGTATTTCAATTGTTTCACATAGCGATAGCATTTAAAAGATTTAACTATCACTTTAGCTTAGTGAATTCCCTGATTTCCCCTCTATTTACAAGAAAGCAAGTAATAAATACCAATTCTGCTAATGTTTATTTCGATCAGCTTGACGTAAATAAAGAAATAATCTCTTGTAAGAAAACTTTGTGTAATAGCTAGAGAAAGTCATGTGAATGGAACAAACCAGATTTTTACTTTCTCTAAGTAAGTACATACAATGTACATAGTACATGTGCAAGATATACGCTCTATTAGTCATAAAAGATAATTTAAACATATGGTATGTTAATCAAAATCGTTAGTCTTTTTGAAAAAAAAAAAATCGAAAATTTTTCTTACACACTTTCATGTCTAATGCTGAATTTAAGGTAATAAGTTTCGTATTTAATAGACTTTCGTTTTTGAGCTATGCTGTTCACACACATATACCAGGACCTTTTTCTAAAATATTTTTTTACTTTATCTACACGTTCTATGTACATAGTGTATATAGAGAAGGTATTGCACCCAAAAATTCGATACCGCGATTTCACCGGAAATATGTTTGAGACCTTCTTAAACCCCAAAAATCATTTTTAGTAAAATGTCCGTGTGTGCATTTGTCAGTGTGTGTGTGTGTAAATAGCACAGCTCGAAAACGAAAATTCCGTTAAATATCAAACTTGGTATTCAAGTTCAGTATTTTCCAAGGATGCGACACGAAGATTTTCAAGAAAAATCCCCCCACCCCCAACCATCCACTACATGGAAACATTTTCGAAAATTTTGATTTTCTCAAAACTGGCTCGACAATTTTTATTCAAGTGCCGTATATTAAAGCTATTTACATGACAAATAAAATGTTTATCTTGAATTTTCTGGGAATAGCTTCTGAAGATATCTTTATTCTGGATAATGAATTTTGTGGAGTTTTACATACCTGGTAATCCGTAAGAGATACACAAAAACTTACTTAATAGAAAATGTAGAGCTCGCTAAATCTCACAATTTATGTTATATACATTTTTTCGTAGTGTTGATCGTTTTTGAGGCATTCCTTGTTGTTGGTTTCAACTTTAAAATACTTATACTTTTCTCATACGGGAATTTGTCAACTCTTGTCCATACAAAAGAACCTCAATCACATAGCAGCCAGCTTTTGACTCAACCTATGGCACTCCCTTGTATCCCTCTTTCTTACATGGAAGCAGGTAATAAGACCATTTCTGCTAAGTTTTTCTCGATTAGCATGAAGTAAATAGAAGAGAAAGCTTATTTCCTATAATTGGTTGCAGAGATGTATAGAAAGTCGTGTGAATGGATTACATTAGGTTTTTTTGTTCTGTTATACAGTGGATTCTAAAACGTGTATTTACAGTGAAATTCCAATATCAAATTGTGTTGGAATGCAATACCTTTCTACATTTGTACTTTCTACTAAGTAGAGAAGGTAAAAAGTATGCCATTAGTGATTATTCTAGACAGAATTGGAGACTATCGATGAAAATGGCATGTGGAAAGAATGGAAACAAATAAATATCTTAAATATAAAGCCAGTGCCTAAGGATTAAAATTAGTGTGGAAATCTGAACGTTTCCTTGAGGACGGAACAGTCTCTAAGAAGGCCATTCCTGAAACTGAGAGATGTAGGACATACGAGGCCCTATGTACACCCCTATTTCATTTACGAGGACAGCGGGTGACAACGTAAGGCGCCATTGTCGGAGTAGATCGATTTGACTAATCAAATTGTGCGTTCAGGGTCACGGTGAGTTACTAATCCTCTCCGTATAAGCGATTGCATAATGGAACTGGCGTATGGATACATACCCGTAGGACATTTTGAAGAGCGTAAGCAGAAAACAGGTTTATTAAGTTTTCTGAACCATTGGAGTAGACAAACATTAAACTATTGCATAACCTGGCAAAGTAAACTGTACTCGTCTTCTTTTTTTATCATAAGCACAGTTTTTGGTAATTATTTCAATAATTTTAGAATTATATTGCAGAACAACAAGACATTCAAATGCTTTGAAGTCCGCGTCAAAAATTTTAAAATTTATGAGATTTTAATTCTGGCTCTGAATGTGTGGTTTGCATGCAATACTTCCTCGACCCTATTGCAGGATTTGCAAACAAAAATAAACATTATTCCACTAGTTTCTTCTAGAAGAGTTGCACAATAATTGAAAAATGCCATGGTTAATTAAAACACTTCATCAAAAAAACGAACATCCACTGTGTATTCCGTTTCTTTCTGAACAATGCAACTCTACCAGCAGCTTTGCGTAAAGTTCAAGATGTCTTAGTAATCCTAGTAAAACACAGTAAATCAGAAGGAGAAACATTTAAAACAACTAAGGCGTGACACACATTAAAAACTCGAAAGCATACCTTCTATAATTCATTAATATTTTCAAAATATTTTATATATATATAAAATTTTTTCAAAATATTATGTGTGTGTGTAGCTTAACGTATTTTAAGCTTCATATCGGATGATGAAGTCGCTGAAATTATGCTCATATGGTCTCCGGATCCATGGAGTTTGAAGTTACTCGACATTTGTCTTCTCAGGATAAGGGAAAACCCCGGAAAAACCCCTTATCCGGGTAACTTATCGTAAGCGAGATTCAACTCGCGACCTCTTGAATGTGAGGATGACACGCCCCCTCACACTACCAGACAGATTTAAGATGATTCTTCTATTCACATTTAATATGCGTTGATAAATGCTTTGTTGTTCTACTTATTGAGCTCACATTTCTCATTTTATTATATTATAATAAATATTTCATCTAAATACCAGCGATAGGTTTTATGCTAACAGAAGTAAAGCGCATAAAGAGTAAATAAAGTATTTTCTCTAGAGGGGGCTGTTCCAACTCTGTCGGCTGAGTCAGAGAACTCGCGCGTTCGCAGCAAAATGCTCGTAGCCCGTCGAAAGGGAGAGGGGACCTACATGTCACTGGACGAAGTGCTTGCCCTTTCTGTCACATATTAATTACTCCAATGTCGAGTTGTCTTGCAAGTTGTGACAACACCGCTGCTCTCGGCTAAAGCAGCCTGCTCCAGAGAGATTTTTATTTTTTTTTTAACTATTTCATTCGTCTTGACCAATGATATTTAACTCTGCCTCGCATTCGTCCAGTCACGGTCATTTATCTTATATGAGGGGGACACTGAATTGTTTTAGAATGTCACGTTTCTAAAACCAAATGGTATTTGTTCATATCCAGCAGTTACTTTCTAATGCTTTGCGAGTTGATTGTCGTGCAATTTGTTGGATTTTCTCTATTTGTTTGATTATTATTATCATTCAAAATTTTGCGTTCACCCAAAAATGAATAGCACTAGTGAGTATTTCCGGGCTATGATTTTTTACGATTTGAAATCGTCATTAAAGCCTAAATAGTATGAATATCGGCTTAGAATTGCATTGGCGAAGAAGCCTCTTTTAAGGCAACAATTCATATTTAGTACAGCGAATTCAAAAGAGATCGATGTTTTCTTAGTAATGAATTTCATGACACCCAAGTATTGCTATTGCTGATGAAAATGTTGCCGCTGTTCAAGCAATGCTTGAACTTATTCGGGCGAAATTGACCACTGGTGTAAGTTAAATCCTAAACATTTTACATCAGCAATTAGGCATGAGAAAACTTTGTTGTCGATGAATTCCACATAAACTGACTGCCTATCAAAAATAATTATGCTTGATTGGTGCAGAAAGAGTTCAAGGCTACACTTCAATTTTGGTTTGTAATATCGTTACTGGCAATGAATATTGGATTTATTGTTATCTTATGACCCTAAAAAGAAAAAAAATCTGACCGATGGATCTTTCGAACAGAACCTAAGCGTACAAAAGTCCGACGAATTCGCAGCGCTGAAGATGAATGCTGCTGGTGTTTATTTTCTTTATTTCTTTCTAAAACGGGCCTTATTACTACTACATGATTAGAAGACATACACACTGTTAATTCCCATTAGTACATAAATGTCGCTCACAGCAAATAATTGAAAAAAACAAAAACAAAAAAACAACTAATTTGTTCCATTGACATGACTTTCTCTACATCTCTGCAAAAATTACTGTTAAAAAACTTATTCTATTTACTTCATGCTAATCGGTATTAAACCAGCAGAAATGGTATTATTACTTGCTTCTTGAAAGTAGAAGGGAAATAAGGCAGCATCAAAGCGATAGTCAAATCTTTTAAAAGCTGGTTGCTATGTGATTGAAGTTCCTTGTATGGACAGGAGTTGACAAATTCCCGTATGAGAAAAATATTAGCATTTTAAAGCTGGTGAATAACAGTGAATATCTCACAAACGGCCAACTCCACGAAAAAAAATGTATATAACACGAAGTATGTGCTTTAACGAGCTCTACAATTTTTGTTAAGTAAGCTTTGCCTATTCCTTGCGGATTACCACTTATGCAAAATTGTGCAATGTCTTCAGAGGCTGTTCCCAGAAAATTCAAGATGCATATTTTACTTGTCATGTAAATATCTTTAATACATGATACTTTAATTAAAGTCGTTAGAGCCATTTTTGAGAAAATCAAAATTTTAAAAAATATTCCATGTAAAAGGTAGTTGGGGTGTGGAGATATTCTTGAAAATCTTCGTGTCGCATCCTTGGAAGATACTGAGCTTAAATATCAATTTTGGTATATAACAGACTTCGTTTTTGAGCTATGCTGCCCACAGACACACACACACGCACACGCACACTGACATTTTTTTCTAAAAATACTTTTTTGGATTCAGGAGGTCTCAAAACATATAATACATGTAGAGAAAGTAATTAAGTAAGTAGAAGGGAAATAAAAAGAACATTTTTAGAAAAATTCCTCGCTCGCGTGTAGACAGCGTATTCAATTTTAGATCTTCCAAGAATTCGACATGAATATTTTCAAGAAAATCCTCCACTCGCAAACTACTCTTTACATGGAAAATATTTTGAAAAGTTGTTTTTATCAATATGGCTCTACGATTTTGATTAAAACAGCATGTGTTGAAGATATTTACATGACAAATAAAATGTAGGTATGTCTTGAATTTGTTGAGAATAACCTCTGAAATTCTCATTCTGAATGAGTTTTTCACAACTGATAAACCGTAAGAGATAGACAAAAACTTACTACACCAAAAACCGTAGATCTCGCTAAAACACACAATTTATGCTATATCAATTTTTAGAGCTAGTCATTTCCGAGATATTCCTTACTATTGGTTTCAGTTTTAAGCTTTAAACTTCAAACGGGAGGTCATCATTCGTTTCATGGCCTTTTTTGTTTTTCTCCTGGTCTTGCAAAGTGAATCCAAATTTTAATTTTTACTTTCTCTAACCCGTATGTACATAGTATCTAGAGAAGGTATTGTATTCCACCCAAAAACTCGATGTCGTGATTGCACCGGAAATATATGTTTTTTGGGGTCCCCTGAATCCAAAAAAAAAACTTTTAGAAAAAGGTCCGTGTGCGTGTGTGCGTCTGTGGACAGCATAGCTCATAAACGAAAAGACTGTTAATACCAAACTTGGTATTTAGTTTCAGTATCTTCCAAGGATGCGACACGAAGATTTTTACGAAAATCCCCCCCCCCCACCAGAAACTGTCCTTTACTTGGAAACATTTTTGAACTTTTTAATTTCCTAAAAATGGCTCTAACGATTTTCATTACAATACCGTATATTAAAGATATTTACATCACTAATAAAATGTATATTTTGAATTTTCTCGGAATAGCCTCTGAAAACCTCTTTATTTTGGATGAGTTTTATTGAAGTGTTCATAACAATTAAACTTTAAGAGATAGACAGAAACTTACTTCACAAAAAATGTACATCTCGTTAAAACATAATTTATATCCTATACGTTTTTCTGGTTAAGTTGGCCGTTTTCGATACATTCCTTGTTATTGATTTCAATTTTAAACTACCTTAACTTTTCTCAAAGGAACCATACAAAGCAAACCGAACCGAACCTCAATTGTTTCACTTAGAGACTAGCTTTTAAAGGATTTGACTTTAGCATTAGCCTTATTTGGCTTCTGCTTACAAAGAAGCAAGTAATAAACCCAATGCTGCTAATGTTTATCTAGATGAACATGATGTAGATAAAAGAATAATCGTTTGTAAGAATAGTTTGCACTCGTACATGGAACAGCTAGAGAAATTTATGTGAATGTAACACATAGATTTTTCTTATAGCAACCGGATTTTTAAATGATTTGACTGTCACTTTAGCTTAGTGAAAACAAAATGGAGTTTTATTTATAGACGCTCTTTTACTACTGTGGTTCTCAGCGTCCCATTCTATATTGGGCGTGAAAGGCCGCTTAATTTTGCTAAGACGCCTCTCTATCAGGCTTGCCTTAAATCTACGACACGGGACCAATGGCGTTACTCCCTTCCGAAGGAAGTCATGTTAAGAATTTTTACGCCCGAAAAAATCCGCTGTCCTCCGCCACGTTTGAAGCCGCGATCTTGGGTATATGAAGTTAGCATGGTAACCAATACATCAACCATTAGCTAGTGTACTGCGTTATTTCCTCCTCCATGAAGAAACTAATATGACTATTTCTGCTACTGTTTATCTTGATTACCACGTTGTAAATAAAGGAATAATCTTTTGTAGCATTATTTTGTAGACGAAGTCTTGTGAATGGAACACATCAGATTTTTTCAATATATTTCTATAAAACCTGATAACTAATATGTCTTAAAACGCATGCATTAAAATATTCCAATAGTAAGATATAATAAGCAGTTTGCGAAATAAAATGCAATGTAATATATCTAATCTAATTTGTGAAAAGCTACATTTTATGTGAACACAATGCTTACTTATACAAAAACGTCTCTGAAGTTTTTCGTGATTTCTACTCCATATAGTGGGTCATATGCCGTTTCATGCTTCAATTTCCTCTTGCATCCTCTTTTGTGCTGCCTTCCCCTCTATTCCATTAATATTCTCTTAATCGTTTCTGTATCTAGTTTTGACATTGCATTTGTTGTATTATAGTCTATCAAAAGGCCCATTTGGAGGTTTCATTAAAAGGTGCCACGCTCACGTATAATTGTTTTAAAATTGTGTTAAATTATTTAAAAGTGAGCAAACCACATAAAACAGTATAATTTTTAAACCTAAATATCATAGTTCATGTTATAACAAAAAATGAATATATATATATATATATATATATATATATATATATAATGTTTATCATTCCGGAGTGCCTTTAAAACTCATTTTCGTGAATGTTCAGATTTCCATTTTGTTATCTGGCCATATTCCGGGTCAAAGTAATGATCCTCACAAAGCAGAGCCAGTTCTTCAGTCTAAGATAGTCTTTTATTGCCGCGCATGCACTGAATTGGTCCAATTTTTTGCATTTATACGCAAAATCCTTTCTCTGCGTAGCTACTAGAGCTTCTTTAACAATAATCTAACGAACAAAGTGCTCGTGAAGCCTGGAGTGATATTTTTCATATTTCTCAAGCTGGAGGAGGCGGAGAACCAACTCATTTCTCTTAGATGAGGCTGTCAGTTCTCTGGTCACTGAAGAAATGCCTCATGCTGTTCTGAACCGGCTACTGTTGGATGTGTCTCGATAATTAATGAATATTGGTCGTATTCATCATGTGGTCAGAACGTGGGTGTCTGTCTCACGGCAGCGTGAAGGAGTAACACCAAAAAACAAGTCTCCACCCTGTAGACAAATATCACTTGCAGGTGTGGTTCTGATGCCAGCCTACTTTGTGTTTAATGAAGTTGTCTGCTCTGTTCATTGATGTTTTACTGTAATTCATATATGTGAATCATTAGTAGGTAGGTGTTTTAGAGTCCATAATTTTGATTCACTTAGTTTTTCTTTTCTTTTTTTCAAGTTTGAGATTCTTAAGTGAAGATGATTCTTTGAAGGTAATGAGACCGAGGTACGAATCTTGGCCTGGTCATGCAAAATGATGATGATAATAATAATAATATAATTATTATTATTATTATTATTATTATTATTATTATTATTTTCGTAATTGGCTTACCCTCCCCTTATTTGTATGACTGACATCTACCTAGGACTTACAGATCAATGCCATGGGGTCAGAAGTCTGGCGGGGAACTAACGGCACGAAACCACAGAATGGAGAACCTGTTACGTGGGGTCGGCCCGTAGACAGGCATGAACACGAGGAAGTGGATGATATGAAATGTAAGCGAAATTGATGATTGGAAAGATTAGGAAGGAGCAATTGGTGGAATGAGTGGAGGAGAAACCGGAGGACCCGGAGAAAACACGGCCGACATCGCTTCGTCCACTACAATTCCCACATGCGCGCGCTTGGGATCGAACCCGGGCCAGATGGGAGGCGAGCGATTTAACCATTTACCCACGGGGCTGCATAATAATAATAATAATAATAATAATAAAAACTGATGTGATAATTAACATGCGTTTCTCTGCTAAGACAGATACACATAATGCATCCATTATATAAAACATTCATTAAAAATCTGAAGTGTTCCATTCACAGGACTTTCTCTACCTATTTTATTTATTTATTTACCTATTTGCAATGTGAACATTATAGGTTTCCGTATTTACAGTGTTCACCAAAAAGAAAAACAGAATATAATACAAGTTTAGTTACTTAACAGAAAAAATCATTTAAGAAGTACTAAAATCCATCATTAATATAGAACAAATCTATTAAGAACAAACAGCAAAACAAAAAACAAAAGATGTTGGTAACAATATCTTAAACTACTATTGCTAATGTTATCACAGGGTCTGTTGTGCAACAGATTTGTTCTCCCATCTCCAGGCTAATGAAAATAGTCTTAATATATATTTCGTTGTATGTACAGGAGAAATAAGGGAACGTTAGACTAAAACGATAGTCAAAACTTTTAAAAAGTAATCACTAAGTGATGGCATTGAACTTAAATTTCTTTCTCTCGCATGGTCAGGAGTAAAAAAGAAAGAAAAACGAATGCTGGCTCCCTGTTTGAGAAACGCATTGGACAGTTTAATCCAATAAAAACTGGTTCACTCAAAAAAAAGCATTGCATATAAATTGTGTTTTTACGAGAAAAGATTTTTGTAGAGCAGTATTTTGTCAATCTTTTACGGTTTACTAATTATGCGAAGGTCATTCAGAATGAAGAAGGATTTAGAGATTATCCCCAGAAAATTCAAGATTTATATTTTTTGTGATGAAAATAACTTAAATATATCGCATTTCAATCAAAATCTTTGGCGCCATTTTTGAGAAAATAAAAATTTCCCAAAAATCTTCAAAGTAAAGTGTAATTCGACACGGGGAAATTTTCCTGAAAAGCTTAGTGTCGCATCCTGGTAAATACTTTAATCCGCCATTCGTGTTTTATTTATTCTTTTTCCAGCGCGAGTAGGTACAAATGCACACGCTGACCTTTTTCTTAAAATGTTTTGTTTTGGAGTCAGGAGTTCTTAAAACATGTTTTTCTGGTGTATCGAACTTCTGGGTGGAATGCAATACCTTCTCTACCTAATATGTAGACTGAGGCGGTAGAGAAGTAAAAAGTTATCCTTGTATCCACCCTACACTACTTAGGATATGTTTAACAATCATTTCAGCTCTGAGTAGCTCAACTGTCTAGGCTCTGGCCTTCTGAACTCAAGGTCATGGGTTTAAGACCGATGACTTTTAAGTGTGCTTAAAAGCGACAGTTCCAAGTCAATAGATATACTAGCATGTTAAAGAACTCCTGCGAGACGAAATTTGGGCACATTGGCGGCGTTGGTATGATCCTGATAATTAACAGCATCGTTAACAGACAAAACAATTTAACTTAAACCTTAGCTCTGGTGGTAGAGCACCTGTCTGCTGTGTAAGGGGTTTCGTTTTTGACTGATGTTGGGGATTTTTCCCTGGCCAAGATTATTTTATTTTCCTTATAATCTGAAAGTATAAAAGCAAGTTTGAATGTGTTTGAATGTACCGTACAAAACTCAAAGAAATAAAAGAGAAGTAGAACAGTGCCAATTAGAACAGTACCTTTGCCGACAAAAATATGTTCCAAAAGTAAAAAGGCCACCGATATGACCGTCTCAGTTAAAGGCAAATTGAAGAATTTAGAAATTCAGAATAACATTTAAATGTGTATTCGCGGTAACAAATTCCTGCGATGGAAAGAAAAGAAAGGAAAAAATAACTTCAACCATGTCTTTATATAATTTTCACTATGAAGTGGATTACGTAACGGAAAACACTACATACGGTCGTTATTTTTTTATATAAATATATATATTTTTTTATTTTTTATGTTGCTTAACGTCATCAACCTGGTTGGTCTAATCAGACGATGAATGAAATTGGTGAATTATGCTCAATTGATCTCGGGGTCCATGGAGCTTAAGGTTACCTTATCCGAGTAACTCACCCTAAGCGAGATTCAAACTGTGACCTGTTGAATGTGAGGCAGACACGCTGCCACCAAACTACAAAGGCGGGTTCTCAAACAAATAACATAAATTGTATCTTTTAATTAGTTCTTTCGTTTTTTCTGTAATATTTTTTATTTAACTTTTAAGTCCTCCTTGTTATACAAAATAAATAAATAGAGCTTTATAAATTATTCACAAAAAAATAAACATTGTATGCTTATTTTATTTATAATGCCAGTTATATTTTTAAAAAAATCTGATGTGTTCCATTCACATGACTTTCTCTACGTCTTTGTAACAAATTATTTTTAGTAAGCTTATTCTTCTGTTTCATGTTAATCGAGTTAAACATTAGAAAAACAATCTTATTACTTAGTTCCTTATAAGTATAAGGGAAACAAGGGTACACACTGGGCTAAACTGGCAGTCAAATGTTTTAAAATGTGGTTGCTATGGGATTGAAATCCATTTCTTTACTTGGCTGGGTGTTGACAAATTCCCGAATGAGAAAAGTTCAAGCATTTTAAAACTGAAACCTATAACAAGGAATATCTCGAAAATGGTAAACTCCACGAAAAAATGTTATGACATAAATTGTGCGTTTTAACGAATCTACATTTTTTGTGTAGTACATTTTTGTCTATCCAGTTATGCAAAATTCAGCAAAATTCATCCAGAATGAACTGGTCTTCAGAAGCTATTCCCAGAAAATTCAAGGTATTGTATTGCACCCAAAAATCGCTATCGAGATTTCACCGGGAATATACGTTTTAGGACCCCCTGAATCCAAAACTAACATTTTTTTAGAAAAAAGCCCATGTATGTGTGTGAGTGTGTGTGTGTCAATGGACAGCATATCTCAAAAATGAAAAGTCCGATAATACCACATTTGGTATTTCAGTTCAGAATATTCCAAGGTTACGGCATGAAGATTATCAAGAAAATCCCCCACCCCAACTACCCTTTACATGAAAGAATTTCGAATTTTTTTGTTTTCTCAAAAATGGCTCTAGCGGTTTTGTTTAAAATCTCTTAATTTAAGATATTTACGTGCAAATAAAATGTATATCTTGAATTTTCTGGGAATAGACTTTGAAGACCTCTTTATTCTGAATGATTTTTTTTTTTAAGTTTGCATAACTGATAAACCGTAAGAGATTGACAAAAACTTAATGCACAAAATATGTAGATCTCATTAAAACTCACAATTTATACCACATACATTTTTTCGTAGAGTTGGCTGATTTTGAGGTATTCGAGTTGGCTATTTTAAAATTACGTTTCTTGTATGGGAACTGTTAACACCTCTCAATGCAAAGAAACGGATTTCAATCCCATAGCAATCGCACTTTAAAACATTTGACTGTGGTTTAGTCTAATGTATTTCCCTTATTTTCCTTCTACTTACAAGTAACTAAGTAATAAGACCATTTCTGCTCTGTTTACCTCGATTAGCATTGAGTAAATAGAAGAATTAGATGATTAACAATAATGTGTTGCAAAGATGTAGAGAAAGTCATGTAAATGGAGCACATCAAATTTTTATGTAAGGAATAGTTTGAAGACGACCTTCTTTGTATCCGTTCTTGAGAGGTGCTGAACTTATATTGCTTATGCCAATTAGATACAGATTACTTCAGCCCACCAAATAGGACTCAATTTCAAATCGCGGTTGTGACTGTTACCTAGCGTGTTTTGGGGATATCTTCCTTTTCTAAACACAAATGTGGAGTAGCTCTCAGATGAATAAACACATCCTGGACCCATTTTGCATCACTCTATCTGAAACAATCGGGTTCAATCCCAAACAAACGCATGTGAGATCTGTGGTGGAAACAACGGTGCAGGACGGGTTTTCTCCGGGTTCTCCAATTGCCCGCGCCATCGCATTCCACCGGTGCTCCATCTTCATCCCATGTATTATCCTCGCACTCAAGTTGCGCAATACAAGGAGTGGGGGTAAGAGGCGGAGACTTGAAGTGATAGCAATGCAGTACGCACAGCATCAGATCATGCACAGCATCATGTGCTCGCGTCTACTTGCAAGCACATCACCAGTGTCACCTGCGGTGCCACAAGTAGTAAAAGCGGCCGTTAAACACTACCCCCATCTATCGTTTCGTTAATTTCTCTAGACTTGAATTGTTTAAAAGGGACTTACAACGGTGAAAGAGAAAATCGATTTCTTGCTACCAAGAGAGTCGATGAGAGAGAACCGCGAGGTCCATATCACATTTTCGAACCCTTTTCACAAAAATCTGATGTGTTCCATTCAAATAACTTTCTCTTGGCGTTCCAAATACAAACTATTCTTACAAAAGTTTATACTTTTATCTATCTACATATCTTTTATTATCTAAATATTGGCATAATTTGTCTTATTACTTCGTTTTTTGTAGAAGGGAAATAAGGGAGTACATTAGCCTAAAGCGATAACCAAATATTTTAAAAGCTCATCGCTATGTGAAACAATTGAGGTTCGGTTCGACTGTATGGTCTCGTTTGAGAAAAGTATAAGTATTTTAAAGATGAAACAAATAACGCGTAATGTGTCAGAAACGGCCAGTTCTACAAAGATCGGCATTTTTTGTGCAGAAAGTTTCTGTCTATCTCCTACGGTTTGCATTCTATGCAAAATTCAGTCAAATTCATCCAGAATAAAGAGGTCTCCAGAGGCTATTCCCAGAAAATTCAAGATATACATATTATTTGTGATGTAAATATCTTTAATGTACGATATTTTAATCATAATCGTTAGAGCCATTTTGGAGAAAATTAAAATTTCGAAAATGTGTCCATGTAAAGGGTAGTTGGGGTGGGAGTTTCTTGTAAATCTTCGCGTTGATATACTTAACTTAAATACCTAGTTTGGTATTCAACAGGCTTTTCGATTTTGATATGTGCTGCCCACAGACACACACACCTTTTTCTAAAAATATGTTTTCGAACTCAGGGGACCCCAAAACACTTATTTCCGGTGAAATCTCGACATCGAGTTTTTGAGTGAAATACAATACCTTCTCTATTCACTATGTACACTGTGCATACGGACTAGGGAAAGTAAAAATGCATACCAACATTTCAAATACAAAAACATTGTGTTTGTTGGATCTAAAAGAAGCACTAAACTATTTGTTTTCTAAGATAAATCTGCGGAAGAGTATCAGAATCCTATATGTCTCTGCACATTCGGAAAGCAGACTTCAAGAGCTCTGTGAATTTTCAGCTCCTTAACTATGTTGGCAATCTTCCTGCACCGCTTTGTCACATTACCAAGCTGGAAGTGCATACAAAAGAAAGGAAATAAACCACTCCTTAATTCCCATCACTACTTCTGTGTCAATAAAGATTTTAGGTCCAAAGTAAACATTTTAATGTCGGTATTTTCTAAATCAGTTCTGAACAACGTTGCCAATGTAAAATAAACAAGATTACATTTGGGTTATATTTTTATGTTTGAAATATTTAACTGTAACATATTTCACTATCTCGATCTTTTCGGATTGAGAATTCATTTGTTAAGCATTTTGGCCTTGAAAGATACAACAGACCTTACCATTGCGATGGAAATATTGGTACAGCTAAAAGCAGGGCTGCACTTCGCCGTACTCGTAATTTAGAATTAATATCTTTTCAGGACAACTATATATAAAAGATATTACGAATGTAGCGAAAAGTCGTAAGAATAAACTGAAAAAATATGCAGTAGTTTGCTTACCACAACGTTCGCTAGCACAAAAATGTAAATACCGTCTAAATTTGGCTTACACTGGCCATGAGCGTCGGTTCCGAAATCGCCTGCTACGGCTATTCACTACCATCTAGAGCCGAGAAGGATGAGCATGAGAATGAATGGAGTGTATTTCCAAAACAGAAAAGAATACGGATGTGTGTATTGGTGTCAAATATTTCGGGGACGCCCTCTCAGCATCAAAATAGCAGAAACAGTTCTTATGAACATCGGTCTGAAAATAGTTTGCTAGAGAGATTAAAGGATTTGCCCCTTCGTAGACAGATTACTTGAATTAATGTGTTGTCTGCTGATTGATTGTTTTATTTGGTTTTTGAAGAGCACGGTAGACAGAAAAAAATGTATTCTGTGAGTGAACAGATCGATATGCATTACAAGTACCAGCTTGCAGATGGGAATACATCACGGGCACATGAGAATTATGCAGAATTTTACCCCGAAAGGCAGCAGTGACCCTGTTCACAAACATGTTTATGAATTTACCAACGCTTGAGATGGATAGAAAAAAGCAGCAGGCAGATAGAAGAGGAGTATTTCGGATGTTGAAAGACCAAAGAACTTTCTGCCATCGCATATCATAGATTTGGCTATATTTATGCATCTTGTTCATTGATGCGGTTGGATTTGCTCACGAGGTATCTTCCTAATGCTCAGTAGTCATAACTGGGCCTACGAAAACCCGCATGAACTACAGGACAGCTATCAACAGTAATTCTGGCTAAACGTTTGGAGTGCAGAGACGAGAATACACTTTCTCAAAAATGAGTTGCATCATTTGATTGAGGATGTGCCAATGGTCGTCATGCGAAGAATGTAGTTTTTACACAATTATGCACCAGCTATTTCTGTCGGAAAGTACTTAATTTCTTAAATTATACATTTCCGGATAAATGGATTCTTAAGGGGCAGTCGTTGCATGGCCTGTTCGATCTCCTGATTTAAATCTAATGGATTGCTTCGTCTGAGGGCATTTAAAGCCCCTGCTTTGTGTAACTGGATATTGACACTCAGAGAGCGTATCCTGGCTTTGACCAAATATGAAACAGCATGAGTACACGATATCATGGGACGAATGCATGGAAGCAGGAGGAAACCACTTCCAGCAATTTATATCACCTTCTTGTTACTTACCAATAAATGATTTTCACATTCAATTCATATGAACGTTTATAATTGTTTTGACGTGGGGAGGGCGTCCCCGAAATATTTGACAATAATAAAGATACACCTTGTAAACCGTATGCAAAAACTCAAAATTAGTCTCGTGGGCTATTTATAAAGTGAAAGATGCCAATATGAATATAATAGTTTAAAGAGGACTGTGGAGATTAAACAATTAAAAATAAAATGTTTGTGGGGTTTGTGCCTTCAGATATTACATCCGACTCCGGCGCTCCCCACACAACCTACCTCTCTTACACCGAACGCCAGGGCAGACATTTCCACAACGCAAACTCCAGGGACATTAGCTCGGCCCGACGTCCACTCTCCTGGTCCTTCGAACTTGCAGCATCATACGGAAATGAAATGACAGGAAATTGGGAACAGAAAAATTGGCGGCATTATATAATTCACCTCAGCATTCAGGGAACAAAAATACCAACGCCACAGTAGCCGGCCCAACGGGAATCGAATGCGAAACCTCCCAGTGTGAGCCTCACACTTTATTACGGAGCCATCTGCTTGGTACCAGGATGGGAAAGTAGCAGAAAGTAAAAATATATTCAGCGCAGTGTATTTCCATTATTTAGCCCGATAGTTGCCTGGAGTTTTTCTCAGTCCTACTAGATGGCAGTCTTTTCTGAGCTGCTTCAGGTTGATCGTGCTTTCTCCGATTTTGCCAGAGGGAAGCCTCTAAATAGTCCACCGATGCGACATGTCTTCAAGCTTGGAATCGTAGGGGACTCGGCGTGTCTCTGTCGGCCGACTGCTGGCGGCCTATAGCGTTTCCTTCACCTCACCCGTTTCTCCTGGAGTGTTAGTAAGCACAAAAGCTCCGCGTTGGATTGAGGTGCGATGGGTTCCCTCTCTGCCTGGGTCATAGTTTGATCTTTTCCCTTGTTTAAGGTAATTTGGATTCAGCACATAAATATTATCACTTATTTTTCCCTAATAAAATAATTGGAATTCTAAACTTTAAGAGAATATATATTGTTTTCTCCATTTGGCGCACTTTAACGACCAATTAACTGAAGCTATAAATGAATAGGCGCATGCTTATTAACAGGTACTCCCAACTTTAAGCCTTATTTTCTCGCAAACTTTATTTCAAGTTTTTTCCAATGTTTCACACAATGCACTTGTTCACTATTTTGTTTCAAAAATGTTAAACATTGAAGAAAATCGTCATATTCTTTTTTTTTCTTCAAAATAATGCTCCAAATTTCAGAAATAAATGATTATTCTTTGAAAAATCAAGAGTTTTAGAGATTACGAAAAAAAAAAAAAAAAAAACTGATGCGTTACGCTCACATGACTTTCTAGACTCTACAAACAAACTTCTTACAAAAGATAATTCTTCTTTCAACACCATGCTAATCGAGATAAACATTAGCAGAATTGTATTACTTAGTTCCTTATAAATAGAATGGAACTAAGAGAATGCACTAGGCTAAAGTGATAGTCAAATATTTTAAAAGCTGTCGTTATGCGATTGTCATTGCAAATCGCTTCTTTGCTTGGCCAGGAGTAGAACAAAAGAAAAACGGACACTTATATCTGAGAAAAGTATAAGTACTTCACATTTGAAACTAATAACAAGGAATACCTCGAAAACGGTTAGCTCCACGAAAAAAAAAAATGTATGTTACATAACTTTTGTATTTTAGCAATATCTACATTTTTGTAAAGTAACTTTTTGTCTATCTCTTATGGTTTATTAGTAATACCAAATTAAGCAAATTTCGTCCAGAATAAATAGGCCTTTATCAGTTATTCCCAGAAAACTCAAGATATACTTTTTATTTGTGATTGATATGGCTTTATTATGTGGTATTTTAATCAAAATCGTTAGAGCCGTTTTAAAGTAAAACAAAATTTTCGAAAAGATTTCCATGTAAAGAAAGGGTAGTTAGGAGTGGGGAGATTTTCTTCAAAACCTTCGTGTCGCATCCTTGGAGGATAACAAACTTAAATACCACGTTGGTATTTAACCGTCTTTTCGTTTTTGAGTTATGCTGTATCCACACACACATATACATACACACGCGCGCGCGCGTGCGCGTTTCTTCTGAAAATGCTTCTTTTTTTCTTTTCTTTTTTTTTCTTTCTTTTTTTTTTTTTTTTTTTTTTTTTTTTTTTTTTGATTCAGGATATGGTTTTTTTGATATGTTTTTCTGGTGAAATCTCGACATTGAATTTTTGGGTCGAATACAATACTTCTCTACCCCTATGTACATTGTAAAGCATTTCATTTTCTGTAAAGCTGAATTTTTAAAAGGCCATCACTTGGTTCATTTTTATTAGAACATTGAATTTAGACAGTAGAATTGTTTAAATTACCCTACAACCCAAAAATATCACTATTACTGCGTATAATAACTAATGTAAATTTTAGTAAGATATCTTTACGTGCTGTGATTTTTTTTTTTTAAATTTCATAAATGCACCACCTTAAGATAGATGGCACCGCGCCACCGATAATGATAGTATATGTGAAGGTGGTATTACATACTGAAACTGCTGATAAAACGGAAGATTTATTACCTCCACGATAAAGATGGTTTTGCTAACAAGTTGCATCTTAAAACGATTGTTGCCCAGACATTCGAGTTTTATAGAGACGAAGTGGACCTTGCTGCGATATTCTGGAAAGAATAGTGTAATTGTATGTTGTTACATGATTGATTTATTGAATTATTTATTTGTATTGCCTTTTTTACATGTTGTTTACATACTAATTACAATCAGCCCTAAACTATGTAAAAGACTGTTGCTGAACCAAATGGTTCTGCTACCTCAGTTTGCATTATGGTTCCATAGGATAACCATAATGGTTATTACTTCCTTCCTCCATCTTCCTTGTGACCCTCTCTGCTTCTTGTTCCCTTTCTTTTGTATTACTTTTTCAAATATCCCTCCTTCCCGGTTAGCATTTTATTGCTACTGTTCCTTTATTCTTTCTTCCCATTTTACCCATATTTGCCCGCTTCCAGTAGCTGATTCAGTACATAGTTAAGTGTGTTATGCTCTCTTTCCCTCCAAATAGTTTACAAATTTCTTTCTCTTTGCTCCCATCCTTATCCATTCTGTATCTTCTCCTTCTCCCTACTATATTGGCCTATGTAGTGATCCCTTCCCTAATCTATTTCTACTTTCTCTACACGTACTATGTACATAGTGTATAGAGAAGGTATTGCGCTCCACCCAAAAATTCGATACCGAGATTTCGCCGGAATTAAATGTTTTAGAGTCCCCTGTATCCAGAAAAAGTATTTTCAGAAAAAGGTCCGCGTGTGTGTGTCCGTGTGTCTGTGAACACGATAACTCGAAAACGAATAAGTCTGTAAAATACCAAACTTGGTGTTTAAGTTTAGTATCTGCCAGGGATGCGACACGAAGATTTTGAGAAAAATTCCCAAACTACCCTTTACAAGGAACTTTTTTCGAACATTTTGGTTTTCTCAAAAATGGCTCTAACAATTTTGATTAAAATATCGCATATTAAAGATATTTACCTGACAAATAAAATATATACCCTGAATTTTCTGGGAGTAGCCTCTGAAGACTGCTTTATTCTGGATGAATTGTTACGGAATTTTGCATAACTGCTAAACCGTAAGAGATAAACAAAAACGTATCATACAAAAAATGTAGAGCACGTTAAAACACACAATTTATGTTATACATTTTTTTCGTGGAGTTAATCGTTTATGAGATCTTCCTTGTTTTTGGTTTCACCTTTAAAACCCTTACTTTTCTCATATAGGAATTTGTCAACTCCTGTCCATACAAACAAAGGAACTTCAGTCACGGAGCAACCAGCTTTTGACTATCACTTTAACCTATGGTACTCATTTATTTCGCTTTTACTTACAAGGAAGCAAGTAATAAAACTATTTCTGCTAATGTTTTCTCGATTAGCATGAATTAAATAGAAGCATACGCTTTTTAACAACAATATGTTGTAGAGATGTAGAGAAAGTCATGTGAATGGGCACATCAGATTTTTACTTTCTCTACACGTACTATGTATATAGTGTATAGATAGTATTGTGTTGTACTCAAACATTTGAGAGATTCCACCGTAAATATAAGTTTGAGACTCCCTCAAAAAAACAAAACAAAACAAAAAAACACACATATTAGAAAAATGTCCGCGCGCACATGTGTGTGTGTGCGCGTGCGTGTAAAGAATAGCTCAAAAACCAAGTTCGTTAGATACCAAACTTGGTATTTGATTTAGTATCTTCCAAGGATGATACACGAAGCTTTTTCAAGAAAATTCCCACACCCCGAACTGACCTTTACATGGAAAAAAATTCGAAAATTTTGATTTTCTCAAAATTGCTCTAACGATTTTGATGAAAATATCTTACATTAAAGACATTTACATGAGAAATAAAATATATATCTTAAATTTTCTGGGAATAGCCTCTGAAGTCCTCTTCATTCTGAATGACTTTTAATAACTGATTAACTGTAAGAGATGTAAAAAGTCTTACTGCATAATGTGTATTTCCTTAAATCACACAATTTATTTACTTTTTTTGGCTTGAGTTAATCATTTTCGAGGTATTCGTTATAGGGTACAATTTTATAATACTCAGACTTGTGTCAACTGGGAATATATCATTGTTTTTAACTCCTAGCAATGCAAAAAGAACCGAATTCACACAGCGATCAGCGTTTTAAAGATTCCACTATCGCTTTTGCATAGTGTATTCCTTTGTTTCCTTTATACCTACAAGGGCGTAAGTAATAAGACACTTTCTGTTAAAGTTTATCTTGATTAGCTTAAAGAGGTAGGAGAATAATCTGGCCCGCCTGTGATGGTAGCGTGTCTGCCGCACTTTCAACAGGTCGCGAGTTTGAGCCCCATGGGCCCCGAGATCATTTGAACATCATTTCACCAATTTCATTCATCGTCCGATATGACCAACCAGGTTAAAGGACGTCGCCCTCCGTGGTGTCATGGTTACCATGCTAACTTCATATACCCAAGACCGCGGGTTCAAACCCGATGGAGGGCGATGGATTTTTTCGGGTGTAAAAATCCTTAGCATGGCTTCCTTCGGAAGGGAAGTAAAGTCATTGGTCCCGTGTCGTAGATTTAAAGCACGTAAAAGAACCTCAAGCCTGATAGGCATCTGAGCAAAATGGGACGCTGAGAACCTCAGTAGTTAAAGAGCGTCCATAAATAACACGACATTTTAGGTCAAAGGACGTTAAACATATTTAAAAAAAAAAGAATAAGCGTTTATAACAGTAGATAGTTTGCTGCAAATAAGTAAAGAAAATCATGCGAATGCAACATCAGTATATTTAGAAAAAGTGTGAGCAACATAATTAAAACATGTAGTGTGTGTAAATGTAAAACTTGGTAATTAAATGATGATTATATCCCAATGATGCGACGCAAAGATTTGCAAGTAAATCCTCTATTTTAAAATATGCTTAACATCGAAAATTGTTGGTTATTGTTTATTTTCTCAGAATCTTCCTAATGATTTCGATAAAATACCATACATTTTAGATATTTGCAATGACAAATAAAATATATATCTTGAATTTTCTGGGAATAAAAGTTCTCTTCATTATAAATGACTTTTGTGTTCTTGGTAAACCATAAGAGAAAGACAAAAATTTTTACTTAATAACGTCAAGATATCGTTAAAACACACCATTTGCTTATGTTAAATATATTCTTTGTTGTGATAACAATTCTTTAGATATTCTTTGTTTTCGGTTTGAATTTTTAATTGCTTATACCTCTTTCAAGTGATAAGTCGTTATAATTTTTTCTCGTAATATTGTATAAGCATATGAATTAATATAATTATTGTGTACTAATTGTTGTATGGTTTAACGTTTAGAGTAAATAAGTATTAGTGAGAAATTAATGTGTCAACCAGTAGGAAACGTTGAGAAATAATGCAATTTAAAATTAAGCATTATTATTTTTAGTTATAAAATGAGTAAAATTATACATTTTATACTGAAGGTTTAATACAAGCCCTTTTAAAGACATTTTTAAATAATGTGGATAAAAGAAACAATAAATAGTGTCTCAGTTAGTTGTAAACAAACACTTAGGTATGAAGAGTTATAATATAAGAATAATCAAACTTAAATTAACAATATTAGTAATACATATATTTTATAGGTTTAAGAATAAAGTTTATATACTAGAATTAAACGTATTGTAATTAATATATAGTTAAGTTAGTGCTAGATACCGGCACCTTTCGCTAGATAACAGAGATGTAGTTTAAAGTATAGTATAGCAAACAGCTGGATACTAGTTGCAAAGATGCTGGCTTTCAGTAACATTTTTGTTTTTGAATAATTTGTTTTTATTTTATTTTAATTCAGTTGCACCTTATTTCATTTTTTATATTCTAAATGTTTATTCACCCATTTTAATTTAATTTTAGTGTGTAGTTTAGTTAACTCTCTGGAAAAATTAAATAAAATATAAATAATCTCTAATGTTTGTTTTTGGAAACATTTAAAGTTTGAATATCTGCACCGATATAGTTACCTAAGTGCCGGGGTAGCATATTCGTATTTTATTTGTTTATTTTTCTTGGCCATGCAAAGAGCATGGAATTTCAAAGCCTAATATGGGGTCCACCTTTTTAAAAAATCTTACTATCGCTTTGGCACACTAACTTCATTTTTTCTTCTTCTTCAGCGAATGCGCAATTGTGTAATGGAAGTTCATTTAGATTGGCAAGTAGACGAAAGAATAAACATTTGTAAGAATATCTACCTTGTAGAAGTCTGAGTACAGAAAAGTATAGACGTCACTTTTTTTTTTTTCGTTTGTATAACCCCTTTAACTTCAATGGTCATATCGGGGGCTTTGATTTGTGAAACAACTCATATTACTCATATTAGAATATTAGGTTAATCATTTTTAAAATTTTAAATACACGTATATTCACTCTTCCAGACTCTGTGGGGATAGGCAATAATCTAATAATCTGGTTAAAGCTTCATGTACCATCAGTGTCAACGTCTGCGGTGCCATAAGTAGTTAAAGCGGACGTTAAACACTACCAAAAACATCTGGTTAAAGAAAAATTCACCGCCCCAGCCGTCAATCAAACCCGGGACCCCCGAGTGAGAAGTCAGCTCACCAACCATTCGACCACGGAGGCAGTCTCATCACGGTTTGTTTCAGTGTTTTTCTTTAAGATAGGAGGACAAAGTTCGGCCAAGCATATGGAACTTTGGCACATTTGAACTCTTTTTCATACATAATTTCATTCATCATATAGTACATTTATATACTCGAAAAGAAATGCAATGAGATTTAATGCATTACCAAGCAGGAGCGCTCAATATGATCTGGTGTGATACATTCTGTTACAAATATTCCTTTACTTTGAAGTATCCTGCTTCGGTAACAGGAAAACATCACAGTAATGCTCAGTCGTGTTGTTTTCTTCTTTCTATTTCCCCTTTGCTTGTTGCCTTTCCTTTTTCCCGGTATTTCTTTAAGTGGGAAGCCGCCAGGCAATAATTAACTCTTGTCGCAGTTAGAGTAACGAAAATGTCACACTACAAATGCAAAACAAATAAATACCGTCGTCTGTACTGCCGCCGAATGTCGTAATTTCTCTTGCGGCAGATGCGCTGTCGACATCAGCTTGGGTCCTGTGAAACAGTGGGAGGTTTGTGAAGAAAGCTTCCTATTCAAATCCTCGTGATGACACAGAGCGAATGATTGTCAGTAGACTTCATTGCAGAGCAGATACATTTTGCCTTTCTACCACTAACGTCTTCGAGCTTAGGATGGAAAAACGAATCTAGAATTTTAAGAATTACATTAAGGGCACATTAAATGCCGAAACTTCATAAAATGACATGTTTAGCTTTTTGTGCAGTTTTATAAATTAGAGTTTGCTCTTTAATTTTACATATCACACCCTCAAGTGTAACTCAAAATGCTTGATTTTTCGTATACAAACATTTTAGTTTCATTATACTTGTATAAAATTCAAATTTATTTTCAGAGTATTGGATTTGGATAATGAAATATTCCAAATAGCGATTAATAATTTATTGCAATGTTTACTAAGTAATAGACACTAAAACTGCAAGCAACTAAATAAGTAACTCAAAAATAGTATTTGAGTTACAATACTTTAGAAACCAGGTATTTTGTCGTTGTATATTGCATAACTAATTTTATATAATCTTTTTATATTTTACATATACTTTTTTTTAAAAAAAAATAATAATTCCTCTATTGATGTAAAGAAGAAAACTTTAACTCATCTTTTAGGGGAAATTATGCTGTACAAATTTGAACTTCTGTGTGCTCAAGCGATGTGGTTCCTTTCTTTGCAAGTACGTATATAGGTTACGTTTATTTTCTCCATCTACGCTTTGAACAGTTTATTTGTTAAGGATAGGCTTTTCTTGTTTTCACAGAAACTATTAATGCTATTTAGGCTATTGTGGAGATACTTTGTCGTTTATAAAATGGTTGGTTATTTATTAAACAAATGGATGCTAATAAATTGTAATTAAAGATGGTATAACTTTAAAAAATCTGAGCAGTTCCTTACACATGGCTTTCTCTGCCTGCTCTGTGAACAAATTATTGTTACAAATGAGTATTCTTATATGCACTTCATGCTAATCGAGATAAACATTAGCAAAGGGTCTTATTACTTAGCACCTGTAAGTATGTAGAAGAAAAAAGGAAAAGGATTACTTTTGGGTGGGAAAACTTGCGAGGAGATAAAAACGAAATTCTATGCTGTTTATGGGGATCTTTCGCTATATATGAGGACAATTCAACATTAATGAACGACTTTAAAAGTGGTCAAACATCCGTTTATGATGAACACCCGGGAGATGTGTTTCCTAGGAAAACATTGGGAAAATCCACGATATGACTCTCGCTGATGATCGAACGAAAGATGGCGAAGTGGCAGATACCATAGGTGTGACAACGGGAACTGCAATTCATAGTTTGCAGGATAAGTTGGAGATGAATAAGTTGTCGGCCCGATGGGTACTGCGACTGCTCACAGACAGTGGCTTGCAATTTCGAAGCTGCGTTTGGAGTCATTTAAGTGAAATGCGAAGGACCTTTTGCGTCGAATTGTCACCATCGATGAGACCTGGATTCATCATTATACTTTGCACAATCAAATCAATGGCTCTTCCAGTGAATTCTCCTTTTTAATATGCGAAGGGTGTCATACTCGTTTACTGTACAATATTATAGAGTTATTGGCCCAATTCGACAAGAAGTTGGAAACAATGCTTCAGTTGGTGCAGTTTCGCCACGACAACGCACCAGCACATTTGCCCGGAGTTGTCACTACAAAACTGCAAGAATTGCATTATGAATTGCTGCCGCACCCCAATACTTGCCCGGTTTGGCTCCCTGTGCTTTCTTCTTGCTCCCAAACTTGAAGGAACATATATAGATCAAATGAGACAGAATGTATTTTACAGAGCCAGTCAGTTTCTATTTTTGATGAGGCTAAATATATGGCAGACACGCTGGGAGAAGCGTATACCCGTAAAAGGACACTATGTTGAGAAATTAAATTGTGTTTGAAAAAAACAGCGTCTTTATTCATAACACGGGTAGGTACTTATTGAACTGCTCTCGCACTTATAGAGTGGAAGGTACCTAAAGCCTCGATCAGACTATAACGAGGGATTTTACTTGACTACACAAAGCTGTACCACTCGCCTCTCACCTAGACGGCCTGGGTTTGATCCCAAGCGACCGCATGTGAGATTTGTGGTGGACAAAGCGGCGCTGGGGCGGGTTTTTTCCGGGTACTCCGGTTTCCCTCGCCATCTCATTCCACCGGTGCTCCATCATCATTCATGTATCATCAGTATCACCGCCTGCGGTGCCATAAGTAGTTAAAGTGAGCGTTAAACACTACCCAAAAAAAAACTAAGTTGTACTCCAGTGCCTCCCCCCCCCCAATAATGAGCCGTTCAGGGCCCTCCCTCCAATGCAATATTTGGAGTGATATAACTTTTAACAGGTTTATTTAAATGATACGCTTCTGCATAATGCTTTCTTTTTATTGTTTCATTTGTAGCCCCCCTTTAATTTCTTTGGTCATATGGTGTTGATGCTCGCTGAATTGTATGGTTTTCTAACGTTAGTTTTATCAATTTTTATTTAATTTCTTTATGCAGTTTATTTATTTTCTATTAAACACACTCATATTAGCTCCCCTTCATACTTATAAATATGTGCAGGATAGGGAATGAAACAAGTAAAATAAAAAGAAATCGAACCCTCTGGTTTGAAAACAAAATATGACCACTTGACTGCAGTGACTGTTGCATAAGCGTTGTCTGGACAATTTTGTATGATCTCATTTTATCCCATTTTAAATGTTTTTACTACTAAAAGTGTTTGCAATTTCTAAGTGAAGCTTAAGAAAGCTGCAGAGTATTGCAGTCGCAGTGTCAACTGAGGAAATGGCTGTGCGGTAACAGTGAGGCTCGTATTCGAAAGCTTCCGGGTATCAGCTCACTCTGACAATGAGACTTTGGTGGTTCCTCGGTTTGGGATGAATGCTGTGATGGTTCCCCCACTATCACGACTGCTGACAAACCCGCCCTCTGTGAATGACCTCCCTTTAGTGACCCCCAGGGGGCTTTGGGCTTGAAGGCAAGCTTTTACAGATCGGAGTGCATTCAATCTGATACCGTTAGGCACCTTGTCCATGCTTGTGTGTGACATCTCCCGATTCTGATTGCCTTTTGGATCTCTCCCTCATCCCTCCTTTCCAGGACTCGCTTTTGAAACACAAAGGGCTACATTGGCCTGCGTGCAGTGCTCATCCCCTCTTTTGGGGATTCCTCTGTGATATACACCTTTATTGTAGTGCCATGGGCTTTACACCTGATAGTGGGGGGTAAGGCATTCATGTGACACCTCAAGTTCAGAACATTGCAGACTTGTTTCAAGTTATGGACACAAAGCTGTCACTACAAAGTGTCCTAAATTATTGGTTTGATGCACTTCTAAACATTAAAGAGAATATGCGATAATTAATACATCTTGATACATTTTTTTTTTCTGTTTTGAATTCACCGTTCAGAGAAGAAACAATTGAATAGATACTGAATTCACTCTATCTGGATATTTGAATAGTTCTCAATAAATGGGTCTGCCTACTCTACAGGTCGTGAGTTCAAAACTCGCTTAGGGTGAGTTACCCAGATAAGGCTTTTTTTGGGTTTTCCTTTATCTTGAGAAGACGAATGTCGAATAACTTTAAGCTCCATGGACCCCAAGATCATTTCACCAATTTCATTCATCGTCCAATATGACCAGGACGTTAAAGGACGTTAAACTACAAAAAATAAATAAATAATAAATGGGTCTAAGACTTTACAGTATATTTTCTAAACTATGTTATATTAACAAGTTTCATTGCAATTAAGTTGGCCATTTTTGCTTGAGAAGTAGATATGCACACACATTCTAAAATAACATATTTTTGTAAAGGTATCCCAACCAAAATTTCCAGTATTCTTTTTTTGTTTAAATTGTTGTAAAATGTTTCTTTCTTCTGTATGATTAGACTGAAAAATTAAATACAAAAATTGTAACACTTCACATCAGCACTTCATGTTTGAGTGTTCAATACTGTACTTATATAAGGTATTAAAATGCATACTTTTACCGCACTTATATGAAACCTTGCTCTTCTTGAATATAATATAAGTCTGAAAGACACCATAAAGAGAATCTTGTGTTAAAATATGCAACACTTTCTTTATGTTATAGGTTGTGGTTGCCACACAGCTGGATCTGAAGGTTCTACATGTGACATTATCACGGGACAGTGTACCTGCAGACCCTATGTATCAGGGAGAGCGTGTGATATCTGCAAGGTAATGTGTGACATCAACATTTCCATTATTTACAATTAAAATAAAGTGGTCTTCAGAGGCTATTGCCAGAAAATTGAACATATACTGATTATTTGCAATGTAAATATATTTAATATACAGTATTTTAATCAAAATCATTAGATTCATTTCTGAGAAAATCAAAATTTTCAAGAGATAGTTTATCAGTGGGTGGATTCTCTTGAAAATCTTTGTCACATCCTTGGAAGACTCTGAACTTAAATACCAAGTTTTGTATTTAATGGACTTTTCATTTTTGGGCTATGCTGCCCACAGACAGACACGGACATTTTTCTAAAAATCTGATGTGTCCCATTCACATGACTTTTTCTACATCTCTGTAACAAATGATTATTAGTAAGCTTATTCTTCTATCCACTTCAGGCTAATTGAGATAAACACTAGCAGAAAGGTCTTATTACTTAGTTCCTTATAAGTAGAAGGGAAATAAGGGAATACACTAGGCTAAACTGACAGTCACATGTCTTAAATTGTAGTTGCTAAGGGATTAAAATCCGTATCTTGCATGTCCAGGAATTGACAAGTTCCTGTATGAGAAAACTGAAACCCATAATAAGGAATATCTCAACTCCACAAAAAAGAGTACATGCCATAAATTATGTGTTTTAAGGAGCTCTACACCCTTGTGGAGTAAGTTTTTGTCTTATGGTTTAATAGCTATGCAAAACTCAAAAAAATTCATCCAGAATAAAGAGATCTTTAGACACTATTCCCAGAAAATTCAAGATATATATTTTATTTGTCATGTAAAATATAAGAGATTTTAATCAAAATCCTTAGGGCCATTTTTGAGAAACTCAAAATTTTCAAAATGTTTTCCATGTAAAGGGTAGTTGGGGAAAATCTTGAAAATCTTTGTGTTGCATCCTTGGGACATACTGAACTTAAATATCAAGTTTGGTATTTGTTTTTGAGCTATGCTGGACATACACGTACACACACACGCTCTCGCTCTCTCTCACTCTCTCTCACTCGCTCTCACTCGCTCTCACTCTCACTCACTCTCTCACTCTCTCTCACACACACTCTCTCTCTGTTTTGTAAAAATGCTTTTTTTTTTTTTTTGGATTTAGAGGTTCTAAAAACATGTATTTCCTTGGTATCGAGTTTGCAATATAATACCTTTTCTATACACTATGTACATAATATGTGTAAAGAAAGTACATATGTTTAAAAAAGCTCATAGAGAAATTAAAAATATAACTGCGATTTTGTATTGGTTGTTAACCATCTTTATCTTAAAAGTGGAATTTATAAGCCTAGGGTAATCTGTGGTTTTTAACACTTATATTGAGTGTGATCAATATATATTTAAAAAAAAATAAAAAATTAACTTTAAATCATATTTTCCGAAAAGGATTTAACTGTAAGGCAAGATTTAAGTTTAAATGGCAAGAAGCTTTGAAAATATAAACTATATAAGCTCTCGTTATGGTGAATTTTTAAAAGATATTTATTT
Organism: Hymenopus coronatus; assembly: GCA_030762935.1. Classification (NCBI taxonomy): domain Eukaryota; kingdom Metazoa; phylum Arthropoda; class Insecta; order Mantodea; family Hymenopodidae; genus Hymenopus; species Hymenopus coronatus. The sequence continues at coordinate 114,155,866 of CM060881.1, read as the reverse complement.
TGCTCATCAATGCTGTTTTGGTTTAGGAATATTTTCAGGATCTATGGTCCTTGTGCATTTTAGCCAACAAGAAATTTCTGCTAATAAACATGGAACTTTTTGATTCCTGCTATTTTATTTGACTTGTAGACTTTAACGATTTTAGCTTTGATGTGAGATGGTTGGGTGTTAGAATAAACAAGAAAAGCATTAATCCCTTGAGCATCTTCGTGCATTAGGTTTTATGGTCACCTGAACATGAATTGTTGATAACAACTTCATAATATGATTTGTTACTTTTAGAACTATTTAGACTATTTCTTATTTTTGCTATGAACATGATTGGTTATTTAATAGATTTATAACCCATCTTTTTTGCATAGGTTTTGATTATTTTTTGAACATGAACTGTTGAAAATGAATGGTTAAGATTTGATGCTACTATTTACTGTTTTCAGTATATATACTGTATATATTGTACAGTGTGTATTAAAAACAACTGAGTGTTGATAGCACATACAAAACTTTTAACAATTTCAAACCAACAATAACATATCTTGGAAATGGTAGAAGCCCAAAAATTGTATTGGAAAGAAATTATATGTTTTATTTCATTTGTTGTGTGGTAAGTTTTGTTGTCTTTTATTAGTTGTATAAAAATATAAAAACTTCTGAATCAAGAGGACTTCACAATTGTTCCAGAAAATTCATTATACACATTTTATATATGGTATTTTTGTCAAAATTCTTGGAGCTATTTTTGAGAAAGTCAAAGATAAGAAAAAATGTACACGTATAAAGTTAAGGAAAATGTTTTTTGTTTTTTTAAATCTTCATGTTGAAGGTTGGAAGATACCTCAATATTAACAGCAAGTTTAATTGATAATCAAAATTAAATAGCATATTTGGTATTTGTGTAATATTTCGCTCCCAAGTTAAGCAATTCAGACATTTCAGATACCCACACACAGACAGACTTGCTCTCAGATCTTTTTTTTAATCTCTTTTTTAGATTTAATAGGCTTATAAATATGTATTTCTGGAGAAATCTTGATATAAAATGTTTAGGCGGAATGCAAGAGTTCCTCTAGCTGCTAGGTATATGTTAGAGAAAGTAAAAAAGTTACAAGTCCTCAGATCCTGACAAATTATCTCACAGTGATAGCACTTTGTTGAACCTTCCTTATAAGGCTGCTTTTCCATCTTTGAAAGTGACTGCTTATTATTGAAATGAATGTTCTTGTAAAATTAACCATTAAAAACATGTTATTAACCCTTAACCATTTCACACTCGGGGACTGGTATCTAATTATAGGACTACATTTAAAAATCCATCTTAATATCCCATCATTATATTGTAATTTCATTTTTCATGCAGTGATTGCCATCTTCCTCTAATACTGGGTCTGCTAATGCCTGAGCTATTAGCAATATTATTTTAGTATAGATTTTGTTTTTCAGTTTGTTAAGCATCAGAAGACCTGCAAGTGCTACAGGAATATCTGTAATCTTGTACTTATTTGAGATAAACTGCTTGATATTGCTATTTCTTCTTTTTTTTTCTTTCTTATTCATATGTAAAAGTTTATGTTTATGATTGAAAAAACTGTAGATAACAATATAAGTGGTGACTTATCTAAAATAATGGTGTCAATTTTCTCCTCTGACATGTGTAAATCCAAATATCTGTGAATCAGTGTTTAAATACTCACAATGTGTGACTGAAAATTAACTCCTTTAACATTTCAAAACAAATATGTGTAAAATATATTATCCAACTGTAACTGTAGTGTACTGGAAAAATCTTAGATAAATGTTACAAAAACAGCGGTCTTTTAGCTATCTTTCAAACAAGTGCACCACTCTGTAACAATATGCAAATTCAACATTTCAATTTGGTCCAATTCCATCTGTTCTCAATTGTGGGAATTAATTTGTGGTATTTCGATACACAAATCAGTTATACAAATGGATATATATAGGGTGGAATAAAAATAAGTGTGCAGATTCAAGGGAATGATAGGTGCAATAACAGGAAGAAAAATGCTTATTTTGTAGTCACATGCATAGTTAATTAATAAATTGGTAGAAAGTTTGCAAGTTATGACAATGCTGCACAAGTCTAGAGATGTCAGTAGAGATGATGCTTGTGTTACTCACCTTTCTAGCTTGTTATGTTTATTGCTTGGTGAGAACTTGAGATTTGTATGTAAACAAAGCATAGGCAACCTTTCGTTCCCTTGGTGCCCATGTATTGGTAATGACTAACGATTATGAAGATTCATAGTAATGGTCTGATTATGAAAGCAATATGTCAAAATACTGGTCTCAAGTACCTAGGTCTAAAGCATACGCTGTAATCTGTGGTACTAAGAACTGAGTAAAAGAATAATGTGCTGTATTTTATTTTGCCGTTTCTCCTACAGCATTATTTTATTATGAATGACATTGTTTACAGTTTTGTGTCATAGTGAAAAAATATATCAATGCTATTTTGTGACTGATACAATTACTTTCTCATCTAATACTAAAGTACCATTAACATGCAGTAATGCGTAGTGACTTCATCTAACACCCCATAGCAGAAGTTCAAGTGGGCACTGTTTGGTTTTATGATCTTTGCACCTCTTCTATCAATTGCAGAACAATCACATGAAGAGATTGGGATATGGAGATAGTGCAGGCCATGGTATAGGTCCAGGAAAGCTTTTGGTTTAAATGATGACACACTGTAACTTTTATGTGAGGAGGTGCACCATCATGAAGATACCATAATATTTTTCTAGTATGTAATGGTACATCTTCCAATAGACTGGAAAAATCATATTTTAAAAATCCATAGTAGTTTGCAACCAATGTATGCTCTGGAAGAACAAAAGGTCCAATGAGAACATCTTCAATTATACCTGCCCAAACATTAATGGAAAGCCTGTGTTCCTTGTTTTAAAATGTATGGATTTTCACAAGCCCATATGTGTATATTGTGAAAGTTTATAATGTTGTTTCAGGTGAAAATGCTTCATTCATAGACATAGCACAATCTAAAATTGCTGGATTGTGCATACACTTATGCAGTAGCCATTCACATGGGATAATCATTCGGTGACGAACACTGAAGTCGCTGAATATGATAAGGGTACAAAGTTGTTCCTTCAATATCCTCCAACATTATGAGCAATGTGTGACTGCTAGCTGATATGAGGTGCTTGTTTCACTGGGTTCAACCTTCTTTCTCTTTGTTCGTAATTTCATTGGGTCATTGTTGACTATGATTATGGCATCCTAATACCAAATTGCTTTGTAGCAAATCCATTGACACACAGTAGTGAATGTTTCACACTAGGCACATTCCTTTCTGGAAACTATTCATGCTAATATCTCTGGGCTTCATGTGAGTTGCACTCTGTTTTGTCATAAATTAATATCATCTCCAGATATTCTGCATTTTAATATTTTGGCATGTTTGCACTGAACATCAGTAACTGCTTTAATCTAACCTGCCTACCTTTGCACACCTTTTATACATGCACCTACTGAGGTCAAGACATAACTGGTTGATGATCTTCAGAAAACAAAGAAAACAGTTAAATGGATGCGTAGGCTTCCACGTCCTGTGTCTTGATGTGTCTTCTTAGCTTCCGGAGAAGGCCGCGTTATCTTGTATGGGAATGCCGACGTTTCGCTCATCTTGCCGTGAGCTTCTTCTGGGCTCTTGTGCGGTGGTTGCTTATTTGCTCTCGCTTATATAGTGGCAGTGCAGTGGAGGTTGCCCTGCAACAGTGTTGCAAAGCTGTTGGAATTATTTACAAAATCTGGAAACCAATCCAGTTAATTTCTGAGAAAACAGTTCAGTGTATGTGAAAATTGCAAAGAATAAGCAACAACATAAAAGTAGTATTATTAGTAGTAGTAGTAGTAGTAGTAGTAGTAGTAGTAGTAGTAGTAATAATAATAATAATAATAGTAATAATAACAATAACAACAATATTGCTTTATTTAAACAATATACACTACCAGAAACAATTGCTGTGATATGTTTCGCTTATTTTTTGTTATTTATTTATTTATTTGTTTATTTGTGAAAATGCCCCAAGCAAACCTCACTCTAAGAGGCTATATACAAATTGAGATGTGATATTAACGAATCATAAATCATACAGAAATATATAAAACAGGAAATACCACAACAATTAAATAACAAAATATTAAAATCTTGGAAAAGTAATACAAAACGTAAACATGAATAAGACCTTTCCAAGTCATCCTCCATGGTGTAATGGTTACCATGCTGACTTCCTATACCCAAGGTCACGGTTTCAAACCGGGTGGAGGACGATAGATTTTTTCGGGTGTAAAAATCCTTAGCATGGCTTCCTTTGTAAGGGAAGTAAAGCTGTTGGTCCCGTGTCGTAGATTTATGGCACGTAAAAAACCTCAAACCTGATAGAGAGGCCTCTGAGCAAAATTAAGCGGTCTTTCATGCCCAATATAGAATGGGACGCTGAGAACCACAGCAGTTAAAGAGCGTCCATAAATAGCATGCCATTTACATTTAGACCTTTCCAAAATTAATAACAGTGAAACTAAGGGATATACAATGATGATCATAATATAAATAGTATACAACTCCAAAGTGATTTGCTAGTTTAGCTTGAATTGTATTTGTTTTTAGTTTCATTTTAAATTTCTGAAAATTAGAGAAATTTTTTTTATTTCTTCTGGTAATTCCCTATAGATTTCAATTAAGAAATTGTTTTAACCCTTTTGTTCCATGAGTTATACTTCAAAGATGGTTAACATAAATGTTTAATGTCTGGAGAATGTTATTTTGATGTATATCTTTATTATATTATACTATAAGGTTGCTATGAATTTGTTTATATGTAGCTTTAAATATATAAAAGCAGCATTAAATTCAATTACTAATTTTCAAGGTAATATTTTAGACTTTTCATAGAGAATTTTAGTGGAAGTTATATAATGAAATTCTAATGAGTTTTTAATGACCCTGTTCTATATAAACTATAGAATAATTTATTAGACAATAGTACAGTGATCTTAAGCAAGAGATTGAATAGTTCTTTAAGCTGGACGTATATCCCTGTAATGTGTATTTTACAATTTAAGCTTTCATCTATAGACAAAGTTAAGAAAAGCAATTGCTAATTGGGAAAGAATATGAAGTCAAATGTGTGATGTTACGTAAATGTATGTTTACTCTTCTTACCAGGATTCATAATCTTGAACTCTGTTCTAATTCTGTGATGAATGGAATTAATCAACAGTAAATATTGCTGGCTGTATTTTTGTTTTTACTATTTTAAAATTAGTACATAAATAAATGTAAGTATTGAAATTATCTATGCATGCTTTCAACTTCTAGTGTAAAAGAAGCTGTAGCCAGAGTTTGATATATTTAACAACATAATAACAGGTCTATTAGGAATTTTTTGAGCCAAGCTTAAAAAGTCTTGCTTGAAAAGCTTTTCTCTGATTGGGCTTGAATCACTTATGGTTTTAAAAAAAAAAATAGAAAAAATACTATTTTGATTATATCATATAAATATTTTACAGACACCTGCGATTTTACCGAACATTTTTCACGATACGTCATTTTAAAAGCCCTGTAACATGTTTAAATCATTCATGAGCTACATTGACCCATATCGGTCCACATGAATAAAACATAATAGATTTAGGAAGTTCAGTTCTTTTTTATTTTTTTATTTATTTTAAGTGCAATAATAATCTTTAAAGTGGTGGCTACTTCTATTGATCAAAGTTGCTACCTTCAATTAAAATTTTCTGAAATTAAATTCATAATTTCTGTAAAAATAAGTATTATTATAATTATGCTTCACAATAATATATTTTAAATATACTTATTCTAAAGGCATTCAAAACATAAGAGCTTTGTTTCTGAAATTATTTCTCAATCTAAATAAAAATATATTAAATTTCAGAAAATGTATAAAGCATTACTTATCTTTAAATGAAATAAAATGTTAGGTTTCATTGTTTAAAATATTATTAAAACATTTTTTATGCTGTGTAAAAATGAATAATTACATGCATATTGATATTACTTATTTATTTGATTACAAAGTAATTTCAAGACTGGCTATTAAAATTGGCCCTGGTCAACTGGCATTTCATGCTATATGTACCCTACAAAGATTAAAAACATAAATCAAGTTCATATATAAGTGCACATATATAATTATTATTCTCCCTTTTAATTGTCTATTTCCATTTGTATTTTCCTTGAACAAGTATTGGTCTATGTTCTTACAACATTTTCAAAAATGTACTGTAAAGCAATTGTTCTGTTCATTGCAAGCTATTTTTTTATTCACCAAACATCACCTCTTGGTATTATCAGGGAGGAAGGATAAGTCCCCTCTCCATGCATATAGCACCTTTAGATAATAACAAAAGATTTTATTTGTTACAGGATGGATTCTGGGGCCTCAATACAAGCAGAGGCTGTGTACCTTGTGACTGTGATCATATAGGGGCTGTAAATAACTTTTGTGACCCTCACACTGGACAGTGTCCATGCAGACCTGGTGTGGGAGGGCCTCGTTGTGACCAGTGCCTTCCTGGCTACTTTGGATTTACTGCTGCTGGTTGTTCAAGTAAGCAGAGATCTCCAGTTTTGTTTCTGTAGTATTTTTTGCAGAAAAACAACACTACAAATAGTAATATTTTCAAAAGTGCATTCAAACAGATGTGATAAAATATTCACCTCATATAAGACAAATTAAAAAAAATGTATTCAGAATACAGAATGAATCAGAACAATGTCAACAGAAAGCGGGGAACACCGATCATCTTTGGATCTATATCCAAAAGTACTTAGGCTGCATGTACAATTGCATCGATACAGGTTACTTTGGTGTGAGATTGAACTTAAATCAGAGGCAGAGTTGAAGCATCAAATATTCTCCATGGAAGGGGGCAGAGCAAGTAAGAACCAACACGTAATATTCAGTGCCTCTTTATAATCTTCACAGTATTGTTTAATGCTTTTGTGGAGGTGTAGTGTGGTATTAAAAATGATTTAAATACCCAAGTTGAAGAATTTAGAATTAGTCTAAGAACAAAAAGAAAAGAAAGAAAGAAAAAAATGTAAAAGATTTTGTTTCTACAGGGTAAAGTACAGAAAAAAAGAAAAAAAATTATATATATATATATATATACACACACACACACACACACACACACGGGATGTCCCACCTAACTCTGTGATCTCAAATATTTCTGAAATGCAACAAAATATCAAAAATCCAATTGGCCAGGAGTGCACCTATGTCAGGGACTCACACAGTAAGAAGGTATGCAAAATCCAAAAAAGTTGACAAATAACACTTCCAATACAAAATTACTTTTTGTAATGGAACATGTATGTTTATTCTAGTGAAATGAAAACTAGAGCTACAGTTAATGATAACATACTTGATTTCACTTTTCTAAACACATTTACTAGTGGCCTATAGCCAACACAAGTTTCATTGTTTTGCATACTATCCAGCATGGAAAATGCACCCATAAATCACCAGTAGCATCGTGTCCAATGAAACTGTGTTAATTCAACTGATGTTCGAAGTACCCTCGTTTTCATCAATATACTTTTGGAGACGGTAACAAGAGATTGTTCCACAGATTTCAGTGTTTCTACAGATATTGATGCACACGCTGCTGTAAAGCGATGTTGCATATCCTCTACTGTCTTTGGGGGTTCATGATACACTCTATCTTCCATTGTGCCCCAGAGAAAGAAGTCTAAGGGCGTCAAGTCGGGGGACCAAGCTGGCCATCCAACAGGACCTTCCTGTCCTATACACCTATTTGGAAACTTCGTATCGATGTCTCTGGAAACCCATGCTCAGTGTGCAGGACATCCATCATGCTGGAACCTCATTGATAGCACATATACAATCCCAGTCCTCCATGAAAATGGGTAGTGTGTGTTGAAGAAATGATGCATATTGCTGTCCGTTTAATGTTCCCTGATAAAAATAGGGGCCTAAATTAGGTTACCAATGACACTGCACCAAACATTGACATTCCACTGTCATTGATGAGCAATTTGGCAAATCCAGTGGGGATTTTGCACCAATAGTGCATATTCCGCAGATTCACATGACCATGATTTGTAAATGTAACTTTGTCCATAAGCAATGTATTACTTAAGAATACTGGATTACCTTGCAACTGCTGAAATGCCAAACAATAGAATGCAATGCAGAATTCTAAGTTATCCCCGTACAGTTCTTGCTGCAGTGAGATGTGGAACAGATGAAACCTATGCCTATGCAAAATTCTGCACACATTACTGCAACTTATTCCAGAACCTTGTGCAATCTGTCGTACACTCACTTCAGGATTGCATGCTACAGCTGCAGAACAGCATTCATTTCCAGTGCCAGTCGCTGTCGTTGTATGTTGTCGTTTTGTGGGTGCCCAGCTTCCTGTTTCCACAAGTTTAGTGCAGATGTTGGCAATGGTACAAGGTGAGGCACACTGTCAAGCTGAGTAGCTTCCAGCATACAATGCCACAGCTGTGATTGCATTTCTGTGACATTCACTGTAAATCAAAATAATATCTAGTTGTTTTTTTTTCATTACTGAAGGCCAGCATATCACTAGATGATGGCAAATGTAACAAGCCACGCGAAAACAGGGTTTAATGTGTCCATATGGATAGCAGTATCCAAAACGTACATGAATTATGTTACAGTATGACAGCAGTGCTGTAGACCAGACCAGGAGGCCCTAGTACACTGAATGTGCCATGCTGATATTGGTTCGTTAACAACAGGCTACAGGCCAGTGCAAGCAACCCCTGCTCTGGGCACAGTACCTGCTACATGGGTTGAATTGTGTCTGAAACTGTGCCACCTCTAAAAGTCATGTATTTCAGAACATATGAGTTTTAGAAACATGAAACTAGCATTTTAAGACTAATTTTAGCTCTAGTTTGCATTTCACTATAATAAACATAAATGTTCATTTAAAAAAAGTAACTTTGTTTTGGAAGTGTTATTTATTTTTATGGATTGTACTTACCTTCTCATTGTGTGAGCCCTTGACAGGATACATTCCTGGCCAATTCAATTTTTGATATTTTGTTGCATTTTGGAGATATTTGAGGTCACAGAGTTAGGTGGGACAGGCTGTATATACAAATATTTAAATTTCTTAAAGAAACCACTTCCAAAATCTACAAATGTGAAATTACTATGGTACATAGCAAATATTACATAGAGCTACAAGAAACACAAAAATTTAAAAAGCTGTTTGAAACACATACCAATGGAGTGTAATAACAAATCTATTTCACTGAGTGTTATAAACTTCAATTTCAAGTATCAATGGCTTCTATTAAAAGTTCTAAAAGTATATGTTATATTACTTAAACTTTGCTTTCTATAAGTACCTATGAATAGCTTGCTTATAACTTTAGAGGCAACTACTAAAATTATATTTGGCAGTCTCATTAGGCTATTTATAATTTTATTATAAACTTCAGATGAGACAAAACTAGCAATGGCATTTTTAGTAAATACAACCAAAGTGGAAATTTGTATCACACCAAATATATAACTATTTTTTCTTGCAGAATGTGAACAATGTGATAAACCAGGTCATGTATGTGATCCAGATACCGGGCGATGTGTTTGCCCCCCACTCACTACAGGTCCCACATGTGATCACTGCCAGCCAGGAACCTGGGGTTTTGAACCTGGTAAAGGATGTAAGGTAAATAAATGCTGAATAATGCTTTTTACTTTCTCTACACGTACTATGTACATCCGAGATTTCATCAGAAATACATGTTATATGACTCCCTGAATCCAAAAAAAGCATTTTTAGAAACAGACCCTGTATGGGAGTGAGTGACAGAGAGGGGGAGAAAGAGAGAGAAAGTGCCTCTTTCCTATTTTTCCTCTCTCTTCTCTCTCTCTCTCTCTCTCTCTCTCTCTCAAAAAAAAAATGAAAAGTCTGTTGACTTGGTATTTAAGTTCAGTATCTTCAACGATGCGACACAAAGATTTTCAAGAAAATCCCCCCACCCCCAACTATCTTTTACATGGAAAAGTTTCCAATAATTTTGATTTTCTCAAAAATGTCTAACGATTTTGATTAAAATATTGTATATCAAAGATATTTAGATGATAAATAAAATGTATAGCTTGAATTTTCTGAGAATAGCTTCTAAAGATGTTTTTATTCTGAATGAATTTTGCGGAATTTTGCATAACTGGTAAACTGTAAGAGATAGACAAAAACTTACTACACAAAAAATGTAGATCTCATTAAAACACACAATTTATATTATATGCACTTTTTTCATGGTGTTGATCATTTTGGAGATATGTTATTGGTTTCAGGTTTAAAATACTTGTACTTTTTTACATAGGAATTTGTCAACTCCTGGTCATGTAAATAATCAGATTTCAATCCCACAGCAACCCATTTCAAAACATTTGACTGTCAGTTTAGCCTAGTGTATTCACTTATTTCTTTTCTACTTATAAGGAAATAAGTAATAAGACCATTTCTGGTAATGTTTATCTCGATTAGTATGAAGTAGATAGAAAATTAAACTTATTAACAATAATTTGTTACAGAGATTTAGGGAAAGTCATATGAATGGATCAGATTTTTACTTTCTTTACATGTTCTATGCACATAGTATATATAGATTTCACCAGAAATACATGTTTTGGGACCCCCCTTAATCGAACGAAAGCATTTATAAAAACGGCCTGTGTGTTTGTCTGTCTGTCTGCTTGTGTGTATGCGAGTCTATGGGCAGCATAGCTCAAAAACGAATAGTCTGTTAAATACCAAACTTGATCTTTAAGTTCAGTATGTTCCAAGGATGCGACACGATTTTCAAAAAAATCCCCTCACCCTCAACTGCCCTTTAGATAGAACAATTATGAACATTTTGATTTGCTCAAAAATGGCTGTAATGATTTTGATTAAAATTTCTTATATTTAAGATATTTACAATGCCAATAAAATGTATATCTTGAATTTTCTAGGAATAGCTCTGAAGACCTCTATATTCTAGATGAATTTTTCTGTGTAACTGGTAAACCATAAGATAGAGAGAAAAACTTACTACATAAAATATGTAGAACTACTTTAAACACACAATTTATGTCATATACATTTTTTTTTGTGGAGTTGACCATTTTCGAGATATTCCTTGTTATTGATTTCAGTTTTAAAATACTTAAACTTTTCTCATATGGGAACTTGTCAACTCCAATCAGGCAAAGAAACAGATTTTGATTCCATAGGAACTACATTTTAAAATCATTTGACTGTCAGTTTAGCCTAGTGTATTCCCTTATTTCCCTTCTATTTACAAGGAACTAAGTAATAAGAACATTTCTGCTAATGTTTATCTTGATTAGCATGAAATAGATGGAAGAATAAGCTTATTAACAATATTTTTTTTACAGAGATGTAGTGAAAGTCATGTGAATGGAACATATCAGATTTTTATTATTAGAACCAGCTAAAAAATTCAATGCCTCAGCCGGTATTTGAACACTGTTCTCCTGCTCTCCAAGCAGTTGCTCTAACCATTGAGCTACTGTAACAACATACCAGTATGACATTCAATCCTCCAACTGATTCATGTGTTTTATCTGGTCAACCAACTGGTATGTCTGTTACCATTAAGGTGTTCTCTGGAACAGAGACATACCAGTTAGTTGGCCAGGTAAAAACACATGAATCAATTAGAGGATTGAATGTTATAGTGGTATGTTATCACAGTAGCTCAGTGGTTAGAGCAACTGCACGGAGAGCAGGAGAATTGTGTTTAAATCCCAGCTGAGGCATTGAATTTTTCAGCTGGTTCCAATAATAAAAAGATTACCCAGTGTAAGGAGCAATATCAATATAATAGAAATACTGAGTGTCTCTATAAGTTTTCTATTTGCTTCCTGTTCTAGGTATATGAATTGTTGCATTCAATCTAAAAATCTAGGCAAGTTTCTATTCAAGATGTAAGAAATTTCAATAGAATAATATTCTGGTTCCTTAAATTCTCGTATATTCTTTTTCCTTAAATGCAAAGCAAAATGTATTATTACAATTGTATGCATTTCATTATATTTTCATATCCATTCTGAAATGATTTGTAAAATCTCTATTTCCATTAATCATTATACATTATATAAGGCAATGTGTAATGGAATCTTTGTTTTTTAATCATACCACTATAATTGCATTCAACCATGTTATTTTTATCTTTTGTATTAATCTGTCATATTTATACTGTAACTCACCATTGTTACTGTGGCTTAACTTGTATAGTTATTATAACAAGGCTTGAATTGTTAAAGCGACCTAAAATTATTAATTGTAAAAAATGTGTTATATAACATATGCCAATTTTACTTGTAAAAAATATGTTATTCATATTTTTAAAACTTTATTAATTATACTACCTTTCATTTTATGTTAGGTAAAATAATTTGGAAAAAATATACATGGAAATAATCTATACTGGTAGCTGCTCCCAGTATTGGCCATGTTGTCTTGTAACTTATGTTTTCACCGACATTTTGCCCAGAGAAGAAGCTCAACATAAGTTGTGCAAAATGTCGGTGAAAACATGAGCTAAAAGGCAACATGGCCAATACCAGAAGTAGCTACCAATATATTTGACAATGGCCTTGGAAGCCTACGAATTTACATGAAATAGTATAATTGTTAATTATCATTTTATTCTTAGAGCAGAATTTGCATCATATATACCTTAATTGGGGAGAGGGGGATCTGGGATCAGCACCTACATCAAGATGTTTTCTCTACCTAATTTTTGTTTTAGTGATGAAAACCTTTCCTCGTATATGTGCATGGTAACGAATGGAATTATAACTTTTAATGCACATGTTGATAGTTCAGTGCTTTTCTTTTCACTGGAAATTCAGATATTAACCATACCTTCTGCCACAAAATTAATTTTAAGCCTAAAAGGGCTTTAAACAACTGTTCTCTTTCATTCAGTGAAAGTTTTTTTTATTTTCAATAATTCAGTGGTAGGGATCATGAATTTACAAAAAAAGTCTTGGTATAAAATTACCTGACTATTTAATATGCGATTAAAAGTTCCAAAACAGGATATATAAAAATAACATATAATTATTTTCAATGCAGGGATTATTCTCTACTAAAAGGACTCTAAAGTTGAAAGAGGTAACATTTCTGTTTAACACAACTGTCTCGCAAACCAGGTTTCTTTATTTTTTCATGAGTATAAAAGACAGACAAAGAATTACCAAAAAGATAGAGATTAAATGAACTTACTTTTGAGATATCTGAAAGATTTGCCAATGTACTAAGCGGCTAATAATTTGGTGTATTAATTTAGAGAGACTTAAGCATCTTACCCTGTGAGAACCTCAAAATTATGATAGAAAGTGGTTGCTTGAAACCTATTTTATAGATTATTCCGACGAATCTGCTATTCAAAGATTTTCCTTAGGAAAATTTATTATTTTATTGCTACTTTTTAACATGGCTTTGAATTTTAATAGAATGTTTCTTCACAGCAAGGTTTTGTTTCTTCACAGCAAGGTTTCTTTGTAAATAAAGCATGAGTTCAGGTATACAAGAAGTAACATCTCTGGCCTTAGCTATGATGCTTCTTTGTCTACTGGTGAGCACACCAGCTTTACTGAATAAAACATCCTTGCAACATTTCCAAAAATGGCATGATTCTGCATATACTTACCGAGACTTTAACAATGTGTTCTTAATTGTATGAGTTGGTAAGAAATTACTTTGAAAAATAATATTGTTATCAGTGTCCAATATCATGAATGTCATATTCTTAGAATGTATTTTCTTTGAACAGTTACCACTAGATATTTCTTTAAAATCTGATTGCTGACATTAATTCAGATTCACTTATTTTTCACAATTTAGCTTCACCAGTAAGAAGTGAGTAATTATCATTTTTTTTTTCAGTATTAAACATATTTATGAAAAAAAAAGAAAAAAAAAAAAAAAAAAGTTTTAGGCCACTAGGTAACACCATGTTCCTTGTATGTTATCCAAAGGTTGTGGGGAGGTTGAAAACCACCCCTTCTGCAAAAAAGAATGTATAAAGTAATAGCAAAATCTAACTTAAATTCCAATTGCTATGCCCTAATGCATGAATATAACTCAATTTTTAAAAATATTCCAACTCAGAATTAATTCACTTTATTATTTGATTTGATACAAATTGCTTAAAAATGGATTCCTATACATAACTTCCCCCACCCCCTTCTCAATATTTTTCTACCTATGCTACTAATGGCTCCGGAAACACAGGAGCTACACCACAGCAGCTAAAGTTGAGCTCTTCCATAATCCTTCCAAGAATTGATTGGAATCAAAATTCACAATAGTACCTGCACAATAAAATATTTTAGAAAATATGTAACATCAGTGGTGCATAAAGGCCAGTGTATCATGATCAACATCCATCAAGGAGGAATCTTGCTATCTCCTTTGACTTCTTCAACCTCATTCTTAGCATCACCCTGCAACCCCAATCCTCTCTATAAGCATTTAAACTCTTACCACATAGGTATATTTTATAACTCTCCATCGGGCTGCCCTCAAGCTGCCAACCAAACTTGGTTAAAAATTACATTTCTTGATAATCCCAATCTATTTGTGGCTCTACCTCTAATACTGTGATTTCACCCCAGATTTCCTCCTCACTTGAGCAATAATTCAGATAGGATACTACATATTTTGCTTGAATTTTTCCAGTTCTATATTTACTTTAAGTTGCATATGGGCTACTTTTAAACCATATATCAGAAAATGCATTTTATAAATTAAGAAGAGGCAAAAAGTGCTATTGCCATAGTTCTTTCTTTATAGGCAAGAATGCAGAAAATAGGTAATGTTCTAAATGTCATAAAATGTAAAAACTGGGAAGGATGTAAAGAAAGAAATAGAGCAAACTCATGAAATTCCTATACTCCAGAAAGCCATATCATGTTTTTATAAAGAAAGTATTTTACAATGAAAATCGTATTAGTTTGTAGTTCTCAACTTTAGAGATACTTTTTTCTTTTTCTCTTATGAATGTTCACCTTCATTAACTACATGCTCAAGCTAGAAGCCGAAAAAAGCATACTTTGAGGCTCATTATGGTTTGTGTACCATGGTTTCAGAAACACTATTAATTAACATGATTTTAAAAAATACTATCTTTGCCACTTTGAGGCAGCTTTTTATAAAAAGATTAAGGCATAATGCTTTGAAATCCTTAAATTATAAATTTAAGTCTGAGCTTTCACAGGATTAACTATGAGTTTAGAGAAGTGGAATATTTTTAGTCCCCTTTAAACTTCATGAAAAGAACTTAGTGTCTTCAGTAGATATAGTATTGTATAATTTGAAACCATTTCTAGGCATATTATCATTATGCTAGCAGAATGAACAGTGTATAATTAATAGATAACTGTGCATGATTAATAGATAAGATACACAATATATATTTCTATATTCTCTTGCCATGTTTGAAAGTTAGCACTATATAATATTGATTCTGCAGTCATGTGGATGTTCTACTACTGGATCACTGCGGCCACAATGTGATTTCCGAACAGGACGTTGCTTTTGCCGTGAGGGCTTCTATGGTGACCGTTGCTCAGGATGCGCACCTGGTCACTTTGGCTATCCTCGTTGTCAGCCTTGTGATTGTCATTCAGCTGGAACCCAATGTACTTCTCCTGAAACATGCAAACACCATGCCTGTGATGCCATTACTGGACAGTGTCCATGCAAGGTAATAAGCAGAAATGAAATGTATCAGAATGCAGCAAGAAATTAATGAACAATGATTTGAATACTGTTTTAAAAATAAGAGTATGTTAATGAGGATAATTATATATAAATTCTTTAAAACCAACATATGAAAGATATTCGTGAGTAGTGGTAAGCATTAAGGTCCTAATAACCTTTTTAGTTGAGTACCCTTAACCACCGATCATCATCATGAGCGATAAGCGCATTTAAATTCAAATTGTGTAATGGGAATGTATTGTGCATATATGTGTGCCAACGCTAACAAAAACAACCCAATTCTTTTTGATTTAGGGGATCTCATTTTTAACCTCAACTTGGTCATATGTCTAAAGAAGGTTAATGTTTTAGGGTTAATCTTTGGCATTAAGCTAACTTGGAACAATCATATTGATATAAAGAATGGAATTACTCTTTGGGAAAATATTACAGAAACAGACACAAAAAAAGTATTCATTTTACAAAAAAAAAAGCACTCAGGATAATGGGGAAAGTAGATAAACAACATTCGTGTAGGCAAATTTTTAAAAATTATAAGATTTTAACTGTTTCCTGCATGTATATATGAAAGTAAAAGATGTATTGTACTAGGCAATGAGGAGCAAAAAAATAACAATGTACAATAATGAATATTTTATATTGACACTGAGGGGAACTTGAAATAATCGAGATGTAATGGGTATGGGGAAACAGCTATTTAATAAGTTACCCAAAGAACTTAAAAGTATTAAAAATAACAAGTGTATGTTAACATCTGTAAAAAAGTATTTATTAGAGAATGCTTTTTATAGCATAGAATAATTTAAATTAAGTAACTAAGTTGTAACTATGTGTATATATATATATATGTATTCTTGACATGTCCTTTAACAATTGTATGTAAAAGATGAATAAAATGAGTTAATGAGTTAATTGATAGTAGCAAATTGGAACCTATATTTTGCATTAATATATTCATATATTTGCTGAGACAACAAGATATGGTAAAACATCTCCAGATCTAATTTAAAAAAAAAAAATATTTTACAGAAAAGAGCAGTGATATACCTGGCTAAAATAAATACCCAACTCCCTGCAGGACATTTTAAAAAATTAATGACTTGACTCTTCCCTATGTTATATACAATAAAAATAATAAAATAAATACAAATTCTGGTGTGAGACAAGGGAAAGGAATAATTATATTGTTAAAGGGAACAGATGAAAACTTTTACTGAGGACCAAAAGTATTTAACTAGCTTCCACCTAGTCTAAAAATTACTGCTAAATCTAAGTTGACAAAGCTTTTATTAAAGCAAGTGAACTACAGTGTTGACCAGCGTTTTAAGGATAATTTTAGTGATTTGCATTTTTTTTTTTTTTTTTTTTTTTTTTTTTTTTTTTTTTTTTTTTTTTTTTCAGCAATAGCTAGTACATAGATTAATCAACACTAAGCAAAGAATAATAATCTATATTGTGACTACCCAACAGCCATAATTGCTGAACATGTGGAATGGCTTGCTTCACAATTCATAGTTAATTGTTAGCATCCATTGTTACACCTGTGTGTTAGTGGACACATGTGCCAGCAGCAAGTTCTTTTGACATCACAGCTGTGATTGTGCACCTGTGTCAGTGGTCACGTATTCTGTTGGAAGGTTCTTTGACGTTGAAGCCTGCATGTGAGAGTGCCACTTTTCTTACTGGCTCAACTGTAACACCACCAGGTTGACACCAGCCAGTTTGGTATTTGACAGGGAGCTGCATCTGTCATATGACCTGATGTTTGGAAGTCCTTCTGGGGCAAAATGGCCAGCAGTCAACCGCATGGAGAATCTCGAAGACTGGCTTCACAACATGCATGAGAGATAATGGATCAACACATCCAGATAGCCAGTGACCGGATAAAGACCCATTATTACTGGCAGGCCAACAATCAAGGTTTCCAACAGGGTGATTTGATGTAGCTAAGTCACCCTACCAGGACCAAGGGATGCTGCCCTAAGCTTTAATAACCTTGGCAAAGGCCATGCCTCGTGGTGAAGAGAATAAATGAAGTTAATTGCATCCAGAGCTGCACCAAGGGAAGAGGCTACTAGTACTCCAGGATTGTCTAGCCCATCATGATGATGCAGGTTGGGATGAGCAGCCCTGATGAGAGAGCAGTGTGATCATGCCCTGTGGTTACAATCAATGAACATGTGGGAATAACGTGCTTCATAATTCATAGCCGATTGTTGGCATCCATTGTTACACATTAATGGACACATGTGCCAGTGTCAAGTTTTTTTGACATTGCAGCAGTAAGTGGACACATGTCAGAAGTCTTTTTCGTCCGGCTCTTTATAGCGCAGATGTGATGTCCTTGGCTGAATATCCATTTTGTTGGAGTGTGAATTTTAGGTGTTGAAATTCCGTTTGCAGAGTATCTGGGTCTGATACAGAAACTGCCCTATGCGAAAAAGAAACCCCAGCAAGAACACTCAACAAAAAGACAAGCCAGCCGCCATAGCCTATATACCGTTTACTGGCAATTTTTCGGGAAAAATTAGTAGACTACTCTACAAATATAATGTTAAAACCATCCATAAGCCACCACCTAAAATCAAAAATTTGGTCAGGCCAGTTAAAAATAATTTAGCTCTAAGAGTACCTGGTGTCTACCACATTCCTTGCAAATGCAGCGCAGCGTACATTGGCCAAACAGGACGCACTATTGCCACACGCGTTTCTGAACACCAAAGATCAATAAGGCTTATGCAACCTGAAAAATCTGGACTGGCTGAACACTGTATAGAACAAAGCCACAGAGCTAACTTTACCAACACCAAGATAGTGGCAAAGTGTTCAAACTACTGGGAAAGGAGAGTAAAAGAAGCTTTAGCCATCTCATCTGAAACAAATAATCTAAATCACGATTCTGGCCTACAATTAAGTTCAGCATGGACACCAATGTTAAAGAGCCTTAACACCTAATCCTCTACCTGCAGTCTTCCAAGGCTTATTTTCTAGCAGGTGCATGCTCAAACACAAAGCATTAGCCATATAACTGCTATAAATAGTTTTCTATGAAGTCCATGCTCATGTCTCAGTCATCTTAAATACCAGGCCATAATATCACGCGAACCAATCAGCTGTTAGCTTCATGCCAGCTCTTATAAATACCAGTCTCCGCAAGCTCAATCCATCAGTTCACCCTGAAGACGAAGATGCACTTCTTCGAAACGTTGGTGTCAAGCCAAGTTTTTACCTGGTTAGAAGCCTGAGAAGATTTTGAATTAAGCTTAACCTTCTTTGCATCTCCACAGTAAAAAGTCAGGAATCTACCAAATTGAACGTGTAGAGTAGGGCCTCTCAGGGTGTATGTGCTGGTACATTGCTTGGCACAAAATGTGAAAGACTGTTTTGCTTAGTTTACCACCATACAAACCAATACTACTTGATTTTAAGGAATAGTGTTGTCTCTCTCCCATTATATTTGCTTTGCTTGCTCTACCAGTCTTCACCTTCCTCATCTACCTTGCTGTTTCTTCCTCACCGTGAAATTTCCCAGCTGAGGCAGGCCAATGCATGATGTACAACACCTCTGCACTTTGGTTTGCATGCATGAGATTTTACACATTTAAGAAGCCCTGCTGTAGAAAAAAGCCTGGATATAACAGAAAGAATGGTCAGTGTTCTACCTTCTTAACCCAGAGGTTTCCCAGCTGGGATGCAGGAATTTTTCTTCTATCAAAATTGTTTCCTACCCTCCACAGACTCTGGAGGTACAAAATGTGAGTGTGTTTCTTGACAGAAATAAGCAAAACCAACAGCCAACAAATTCATTGTTTCTAAAGTTAATACCACTAATATGATCACAGAAGTTAAATACGACAATACCAAAAAAAATTAATATAAACAAACTGCTCTGATCTATTAGGGATTTGTTAGAAATTTCAGCATTGGAATGTAACTTTATCCAGAAAATCCAGAACTGCCTCATGAATTTTCATCTACCACTCCCAAGTGAATTAAGCAAATTCATCTTTCATGCATCAGATGGGGATGGTTCCATCAATCCAAGAATAACAGATGATTGAAGCAGAACATGTTAAATTGACAAGAAAGAAAACTCTAAAAACATATTTTGGAAAAATTAACTTTTAGTGAGAATAGTATACAAAACAACTACTTAAGTACTACAAATTAGCTACTACTATTTTAGAAACGTTCTTAAGTGCTATCCAGATCCCACATTTAAAGCAATTTTATAAAATCTAAATTATAAGTCTCATTCTTTTACAAATGCTCACTAACATTTTTCTCAAAAGCTTTTTTGCATTTTTTGAGCATTCATTTTTTTTCTTCCCAAAACCGTCTTCAAATTGAAGCAGACAGGAAAATTGTTAATGTTCTGAAAAATGATGTGTAATTGAGTATGACTATTTAAGATTATCTTTCAACCTGCAGTAAAGTTTATATGGATGTGTTCTTTCAGGATAATGTAATTGGCAGAAGATGTTCACAGTGCAAAGCAGGAACTTTTGGACTGCATCAGGAAAATCAAGATGGCTGCACAAGATGTTTCTGTTTTGGCAGAACAACAGCCTGCACTGAGGCAGGGCTGACATTAAGTAGAATCCTTATGCCACCTCCTGGCACCAGGACCATTATAGTTGAATATGGAAATGATGCACCACCACAATCAAGCACTGGTCTTTATCCCATCAACACACAGAAGGTGTATTATGCAAATGTAAGTTTTCCCTCCTCCTCATTGATTCATTTTGATTTGCCTGTTCAGTTCTTCTGCACCTTTATTTTTCCTATTACTTACTTGTTAATTCAAAATATTTTTTTGCTTTAATTTCATTTTCTGTATTTTTATTTTTTACTAATGTTGTGCGTGCATGCGTGTATATGTGCGTGCATGTGCAAATTAAAAAAAAAAGTCTATTAAATATCAGACTTTCACTCAGCTCCAACTACTCAATCCCCCCATCTGAGCCATAGATTCATTAATCATGGAGGGGACAACCAGAGACCATCCACCCTGTGACTAATACCCTGATATTTTGTACCACTAGTAAGGACATCCCATTTAACGAAATAAGTTTCTCTCCTAACAACTTTAAAAGCTCCAACCATTAATATTCTGAAATCTTCTACCTCCAATAAGAAAGTTTTCATTGTATGGCTAGAAATGAATTTTTTCTAGTCAACAGACTAGAAATTTCTTTTTTAACTGACTTTAAAAACCGTAATGTCTAAACTTACTTTGCAATAAGAATAAAGATATTAAAGTATGTTTTTTAGTTTGAACAGCACAGTGTAAGCCATTTAATTTTCCTCTGGCTTAGCAGCATGTCAAACAGTTTTATTCAATGATTTAAATTAACAAGTGTTCTTGAAAGTGAATTATTTGTCAAAATTTTAGTTTGCTACTGTATTCTTAAGTACAGATGCATTTTTAAAGAAAAGTGTAATGTACAAATAAACCACAAAATCACACATAAAGTCTGAGAGGGGTATAATTTACAGATGACACTGGGCTTGTACCATAAAATGTATGATTAATATATCATAAATATACTAAGGGAGAATAAGTTTGCATATCAATAACCATGCACACAAAACTTAGTGGAAAGATTCTATCCATAACAGGATGATAAAATTCTCCAAGAACCCAAGCAATACTTTTAAAGCTAACATACCACACCTAGTGTACCTCAAAACCATTGTATGTTACAATTCATTAGTGTTTTAATTCAATTCCTATTTTAAAATATTATTGAGTCAATGAACGCACTTAAACTTCACATATCATTAAGTTAAAATCTTACAATTTGATGTTACTGAAGTTTAAGTGAGAACATTGACTTATTAATATTTTAAAATTAAAACTAAATTAAAATGAAAATATCTTTATGGTTAATATTGCCTATTGTTTTTTTGGTTCTTTCAGCTTATACTACCAGGAAAGGGAGAGATAGCGATAAACATCGGAGCACAAGGACAACTGAATGCTACAAACAGTCTTCAGCTTATTCCTGGTGATGTTGGTGATATTCATATAGGCGTCAGTTTTCCTTTCGAAGTACCTGTATATTGGCATTTACCACGAGCATTTCTTGGAGACAGAGTATGTGAATTTTCTGTGTAACTATTGATATTTTAGAAATAAAAATTCCTATTTTTTTTTAAATAAGGGAAATAAGAGAAATATTGTTTTCTTAGTACATTAGAAGCATTTGAAAATATTCCTAAATGGAAATAATGTTCTAATGTCTTTATGATTTGCTGAAAATAATTACTGTTACAACTACAAGGAAAGGTAAAATGGCTGAGGTTAGGTGATAAATTGTAAGCCTATTAAGGAGGTGTTTTCTCTGTTAATATAATTTTAAAGTTCTTATATTCATAATATGATTTTAGAATGAAATTCTGATGCTGTAAATAAATAGTAGGGGATGTTGCTTTATTAATAGCTATTGCATGAATATTAAATTTTGAGAGATGAAATTACATTTAAGTTATATAATAAATGATTATGAATTATGTTTTCTTTCATGTTTAGTTGTTTAATGACTTTTATACAAGTAAAAAAAAATTCATAATACATTTATTAGAGAATATCTTGAATTTAATTCAAACTTTATATTCATTGATAATTAGAGAAGAACTTAAATGTTAAAGAAAGGAATGTAAGTTAGAATGATTTTTATACAAATGTAATGATTAAAATTTTTGATAGATCATAATGAAGGCTCTAAAGTTGTAAGGCTCCAAACAAGGCTAATGCTCAAGTATGCTCATAATGTTACAATATAATCTTGTAGATAGTGTTGTTATAATTGATTTGATTCATTTTAACTGGTGTGTTAAAATTCATTTCTTTTATTGAGTTTTTGTACACAGTACATAAAAATGGATTCTTCATATGTTTGTATTTTAGGTTTTGTCTTATGGTGGCTTTCTGCGATTTCGTGTGGAATCTGAAGGGGGACACACACTCTTGCCACCCAGTATTCTTGCAAGGTATCCTCTGGTGCAGCTACAGGGCAATGGGCGCATTGTGCTGGAGCATTATCCTATTCTCCCTTCATCAACAGGATACCATCAAATCAGGCAAGGTTTTCTTTTCTTTCTTTCTCACTACACAACAACAATGTATAACATTCACTAGGGATATATAAACAATGAGAGAGTACCAATTAATAAAAGTAGGTTTTATATTAAGAAAATATATTAAGAAAACTATGTATTATTAAGAAATACAATGAGAATGTGTTCCATTTATATAGAACCTACCACTATGGTCATGCATTTATTCTCCATCCATCCTTCTTTACAGTAATGTAAACAAAAGCAACCAATTGTAACAGTTTTGATTGGTTGCTGAATGTTTCGCTGTTTTTCTCAATAAAAAATAATGCCTCTCTAATTATTGAGAGAAGTAAACAATTATAATATTAAACTATGTAACATTATCTAAATAGCATGGTATGAATGAATAGAAATTGGAAATATAATCAATTTTAATCATTATTCCTTTGTGAAACAATGCACATGCCTTGTGCCGTTCATAATAATGGCTACTTCTAGTCAGCACATGGAAAATGTAAACCTTAAGTACCTAATACATGTACACACATGCCCACGTGCACACACCCGAACTTGCATTAGACAATATTCTCAATTTAATAGTTGAATTTTCTGGTGTTTCTGAAAGCACTATAAAATTGCAAAACTTTTAAATAAGCCGAATTGCATCATCTTGAACAAGAAACTTTTTAACAAGTGACTAGAGAAGGCCAATAATGAAAAGCTAGACTTCATATTAAGTATAACTTTCAGTATGACAGTATGCAATATACAGCACTCGCTCACTCGCTCTCTCTCTCTCTCTCTCTCTCTCTCTCTCTCTCTCTCTCTCTCTCTCTCTCTCTCTCTCTCTCTCCACCTCTCTTCCCTCTCTCCCTCTCTCTCTATGGATCAGTAATGTTAATGTAAATTTATATAATTGCCAATAATGAAATATAGTATATTCAGTTAAAACAAAAATATTAATATACATAAGAAAATATGTATTATAATTACAGGTATAAATGAATTTCAGCAAGTTTGGTTACATATCAGTGACTTTGACAGAGATATGACAAAAGCTTAATGTTATCTAAACTTGTTTAAATCTGCCTTCATGCTTATTTGTATAATTTCTTGCATTTAAGGTTGCATGAGTCACTATGGAGACTCAAAAGTCCTTCCCTGCCAGGAAGTGGGAATAAAGTGACTCGAGAGATGTTGATGGTGGCCTTACAGAATGTCCAGCATATCCTCATTTGCGCTTCTGAGTCTGCAGACTTCACGAGGGCAGTGTAGGTAGAGTAGAGCCAGCAGAATATTGCTACTAATGGGGAAAATTGCCAATAAGAGTAACAAGCACAGCATGCTGCTAATCACTAATTTTATTTCAACCTGAGAAAATTATATAAGGTATTACCTACTTTAAAAGATTATTAATCCTAAAGATATTTACATATATGACTGTAGGATAAGCAATTTTTAAATGTGGATTAATGGTATAATGCTGCCCAAGTATGTGCTGAATGTTTTACCTGAAGATTCAAGCAGATAGTATACATCATTATTAAAACTTGCAAATCTTTTGAGAAATCCTTCAGGCTCTGTACTAAAATATGGTTATCATACATTGATAGTATTTATGCACAGAATGGAATTTATATGCATTTGCTGTTATTATTCTTATAAAATAGTGATTTCCTGTACAGCAATAAATACCTTAAATTTCACAACTAATTTGAATGAATTAAAATTCAGTTTGAATTAAAATTCATTCAAAATTCCCTTCATAGTATTAATATACTATAGTAAAAATAACGTTATCAATTTATTCTACAATAACTTAAATGTTACTTAATTTATAATACTCACATAAAATCATATAATTAAACAATTTTATTAATTTCACATTACATTGAATTGCATGATAAATGATTTCAGTGTAAATGGAAATATTTTGATAATAGGATTTGAAAATAAAAATGTATATAACTTCCTATTTTAGTTTCATGAGCATAAAAACTTTGAAATTAAGTTTTACCCCAAAAGGGACAGAACTGAGGGAATGTAATGACATCGGTCTGTTCTAATTATTTTATTTATCCAAATACAAGACGACCTCGAATGCAAGGTGACCCCTATTTTTTAGAACTTAATTTTGGAATTTGGCATATCATCTATATAAGACACGTTTAAAAGACATAGGTATAAAAAAAGAAGAATTTTTAAAATAAAAATTAAAGGTTTGCCCTATATTTTGAACAAACTAA
The DNA here is from genome assembly GCA_030762935.1 of Hymenopus coronatus. Taxonomy (NCBI): domain Eukaryota; kingdom Metazoa; phylum Arthropoda; class Insecta; order Mantodea; family Hymenopodidae; genus Hymenopus; species Hymenopus coronatus. The sequence continues at coordinate 114,130,730 of CM060881.1, read as the reverse complement.
TGAACACCTAAGTTGTTTAAACCCCTTAATTATTTATTTATTGTACTTAATTTGCATTTGCACGAAATTCATTTGAGTGGTTGCTGGAGAAGAGGGGGTATGGAAATGTATGCTATAGGTGTGATGGTATATGATGGTGGTGATTGCAGTGGCATAACTGTAACGACAACGATGGATATGATTTTATATGGAGACAACACTCTTAATATAATACATCGCAAATGTTTTTACCTAATTTGAATTTATGCAGAAATTTACATTGCAAGTGGGAGAGACGGAGAAGGGAGTATGAAATGTACGGTACATGCAATGATAAAATGTGATGGCAGCAGTGGTGGCAGCATGGCTATAACAACAATTATTTACGGATGCTATTTTCTGTTAAGACAACATTCGTAATATAATATATCATAAAATGTTTTACCTAGCTTAAATTCACATTGCAGTATATGTGCCAAGGAGGGGAAATAAGCAGCTAACCTATCTCTTCCTATTTGACCATTGACTTCCAATACATTACGTTCAACCACCGAAATGAAAGGAAGTCCTGTAATTTTATTTTAGTTTTGGAGAGTATTCTTTTTTCCAATGAGAATGCTCATAAACTATCTTAACAGTAGTGAAATGAAATGCTCAAAATCTGCTGCATTTGTCATGACCTTGGTGGTAATCTATACCAATTCCTCCAGGCTTTGCCGCAGCCGTACCAGCTTTTTCCCATAAAGTATTCGGAAAACATATATCACGAATACAAGACGACTCCTAGTTCTGGACATTAATATTTTGGAAAAAAACAGTCTTGTGTTTGGATAAATATAGTATGTATTCAAGTAATTCATTTCAAATCTAAATATTATAGAAATTTTGCACCATTTTGAATTCTTTAGTAAGCAATCACCAAACAAAATACACAAAGATTTAACATATTTTAATGTTTAGTATTATGAACACAAATAATGTTTTTATTTAGGTACTTTCAAAATTATATAAAGAAGACCAAAAATTATAAGAGAATGGAGGGAGTGCTCTCCTGAAAAACCTTGGGTTGTACTAACTACATAATTTATGTCTTAATAACAGTTGAGGAAAAACCTTTGTCACTTCTTTAAATACTAACCATCCATAATCAGCAGTGCAAATTCCAACAAAACAGCATGCAGAATGCACTGTTTCCTCCTTCACTTTACATATGCAGAGCACTGCCCTTTCTGCTTTATAATCAAGTCTGGCTAAACTTGACACTTTGAGTCCCAGGCATTTTTGAAATTGAAGCCAAGAAATCTAGTATTAAAGGAAATATTTTAAAAATACTTGCAACACATTAATGGAATTTATTAACCTGTTGCATCTAGGAGGATAATTTCTATCAGGGGCAATAGATTCCTTACTTCTTGCAACTAAAATATCTTCTTTGCTATTCATTCTCCTGATTTTTATTTCTGCAAACATGTTAATGTCCTTGTTGATATCTGAAATCATGTTGATTAACTACATACAAATTGACAACATTGCAAATTCATTGAATCTTGCCTGGCTCATGGTGTAGCAAAAAAATGTTTTCACTCTTTTAAGGGTTGAAAATCTTCTCAGCTGTGATTATGGGAATTGTCACTTTAATCTTTAAACACTTAACTGTTTCACAAACACTAGACTTAAATTGATTTCAACAAGGAACTGCAAAAGAGAAGTAGTACCCGATCCTTTTCAAAGATCATTCCTCAAATAATTACTCGTAATTGTGTTTTAAGCTTGTGCTTTTCTAAGCTCTCAAAACCTTTAATTGTCTTTTCTAAGTCTTTATCTGTAAATCATTTGCTGAATTTCTCACATTTTCAGGCATAAAGCAATGCAGCCAAAAGCTGTTTGGTGAAAATCATTATTATAGCATTTATTATTATGTTACACACTTCAATGTATTTATCCATTGTTTTCCTCACATTCGTAAAACTAGCTACATTCATGACACATAGAATGACTGAATTTTCATTACATTTTCTGTTTTGAGCAATATATACTTTCAATTGAGATCAGGCCTTGTTTCTAACTTTTTTTATTTCTAGTCTATCCTGAAAGCTATATTTTGTATTCACATTCCTAACTTTAAAAATTTTTGCCTACCCAAAGGCACTAATAGGCACATTACACAGCATACACAATTAGTCAATTACATGCAAAATAATAAACCCATAATCACAAAGATAACATTTCCATTGCATGCACATATTACTCTGATAGCAGGATTGTGATAGCAGGATTGACACAAAACTTCAGTTTATTTAGAACTGAACATAAATTAAAATCCATTTACTTATTTACTAAAGTTTAATTTACTGCTTCTAAGTCACAATGACCCATGCAGTGATGCACAAAGACTTGTATGTATAAGAATTATTCCAAATAAAATACAATGATTTTTAAATATAAAATAAATGAGCAAAATCACTCAAAAGACAAATTGATTAGTTTCTTTCAAAAAATCTGTCATCCGTTAAATGCATTTTTTATCCATCATACAAATTAAAACTTTATCAATTTTGATGGAAAATCCATCTACTTGGCAACCTTTGTATGAACTGTGATATAAGCACAGTGCTTTTGCATTCTGTGACTGAATCAGAAAAGAACATAATAACTAATTTCACTATAGCAGACAATTGTTTTATAGACTTGCATTACTCTATGCATTTACGGTAGAGACATAAAGGTGATGATTGTGGCAGCTATACCAGGGCTATGTATTATCCACTACCATACTTTTCAGTCAAGATATCTTAGATTGCTTTAATGCAGACTAATGCCTCAAGAATAAAAAACACTAAAAAATGTTTTAAATGGAACTTTATCTAATTTATTTTATGAATGTATTTCAGTTTGCGTGATGTGACACTAGACACAGGAGTTCAGTTACCAGGACAGCCTATGCCTCCATATGCCCGAGGAGTGGAGTTGTGTGACTGTCCCCCTCAGTATAATGCAACTTCTTGCCAAGACCCAAGCATTGGATTCTACAGATGGTACGACAACAATTCTGTGAGCTCTACAATTGTCATCCAGTTGGTAGGTGAGGCCAGACCATGCCACTGTAACCAACGCTCTCGTGTTTGTGATATTGAAACTGGTTACTGTCTTGTAAGTATTCTCAGTGTTCTGAGAACAAAAACTAAATGAACTAGATAGAGAATTTTACCAGCAAAGCTTATTATTAATGTAACCCAATATAATTTCACAATTGTTAAACTTGATGTTAGACATTGAAAATAATTATGGTTTATTAGGATTATATTTTGAGACGTTAATGGTATACTAGGCTGCCTTCAACACTTTGAAACTGCTGAATATGGTGAAATTCAGAAAATAGAACTGAGGATGCAATATTCAGGAATATAATATCTCATTGAATATCGCCAGCATTGCATTGATACAATGACAACAAATGAGAATTAACATCATTAAAAAATAAATAAAGATCAGAAAGAAGATAGCACAATGCAATTCAAATTTCAGACCTACATTCACAACGCCTTAAGAAATCCCAAAATTATCTAGATACATAATTTACTGGAATTATTTGTGCTTTTTTCTTTATGTATATTTAACCCAAAATGCCTCATCTATATTAAATATAATATTGCATATATTAGTGCAAGAGCACTACTTGTGGCCTAAGTATAAAATTGTGGATCCAGCTGAGTATCTCATTAATAAATAACGTTTTACAATAGTCAGCATTAGTATACTTCCAAGCAGTTCAACATTAGTGCATTAAATAGCACTGTATACACAACTTAAAATCCTCTTTGATAGTAGATTGTGCATAACTAATAGTCTCTTTCTAAAATTTATTATTTTCTTCTCCACATCTTAGTCTAAGAATAATTAACTTATCCATAACAGATTGTCTGTTGCCTGCCTATCGACCTTTGATCATTTACTAACTCTAAATTAACTTAAAATCAATAAAACCATTTACTGTTGATTCCTTTAACCTGAAACTCCTTTAAAGATATCAATACACACAAATTCACACATATCTTAATGTTAAAATAAAAATTCATCTGTCTTTTTAATTTTTTTGTCCCAATAGTTGACATAACTATATGAATATTACCCGCACACTATGTACTTATAATAGTAAGTCGCCATTAAAGTATTCTCTAAAGTTATGAGGCATACCAGTTGATTGACTGGGGAAAAAAAACACAAATCAGCTGGAGGATTGAATGTCATAATGGCATTTGTCACAATAGTTCAATAGTCAGAGCAATTACACAGAGAGTGGGAGAATAATGTTTAAATCCCAGCTTTGACATACCTGAACATGGGACTTGTTTGTGGTTGTCTCCAGTACCATCCCATTAATCTATATTGTTGCTCTTTTTCAGCTGATTTTTTATTAGCTCAAAAAATGAATGAAGTGACCAGGGTTTTTCATGCTTTAGAAAGCAATGAACTATGGATTACTAGGAAGAGTTTAGCATAAACCTCATATTGAGTGACAAACGGAAAACTGATGCAATTAACTCTCAATTTATGTATATTGAATTTAAATTAATACTATATGAACATTAAACACAGAAAAGTTCACTGGCTGATGAATTTTCAAGGAATTACTGACATCTTTCAAACTTAATGTTTCTTGATGACTGACTTCACCTATTGTGACACACACCTTTTTACACACTATTTCACATTCTTTAATAAACAGTGAATATTTAATTACACACTACTGACTTTATTGCATTATTCCATATTTTATAATTATTACACCATTTCACTATATATTTTCGTCAGCAAATTCTAGCATGTAGGTTACTTGCTTGTGCACTAATAGAAAATAAGATTTTACTTTACACTGGTTATTTCTCTCCAGATTCTCTGTTTTTCATTGGATAAAATTTTACAGCTCTGATTGCATCTTTATTCTATCATTTCATATAACATTTTTGTTAAATTATCACTTCGCCACATGATAGTATTTCAGTATGTGACAGTAGTTACTCAAAGGATCATGATACTATTTTTTTTATTCTGTTTGAACAGATCCTATACTTTGAATTTTGCTTCATATGAACAGCATTGCTGTGTTATCGCAAAAGGTATTCTGCAAACATATTCAAAACTTATGATCTTATTAAATTTTTAACCAAAATACCTAAGGTATGATAAATGATAACTCTGGTTATATTAAACAACAATACATTAAAATATAAATTATTTGGAGCAGTATTACACTTTCACCTACATTGCAGTTACAACAGAATTCTTTGCAATAAAGATAATCATAATTACTTGAATTTAATCTCTTGATTATTCCTCTAACCTTGCAACAGACACTAATGTGGTTTGCTTTAGGTTACAGGGGAGTATATTAAAGAAAGCCAGAAAACTTGTGTCTATACAATGCTTAAAAGAGAAGGAGATACATAACAGATGCTGAACTTATAACCCTAAATTGTTTTTAACATTTGATGGTAGTGTGAATATTCACAATTCCATCTGCTTGAACTTAACGTGTTTTATCTAGAATAAACACTTGTTTTCCTTGTACTCCTTCTGCTGTATTCTTCCAATAAAGCATATTTATATTATTATTTATGTTATGGTTGGTCGTACCTGCAGCTCTCTATGGCTTCTTTGCAGCATATTATACCAAACTGGTGCTGCTAATTATTTATAAGTTGTTCCTATTTTACTTCTAAAACTAACAACATCATTGCTAAGCTCTTTTCACATATATTTATTAATTACATAAATATTTAACAATTCTGTAAAATGCTACATTATTAGTAAAGAAACATGCTAGGGTTAATTACATCACATGTTTATACTTAGCAGTAAATAAACAAATAAATAATAAATAAATACATAGAAAATAAACACACATCAAACAAATACAAAAACTTAAAATTAACTAATTCAATAATAATGATTCCTATTTTACTTCTAAAACTAACAATGTATTGTTAAGCTCTTTTAACATATATTTATTGATTGCATAAATATTCAACAATTCTGTAAAATGCTACATTATTAGTAAAGAAACATGCTAGGCTTAATTATGTCTTATGTTTGTACCTAGCCGTAAATAAACAAATAAATAATAAATAAATACATAGAAAATAAATATTAATCAAACAAATACAAAAACTTAAAATTAACTAATTCAATAATAAATTATTAACTTGGTATTTTAGTTTGGGGCGGCACCATGGCAAGTTATTTGACTGGTTACCTCTCGCCAACGCAGCCTAGATTCAATCCCAGGGGACTGCATGTAGGATTTGTGGTGGACAAAGCAGAATCTGGGTGGGTTTTCTCTGAGCTCTCCAGTTTCCCTTACTATTAATTCCACCATCTTTCCTTCCATTGATTTCACCTCATTTCATACCATCTTCCTCACTTTCATACCAAGCATTGGGCTGATCACTCATCCTGACTACTCTCTCTAATGCAGAGTCCATTTGCTCCTCTAACATGCATGCACATACACATTCACTTTCAGTCTCTGTGGAAGATAGGGAATGATACTGATTAAAGAAAAATTCCCCACTCTAGCTGGGAATTAAAGCTGGGACCTATGGGTTGAGAAGCAAGAATGTTCACCACTCGACTGCTGAGGCAGCCCTTTTATAATTATGATTGTAAAGGAATAATCTGCTTTTTAGAGACTAACAGAAATGTGCTCTATTTGCCCTATAGATAGAAGTATAATGATAATAATAGAACAAAAACAATATATATATATTTTCCATCCTCCCTCTCTGAAAGGCATATCAAGTAGGAATTCATTTCACAATTGATGTGTACAGCAGTGGTGATTCGTAGTCAGTAATTTAGGTTTTTCGTTTTTCTTAGTCTATAAAATTTAGTCATCTCTCGTTATACGCAATCTCACTTTACGCGTTTTTGCTTGAAGTGATTAAAATTTTTTTGATTTTAATGCTATATAAATGACATAAATAGATGCATCTGTTTCAAACTCATTTTTTTTATGTTTGAAATAGCCCATATCACTATCACATTCTCTTTACACGTTTTTTGTGTCACATGATAATTCACGAGAACCAATTACTTGCATAATACAAGGGACACCTGCATATGTAAATTATTATTAATTTTAGTAGTAGTACTAACCAGTTTACTGGAATGTTAGCTCCAATTGTTGAGATTTCTTCAGAAATAGTTCATAACAGCTTACATGAAATGTTCATGAATATCCTCCCAAAGCGTACAAAGTATGGACATTTTTGAAGAGAAGATAATCTTTCTTGGCCCATTGTAGACCTACAGTGAGATTTTACTCGATTTAAAGTGGAAAATGGCCGTTCAACAGAAGCTGTAGTTGTTGGTACAGTTAGCATTAGACAAGCTAATTTGTAAACTTCAGGCATAGCCCACACCAAATCTCTTTCGTTCATAATTTTCATTATTTCACCAAGTGACTTTTCTTCAAAATCTTTATCTTCAGAAGAGTACACACCACTAAGTTCATTTTTCCGACATACTGAATCAAAATTTGAGCTATAGGTGTCGAACAATTTTGAGCAAGAGTGTTCAGGAAAAGACGTTCTGTAATTCTTGAATTTTGAGGAATCAAGAAGAGCAAAGAAATGAAAAGTTTCATAGTCGGAAAACCTATTTTGTATTTGATAGAGCACATTATCTAAAATTTCATAGAATATCCTTCTGAACATAACTTCAGTAATTTCACTTGGTTCATTGTTCTTCCTTTTCTTCTGTGCTTGTTCATTTATCATTTCAGTAGAAATGCTTCACCAAATATTTTGGAACCCTTTCTTAGCTCTTCTAAAGTATTTTTAGCCTGGATTACCTTTGAATGGCAATATACAATTTTTGTAGCTTAACGTCCTTTAACCTGGTTGGTCATATCGGTCAATGAATGAAATGAAATTGGTGAAATTGTGCTCAAATGATCTCCGGGTCCATGGAGCTTTAAAGTTACTCGACATTCGTCTTCTCAGGATAAGGGAAAACCCCTAAAAAATCCTTATCCGGGCAATTCACCCTAAGTGAGATTCGAACTCACGACCTTTTGAATGTGAAGCAGACACACTACCCAGGTGAGCTATCTTGTAATATGTTGAAGAAAATGCTTGTATGAGCAAATTTGCCAAAAACGTTTTGAGGAGGAAGAGAGTATCTAACCGTCAAAAAAATAAAGGAAACCTTGTGCTTTAACCAATGTATCAGGTCCTCAATCAACATTGTTTTCTGCTTCTGCCATGAATTCAAGAAATAAAATCAGGTTATCTCATTGCTCTTGTACAGTATTGACAAGGCGTGAATTGAAGTTCCAGGTGTTGGAACTGCTTTTGATAGCTTTTTATTCATATAAACACACAAAGTTTCCGTTCTTTTAATGGATTGAGAAAAGAAATTAGAGAGTCCTGATAGAGTTTGAAAAAAAATTATGCACTGATCAACACACATAGCTGCCTGTTGCAAAACCAAATTCAGGATATGACAGCAACAGTAAACAAATAATGCCCCTGTGGAAATGCCACTTTTACTTTAGATTGCAGACCACCAAATTGATCAGACATTACTGCCGCACCATCATATGTCTGAGCGACAAGTTTCTTACAGATATTAAATTCTTTAGCTGTTGTAAGTATGTGGTTGTAAAGTGTTGTAAAGTGTTGTAAAGTGAGTCAGCAGATCTGCAGCCCATTGACTTCCCCTGATTTGTCCACTTAGCGTAAAATGGTAGAGAGTTGGGATTTGTTCACGATATCTGAGCACATGTCTAGAAGAATAGTCAAAAAACTAGTGGATGCAAAGTTCTTTTGTTATACACTTAACCAAAACTTCTAACAGCTTTGATTAAATGATTCTGAACGGATGACAAAGTGCCCCAGAAAACTGTAGCATTTTTTAAATGATTATTTAAAAATTGATCATAGATACTGAGTAAATCCAATGTTTGTACATAATTACCTCTATTACAAAAACTTTCTAGCTCGTCGTGTCCTCTAAAAGCTAATTTCTGCTTCCTTAAGTGATAAACAACATCAATTATCTATTTAACATTTCTCTATTCTTTTTTACCATTTCATTATGCTTTGAAATTTATAATGATTTCTGAGCATTTAGCCGCAGGTCTACTCACATATTGCCAACGTTACAAAGAGTGAATATACAAAATATGTGGGTTTTTGAGTTTTGAACCAGTTAGAGAAACTATATTATCGACTCCTTCTTGAGACCATGTGGTACTGTCTTTGTCATTACTAAAAAGAAGACATGGCCAACAATAGAGTTTGTTTAATTTGGGGCAACCAGTTAACCATTTGTACCCAGAATAATTGCTAATGCAGAAATATCTGCTATACTCTCGTTTTCGTCATGACATTTTACAATCAGACCTGGTAGTTCGGGAGTGGGCCTGCCGTTGTTTTTTATTTTAAATTTTTCAGAAATTTAAAAATTCTGAAATCCAGTCTTTAACACATGTTTTACTGCACATTCACAAGAACCCTAGCTTAAGTGACACTTACATCGGTCATTTTCACAAATACTTAATAAGCAAAACAACATTAATACAGGCTAAAAACAATTGTCAATCCCAAAATTTAATGCTGCAGTTCGACAGCTAATGGCTGGCATTTAAGCTTCCTTTCTCCTCGCCTTTCTAATGGAGAAGTAGGAGTGTGTGGCTATCGCTTCAACTTGCGATGGAGTAGATGCACACGCACACCATTGCTGGCCTTGCCTAGCTAGTGGTGAATGTTGGGAGTCTGGGAGTATGGTTATTGTTTTAACTTGAGGTGATGTAGATGTACACGCATACCATTGCAAAAAAAGAGGAAAATTTAACTGCACAAACTTGCGATCATTTCGTATTTAGCTGAAGTGACATACAAAACATTCTGATTATTTTGCATGTTTATTAAGCGTTGTTTTCAACCCTCTCGAGTTTAGTACACTGGCGGTGTATGCAGTGTGTAGGAGAATTTGCCACTGGTGTACAGTTCAGTTTATTCATATAGTTTTACCTTTCTAAATATGTAATATGCATTAAAATAATTCAGTGTATGTTATAAATGCAGAACTGCTCTGATAACACTGGAGGACCCCACTGTGAGCAGTGTGGTGAAGGATACTATGGTGATCCAGCACGAGGCCCATGCAAGCCATGCCCTTGTCCTACTGTTGAACGTAATTTTGCCCGAAGTTGTCGTGTCACTCCCAAGGGTCATGTTCACTGTTTCTGCAAAGAAGGATACACAGGAAAACGATGTGATAGGTAAGTGTTAACCATGATTTGCTCTTTAAAATAAAACAAATTATAGTAGTAATATTTTTTCTTAGCTTCATTTTGTTGTTATAAAGTGAAACACATACATACACACATACATAACATTGCAATCTATAGATTCTATTAGGAGATTAAACTCTATGCCCAAACTCTAGTATGTAGATAATGTCAAGACTTACATTTATTCATTCTTATTAATACATTTATTACAAATAATAACTGTGACAATGAATTTTCAGAGATGTCAGTTTTGCATATTTTTCAATTACATGTCTGTTTCTAAAAGCCTACTCATACACTTACATTCTTAGAATATTCATGTTTATTATATTTACAATGTTACACTATTACCAGCGTTTTTTTAACTGAATGAAATCCTCCTCTGTATAGAAGGTGTGAGTAATAGGGTATCTTTTTAATTCTGATTTAAACTTGTTTTTGTTCATTAGCAATTCGTTTATAGAAGAGGAAAGTGAATTAAACAAAACGATTCCTTTGTAGTAAACCCCTTTTTGGAATAACTGCAAATTACTTGTTGATCTGTGTAAGTCCTGCCTATGTCTGGTCTCTTTGTTATGAATATCTGTATTTTTTTGTAAACTTTTCTGGGTTATTTATTACAAATGACAATATGGCTAGAATATATTCACAGGCTAATGGTAAAATTCCAAACATTTTGAAACAAACAGTTGTTTAGGTTATGTCACCTCCATGTGAGCAAAAATGTTTCTCACAAACGCAACTTGTCAAGCAATTTTAAGTGAAAATATATAGAAATAATTATCTATTTGTCCAAAATTCTTTTCATAAATCCTGCCAGCAGAGAAACAGTAATAAAGTATTTTTAAGCATAAACAAGTTGAAAAATGGGTGGATACATTGAACTTAGAAGCACTCCTGGTTAGCAAGTTTGGATTCTGCACTAGAATAATGCAGCTATGTGTTAGAGAAGTGATTGTTGGTGGTATAACAATATGCACTTTGTGTTATACAAATGCTCTACATTTATATGTTGTTTTGAATGAATATCTAGTTATCCTGATAACATAGTGGTAGCAATTTGAGGAATCCCTGTTTGGGAATTGGAATACTGTGAAGAGGAGCAGTTGTCAACTTTAGTAGGATTAGAAACACAACACATTATTGCTGCATTAATCAACTTTCAAAAAAAAGCTACAATTTTTTCATAAATTGCTATGACAATGTTTATACTTATACTTCACTTTGTGAAGTTGTAAAGCCTTGAATGTTTTTGAATATAAGTGAAGTTTAAGTGTGAACATCAACTCATTTATATTTTAAAATGAGATTTTACAACTTAACATAGGTAAATGAAGTTTAAGTCTGGACATTAACTCATTAATACTTTAAAATTAAAACTAAACTAAAATTAAAATAACTTCACAGTTAATAGTGCTTCTGTTGTTACTAAAAAATAAATAACTGGGTTTGTGTTGAACCAAAAAATGGAAGAAGCAAGTAACCTATCAAAAAAGAAAAAAATTGCTCTTAGAAGACATATAATACAGAATCTTCTGATAAATAAAAACATTTTAAGAGAAAAAACATAATTATAGGGTCAAGGAATAACTACTTCATCCAGAACCTGCTAAATTTACAAGTAAAGTAAAGTGGTCAGCAAGCTGACTTCTCAACCAGAGGTCCCAGGTTTGATGATTCCAAGTTGGGGCAGGGAATTTTACTGTAACCAGAATTATTCTGTATCTTCTACAGATTCTGGAAATATGCATGTGAGAATGAATATGTGGGCTTAATGATACAAAATTATTAACCTATGTCCATAACCTACACTTAATATGAGGTGTTTTTAGGGCTATACAAATGAAACAAATATTAACAAAAAAAGTAGTTTGTAAACAAACAAGGAGCATTTCAGAAACATTAAATATAAATAGAAAGAAAATGCCAGAGTAGTACACTTTAGCAGAAATACTATGAACTAGACTCAGAAGCACTACAGCAAACTACAGCAGATATCTAGATGATGATGACATTGAGTAATGAAGCATTGTATTGGTTTTCTAAACTCATTGTGCATATCTTCCATCCTCAAATGAATGGAAGTTTTAAACTCTTGCTGATCAGTGTAGGCCGAAATACCCAATAATTGGATTTGTGAAAAACAAACATGTAACTTTGTTACAGGTGTAGCTATGGATGGTTTGGTTTTCCCAGATGGGAAGGAGGTTCCTGTAAACCATGTCTCTGCAATCCTTATGGTAGTGTAAGTGATGAATGTCATGAACAGACTGGTCAGTGCAACTGTCGTCCAGGAATCACAGGAAGAGACTGCAGTATATGTAGCCGTGATCGCTTCATATTGACAGCGCAAGGCTGCACAAGTAAGTAATGCAGCTCAACATGCGATAAATTCATGAACAACCGTTAAAAAAATCAAGCAATTTGCAAATAGGATAGGATAGTTATAATCGATATTTTTTCATGTCATCTTTATACTATTATTCTTTTTTAGTTTTATTGTTTTTCTCCTTTGTCAGTTTTATAACTCTTTATTTATCTGGTAATTGTTTTTTATATTAAGTCTTGATTTACTTTGAGGAATGCAAATAATCCATTTATTCATTCATTCTACATTAAGTTGTTCTTTCACAAAAATATTTAACCTAGTTGATCTTTGCATGTTTGAAACATTAAAGAGAGCTTCAGAAGCTATTTCCAGAAAATTCAAGATATACATTTTATTTGTGATTAACTATGTTTAATATGTGGTATTTCAATCAAAATCGTCAGAGCCATTTTTGATAAAATTGAAAATTCCAAATCTTCCATGTAAGTTGCAGAGAAGGTACATGTGAGTGTAACAGATAGTATTTTAAGATTGTTGTACTTTCTATGTTTTGAAATAACAATAGTTCTTGAAAATTTTAAAGCAAGCAAAAATGTTTGTCAAGTTCTATAGTGTAATTCATACAGTGGCATTTTGAAAGTTTTGCAATATCGTTATGCTTTCCCTTAGACTACTGAGTTCTGTAAGTTATTAAGGTGCCAACTCATGAATAGCAGATTGACAGCTCAGTTTCTTTCAGGGTCATCTTCCCTGATTAAGATTTCTTCTACATTTTCCTCAGGCCTAAAAATGTCAAATGCCATTGAGAACCTCTAAAGTATCTTTCCCAGATTTCCTTTTATAATTATAACCTCATTTCATGTATCAACAGTAATCACCTTATGTGATGCCTTATGCTATAAGAATGGTCATTATAATTCAGAAAAGAAAAAGAAAAAAGAGATAGTGAATATACTGTAAAATGATGCTAAAATGAAGTCCAATGAGTTGAGAGTTACCTGACAGTTTTGTGAAGAGAATAAGGGTAGATGCCAAAAGAAGTCTTCACTAAGATTCAAACTTGAGCCCTTCAGCTTGGAAAACAGACACATTAACCCTCACAGAGTTGGGCAACTATTATAGAAATAGTCAATTTTATACACTAAAACGTCCTGATAAAAACTACGGTCATTCCATCTTGATCTTAAACTTCAGTCTTTCAATATGAAATTCTCATTTTATGAATTTTCTTAATTGAAATCTCTTAAAGGACTTCTCCTCTAATATATGAAGTTATAAGCTTTGACAGCTAAGCATTTTATTGGAAGAAAGAAATTTTGGCAGTAATAATTAATTTATGGGAAAAAGTACACCACAGATGAAAATAATAATAAACTACAATTTCCACTCTTTTTTTTTTATATTTTCTCCATAGCGAAGTAAAGCAGTTGATCCAATGTAATGTTTATTTGCATGTAAAAGAACGCTACACCTTGAAAGAAAACAACCCTAGGGCCAATTCTGTCATTTTCACATCCACAAGTCGTGATTTTGTCCAATGGTGCCATATGTGGGCAATGAGTTGATCCCTCATCACCATGTGCACATAGTGGCAAACTAGTGAACTAGAAGTTGTATTGATCAAAACACCAACCTTAAAAGTGACCCAAATGCCAACATTGCATGATGGAACTTGAGATCATAATAAAAAATTGTATTTTGGATTCTTGTTTCAAATGTGAACACACAATTTACTAAGGCTGAGATTAATATTTTCTATGAAATGCTTCAATTTTTACAGCCTGTGATGATGAATGCACAGGAGTTCTACTGAATGATCTAGCAAGACTGAAAATTGAGCTTGAAAAGGGTGCAGGACACCTGGCAGGAGGTGTAGTTCCACCACCTTGGACCCAACTGGAAGAAGTTAACGTTACAGCCATTGGACTGCAAAAATGGCTAGATCTGGCTGATAAAGTCATAGCTTTACCAACCGACACTCCCGAAAAGCTTAAGAGACATGCTCAGCAGTTGTTAAACAAGGTAATTGATATCCAGATATTTATCTGAAACTTAATTAAATATGTTTTTAATGGTTAATGTTCATATACTGAAATGACAACTACAACATTGATGTCAGCAACAATCTGTTTTAATTAAATGTTTTTCAGTCAGAGTTTGTTAATGGACGGTGCAAGAAAATGGCAGATGATGGTGCTTCAGTTTTATATGAGAGTGAAAAATTAAATAAAGAAATCTCGGATATAAAGGAGACAATAGAAGGTAACAGCATTTTCTTTGCTATATATTGTATTATATATTATTGTATTACAAAAAGTAATGTTCCTATCTTTACTGCAAGTTTGTTAAGTACACACTGTAATAGCTAATAATCCTTTTGTCAATATGAAGGTAATATAATGTTCTTCAAAACTGAGAATTTTGGAACACCTACAGATACTGTAACCTTAATATAGATTTTAATAATATAGTATTTATCAAGGATAAAATGTGTTGTTAGATACTGAAATAGTATTTGTCCAAAGAAATCTGAGGAATAATGTGATTTGCAATTTCAAAATTCCATTTGAATTCTGTGCCTTACACAACAGACTCGTTAAAAGCAAAATTAAAATGTTAGAATTTTAGTTACTAATAATCATCAAGAATAAATATTTTACACATGCAATCTCCTATTCTAGCAGATTGTAAAAATACTATAGTGTTTATTTAATAATTTATTACTTATAATTTTATTTTTTGTAAAAAATTATATGTTTTGTAAAATAATGAGGTTGAGATTATTTATTACACTCTTATAGCTTCACTTGCTCATAATTCATAAGAACAGTTTCACATGCACTTTGCATTGACAACCACATATATTTTAAAAATTGCATATTTGAATCATTGATCCACTGAAGTTTTACTTGCCATATAGTAACTTAAGATTTTAAGATTTATCTGAATACAACATGATTTCAAACGTAAGATGAGACCCTTTTTTCAGAATTTAATTTTGGAATATAGCTTATCTTTATACAAAAAGAAGACGTGATAATTTCATTTTTAAAGTACAGCACATTTATTTTGAACAAATGCCTAGCTGATTAATTCCCCTTTCTTCTTCTTCTTCTTCTTCTTCTTCTGCTCCTCCTCCTCTCATTATTTATCTATTACATAATTTGAGTTTGCATGAAAATTAATATGAGACATGAGAGAGGGAGAGTAGAGGGTAGAATTCTATTGGTATGTATGCTATGGGAGAAAGTGGCAGCAGCAACAGCAATGGCAGTGGTAGATGTTGGATCAGATCTTCTATTTAGGCAACTATATATATATGATCATAATATAACACATAATGTGGCATCGTTATAAAAATGTTATCCAATTTGAACTTGTTCAGAAATTTGCATAATGGCTTGGAGTGAGAGGGAGAATGAAAATGCAGTGGCAGGTTAGCTTCAACTATGATAATCGATAAGAATTTGGACAACATAAATAAGGTTGTAAAAAGTTTTATTAATTCAAATTTGCACAGAAATTCACATAATGGGTGGGAGAGAGTAAGAGGGGAGAATGGAAATGTACTGTTATGTGTGCAATAGAAAGTGATAGTGGCAACGGCAGTGATAGCTACAATTATGATGTTGGATATTTTCTGTTTAGATAGCATACCTAATAAAACACATTGTTGTAAAGGGTTTTACCTTATTTGCATATATATATATATATATATATATATATATATATATATATATATATATATATATATATATGGAAATTAATGTAATGTGTGGGAGAGAAGAGAATATAGGCCTGTTAATAGCTAACATCTACCACACATGTACCATCATTACCATTTCACTGCTGAACTCACAAGGTTTGAAAGTTTTTTTTTCTGCATGCTCTTTGGAAAGCATATATTATCACAAATGCAAAATGGCCTCCTCCATTAATATTTTGGGAAAAAACATAGTCTTGTATTTGGATAAATATTATAACTCTTGGGCAAGGTCCCTAGTCATTAGGGCAGAGCATTGCACATAGTCCCTAGGGGCCTAATAAGATATGTTTGCAGATTAGACTGAATAATTAAGGAATGAATTATCATTCTTTATTCTGATACATGCAATCAAATGATACTACTTGAAAGCTTAAAATTAGTTTATGATAATGGTTTTCAATAACATAAAGCTTCTGAAAGATTTAAAAGCTACCCTGTGACAGCTGCATTGGTATTATAAAACAAGTGAAGGTATTTTTGAGATTCAATGACTAAAGAACTACTTTTCTGTGTATGTTCTGTGAACTTTGGAAATTCTGCTTTTCTAGTGACCTAAGCTTTAAGAAGTATGCCAATTCTGTTTATGGATAAAAGGATTGGTATACAGAATTAAAATACAGAAGGATTTAGTACTGTTCATGTGTTGAGCATATTTGACAGCATGTCACAAATTTTAATTGTATTTCTTTTTTTATTGTAATATATTATTAATAGAAAAAAAAAAAAAACGGTCTATTATTCCTCCAAACATAAACTAATATGTATATATTTGAACATATATGGGCAAATGAAAACAAAAACCTCTATTAGTGCTGTGATTTTTTTAAAGGTTGTTTCAAAATTTAATGCAGTATAAACTAATTTTTTAAATTCCTTTTTTATTAATCATAAATATAAATAATGAAAACATATATGTCAGTTTACTCGCAATACTGAAATACAGCTGTATAATCAATTTACTTTTTTGTATATTTGAAGGAATATCAAAAGTTTATAGTAAATTAGTAATGGGTTTACCAAAACTTCCATTCATAGGCTTGAGCTCCATGGCATTTTAGTTCCTCACTTACTGTGTATATGGTAATCTTTTACATTTCTTTTTAATGTTACAGATGTTGTGGAAGGACTAAAGAGATATGGACAAACAACTGCTTCTAGCATAGTGAGTGTAAGCCAAGCACTGCGAGAGGCTCGCCGTCTTTTGAATAAGATTAAAGGAAGGAACCTACTCCCAAGACACAAAGCTGCTAATCGTGCCCTCAAGTATGTACATAGCTTTTAATTATTAGTTGAAAGTAATTCTTCTTGCATATTATGGAAAAAATAAAGTTTTTGGAGGCATCTTAATGGTTTAAAGATTAAGCTGCCTGCCAGAGCATGAATGGTGTTTACAACAAGGAAAGATAACAGCTGGAAAACACATAGTATATGTTTTGTCATTAGTTGAAAGCATACACCTTTGGCTCTTCATTTAGGGAAACTCAAAAAACATATTATGACACTAAACATCATTTGCATTGGATTGAAGATTTCATTTTCATTTTTGCGGCTTGTGATTCACTCTTTTAATCCTCATGTTGAATACAACTTGGGAAAATTCATTGCCATATATAGGGTGTTTTAATGTGATCTATATTTTTTGTATAGTAAGATTTAACCTATCTTTCGTGGTTTAACAGTTATGCAAAAGTCATACAAAATTAAAAGTTTCAGAAGCTATTCTCAGAAAATTCAAGATATCCATTTTATTTGTCATGTAAGTATCTTCAATATATGGCATGTTAATCAAAATTGTTAGTCATTTTTGAAAAAATAGACAATTTATAAAACCTCATGCAAAGGATAGTTTGGGGTAAGGGAATTTTTCTGAAAATCTTCGGTCACATCCTTGAACTTAAATACCAAGTTTTAACCGATTCTTTTGTTTTTGAGTTATGCTGTTCATAGACACACCACATACATATACACAAATTCAGGGGTCTTCAAAACCTTTATTTGTGGTGAAACCTCAGTATCAAATTCTTGGTGGAATGCAATAGCTTCTCTACCTACTATGTTCAGGTAGAGAAAGTAAAAATAAAATAAACCTCAGTTGTTGGTCATTTTTGTAATCATTTTTCTTACTATTAAGCAATTTTTTTAAAATTTAAGAATCGTATAAACCTTTTTATGTCATTAAAATTTGTTCCAGCATAAATTAATCTACATAAAGTAGATAAAAGAATGGATATAAGGAAATAATTTTGGTGTCAATGATATAGAAGCAGTGCTCATCCAAATAACAAACATTTCTGGAGATTAATAGACAATGAAGTTTAAGGGTGCAGCCTATACATAAATTAAACATTATTTGAAAAACAAAATGTTCTTGTTGTTCCATGTTTTATTTCCTAACAGAGAATCTCCCCATACCTAATTACTTTTTCTTTGCAATAGTGGACGACTATAAACACAGACATTGTGCTTTCAAACTTTTCTCAATTATCTTGACTCACCTACTGGGCAGTCTCAAAAATAGAGAGATGCATCACATGTCAGACAAAGTAGCAGTTTACTTCCATACAATTCAAGGTACATCTTGTTAGTGGAATTGTTCCATGATCAATCTTAGGTGGCAAATAATACTACTGAGATAAAGCAGTATTATTCATCTGAAGATCTGCAAGACGGAAAATGCATCTCAGTTTAATCATATCACCTAATGAGCACTGCTGTGACTTGAAATAATAAAAACATCAATTCAAGAAGGAGCATTCATCAATTACTTTTATCTTCTACTTAATATGTAGTGAATAGGATGAATAAATGTAATAGAAATACAATTATTCAGTGCACAGTGAGCAAGTAGTCTCTTAACATTTATATAGTTTAAATACCTAAACTTGCTTATAAGTCTTGTGTATGTATTACAAAAAACTCAATAATGGAAACTTCTGTTTTCTTTCTTTTTCAGAACATGCTCAGAATTGGTAAAAAGAATTAAAGAACTTTTGGATGGGATTCCAGAACTGAAAGATCTACGTGAGAAATTGAAGGATGTGTCTGCACAACTGGATGACATCTTGGATATTACGAATGGAGTAATACAGAAAACAAATAAAGTGAGTTATTTATTCACTAATCTCAAATAATACCTAGAATACAGGAGGTGGTGAGCACAGCTTTTAATAGTGTTATTTCTGTGTTATTAAAAAGTGCAATATTTCACAACCAGCTAAACCTGTAAGTAATTTCGCTTATAGAAGTTATCCCCAAACCTTTAACAAGCAGTGTAAATGTTAGGAATTCCATGCGTTACTATATATTTAATCTCATTTGGTTAGCTCTCTTCAGAATTGCCTTTTGTTAAAGAAGCAGACCGTCAGTTGTCTGCAAAGCAGATCGTAATTTGTCTGCAAAGCAGACTGTCTTTTGTCTGGTTGCCAACACCATGCAATCTAATCAACAAGAACAAACACTCTCACATTCACATTCTATTAATCCTGTGGAAATTTTTACTACATCTCGTTCAATCTTACAAACACCCAAGTTAGTTCATAAACGCCCGCTTGAAGATCTCAATCAAGGTAATGCCTCCATGTCAAGTGACGGGTTTTTCACTCCTAACAAAAAGCATATAATTTCAGCCTCAGCTGTAAACTCTAAATATATTGTGGACTTAACCTCCATACACAATAAATTTTCCTCTTTGGAAACAATGGAGGAAGCTAACGACACAGTCGCTGAAGTAAATTTTACTACAGCCTCTAAAACCAGGATCCCACCCATTTTTCTCCATGAAGTGAACAACTACCAGCAGATTATCTGCGACATAGGTACAATTGTAAAAGATGACTACTCAACACAACAGCAAAATAAAGTCCTTAAGATAAATACAACTTCAGTCAACAACTTCCAAGCCCTTACAAAATTCCTGGAAGAATCAAAGCTCCCTTTTCACACCTTCCATGACCCAAATTTCAAAAGACTTGAAGTTATCTTGAAAAATGTTCCCTACTTTCTTACAAACAACGACATAACCACAGAATTAACCACTCTGAAGTTACCAGTGATAAAAGTTACAAGACTCTTCTACAAAGATCGTCAACCTATGCCGCTATGCGCTGTTGAATTAGAAGACAATGAACAAGGAAAGAAGATCTTTGAAGTCAAACACATTCACCAGGTTTTAATAAAAGTTGAATACCGTAAGAAACCCACAAGCATCCCACAATGCACACGATGCCAGAGCTATGGGCATACTAAAAACTTCTGTCGACTTGCACCTCGATGTGTAAAGTGTCCCTCTAACCATCATTTCTCTGAATGCCCAAAACACAAAGATACTCAGCCCTCCTGCGTGAACTGCGGAGAAGCTCATCCTGCAAATTTTAGAGGTTGTCGTATTTACTTGGAATTAAAAAATAAATCCAATGCAACTGTCACCGAACCCGCAAAAACACCTACGCCACCAAAGCTAAACCTGGAGAATTTTCCAAAGCTGATACCAACTTCTTCCTGTTCTGCTCCTGAAACTCCTCAGTGGCCAAGCTCAGTTCCTCCAGAAGATAAAAGTTACCGACATTCCACTCGGCAAGCATTTACTCAAAATTCTTCTTCTGCTTCTTCCTCTGATGACACTGGAAACCTTATTCAGCTAGCTATTAACTTTCTAGCACCATATCTACCAAAAATCAAATCCTTTTTATTACAGCTTTTTGCAAGTTTGTTTGCTAATGGCCACTAAAAATCACGTATATACATTCTCTCAACTAACTATACTAAACTGGAATGCTAACGGAATCAAAGCCAAGCGGGAAGTCTTTCTGGAATTCATCTCAAGACACAACGTCGCAGTAGCTTGCGTCACTGAGACTCATCTAGCACCACAGGAAAAGTTTTCAGTACCTGGTTATGCAGCGTATAGGTCCGATCACGAAGCTCTCGTCGCCTCGGGTGGAGTGGCCATCTTCATTCGAAAGGAAATACACCACTACTCGGTCCTACTACCCCGACTAAATAGCCTCGAAGCTTGCGCAGTTCAAATATCCATGCAAAACTCCACTAAAACGACAATAATCTCAGCATACAAGCCACCAGGACTCGGCCTCAATGATCAGGATATTACTACTATATTCTCTGACACAGTGCCAACCCTTCTTGTGGGAGATCTAAATAGTAAGCATGAAACATGGGAATGCCGTGTGACAACTCCAAACAGAAGACGACTATTAACAGCAGCTGAACGCAATGTAGTTAACATCTTAGCCCCACATCTTTAGGCAAAATGTAGCACCTGACATACTAGACATAGTACTTTACAAAAATGTATTAGGCTTTCCCACCATGGCTGTTCTACCTGAAATGGACTCCGACCACTCCCCTGTCTTGATATCATTTGACAACAATCTGATTTTACGTCCACAGTCCACTAGGAGACTCGGCAGAGGTTTCATACATTGGGAAACCTTCCAAAATGTAATTGATAACGAGCTAAAACCTGCGTGCAACCTGAAAAGTCCCAGTGATGCAGAAGCAGCAATTCTTGAGTTCACAAAAATCATAACTTCAGCCATAGACAAATCCACAGCTCCAGCTAGACCTCAGCAACAAAGAAAACTCTATCACGAAACTTTGCCCTCTAACATCAGATCTCTCTTGAAAGAAAAACACAAAATGCGCCGGCTTTGGCAGAAGTACAGAGAAACCTGGCAACTTCATCGCTTGAACCAACTCACAAGAAAGGTAAAAAAACAAATGGATGAGTACCGGCACTCGACTTACCAACGGCACCTCTCCAGCATTTCACCAGAAGATTCATCCTTGTGGAAAGAAACCAAAAGAATATTAAAAGAACCGACGCTTATTCCACCCTTAATACAAGATGGAAAACATTACATAACCAACTTTGAGAAGTCGGAACTATTCTCAAATACTCTACAATGTATCTTCAGCCCAAACCCAGTGATAAACGAAGAATTCAACCACGAAATTGAACGTTTTCCTGGTTCTTATACCACTGCTCCACTTCCCATTGACTTCACTTCGCCAAAAGAAATCTTGTTCATAATCCAGCAACTACCAGCAAGAAAATTGCCTGGTCATGACCTAATTCCAAATTTTGTATTAAAACATCTGACTCGCAAAGCACTTGCTATTCTAGCCTCACTCTTCAATAGTTTGATACGTATGGGCTACTTCCCCAGAATCTGGAAACACGCTATAATTATTGTTATTCATAAACCTGGGAAAAGCTCCTCAGACCCAAACAATTATCGTCCTATAAGTCTGCTACCAACTCTGTCCAAAGTGTATGAAAAGATTATACTGAAGCGTTTAACAAAATTTCTCAATGAAGCATCAGTATTACCTCCCTTTCAATTCGGTTTTTGTCGTAAACATTCAACCACCCATCAAATTCTCCGGATTACAGAGCAAGTGGCACAAGGCTTCGAGAAGAAAGAACGCACAACTGCAGCTTTCCTTGACTTCACTCAGGCATTCGACAGGGTTTGGCATCAGGGTCTTCTATACAAACTATTCATCAACGGCATTCCAGACTACCTCTATAAAATAATTTCCTCCTTTCTGTCACAACAAACATTCTCAGTCCGCATAGGTAGTTGTCACTCTTCTACAAAACCCACAACAGCCGGAGTTCCTCAAGGATATATCCTGGGACCAGTTCTGTTCAACCTGTACACCTCTGATATGCCTGCAACGCCTACAGCTCAAATCGCTATGTATGCGGACGATACTGCAATCTTCTCAACACATTGCAATATCCACACCGCCAGAAATCTCCTTCAAGAGGCCTTAGACAACTGGCGTATTTCGCTCAACCAGCAAAAATGTGAAGCAATGGTCTTTACACTATGCAGACAAAACTATCCACCACCAGTAACGCTCCCAGCGGTACAGATACCCTGGAAAACTAATACAGAAACAATGAAATATCTCGGTGTACTCCTGGATCGACGACTCACATGGAAACCACATATAAGCAACAAACTTAAACTAGCCCGAGCAAGACTGGCAAAACTCTACCCCCTCCTCAACAAAAGATCTTCACTCAAACTAAAAAACTGCACACTACTTTACACGACTCTATTAAGACCACTGCTACTATACGGTTATCCAGTTTGGGGATGAACTAGTCCTTCTGAAATCAAACGTATCCAGACATTTCAAAACAAAATATTGCGAATCTCAACGAATGCACCATGGTTTGTCAGAAATAGTCAACTACATAGAGAAACTGGAATCAGCATCATTCAACAGTCAATTTTTTCACAAGCCGAACAAGCTAAAAGACGTCTCAGGAGCCATTCACTATTCTCTTGGCAGAAAATCTAGCTATCCAACTCGCATCAAGAGTCGCCTACCACTGGACCAGCTCTCACAGCAGGACTTTCTGTAACATAAAAACAAAAAAATGTACCTACTTATGAGGGGCCCAATGGGGCTTACCTCATTTAAATGTTATTCAGTACCAAGCATGTAAATAATGCCTAAAACCAATGATCTGTTGAGTGCACATGCGCTGATCGATCAATAAATCATTTAAAAAAAAAAAAATAATAATACCTACACTCATGACCGTACTCATAGGAAAGTTAAACATACTTATTAATATTACAAAACTAAATTATTTTCTTAATTTAAAAAATACTAAGATAATTGTAGTGATAGACATTGCATTTAACATTAGATAATAGATTTGCCAATATAATGTTTTACAGGCAGCTGAGCTAACCTCCAGTAATGAGGCAAGGCTACATGCTATGCAGGACAGATTAAAGCAGGTGACAACACTTGAATCCGAACAAAGAGCAATATATGCAATGGTGGAAGATTCCAATGAAGGTTCTCGGCAACTATTGGATATAGCATTTGATAATATTGAAGTGAGTATTATTAAGTTTTGTTTAATTAATAATTTTGTTCACATATATTTTATATTTTACTTTCCAGCCCACATGTACAATATACAAAGTGGATAGAGAAGGTATTATATTCCACCCAAATATTTGATACTGAGATTTCACCAGAAATACATGTTTTGAGGTCTCCTAAGTCTGAAAAAAAATTAGAAAAAATTCCATGTGTTTGCATGCCTGTCTGTGTGCATGTCTGTGGACAGTATAGCTCAAAAATGAAGAGTTGGTTAAACACTAAACTTGTTATTTAAGTTCAGTATCTTTCAAGTATGCAAAACAAAGATTTTAAAGAGAATCTCCCCATCCCCGACTACCATTAATCATCCCCACTGTCGTCGCTCTCCGTGGTGTAATGGTTACCATGCTAACGTCATATATCCAAGGTTGCAGGTTCAAATACAGTGGAGGACAATGGATTATTTCGGGCATAAAACTCCTTAGCATGGCTTCCTTTCAAAGGGAATTAAAATTGTGGGCCCCGTGCCGTAGAACCTCAAGCCTGATAGAGAAGCCTCGTAGCAAAATTAAGTGATCTTTCATACCCAGTATAGAATGGGACGCTAAGAGCCACAGCAGTTTAAGACTGTCCATAAATAAAAATGCTATCCATTTCATTTCATCCCCACTGTTAATCAAAAATTCTTATTTTCTCAAAAATAGCTCTAATAATTTTGATTAAAATACTGTATGTTAAAAGATATTCAAATCACAAATAAAATGTATGTTTTGAATTATCTGGGAATAGCCTCTGAAGAGCTCTTTATTCTAGTTGAGTTTTGCAGAATTTTGTATTGCGGTTAAACTGTAAGAGATAAACAAAATCATACTACACAAAAACTGTAGATCTCATTAAAACACACAATTTATGTCATATACGTTTTTCTTGTAGAGTTGACTGTTTTCAAGATATTCATTGTTGTTGGTTTCAGTTTTAAACTAATAAACTTTTCTCAATCATGACCATTCAAAGTGAACTGAACCTTAATTGTTACACATAACCTTAAGAATTATATTACTATTCTGAAATCATCCTTTCTCCATAGGATTTATTTTATTCTTTTAAAAGATTTGACTATTGCTTTAGCCTAACATATTCCCTTATTTCCTTTCTACTTACAAAGAAGCAAGTAATAACACCAATTCTCTTAATGTTTATCTAGTTTAGCATGACATAGGTAGAAGAATAATCTTTTGTAAGAAAAATTTGCTCATGGAACGCCTAGAGAAAGTTATGTAAATGGAACACATCAGATTTGTTTAATTATGTTTTTGTTTATGTTGCAAAAGGTCTCGATAAATCAGAGCTCATGCATTATTTAAGAGTGTTTAACATTTCATATGATTTTCTGTACTCACTGTCATTATATTCCATTTTATGTCCTCCTCCATTTCATATCTCTTTTGTTTTACTCCTGGCCATAGAAAGATTTCAAGTAATTTCAATGACAAATGCATAGAGATAGCTTTTACAGATTTGACTGCTCTTTAGCCTAGTGTACTGCCGTTTTTCCCTTCCATTGTAAGGAGTTGAGTAATAAGACCATTTCTGGTAATGCTTATCTTGATTAGCATTATGTGTATAAAAGAATAATCTTTTGAAGGAATAGTTTGTATGCAAAACAGCTAAAGAAACTCATGTGAATGGAACACATCATATTTTTTATAAATTGAAAGCATATCTTCTGTTAAAAAGTTTGCAAACAAATATCACAGACAAGATTTTAGCTAAATCTACAAAGATATTTTTGAGCTATAGTTTAACTAGGTATTGGAGCTTCCTTGCCATAATATTTTCATGCATAAAAGATGGGAATGAACAGTAGATGAGTACAGATAAAGCTAAAATGCTTTAGATGAAAAAATGCCTTTATTATTAAATCTATTTTTTTCTGAACAACTTTGATGTATGCATCCAATTTCAAATGAGTCAAGTATAATCCTAAGTATATAAGGTATGAGTTTGTTGATACATTTAATCAAATTGTTTCTTGTAGAATGGATTAGTCATTTTCTTAAAAGCATAATAACCAAGAAGTTTTGTTCATTTTATGTCTAGAAATGGTATGTCTAAACATGGTATTTTGGTAATTTAGTTCAGTTACAGGTTTTTCAAAATACTTTCTAAGCAATTTCTGGTTTTCTGTCAATTACATTATTATTTATTCATTTATTTTTTTAATTTGCTACTCTTCAATGTTGCTGTGTTGTATCTATAAGCATATTAAAATAATGTTTTTATTAAGTATTAGAATTAAAATTAATACCAGCTGCTGTCAATAAAATGTAGCTCAATTTCCAGTAGTCAAGAATAATTTAGAGAGAATGTTAGCTTTAAACCACATTTTTTGTAAACTACCTTTTGTTCCAGGCTTTCCGAGAACTAGAAGCAAACTTAACTATGCTAACAAGAGCACTGGAACAGAAGGAAGGAATTCTTGCTCGTCTCAATCCTCTCTATAAGGAAAAATATGTGTTGAAAGCTCAGCTTCATGCAGATATGCTAAGACATCGAGCCCAAGTATATAGAGAGTAAGTTTATATTGCAATTTATTTTTTTCACCAAGCAGCAAATAATTTAATATAAATGTTATCAATGTTCAATGTTTCAATTTTGAAAAACTTTTATAATATATAATGTTTTAAATTTGGATCCAGTATAATTACTGTGGATATGCTTGTGTTTTTAATTTATATAATAGTTGACTGCAAATGTTGGAAAATGTTACTCGGATAATGTTTGTTTAGGATAGCATGTGTACTTGTCTTGCTCATTGGTTGCTTTTAGATTATGTTTTCAAAAGAGATTTTAAATTAATTTGCTTTTAATGAAAAATGTACAGAAATTTGCATTTCAAATCACAGATTTATACCTGATTTAATTAAAAGTACTTGAAGTAATGTATTGTTAATTATCAGTTGTAATGACAAGTGCAGTTCTCTAGTCTGTTTATAAAGTGGCTTTTTTACATTGCCTGCCTTTGGAGCTGCTGATTAAAAGCAACTTTGATTTGCAATTTGTGGTTTACTGGAAATATCTCAAACTCAAACATCAATATCATATTAGAGTTCAAATTCAGTTTGATAAAAAATCAACAACTGTAATTCTACTAGGACTGAGGAAACAGATTCTGATCAAAATTCTTAAATAATGCTCACTTGGAGAGCACAACAAACCATATAATACAAAGTTTATTGTTTTGATTAAAGCAAGATAAGCAAGAAGTCATAAGATTTATGCAATTCAAACGAGAAAATCCAAATCAACCAATTTTATATTCATGATTTTTCCTAACACTGATTGCAAAAAGCTGTCATGATGGTACTTTTTAGTCTCACAATGGTCATAAACAATGAAACAAAATTTATATAAGAATGACAAAGAGAAAAATAGACAGCAGATTAAAAGAGCATTTCAGAAATTTGCATAATAAGAGAATAGACAAGTTCACTGTTGTAGAAAAATCACAACAATATTAAAGAAAAAGTACATTTGTTAAAAAGTATAATTATGACATCACATTCTGAAGAAAACCTGCGAAAAAATCTACACAAAGAAGTATGGGAAGCAATTAAGGAAGTTTAAAGTAAATATGGAAGAAAATTCAAACTAAAGGTTTGTCAAACTATCACCAGAGGAGGATATGACTTCCAATTCCAGTTTCTCACAAGGCTCAGACAGTCTAGCTGATGATGTAGGAAATATCCTATGAAACATGTTCCAAATAAATACCTAAAATAACAAGCTTGAGAGCGTTAGGTTTGATTCATTTTTTAAAATTCCCCCATTCTTAATTTGCTTAAACCTCGTTTCATTATTCATTTGAAATCTCAGGGTGCAGAAAAGATCGCAATTCATATATTTAACATCACTACTTTCTAAGGAGATATGAAGAGATGTTAAATAATATTCTGCTTTCCTTCCAGTCTGTTTAACGCAACTCGTCGTGATGCAGACTTTGCTCTCCGAGCAAGCAAAGCATATCAGGACATAGTGGATGCCTTGGAAGGAGCAAGGAAAGCAGCAATGAATGCTTCAAAGGCAGCAGAAGTTGCTCATAAAACAGTAAGTTCTTAAATTTGTACTGGATCACTGACAGCCATGGACCATTTCATTCTAATTTATTTATTAAATGTTTGTTTATGTATACCTACCTACTGACTTCCTCTTTTGTGCTTGGAGGTTATGTTTGCATAAGAGAGGTTTTAGATTCATTAGTATGCCTCTAATGACATGAGTACTGTTATAGTTTCCTCAGGTCCTCTATTTTAAATGGTCATGGAAGTAACTTAAGTAAGCAGGTATTCTCAAATGTATGGGTATTCAAACCAAATAGGCTTAACATAAATCTAGAATTGCAGAAGTTGGGAAGCCTGAATCCAAAGATAGTTATTGAATAGTTATGAACTGTAAGCATTTTTTTTTTTTTCAATTTCAAGAAAGGAAATGAAGTTTGATCATGAATTTGTCCAGTGTTAGATCCTAAATAATGCAGTAAGCCTTCTAAATAAGCATTTCCATCTTACAACTATTTATAGCATGAGATCCTGAAAATACATTTTATGTTTATGATCAAACTAGTAGAAAAATGTAAATAGAACAGCATTTTCCCATTGCCCAGCAAAGAGTATCAAAACATCATCCTTGCATCTCTAATAAGCTTTAAAGATACCCAAATTACAGCTTACAGTTTAAGTGCACATATTTTGCATAATAATAAACTAAAATGTTACAAATTAAATCACCTATGTGAAAAATGCAGCTAATGTGGACGGGACAGATGATAATTGAATTTTAATGAAAGCATTGTTTTAAATGTATGGCAACAGAATAGGACTAAAGAGGTGAATGTTTTGTTTGGTAATGCTACTTCTACTTATATACTCATTCACACCTACCAATTGTCCACTAGTAAGGCTAAATTAAGTCTGGGAACACTGCTCGAAAACTGGTTTTGTCAAGTGTCTGAGTAGCTGTTTGTTGTCTTATCAGCTACTCCAGGTAAGAAGAACAGGTGTGGCTTTCTTTCATGCTTTCTCCAAGCTGATCTATAAAAGCTTAACTAATGTGCACAAAAGTGGGTTGTGTGGAACAACTGTACACCCAAAAATATAATTTAGCCAGATATTGATATAAAAATGCTAAAATTTGAGTTTTAAATAGTTTATAGATAATTAGGAATATTTGTATATAGTGGAACATCATGTAATGAAATTGTTTAACAAATGTTGAGTGAAAATCTGTTAAACAATTTCATTGCATCATGATTAATAAATCAGTCAACATCTTTATTATTCAAGAAATTTATTAGGGGCCAATAACTATTGGACAACAAGAACACTACAGCATGTTTATTTAGAGCAGAATCTGTGCAAGCATCACATCTTTTTAGAAAATGTTTCTTTACTCTCGCTAGAACTTCTGCATTTTGCTCAATCTGTAAGGTTACTTCAAATGCTTGTTTGCGAAGATTATCAAAAGCGAAAACCTCTTCATGGTTTTCAAATGTCCCCAGAAGTAACTCTTGCATTTGCGAGCTACTGCAGTAAACGATCTTGGATTTGGAATTCTCATGTCAGGAGAAACTATGGGCTTCATTTGCATTGCATTAATAAGCACCAACTGGCACAATTGCCAAACATACCAGTATAAATTTACTTCAATAGACATCTAAAAATCCAATAATGCAATTCAAATTTGTGGTTATA
The DNA here is from genome assembly GCA_030762935.1 of Hymenopus coronatus. NCBI lineage: Eukaryota > Metazoa > Arthropoda > Insecta > Mantodea > Hymenopodidae > Hymenopus > Hymenopus coronatus. The sequence goes on along the minus strand of CM060881.1, from coordinate 114,100,731 downwards.
TAACTTGTTTTATCAACAAATAGTAAAGCCATAAATAATTCATCTTTTAAATCCCTACCTATGCTAATTTCAATAGTAAAAACTAACTGACTTAATAGCAACCAAACTGTTGATACATTTTATTTTTTATTTATGGAACATTTCGCTAGAAAGCAAACTAAAAAGAGCTTAATGGTTTAGTTTAACAATATAAAATCACCCTTAAAGTATGTAGTCATACCCCTAACACTTTATATACACACTTTATGGAATAGGTACTTAAATAGATGATTGCAAATTGTCTCTTAGTTATACCATGTGTTTTTTAAAGGCTCATCCTGGATATGGACAAGATTCTCTAGTAGATAAGGCAACTGATTCACTGAATGAATCAAACAAGTTATTGAATCAAGCAAAACAACATACAAAGAGAGTGCGAGATTTGGAAGGAAGCTTGAACCAACATGAGAAAGATATGGATGCAGTGCAATCAAGCCTAGCTCAGGCAGCTAGCATTGACAACAATATTAATATTCAACTTCAGAAACTTGAAGACAAACATGGTGAGTATATTGATTGATGTTTGGAGGAATTTAGTAACAGTGACGGTCAAATTATATGTTTTATTAATTTGTTGAGTTGGTTTTTTAACACTCCGTCACTTACATTGTTATTATGAGGGACTAGTTTCGAAAGCCTATGCTTTCATTTTCAACCTCACGGGTCCAACTGCCATTGCTGGCTGCATTTGCTTGTACTCTCTTCTCTGGTGGCAAAATGATGAACTTCTTAACTAAGCTGTCTACTGGCGGGATTTCAAAGTTTATTAGCCGATCTCTGTTTTTCCATATGAGGATGTTTTCCCAGGTTGTGAGTTCATTGTGGCCTGACATGGTTTTAAGCAATTTTGGATTTGGATCTAGATTGTGGTTTTCTTTCCAAAAGTGAAATGCTACTGCCCATTTGTCTTCTTGTTTCAATTTTAGGTTTCTAAAGTGCCCTTTGGATCTGATTTTTAAACTTCTTTTGGTTTGTCCTATGTAGAACTTTTCACAATTTGTGCATTTAATTTGATGTATTCCTGACCTATTTTCTGGTGGAATTTCATTTTTTATTTTTGAATTCAGTAATTTTATGACAGAAAATCTGTTTATTGGAGCCAGGGTGATGTCTTGTTCTTTGAAGATTTTTTTGAATTTTCTAAATGCTCGGGGGTGGTAAGTGAATTTTTTGAATGTGTTGATATTGTTTTCTCCTGCTGTTAGGGTAGTTATTTCTTCTATGGTTTTTTCTGCTTTGCTTTGTTTAGTTTCTTGTACACAAGATTCTTGCTATATCCATTTTGTTCTGCTGTTTGAATTATGGTTTTTAACTCTTTGTTGAATTCGGTTGTGCTCATAGGTACATTTACTAATCTATGTGTGAGGCTAAAATTCAAAAAAATCTTCAAAGAACAAGACATCACCCTGGCTCCAATAAACAGATTTTCTGTCATAAAATTACTGAATTCAAAAATAAAAAATGAAATTCCACCAGAAAATAGGTCAGGAATACATCAAATTAAATGCACAAATTGTGAAAAGTTCTACATAGGAAACCAAAAGAAGTTTAAAAATCAGATCCAAAGAGCACTTTAGAAAACTAAAATTGAAACAAGAAGACAAATCGGCAGTAGCATTTCACTTTTGGAAAGAAAACCACAATCTAGATCCAAATCCAAAATTGCTTAAAACCATGTCAGGCCACAATGAACTCACAACCTGGGAAAACATCCTCATATGGAAAAACAAAGATCGGCTAATAAACTTTGAAATCCCGCCAGTAGACAGCTTAGTTAAGAAGTTCATCATTTCGCCACCAGAGAAGAGAGTACAAGCAAATGCAGCCAGCAATGGCAGTTGGACCCGTGAGGTTGAAAATGAAAGCATAGGCTTTCGAAACTAGTCCCTCATAATAACAATGTAAGTGACGTAGTGTTAAAAAACCAACTAAACAAATTAATAAAACATATGGTGAGTATAGTTACATATATTTGTATTAAATGTACTGTTAACAAATCACTACACAATGGGTTCTGGAAAGAAATTAGGTTAAGAATGGAGGATAATAGCAAGTTTCAATACAAAAGCTCATTGGCATGCATAGAGAGATAAAAGTGGTCTGAAACAGGGAGAATTACATTGATACCTGTGATAAAACAGCAAGAGGGGTTAGAACAGGGGTAGTAAAATTGAAAGACTTGAGAAGAGAGAGTGATATAGAGAAATACTCCCTTGTGTCACCTGAAGGATAAAGAGTGAATATACTTTTAGAATGTGAAGAAACTAGGATGCTTAGGGAGAGGATAGGGAAAAAAGAATGGACAATGTTACCAAAAGAAATCCAAGTCAGAAATGAATGTAAAATCTAGGAGAAACTTAATTGAAATTGGAAACGTTTTGGGTAGAGTAAGAGCCAAATGTATAAAGAAAATTAGTAAGCAGGATGAAGAAGAAGAAAATTGAGGTAGTATGCATTAGATTTAAGATATAGTAGGACCCAATAGCTCGGCAACCCATGGTTTGAGTCTACTGGACTCCAGGGTAAGCAGCAACTCAGTGGAGAAATAAAAATGAAGGGAAATGTATAACAATTTGTAAAATTTGTGAAAATAAATATTTAAATTCATTCTTCAGGCATTTGAGAGATAGTCTTTTTATTTAATTTTAACATTTAGATTAAATATTTTTATTTTTCTCTTATTTTTCATTTTTAATGTGATCTTTAAGGGCCACTTATTTCAAAAATGTTATTTTGGCTGTTTCAATTATTCTTTTCTCATTGGTATAATGGACACTGCCATAGTTTTATAAAATTGCGATATTATATTGTGCATATTCCAATTAAAAACTTTTTTATGAAAAAAGAAAGCCTAGTACTAAGAGTATATCATATCAATTATCAAGAATAATTCTATTTTATAATTAAAATGTGTAGGTCTCTACAAAGTGATAGAAAAAGCCAAGGAGATAAGCAAAACAATGGATCGCGTTGCAGAGGAGGCAGCTCAGGTTGGCAGTGATGTGCATAATATCCTTCGTCCACGACTTGAAAAGCTTGACACGGACTTGCAAGTGAACACCATTCTAACACACAGTGAGTGATATTAAAATATTTATGCAATTATGAGAACTTTCAAGTGCACCTATAAATATTCTGATACCAGGAATGAGAAAACCATTAACCCTCTTAGAGTCGCATTACAGAGCAGCTGTCAGCTCTTAAAGTGCAAAACTGAGCAGATCAGCTTTGCAAGTTCATTCTGCTGAGTGCCAGAGCCAATCATGTTGACTTATGAAAGTCTTCATTGTAAAATTATTTTTGTGACAACCTATGCTAATGGAATTCATACCCTTGATAAGATTCAACCTTTTTCCTTTGACTGGTTGGATAATAATGATATATTTGGGTTTCACAATATTAAACAGCCATTCATTTATCATTGTGCATTGTGTACTTGGTTTGTAAAATGGTAAACAGTTCTCACGATAAGAGATGTGGCTGATGTCATAAGAGAAACTGTAGTGTGAATAAAAGATTGCATATCAGTATACAGCCACTTACAAGTGTGCAAAATGAGTGTGTGTAAATATTGATATACTAATTTTCTGAGCCAGTTGTGTTGTATTGGTTTTGTTATATCTGTTTTAATTTACATGTTTGCAGTTATTCGTGAATAATGTTAATATTTACGTTATTTTAATATTTGAAAAGTGACAGTGTAAAGACAAACAATTAAATACTACCTATTGGCAGTCTCAACCTAATGTAACTATATAGAGTGTATGTGTCACGCATCAGCTAAGAATGCAGTCAGGATGAGGCTGGCAGGATGCAGGTAAACAGCGCCATTGTAATTACATAATTTCCCGAGTATTCTATTTGTAAACTTTCAGTAAGGCATGCTGATGGGGAATGGGATTGTAACTCTTTTGTGTTATATAACTGTTGGTGTGGGTAGGTTTTCTGAAATCCCATTCCCCATAAGCATGCCTTACTCAACAGCCTTGCACACAGATTGGTAAATGTACCAATGGGCAAAAAAGAATACCATTGTGAACTTGCTAAAATATTGGACATAGCTACAGAGAATAGATTCTGGGCAGAACTGGTGTACAAAAGAGTTAATAAGGCTTAAAATAGGAGGAGAATTAAAGAAGTCAGTACACTCACTCAAAACCAGAAAGATAGTAGATCTATAAGAAGTTTACATACCACCCTACAACTTTCATTAGTGCACACAATCACTGTTTTATTTCATCAATATGTTGCAGTAGTTACTCTACTGTCCTTTAGTTTCCTACAAGGGAATCTGTCTATCAATTCCCTTTATACTTGTCGGTTGGATCTGTTTTGCTGTATCATACTTAAATGTTAGTTTTTGAAGAGTACATTTTGCATTCAGTTATGTAAATAATTAACTTAATGCACAAGAAACAAATATGCTTTATAAGTAATTCAAAAGTAATACTCAAAAAATTTTGTTTTCTGACGTTTCAAATTGTAGAAAGCAACAAGCAGTAACAGAAAGCCCAACCAAACACTTATTTTATGCTCACATCTTAACATGTACTAAGCATTTACTGGAAATGCATAGGAAATTTTCCCATTGAAGGAAAATTATGGCAACAAGAATGCCACTATTCACCTGATGTTCTACTGTGTTTTCTCAAGTGTGACTCACCTACTCTGTAGTTGACTCTTCACAGCTGTATTAATTAATTCTGTCCTAAATTTTATAACAATCAAATAATTTTAAAATTGTAATGCATACTTCTTTGCAAAGCATCAATGTTTTGTTTGATATAATTAAAACAGCTCTAAGTGCATTTTAAATGCAGAACTTTTTAACTTGTATTCTTAAAAAAAGTATTTATCCCACAAAATCATGCTTAGTGGAACATATATCTCATAAAATGAATATATACATATTAGTACTATAAATGGCTAGTGTATCACCCAGGATTTATGCGTAGATGCATCGATTAAACACAGCTATTTTTGCACAGTTTTTATAATGGCTATTTCTTGCTTAAAATGCTGTAGCCAGCCTCTGGCATTTTCTAACCAGTTTTAGAAAGCTGATCAGATTGCAGTACTATGAGGGTTAAACACTTTAAACATATTATATTGGCATTTTAAAACATAAGCTGTATAGATTTTACATATAAAGATGTCTCTTTACATTAATTTTCTTCTATTGAGTAAAATTGTTTAACCCTTTTAGTTCTAGTCTGAATAGCTAAATGCTGTCTGAAAAGTGCCAAGCAATTTTAGAGAAGCATGCAAGGTTTAAATTATTAATAACAAAATGAATACCAAATGAAAGAGAGCTAAAACTTTTTTCATTTTTAGTAAACCCTTTTTTCTGCTGCATTATATGCATTATATGATAAGAAGTCTCTTCAATATTTTTAAAAAATTAAAAACAAAGCAAAAATTTTAAAATAAAATTAAAAATCCCAAAATAACCAATTATTAGGCATACAAAACCTTACTACACAGAAATTTCAGCCTAATTAAATGAAAATACAGATATTTCTTTACTAAAACAGCATCCTATTTTGGTCTGGTGTTTTATTTTTTAAAATACAAAAAAATGAATTCATTTAACGTGAAGGCTGAAAGCTGAAAAAGATCACCAAAAAACACACACATACGCATGATACCACTATTAATGAAAATGAAGCAATAGGATACAAATGTAACATAGATTACTGTACACTTTAGCATTTGTGTTGTTGCATTATTATTGATTCGCAGTGTATGCATCATCTGGTTACACCGCTGTAAATCCATTTTGATAAATACCCTGATTATTTGCATGCGTATGAGGGCAGTTGTTTTCAGATGCATTTTCATTGCTGAAGCTAAAAGATATATCTTCCTCTGTTACGTTAATATCAGAAATGCTTTTATTAAGGTCTGAAAATTTAAAATCACTCACTTTCTTGTAATGCAATGTGAACTGCAGCATTTATTTCCTCTTCGGTTCATAACCTTTGGCTAGCTGATGCCATATTTCAACTAACATAAACAATTATATCGGCTAGAGAAATTAAATTTGGAGCTAATTTAGCGCTTTGGAGTGTAAAGATAAGGCCCTGAAATGCTCAGAAAAAACCTTTCTCTATGGCTATGGCCAAGAAATTATACAGATTTCCCATTGGAAAGAGTTAAAACATGTGAAAATGGCACCATGATTAGATCGTTATTGGCAGTTCTCGCAGACTTTTGGGATCATGTTTAGATTATGATTGGCACTAAAACATTACTAACTCCTCATCTGTATTGTCATTCACTTGCAATGCTTACTAACAGTTTGTTCCCCTTTTGTTTACTCCCTTTTATGTTGACTGATTAATTCTTTTTTTACTGCCTTATACATGCTAATATTTAGAGGCTGGCAAAAACTATTTCCCCAAATATGGAACTTGTTTGGCACAGCATGAAAGTTGTAACATTTTTTCTGGTGATATTTGAAAAGTCAATATATCTGTGTGTAAAAAGTACATTTTTGATATAGGTACTAAATGTTGAACTGAAAATAAAAAAAAGTCTGAGGTGTTCCATTCACATAACTGTCTCTACATCTCTGCAACAAATTATTGTTAAAAAGGTTATTCTTCTATTTACTTCATGCTAATCGAGAAAAAATTAGCAGAAATGGTCTTAATGCTTGCTCCCTTGTAAGTAGAAGGGAAATAAGGGAGTACCATAGGCTAAAGTGATAGTAAAATCTTTTAAAAGCTGGTTGCTATGTGATTGAAGTTCCTTTATTTGTATGAACAGGAGTCTACAAATTCCCATATGAGTAAAGTAAAAGTATTTTAAAATTGAAACCAATATCTCAAAAATGGCCAGCCCCATGAAAAAAATGTGACACAAGTTGTGTGTTTTAACAAGCTGTACATGTTTTGTTAAGTAAAATGTTTTCTATCTTTTATGGCTTACTAACTATGCAAAATTCTGCAAAATTCATCCAGAATAAAGATGTCTTCAGAGGCTATTCCCAGAAAATTCAAGATATATATTTTATATATTATGTAAATATCTTTAATATACAATATTTTAATCAAAATCGTTAGAGCTATTTTTGAGAAAATCAAAATTTTCGAAAATTTTACACACACACACACACGCACGCACCCACCCACGCACCCACGCACGCACACACACACACACATTCTCTCTTTTATAAAAATCCTTTTTTTGAATTCAGATAGTCTCAAAACATATATTTCCAGTGAAATCTCAGTATCAAAGTTTTGGGTGCAATACAATACCTTCACTATATGGTATGTACATAGTATGTGTAGAGAAAGTAGTAATTACTGATCTACATTACTGGACATAAGATTGTTGATCTGTAATGTTTATATTTTAAGGAAAAAGAGAAGAAGCTATGTAAATAGAAATTCTGAGTTTTACTGTTGTGAATATTTTAAATACATTTTCAGCACCTTGTAATATTTCTATTACACAGTATTTACTTAATGTCATAACAACTTATCATTAATCTACAAGTTCTCAGTCTTTACTGGCTATTATTACTAATAGTACTTACAAATTATAGTTCATTGCAATAAATCTGAAATATCCTCTTTGACAGCATATGTTTGCATTTATGGAACAATTCAACATCAAGCTGACGGAAGATATTTTCTCTCATAGATAGAATGAACATACATCCTCTTTTTTCTGGACAAGTCCTCTTTTTTAAAGCAAAAGAAGCGTCTGGATGAATTTTTGAAAAACTTGGCAAATGTTCTTTTTTTTTTTTTGTATCTAGGAGTAAAATTTGAATATAAAATGCATGATCTTCATTTCTAGTGATTGATATATCAAATATTGACAAAATGGAGGCTAAAACAAAGACCATATATGTTGTATTGCAATTGTGTTTTTCACTTTGTTCTTTGGTAATAACATATCTTTTGACTAGTAATGTGTTTGCTACAATAATGCTGTAATGTCTGTGATAAGTTTTCGTGTCTTTAACTTTCTGCTCCAAGAGCCTTTTCAGTATCCCGAACCACAATGCAAATGTGGAAAGGTTATTTTCTTTAATTGGTGTTTAATGTAACAAAGAGGTGGCAATTAAATTAAGACACTGAAGTCAATAATAATTGTTCAACACACTTTTAAACACTTAAATTGTCTGCAATTTTATATATAATAAATTACTTCAACAAATACGTTCAGCATGCAATATTCCTAGAATACAAAAAGGAGAAATATTCTAATCATGGAATATGTTAAGGTGAGTCACACTACTACTGTTGAATGATACTTTAATAAGTAGGCCAAATAACAGAAATGTAATGGTGTAACTTGCAATGCTTAAAGTTGTGTGAGTATCAATAACTGAAATAAAACAAACCTTGGTCTGCTTCTGTATGAGGGGTAGTGTGTCTGTCTCTCATTCAAAAGGTCCCAAAGTTTGAATCTCAGTTGGGATAAGTTACCGGGATAAGGTTTCTTCTGGGGTTTTCCCTTATCCTGAGAAGACAAATGTTGAGTAACTCCATGGACCCCAGGCTCATTTTTGAGCATCATTTCATCGATTTCATTCATCATCTGATATGACTGAAATTTAACTAAAAATAAGCAGTAATATTTTATTAAATCTAAATAATATGTCCAAATACTATACATAAATATGTAAAATTTGCAAATCCTTAGTATGGGTCTCGAAAAAACTTTTTAGTGTGATCTAATTAGGCTCATAGCGAAAGTTCCACGTTTTCTGCCTATCAGATAAGGTAACCCTAGTCATAGGTACATCTAAAGACTCAGCTGAGTTAATAATCACTTTCCTCTTAAAGAATTTCTCTACCTATATCATCTAAACCAATAAGCTTCTACCTGGAGTACAGAGGAATAAATTGTTTACAGTTACTGAACTCTGATAGGACTCAGGAGTAAAACCAGCAGCATTCATCAAAATGCACTTCAGGGTATCAGGTGGCCCAACTGTCCCACATTTGACATGCGGAGATATCCCTCCATGCATTAAAAAGTTGCAGAACCCTTTCAAGCTAAAACCAATAAATAGGAAATAGGCTGAGCAAACTTTGTTTTACCCTCTTGCTTATCAGCAGAGACAGTGAGCAGGTAGTGCTTCATTGAGAGAGGTAAAATGAAATTGCTTTCACCAGTTTTCACTTGAAATAGCCCCATTGAGCTCTGCTACTCTTTTAACACATGGAGGGATATCTACACACATCAAATACAGTGCATTGGGTCACCTGGGTGTATTCAATGGCTGCAGGTAGTGGAAGGCATTTCCAGCATTTATTATGACAAAATTATACTTCTGCACATAGTGTAAAGTTCAGAATGCATTTGTGGTTTGTTCTTGTTTTATATATATAATTTAATTTTTGGTAGTGGTTATGAGTAAATAAAGTGACAAAGCATTACGTAGCTCTCAACGTATAAGACTTCATGTTTTGCCAGTATCCACTAATTACATACTATTCTCTGAGGTATGTAAATGTATTCTCATAGTAATTAGTTGTTATCCTATGTTTCTAAATAATATAATCCATCTTAACATTCTGCATATGTAACAAATTGTACACTTTTTCTTAATGGTTCTGTTTTTCTCTTGCATCTCAGAGAAGAAGGTTGGAACCTGAAAACAGGTATTTATTTGTGTGAAGATCTGCTTGTATGAGTTCTGAAATCAGTTACCATGTAAGATACCCGGATATCAGTATGTAATTGATTCAAGATATGCAACTTTATTTTATGTTACAGTAAAGACTGGACAGGAAAATGTACGTCAGTCTGAAGATTTGTTGTCACGCATATCAGAAGAGGCTGTTGACAAACATCGCCGCTTTCGAGAATGGAATGATACTCTTGCTGCTCGATTACAAGATCTCCGTAATAAAATACTTCAAGCTCAGCATGCTGCTAATGGGGTAAAAACTGTTTAAGCTTTTAATTGAATAAAGTAAGTTTACCATTTTATCATAAAATGCAGAATCTTATATACTGTTAGTAGACAATTTTAAATCTACAGGAGTCCTATAAAAGGACTTCGAGGTTTAAATTATCTTGACAAACAAGTTTTCAGTGAAGCTGAGAGACATCTTAGGTTGTTTTTTTTAAACATGGCAGAACTTCACACTATTACAATCAATTTGTTTGTCCAGCTTAAGTTACATGAATTGATTGCTACTACAAAATCCAGACCTTGCTTCCTTTGTTTTAATTGAGAGTATTTCAAGAATTTTGTGTAAATTGAAAATCAAGGCTTTGAAACTTTCCCGGCACTGGTTATTAATGACTTCTTCTTGGGACATCAGCCAGTAAAGTGTTGGATTAATTTCCAAGCTTTAAATGATGTACTGGATGTTCCCTGATGATGGTGACAAGAGTACATCATTGAAAACTTGGAAATTAATCCAACATTTATCTGGCAATGTCCCGAAAAGTTATTAATAAATTGAAAATGTTCACAACTTTTATCATCTACATCAAAGAGTAATCACAAACTTAGTAAATGAAATTCCTGACCTGATTACACACACTTAGATTGAAATTTGAGAATGATTTGTGTATATGCAGAGCATGAAAATATCATCTTTGAAATTTGCTAAATGCTAAAAGCAATTTATACCTAACTGATGAGCCTACACTGGCTTAGTTTTTTTATGTTGTTTATGTTAACACATTTTGTAAACACAGTAAAAGAGCTTACAGCACTAAAGCCTTTACATCAAATGCTATTTGAGATTTTAAAATTTATACTAATAGAAGCTTCCTGCCAAAAATGGAAAATATAAAGATTGAAAATTTAACTTTTTTTTTTTACATCAAAACTGCAAAAACATTGTAAATAAATAAAATAATATCTGCCTTAGATCCAGTTGTCTATTACAAGCAGAGCTAATGCATCAGGAAGCTGTGTAAGATCTTATCGTCCAAGTAATCTACAGCCCAGCACTACCACCTCCATCATCCTTGATTATGCTTTGGACAGTGGCAATAAACATCGAGATGGCATGCTACTCTTTCTACCAAGTAGTACAACTGTAAGTGTTCAGTAATGCAAAATAATCAATTATTTATTCTTTTAAACCATGAAAATGTAAGACATAATGTTTAATCTGTATTTTGTTTGCTGTTAAGATGTATATACCTTCTCTTGTAGATAATAATGGACCAATACTGAAATGAATAAAATTAATAATATAGTAAAATGCTTTTTCTAAGTAGGGATTTAATCAGGAAAAATATTTTTTCTCAGAAGAATAACTAAAAAGCCATAAATTACTATGAATTGATAGAAATATATTTGTTAAAATACCAACAATACAATGTAAAAAAATTATTCTTATTAAAGGTGTTAAGGTGCAACAACCTGCTTTAAACTCTGAATGTAAAGAATGGTTTTACATCGTTTTTAGGGTCCACTCTTATTCAGGATAATTATTCTATACTTGTATTTTATACAGGGTGAAATATGACCTATTATTGTCCTTATAAGCAATGAAATAGTATGCTCCTTTTTTTTCCTTAACAAATTTTTTCCGTAAAGCTTTTGTTCTTGAGATAATTACTATTTTATTTTTCACAACATTGCAACACCATAAATTCAGCAGATTCACTTACATTTAACAGGTTAACTTACAATTCTTCAGCTATGGTAATGGACAAATAAACACTTATGGTATACATATAAACTGAACATTACACATGAGTAATATAATGCAAATATCATAATTATGGAACATGAAACTGAGGAAACATTTACAATATTATGCAAATTATTAATAGGAACACTTAATAATCTCTCTTTCCTTCTCCCCCCCCCCTCCCATCTCTCTGTCTCTTTCTCTCAGTAAATTATAAAACTAAAAATAATCTGAGAAGAACAGAAAATCAATGAAAACTTCTTTTTAATGTTTAGAGAAATTGTTCAAAATGTGCACCCCTTGCCAACATACATACATCTTAATGCTTTCTCCAATTCTGCTGCACTCTTCAAAGCACTTCCAGGTTGCTTTTTTATTTCTTTTACTACCTTTCTTGCAACATTTCTGCATCAGGAATTTCTGTAATGAAGAGAAAGAAAGAAAATTCATTGGATCTAGATCTGGTGATATGTAGGCCACCTTATTGGTCCATCCCAAGCAATTGAGTGTTCTTCAAAGGTATTGTGTGATGGCTATACACCACTCTATTTACAGAGGTGTGCTGTCATGTAACATTTCTTAATGCCAAGCAGAACTGGTAACTTCTTGAAGAAATTGGAGATTGATGATTCCTGTCAAAACTTATGGAGAATCCATGGACCAATTAATCTGTTTCCTATGATTTCTGTCCAAACATTTATAGAAAATCTGTGTTGAAAGCTGTCTTTCTTATTGTGTGCGGATTATCATAAGCTCAGGTGTGTGCATTACATTAATGAATTATTCCATTTTTAACAAATGTCATTTCATTCATTGCAAGAATTTTAAGGAGAAAATTCCCTCTTTGTTGAAAAAAAAACAAAAAATTTAGAAAATTCTAACCTTGGTGGATAATCTGCTTCAGAGAGATACTAGAAGTGATGAATATGATAAGGGATAACAATTCTTATATTAGAGTTCTCAAAACAGTCCAATGGAATACACCAATAGCTATACCATGGCTGCTGCTTCCAGGATCTATTTTCACCAAGGGAAGAACTTCTTAAACAATATTTCTTTGACCAACTCCTTCAACATGAGAAGATAGGCTTTCTCTATTTAGTCTTTGTTAGTCTAAAACAAATGTCTTATAATGTGGTGCTTGTCTGTTTGGAAATCTTTCTCAGTAAATTCTTGCCATAGCTGCTGCATTATAAAGTGTTTCACCATAAATGAGTAGCATTTCAAGATACTCAGCATTACTAAATTGAGCCATTTTGTAACTGATAATCACTGTTTTGAGAACAAGCATAAGTGCAATAACAACAGCTGATTTGCACTTCTTTTGATGTTTTGTAGTCTCATGACTAATGAGCAGATTTAACTGAGATAAATTTCAAAAGTTTGTTCTCTTTCGCCATCATCTATAAAAATAAACACAACATATTAAACTTCGAAATCCCAGCCAGATACATTATATCCAGCCAGGAAAGCATATCCATTGGTCACAAGAGGAACTATGGAAGTGAAACCAGATTGAAAATAGAGACAAGGGTCTCTGGAAAAGTTTCAGTAAGTTCTGGTTATTTTGAGTGAAGTTAAGAGTAAGAATCATCCCATGGATAATTAATATTAATTAATTATATGTCAAATAACTTCACTGTGCTTCCCACATAATATTTATGAAGACTGTGAATGTTTAATTCAACATGAATTTAAATATTCAGAAAATATTTATGTTTCCATCTCTTCTAAGAAATAAATTAAAATGTGTTGAATGTTCATAAAATCTTCATTTAAGCAAGAGTTAATATTACATGTTTTTCACTTTTTCTCAAAAACTACTTAAAAATAGTAAAGCTACTCTAAGATTTTCTGTTCTATTCACTACAAAAAGTCAAGAAGATTATATGTCACCTTTCACCCTGTAAAATTAACATCAAGTTGCTCATTTTCCAAAACTAATACAAGATATGTAAAAAAGGTTTTATGATTTATAAGTTTTTTTTTTTCTTAAGTTAGAAGAAAATCCCTCCATTGTAGTAAAATGATAGATATTTGTAGTCATTTTGTAATCAAACTATGATTGTGTTCTTCCAGAAATTTACCTCTTTGCTCTGTAAAATTAATAGGAACTGAACATCTTAGATCTAAGATTTTATGAAAATCAAAAGTGTATTTTACACTAATGTTTTTAATACATTTTTTTTATTGATTTCACCATTTATTACCCTAAACTAGGGCATTCACATGTACTGGCACTTGTATAAATAACAAATATGATCTATTAGCATTAAATCTCATATTCTAGGATGACTTTGTGGCAGTAGAAATTGTTGGTTATCACATCCGTTTTGTTTGGGATCTTGGAGGAGGTCCAGGGGAGGTACAGCATCCTCTCAAACTGCAACCAAGTGTTTCCAAGGAAGAAAAAATTTGGTACCGCATTGAGGTTGATAGGCAAGTAGTTACGCATAACACATAAACAAATTATTAAGTATACATTTTAGTGGTCAAAATAACATTAAATTGCAATTAAATTAAATGGAGTTTTATTTATGGATGCTCTTTAACTGCTGTGGTTCTCAGCGCCCCATTCTATATTGGGCATGAAAGACCACTTAATTTTGCTCAGAGGCCTCTTTTATCAGTCTTGAGGTTCTTTAATGTGCCATAAATCTATGACTTGGGAGCAATGGCTTTACTTCCCTTCTGAAGGAAGTGATGCTAAAGATTTTTACGCCTGAAAAAATCCATAGTCCTCTGCCGGGTTTGAACCCGCAACTTTGGGTATTGAAATTAGCATGGTAACCATTACACCACGAGGGCAACATGCATTAAATTGCAATGAAAACCTAAAGGAATGGCCCAGAATAAAATCATAAAGAAAGGTCTTGAGTAAATAGTACAATTGAATTTTTCATATAAAAATCCACAGAAGCTCCAGAAGCTCAGTGCCAAATGTTTTGGCATCACTTGTAATGATTGTACAATTCTACACAATCTAGTTCTACACCAAGTAGCAGCTTGTATTTAGCACTAGCTGGGATACCAGGCATTGTCCAGTGGCTTTATGGCTTAGAAAAGAGATTGATATTTTAATTTTGTTTATCTATGTTTATAAAAAACTTAGACTTCTACACCATTGCACTGTTTCGACAAAATATGGAAAACATAATTTTTAGGATAAGAGTACAAATAGTTTAGAGGTGACATCACAAAATCAACACCTGAGGGGCAGAAAAAAAGTTTTGGGGAAGGAAATTTGGATACTTTTAAGTACGAATGAAGTTGCTCTACCAATACTTCTCCTATATAACAATCCATGCTTGTTTTTTTGTATTCCTTTTAGGAATGATGTAAATAGTCCTACCCTAGCTACAGAAGAGAAGGTTGAAAAATATTCTGAGATAGGCAATCTGGAAACTTTAATGCATGAGTAGGCTTTCTTTTTTTAATTTTAACATTGTTCAAATGAGTGGGTCCACTTTCTGTATTCTATTGCTAAATAACACAATGTTGTAGTAGATATAAACTATCAAACCATGTACAATTAATGCCATCCAGTTGTAGTAGTATTTTTTTTTAAGCAGGGGAAAAATCTGAAAGATATGTCATAAAAATATCTGAAGCATGTGCTATTTTAATTAAAATTGTTTTAAGAAATCAACAATTTTCTAAATGTTTGCATCTAAAGTGTAATTTGTGGAGGGGGGATTTTCTTGAAAATCTTTGTGTTGCAGCATTGAAAAATGGGGAATTTAATACTAAGTTTGGTATTTAACAGACTTTTCGTTTTGGAGTTATGCTGTTCACATGCATGCACACACACTGTGAAATTTCAATAGTTAATTTTTGGGTAGAATACAATACTTCCTGTACCTAAAATATGTGGTAAAGAAAGTAAACATTCAGACTAACATGGCTCCCACCTGAGCATTAATTTGCCCAACCTTGTATTTTTTTTTTTTTTTTTTGGAGACATTTAATAATTATTAAGAAAATACTAAGTGAAAATAGTTGTCATAACTTATTTTATATTTATATACATTTATTACTAAGAAAACACAAAAAAGACAATACAAAGAAAGGCAAAATATATTAGCTCACTGTTTCTGGACCATGAAAGTCTTAAAAGTAATTATTATTCTTATGGGGATAATATTGCTGCTATTATGATCATTAAAGAATAAGATATAGATG
The DNA here is from genome assembly GCA_030762935.1 of Hymenopus coronatus. Classification (NCBI taxonomy): domain Eukaryota; kingdom Metazoa; phylum Arthropoda; class Insecta; order Mantodea; family Hymenopodidae; genus Hymenopus; species Hymenopus coronatus. The sequence goes on along the minus strand of CM060881.1, from coordinate 114,084,880 downwards.
GCCTTGCAACAATTTGTGGGCGTTAGGTGTTACATGAAATCAATTAATCCAGTGAAATAGCGCAGAATTTGGAATTCTAGGCTAGATACTAATTTTTGGTTGCCATAAAAATATCTGAAATATATGGTATTTTAATAAAAATCATTATAGCCATACGTGAGGCAATCAACAATTTTCAAAAAATTTGTATCAAAAGTGTAAGAGGGGATTTTCTTGAAAATCCTTGGAAAATGGAGAAAGCAAACCCAAATAAACCATATAAACTGAGGGGTGTACCGACCTCCTTGGGGAAAACCTCAAATGCTCACACGTATAGTGGAGAGTGGTTTTGTGGTTTTGTGGAAATCGGGATTGTTTTCTAGTAATGTCAGATACATAATAAATGCTATGCTGTCCAACTGCAAAAATTCCATGAGAAATATTTGCATCCTGTTTATTACACGTTTTATCTCTGAAAAGTTCCTTTTACCATTCATGCCCTGTTAAGAGTTACTTGCTTGAGAAAACCAACTATTCAGAGTAAATGTGAATAATATATTAAAAACATAATTGACAATATAAAATAGAGATAACATATAGAGGAGTAGGGAAAGGAAGATGGCACAATATATAATATTAAGTTTACTCTAAACACATTTCTGGCAGAATCTCAATGTCAAATATGAAAGTCAAATACAGTGCTTCTTTTACCTTTTATAGCATTATAATATTACTATATAATTATGTCACAATACCACTTATTGCATTATAGGTAAGAGATAGAAAAGTTAATGAGGCCAAAAAATAATTTTTTCTCGTTAATTTTTCCAGGACAAGCAACATTGCCAAATTATCAGTAAGACCACATAAGTTACCTGATGGGTCACCATTAGCAAGTGGTACCCCAGTAAGGAACTTCACCAAAGCTGGTTTTGGACAACTGGATGTGGGACCAGGAGACTTGTTATGGGTTGGAGGTCTGCCTCCTACCTCTACTCCAGGACCTCCCCTCCTTAAGGCTCGTGATTCTATTGGTTTAGAAGGATGTCTTCACCAAGTGATACTAAATGGAAGAGCTATTGGTCTCTGGAATTTTGCCACACAGAACCCTGGTGGTTGTGGTGCCTGTGTTCAGAGGTTGGTATTAATCTTATTTCTAGGATAAGTGGTAAAAGGTAACAATGAGGGGAAAAATTAAAAATAACCTTATTTATGACAGTTTCAAATAATTTTTATGAGTTTTTTTCAATTCATAAATTAGTCTTTAAACATTTAGATTATTTAAAAACTTATGTTTCTCTTTTTCCCTACTGTTTTATTGTCAAAATGAAATATAAAGTTAGATGTTCAGTACTGAAGTTCACTCTCCATTTTCATAAAGTACAAAGAAGTAACATGAGAAACTGTGAAAGATAGTTGAAACAAAGACCTTAAATGTTGATAAAATATACTGAAAGAAAATTTGACTGCATTGGTTAATACAACAGAAACGTGGCAACAGAAATATATGTGTCAAAAATCAAGGTCAACTAAGACTACAGAAGCACTAATTTTGTTTATATCACCTTGCAAAAATCTAGAAGCAGCATCAAGAAACTACCAGGAAACAAGATACAATGGGTAAATCAGCCTTTTAAAACATGTGCTGCTCAGAAATGACAAATCTGATTATACTTGGAATTTTATTATTTTGCAAAAATTAAAATCTGCAATATACTCAGGATTTACGTTAAGTGGTCACCAGATTGGACAATAGCAATTCACATGGTTGACCAATTTTAAGTATTCCAGATAAGATAGGTAGAAGCTCCATAGTTAATTTTTAAAAATGAATTTCATATCAGTGTGCTTCATCATAATGAAAGAGCAATAGGCACTTTGCCTAATAGCAAAACCTCTTAGAAGATTAACATGATGAACAAAAATGGAGTTCATTTTAACACTTTTATTTGCTTTGCTTAACTATTCAGTAGAACATGTTTCACAAGTGTATGTTTGCATAATCAGCTGCACGTTGTCGGAACACTCCCAAGATGTTCCTTGACTATTTGGTGAAACCTCTGTTGGTATAGAAATGGCCTTGTGATTGCCTGTTTCCAGCTTACCAAAATTCATATGCTAAGTCAAACTTATATCAGTAAAACTTATGGGTTTACTAATAATTTCATTTTCTGTTTTGTAGTGGGATAACTGCAGAATTTTTCATTTGTTTGTATCTGCTGTGTTCAATGAATTAGATACTAATATTTCTTTTTGCTTTTCCAAAGCATACTTTATCATAGTTAAAGTCCTGAAGCTGATAACTTCTTCTTGCCTGTTGCTTCTAAAACATATTCCTGTTAATTATTATAGAAGTGAAATTTCATCTCAACTAATTAAAACATCAGTCAAATTATTATTTACCATGTTTTTAAAATTCTGCATTTCATATTAACTGTCAATACTTGCCTCATAGGACGGTATCTTGTTGGAGCTGTGGTCCCACAGTTGCTTAAAATAAATATGTAGATGATTTAGTGTTAGGGGCTATAATGCTGATAGGCTGCAAAGAACCATTGATTGAAGTGCAAAGATTTAGTGAAGAATGGGAAACAAGAACAGATGTCAATTAATTAAAGCTTATGGTATGTAAAAATGGAGAAAACTAAAAAGGATGGAGAAGTAGTGCCCAAGAGGGAAGGAAGTGGTAGTTAGATAGTTAGGGAATTTGAATATTTAGGAGTAATACTGAGGGGAAATGGGGAGTGCATGATTAAAAGATGGTTGCCAAAGGGTAAAATGGCTTGCCAGGATTAAGAAAATGTAAATATATGAGGGGCATACTGAAAGTCATGAGCAACACTGTTTTACAATCTTAATATTTATTTTTAAGCCAAACCAAATAAATCATAATCTACAGACTTTCTTTCACTTTTCAACATAGTCTCCATTGTTTTGCACATATTTTTCCCATCATTCTACAAGTTTGAAAATGCCCTTGTGATAGTACTCCGTTCCAGCTGCCCGCAGACCCTGACGCACTGCTTTCCGAATATCCTCAAGCATCTGGTAGCGTTGGCCACACATCTGCTCCTTCACAGAACCGAAAAGATGGTAGTCGGAGGGTGCCAAGTCGGGACTGTAGGGAGGATGTGGAAGAGTCTCCCACCCTAATGCCCTGATCTTCTCCATAGTGGCACGGGCAGTATGCGGACGCGCATTATCCTGTTGAAGGATGATCCTCTTTCCAGGGCGTTTATCACGCAAAGCCCGACGGAGCTTCAGAAGTGTCTTGATGTAGCGGGCAGAATTTATGGTTTGTCCAGGTTCAAGAAAGTCAACCAGAATGCAACCTTGTGCATCCCAAAAGACACTTCCCATAACTTTTCCTACAGACTGCACTGTCTTCGCTTTCTTCTTCGATGGTGAGTTCAAGTGGTGCCATTCCATACTCTGACGTTTCGTTTCTGGCTCATAGTGATGGAACCAGCTCTCATCTCCAGTCACAATACACGTCAAAAATTCATCACCTTCATTATGAAATCTCTGAAGAAGTTTTTGTGCAATGGTTCTTCTCTGAAGTTTGTGGTCTTATAGTCAATAAACGGGGGACCCAACGGGCACAGACCTATCGATAACCCAAGCTGTGGATCATTTCTTGCACTGCACTATGTCCTATTCCAAGTTGCGCAGCAATTTCATTCACAGTGAAACGCCTATCAACTCTTTCCTTGTTGCATTCTGTAGAAGCAGTTCGAGGACGCCCGCTACGAGGCGCATTTTGCAGACTCGTGTTTCCATCTTTGAAATGTTTCACCCATCTTCTAACACTGCTGGCACCCATGCAGACACCTCCATACGCACGTTGAAGTCTGAGATGAATTTCAGGAGCACATTTTCCTTCTTTCACAAGGAATTCAATGACAGCACGCCGTCGAAACGAAACAACAATGTCAGCCATTTTTTAAACACCGTCTGTGGTCACGTGATAGAAGCTAATGACGTCACAATATGTCAACATGTGGCTTAAAGTCTGTAGATTACGATCCTGCAATTCGTTTCGTTACATTGTTGAAATTTAAATTTTTACAATGGGTTGCTCGTGACTTTCAGTATGCCCCTCATACATTGGAAATCTGGACAACATGATTAGAAAGATTATACAAGACAATGGTTGAATAAAAAATTATATATGCAGCAGAGATTTTTGAGGGGGTTTACAGAGGTTAATAATAAGGTAAAGCAGATAGATACACAGGATATTTGTAAGAGCTTTAGGCCGACCAAGGTTGACATCAGGAGAAGTGGCTTTTCGGAATTAGGTAGGATCAGAAGGAAAAGAATATATTTTAAAAATGCATGCATGGAAAAAAAAACAAGAAGAGGAAACTTTTGGAAGAAAGCAGTGACGGCCGGCCTTTAGGGGCACAGGGACACGTACCCTCCCTACAAAACTTTCAGACAATAATTTTTCCATTATATTATTAAGTAACATGCTATAATCTGTGATGCATTTTGTATAAATTTAAACCTATTATGCACACTGGACAGTAGTAGTGAAAATAGCTCTCGGAAATAGTAACCGGCTGATTTTTTGTACACAAGCGATTTTGCAATCATTCTATATGCACGTGCAGAAGAATTCAGTGCTTTTAGATGTAGTTAATTTGTTGGTGTGGGGTTCAATTGGCCTCTTAGGACACGAAAGCCTCTGTGGTCATTTGCCGCGCATACGCAAAAAGAAAATAAGAACCAAGAATAAGAAAAAGTTAAAGTTTTGAGTCAAATCCCTGACAAAAATATTGATCTCTCACATGTGAGAGTAAATAATAAGAAACATTTCTTAAGTTTGAATATTTTCTTATTTGAAAACAAAGTTGATCTATAAACCTCCTGAAAGAAATGTACAAAAAGAAGCTTTTGTGGTAAAAATTTAAAATGTTGGTACTTGTTACTAAGCAAACAACAAGGTACACTCATGCGCCAATGCTCAAGGCGTACAAGCAGTGTGTTCTGTAACTACTATAAGTTTACTAGGAAATAGATTCACAATACATTTGAAGCTTCACTTGAAAACAGGAAAAGGCCAAATAACCAATAGTTATTGAAATTATGGACATGAGCAAACAGTAAAATGGCACCTTACTTGCGAGAGGTGATTAGTGTTTTGAAAATGAGTGCTGAGTTACAAAATCCACCTTAAGAGTAAACTGATAAGAAATGGTGAAACAGTGCCTTGAATGTATTTCACGTGTTATGAAACATAATCCGAATGCGCTGGAGAATAATTTGGTGAAATTAACTGCTGAATAATATGCCAAATTATCAGTTGGTAGCATTCAAAGAAATGGCAGTGTTAATACTCGCCTTAAGCGGGGAAATCCTAAATACTGTTACGAAAGATAGGCGATGGTTTGTAAAGTATACAATTGCTTATGAAGAAAATGCTTAAGATATTATTATCACGATCGCGATCTACTTTACTCTAAGGGTAATTTCCATAATTTTCTGAGAAAAAAATTAGCGTTGTTCATGAAAAGAATCATTGTGAATGTTGTAATTGATATAAGCTGGAATCTTAAACTTGTGTATCAGCTGTTAAGACAATTTGCAGCAGGATCACTCTCTGATAATGTTGTTGACATATGATAAACAGTGAAGGTGACAGTCCATGTTCAAATTTCTCGGAACATGTCGCATTCAGTTTCTAATTTAAATCAAAGAGTTATTTAAGTATTTTTTCAAGCAAAGGATCGAAGGATAGACTTCATCTACAAACAGAAAGTTTAGTGCTAATACACAAATTAGCACTTCATTTCTACTGGTATTTTTTTTTTTTTTTATTTATTTATTTATGCTAAGCTTTATACAGGTGAATATGGCCGGTGTTCAGCTCTTTACCGGTCATACTCATATTTTACAATAGTTTATTAATTCTAGTTTATTACACCATTTTGTCTATTTACTGTCCAAACTCATTTATTTTTCACTTTGTATAAGAATTGTCCAATCTTCTTACTATCTTTTTGAAACATTTCAACTACTGCTACATTTCTATCTACTTCTACTGATAGCTTTTAGTATCCACTAATTTTAATCTGTCGTCATCCATGATCTTTGGTTCTCAAGGTCCAGGTTCAAACCCTAATTTTTTTTGGCGTAAAAATCCTTTCGTTCATAAGAGAAGTAAGGTCATTGATACCGTGTCATAGATCTACGGCATGTAAAAAAAAAAAGCCTCAAGTCTGATAGAGAGGCCTCAGAGCAATATTAAATGGTCTTTCGCACCCAAAATAAAATGGGATGCTTAGAGCCGTAGCATTTAAATATTGTCCATAAATAACATTCAATTTAGTTTTAAATTTAGTCAATCTTAAAATTGAGCCCTAGCAGATAATTTGGCCATGAGCCGCCATTGTAAGAAAGTAAGAGGAAGAATGAAGGACATAGAAGAACAAGAGCTTAGGGAAGCATGGAGAATTAAGTTTTATAGAATAAAAAGAGAATGAAGAGGAGAAGAATATGTGGACAAATGCAGCATATAAGAAAGAGAAGGAGATAAGGAAGAGGAGTAGTAGTATTGCTGAAAGGTTTAAGAGAAATAAGATAGGAATTTGTGAACTATGTGGAAGCAAAGCATTGCTTAATAAAATGTAAGATAGTGACAAAGAGGAGCCTTGGAACCGAAATGAAGCAAAATAATTGTGGCAGTAAAATGCTAACGGGATCAGCATAGAAGAATAGAGGTGTAGGAAAATCCTCTGTAAAATTAAGGAGTTAAAATTATAAAAAGAAGGGGTGACAGAGGCAGGGGGGATGTAGAAAGGAAATATCTCAGTGAGATAAAAGGCCTATATACCAAGCACGCTGGAGGTAGAGGCAAGGGGGGGGGGAGGGAATGAGTGATAATATGTAAAAAGCAAAAGGGATTGAGGAGCCTCCCAGTGAGGCAAAAGGTTTGTGTGCCAAGCATTTTGGAGGTTGAAATAGGCTAGAAACCATATACATAAAGTTTGGGAAAATTAAAGTTTATAAATTTGTGTTATATTATATGTAATATATTTCCTATTGCAAATAAATTTAAATTGAATATCTACTTATAATAAGGTTTGTTACAAAAAAAAAAATTAAACTAATATATACTTATAATATGGTTTGTTACAAAAAAAAATTAAACTAATATATACATAAATGCAAATGAAGGATAGAAATAATTGAGCAACATATATAAATTCCATGGTGGAGAATCATAAATTGATATGCTAAAAATATGGCAGATGTCACATATCAACTTTAGGTTGTTCTACTCTGTTCACAAATCTGATATCTCGGATATTAAGGTGTGTCCATGTAAGTTTGTGATTCTACTTCAAATTGTACACTTATCAACTTCTAACAGATTCAAGATTATCATAAAAGTAAATCATATCAATGAGTTTTAGAGGCAGTAGTATTTGGGAAGTAATTGTCCAAAAAAGTAAGCCCTATGAGCATCTTCGTTTTAGGTACAGTTTCAAAAGCAAATACTTGAGGGAATATACAATTAACTCATGGCTAATAAAAATTCTCAAATTGTGAGGGAAATAAATAATAGTTTACATGATTGCCAAATATACAAGTGAAAAAAAAATGTTAAAGGTATTAATTTACAATTAAATCTTAATCTTAATTAAATATCCATCTTAGAAAACATAATTACAATTCATTAGAGCAGTTAGCATCTAATAGACTGAATTTTGTTCAAACATGTTCCCCAATTGTTTACTATTTGATAAATTATGCATTTGAGAACTGTACTACTTTATTTATAAGAATATTTTAAAACTATGAGTGTATCACTTTTTGCTCAAGTTTTTGACTTATTCTTTTCAACATTTATTGAATATTTACCATAGATAAGCCTTACCTTGTGCATGAAGACAGTTATTCCTGTATCTGTTGCAGTGGGGAACAGACAAGAGATGAGCATACCTTCAGGTTTGATGGTGATGGTTATGCAGTACTACATCGAGCCAGCTCAGGTCCATACAATAAATATGCATTCAGTGTATCTCTGAAGTTCAGAACATTGGATGAGAATGCTATACTGTTTCTTGCTATCAATCCAAATAGTTCTGTAAGTATAATAAACCTAGTAATATCTTATGTTAAGATTCATTTTCAACTGCAGATTCTATCTACATTACTACCAAAGAAAGCAATGTGAAAACTGTTTTGTATACATTTCAGGGTTCAAAGACCACAATTATGAACAACTTCATTTAGCCTATGTTTCAATATAATCTTTATTGATTGATTGATTGATTGACTGACTGATTGACTGACATCTGGGAGCCAAAACAAAACCCAACTTGCCCACATCAAAACTATAGGCTTATTGGAGATGTAGAGTCAGACTGAAAAATTCAATGCCATAGCTGGGATTTGAACCACAGATCTCCTGATCTCTAGCTGGTTGCTCTGCCACTGAGCTACCATGGTAACATGCCAGCATAGCATTGAATTTCTCAACTGACTCGCATGTTTCCCGGTAGGCTTATTGTGTGGTATCTCTCAGTCGTGCTAGTTCAGCCAATGTATACCTTTAAAAGGCTTCAGAAGTCCCTGAAGTAGATGCTTATGGGATACAATTACTTCAGGGTTTGAGCTCCCAAAGAGGTTGTATTGTCTGTTTTACAATGCATCACAGCGGAAAATCAGGTACAGTTTCATCTTCCCTGTTGCACAATCTGCACTTAGAGGACTCTCTTCAACCCCCATTGTTTTTTAAAATTCCCATGACCAGTCTCAACTGCTTCCTGTTAAGCTTCAATAGCAGTACTTCGACTTGGACATGGTCTAGGCAACATTCATTTACTTAAAGCTTAAAATTTACATATCTGTATTTTAAATATACAATTTGCCTAACACTGCTTAAAAAATGTACCAAAGTTCAAATTTGGCACAAGGGTCATTGATAATGCTACTCAGTACAAATTTGTTACCCAAGAAGGGAGCTAAATTTGTGTGTTTAAACTATAGCTGGATAGGTATCTTAAGTTCTATATGCTAAAATAAATAAAAATTTGACACCTATTATTAAGGCACAGAAACTTAGTTTTGAGTTTTAGAATAAAGTTTTATTCAATCTTTGTATTGTATATAAAAGGAATGAAATAAAGGTAGAAGCTTTACATAACAAAATGCAGTAATTAAAAGATAAGGGTGAACATTTTCACTTACGCTTTTTAATATTCTTATGAATGAGGACACTAAAAATTGCCTGACAGATTTAAATAAGATTTTAGCCACTAGAAATAGAGATTTTCCTACTTAAATTGTTTGCTATGAAACCCAGGACTTAAAGCACTTATGACATTGTAAATCGCCACTGGGTTAGTCATCTCACCTTTGGTTTCATCAAGAAACATGCAGGTTAGTTGAATTTAATGCAATGTCAGGATGGTGCCATGATAGCTCAATGGTTAGAGCAATTGGCTAGAGAATAGGAGATCTGTGGTTCAAATCCTGACTAAGGCATCTGACTCTACCTGTCCAACTTCTGTTCCTACATAGAGTAATTTTGGGAGAGATGGCACCCTTTTTGCATTTATTTGTTAAAAAAGTTTTCTTAGACAGTAAAAATAAGTAATTTATATGCCTAAAATATTCCTTTTGAATAACTCATTCACAAATAGCGCAGAAAAGTTCCCATCACTAGTCTAAGAGGCTCAAGAATACTTTATAAGTCAAAGAAAGCATCTTCATTCTAGCTAAGTTAACCTTTAATGATTTTTATTTCTATTTGACCAAAAAGATGTTTCCCATAAACAAATAGTATATCGTTTTGTTAAGTGTTTCATGTAGATTGTTACTCTTAATTATTCCTTATGTTTGAAAATTATTACATTTGACTCATCTGATCTTGAGTTGACTACCATATTAGATTTGCTATTTTGGGCTGCTGTGGTAGTGTTTAACGCTCGCTTTAACTACTAATGGCACCGCAGGCGGTGACACTGATGACACATGAATGATGATGGAGCACCGGTGGAATGCGATGGCGGGGGAAACTGGAGTACCCGGAGAAAACCCGCCCCAGTGCCGCTTTGTCCACCACAAATCTCACATACGGTCGCTTGGGATCGAACCCCAGCCGTCTAGGTGAGAGGCTAGTGGTCTAACCACTCGGCCATGGCGCGGCCCATTGGGCTGCTGTGCCAACCACTCTGTAATAATGATTTAATGTGCTTTACTCCTTAAACACTTTAAGATTATGCATTTTTATTTATTTTTAATAACATTTTATTTCTTTTTAGTAATTTTAATGGATCTGAAATACATTTGGTCTAAATGTTGTAGCATGTATAAACATGCAAGAACACAAAACTAATTATAACCATGATCTCTTAATCACAAAACAAAAAATTACCAAAAAGAAATAAAATATTATTAAAACAAATAAAAGCTGCATAATCTTAAAGTATTTAAGGAGTAAAACACATTAAATTATTACAGAGTCTTAGTACAACAAACCAAAATAGCAAATAGCACTTTAATTAAATACTATTTTATAAACACGAGTGTATTCTATGGGCTAGCTGTGCTACGAGGGTTGTCCCAGAAGTACCCGACCAGACATATAGATAGCGGTTGTTGTTTCAAACAACAATGGTAAAAAGTACCAACCTTAGAAAGCTTAAGTTTGAAGTTTGACAATTTTTATACTGTTTAGCATTTGCTTGGCAGCCATCATTAGTGAATGTTCTCAGCGAATTTGTAAACATGGACAAAACTGGTCATCTTTATGTGATAATTATAATACTATCATTTGAAAGGTCTTAGTCCAACTAATATTAAAGCTGAGCTAGATTCTACTTTGGGGGAGTCTGCTCCTTCGTTTACGACAGTGAAATATTGGGTGGCACAGTTTAAGCGTGGCCGTACGAGCTGCCAAAACAAGCATTGCAGTGGTCGACTAAATGAGGTTACCAGTCCAATAATTGTAAAGAAAATTCACAAAATGGTATTGGATGACAGTCAATTGAAAGTGCGCGAGCTAGCAGACATTGCAGGCACTTCAAAAAGTTCTGTACATCGCATACAAATATGAGAAAGTTGTGTACAAGAGGGGTGCCGCGTTTACTCGCAATAGAACAAAAACAGTGTTATGAAAATGCTTCAGTCGGTTGCTTGGCAACGTCTCGCTGCAATAAAGCTGAGTTTTTGGGTCAATTCATAACAATGGATGAAATCTGGGTCTTTCACTTCACATCTGAGACGAAGGAACAATCAAAACAGTGGACTAGAAGGGGAGAATCAGCTCCAAAGAAGGTGAAGATAGTGCCAGTTTTCTGGGATGCATGCGTGATAATTTACATTGATTATCTCAAAAAAGGAAAAGTAATCAATGCCAAGTATTATGCAAACTTATTACAGTATTTGGGTGATGAAATCAAGCAAAAATGGCCACATTTAGCAAAAAGAAAGTTTTGTTTCATCAAGAATGCACCAGTTCACACATCCATTATCGCCATGGCCAAAACCAATGAGTTAAAGTTCAAATTGCTTCCTCATGCACCCTATTCACCAGATTTAACCCCCTCTGATTATTTTCTGTTTCCAAACTTGAAGAAATGGCTTGGTGGCAGAAAATTTGCCAACAATGAAGAGGTGGAGTCTGTAGTTGATGGCTATTTTGCAGACCTTGATAGTTCTCACTATAAACAGGGTATCAAAGCTATTGAAAATTGCTGGGAAAAGGGTATTGAGCTGAAAGGAGACTATTTAGAGAAATAAAGTGTTTTTTCCCCAAATTTTTGTACTTTCTTTGTTAGGTCGGGTACTTCTAGGACAGTCATCATAGCTGCAAAGCCAAGTAAATTTGTGATGAAAGAATTTCTATTAAATTTAGGAATAAATCCTTCATTATTTATGATCTGGTTTCATGTTAGCCTATGTTACAACTTAAAGTGTAGTCCTTGCAATAAAACTCGATTTTGTTCCCAAAGTAGTGTAGCCTGTCTTTTCAAGTTGGAATGGTATTTATTTATTTATTTATTTACATAGAATGTCCCAATGAGCATATTGCTCTAAGTAGGGACTACCTAGTGAGGCGGTAAGCAAAATACAAAGAATAAAACACATTAATACATATAAAAAGAAGTATATAAGTTTATATATATATATATATATACACAATTTTTTATTGTAATTTGTGTGGGTGTGTGATTAAACTTAATGCAATATTTCAAGAAACACCATAGGGATTTTCTGTTGTCAAATTTTTAGGAATTACAGTATTGCTCAAGTAGGTATTTGAAGAGTTTGTTTTTAAATTGGGATAAGTTAGATGATTGTTTAATGTTAAGTGGGAGACTGTTGTGTGTTTTGGTGTCACTATGTAACATACTTTTTATTCCATATTTGGTAGAGTTAACTGATTGTATACATATGTGATTGGCTGATCTAGTTTTGTAGGAGTGAATATCTCTTTTGTGTTTGATTACAGAGTTGGTACATAGGAGGTTATTTTTAGCTTTGTACATGAATGAAGATTCACTATATTACAGAGAAAGGAAAATGGCAGTATATATGTTTCCTTAAATACTTCTACGGAAGGTTTTAAAATATTAAATCCATAAAGTATTTTAATAGCTTTCTTTTGTAGGATTTTTAAACAGTTTAGGTGTCTTATTGTTATTGGACCATAGTGCATTTAAATACAGAAAATGGGGGTGCAAGAGTGCAAAATAAAGATTTCTTTTACAACTGTTATCTAAGTCTAGATCTTTTAGTCTGTACAATATGCGAATAATGGAGTTTGTTTTGCTGATAATGTGTTTGTTCAGTATGGTATGTCCATGTCAAAGATGAGCCTAGTGTTAGCCCTAGGTATGTAAATTTGTTCAGTCTTTCTATAACATTATCTTTGATCTTAATTGACATATTGCTTGTAATTGGTCTAGAGGGTTTATGAAAAAGCATATATCTAGTTTTTTTTGCATTAAGGATTAAGTTGTTATTTGTGGACCATTTCTGCAGTGTTGTAAGGTCAGTTTGCATATCTTTTATTATGTGCGATTTAGATTTATAAACCTTTTTTATTCGGGCAACTCACCCTAAGCGAGATTCGAACTCACGACTTTTTGAATGTGAAGCGGACACACTACCACCACACTACCTAGGCAGGCTTGGAAATTTTTGTGTCACATCCTTGGAACATATTGAACTTAAAACCGGCTTTTCATTTTGAGAGAGAGAGAGAGTCTGAGACTGAGACTGACACTGACTGACTGACTGACTGACTGACTGACTCTCACTCATGTTTCTAAAGAGGCTTTTATTTTTTTATTTTTTTTGGATTCAGGGGGTCTCAATACATGTTTTTCCAGTGAAATTTTGGTATTGGATGTTTGGAAGGAATGCAATTCCATCTCTATTCAGTGTGTACATTGAACATATGTGATAGAAAAAGTAAAAGGAGATAGATCTGAGTTTGGTAGCTGTATTTTAATATACAAATAAAATTTGCAATGCTATTCATTTATTAAGCAAAACAGACAAGAGAAAATTAAGTACACCACTGTAGTGAAATGAGAGAGAGAGAGAGAGAGAGAGAGAGAGAGAGAGAGAGAGAGAGAGAGAGGGAGAGGGGGGGAGAGCGTGTGTGTGCATGTGCATGTGCGTGTTTGTTTTTTTTTTTCCCTAGCTTATGTAAATAGCTTACTTTTAGATGCAAGAAATTCTCTCCTTTGTGCTTAAATATGTTGTCCATTAATTTTGTAAGGTGAGTGATCATTTTCAAACTTTAAAATTACCCTATTAGAGAATTTGTTAGCTGTATTTTATTACCAATTGATATCTCAGTATGTTTTTGTTTCTGATAAAAATTTTATAAACAATCAAATCAAGAATAAATGTTAAATCTGGGTTTATTCATTAATGGTTGGGTACATTTTCATAAAAATCATTTTGCATGCAAAATCAGATTGAAAAATTCAATACCATTGTTGAAATTTGAACGTAGATCTTCTGTTTTCTCTGTGATTGCTCTAACTACTGAGCTGTGGTAACAAGCTGGTATTACATTAATTTTCCAATTGACTCGATGTTTTCCTAAGTATCTCACTTCAGAGATAACACGCCTCAATGGCGAGTTAGCAAATTAGTAAGAAAGTACTTTTATTCCTTAACACAGATAGTTAACCAGCTACCATCTCAGTTAGTGTATATACATTGTTCTTATAGCACAGGCCCAATTCGACCTAATGATTTTTGAAGGTAGAATTAGACAAACAAAATCAATGCCATAACAGGATTTGAACATTTATCTCCTGCTTTCCATGCAGTTCATCTAACCACTTAGCTACATGCCAATATGGTGCAATTATACCTTCTAAAGTCCTTAGGATGTGTTAGACCTATGTCTAAAGAACAATTAATATACACAATGTAACAATTGAAAGTTAGTTGAATCGATTTTGTAACACTACATCACTTACTTTTTATTTTGCAAAACATGTTTCAGAAGCCATGTGCTTCCATTGTCAATTCCTTTGGTTGACTGCCTGCATTGCTTGCTGTGGTGGCTGTCTCTGTCCCCAGTGGTGGTTTGATGAACCTCTGTAGCAGTAGGTTGCCTGGCAGGATTTCAAAATTGAAAACGTGATTCTTGTTTTTCCAAATATATGTTTTCCCAAACTTTTAATTCTTTCTTCCTCATGATATTTTTTAGTATTTTTGGGCTTCTATTTATGGTGTGTTTCTCTTTCCAAAAGGCCAAGCTAGCACGGATTTGTATTCTTGTTTGAGTTGAATATTTCTGTGGTGCTCTTTTGCTCTTGCTTTTATGTTTCTTTTTGTTTGGCCAATGTAGACTTTTTCACAGTCATTGCAGCTGAACTGATATATTTCTTGTTTGTTTTCTTCTTGGGATATCTTTTAATTCAGAATTTGAAATATTTTTATGGAGTAAATATTAAACTCACCACCACAGAAATATTAAACTCAAACAAGAAGACAAATGTGTGGTAACTTGGCATTTTTGGAAAGAGAAGCACACCATAACTAGAAACCCAAAAATACTCAATAATATCACAAGGAAGACAGAATTAAAAGTTTGGGAAAACATATATATTTGGAAAAACAAGGACCGTGTTTTCAATTTTGAAGTCCTGCCAGGCGACCTATTCATACAGAGGTTCATCAAACCACCACCGGGGACAAAGACAACCACTGCAACAAGCAATGCCAGTAGTCGATCAAAGGAATTGACAATGGAAACAAATGGCTTTTGAAACATGTTTACTGAAATAAAAAGTAAGTGATGTAGTGTTACAAACTTGACTCAACTAATTTTAAATTGTTAAAACACATCAGTGTCACAAAGTCCACCATATATCAGTAATAATACACAATGTATTTTGCATGTTTTTATATATTTCTGCTTTGTTGCATATTCCTATTGCTATTTAACAAACTCAAGTAGCTGAGGAGTATTGAACAAGAGCCAGTGAATTCATTGTATATTTCAAAAGTAAAAACCAAAGTCATATTTACATAAAAGTATTCAAATTATCTTCTTATTTTGGTTCTTTTGGAAATTGGCAGAAGAGCTAATTATAAAAGTAAATTAAAATGTAGGATATTCTAATAATATTTTGCATACATATATTTTCTTGATATATCTTGTTTTGTTAGCTGCTGAAATTATAATATAATTTGCAATAAGTAAAATAACAGTTTTGGTTTGATCTAAATTATTAAACTGATGAAGGCAAATAACTTATAAAACATTGTTGCTACCTAAATAAAGCAGTTGCAATCATCATTTTTTCAACTTTTAAAGATCTTCTAATGAAAGTACTTTCTGTTGAAGCTAAATGCAATATTTCTTTCCAAGATTATAATGTCTTGTGTTGTTTGTTCACAGGACCGCTTTGTATCACTCACACTTCGTGATGGTCATGTGTTATTCCGCGTTGGGTATGGTGGTTCTTCCCGCTTGGAAATGGCATCTCTGGAACGTCATAATACAGGCAACTGGACTATTGTGGAGGCCAGTCGTTTGTTTGATCGCAGGAAAAAGCTAGAGAAAGGTGAGAGACATCTTAATGCTTAAAGATCTGTTGAGAGACTTATATTTTTAATTTTACATCATTCATACTATTCACTTCAATGTAATTAGTGTATTTTCAGTCAGTTTCAGGTTAGATTTATTGACATTTCAACATTAATTACAAACTTTTTATATCTTAAAATAAGTTAATTTTAGTATCCATATTTTATCATATAATTTTTCAATATTTTCTACAATAAAATATTTTAGTAAAGATAGGTGAAACTTCCAATGTGCAGAAACTACA
The DNA here is from genome assembly GCA_030762935.1 of Hymenopus coronatus. NCBI lineage: Eukaryota > Metazoa > Arthropoda > Insecta > Mantodea > Hymenopodidae > Hymenopus > Hymenopus coronatus. The sequence goes on along the minus strand of CM060881.1, from coordinate 114,068,576 downwards.
GAACAACTTATATACTTTCATGATCATTCAATATTTATTATTACTATAATTATAATCTAGACATATGTTGTAAAAATTCACTCCATAGCAAAAAGTTACACGGCTACCATATCTCTGTTGTAGAAATGTTGTTAAAGTTTGCACTCGTGTCCGATTGCTGTGCATATTAAAGCTTCATTTACTAACAACTTAAAAATACCAAGTATTCTTTCTAGCCAGATATAAGAAAGCATTCATTAGGAAGTGCAGAAAAACTAAATTTTAAATAGAATAAATAAACTATTTTTAATGCCATTGAAATTGAAGAAATTAAAATAATTATCAAATAATAGAACACAATAGGAACAGATGGATATTCAAATTATACTATTAAACTATGTACTGATTTTCTAGTGAACCTTCTGTTAATTTAGAGATTAAAAAATCAAAAATGAAATCAATATATAAAAGTGGTAACAAGAATGCATAGAGGAGTAAACAACAACTCAGTATGTCAACTTTTGCAAATATTTTTTAAATAATGTACAAAACAGATAGGCATTGTCTAGGTTCAAAATAATGATACATTCAAAATAAAAAGTGACAACTAAAGAGTACATATCCACATTAATAAACCTTAAACTTCACTTGTTTTAAAAGTGTTAAGTTCAACTCAATGTTAATTTCTAAAGTTATCATTTCACTTTGCTGTGTACCACTTCCTGTCGGGATAGTTATCAGTCTTACAATATTTATTTATTGTTCCATTTATATGCCTTCTTTGTCATAGGTCATATCAGTGGCATTTCCTTTGGAACAGTTGCTCCTAGCAATGGTGTTCACTCACTTGATCTTTGGAAAACTTTTGATTTACACACACACATACACACGCACACGCACATTTACAGTAACATTCATATTTCCATACTCTGGGGAGAATAGGGAATAATCTTGGTTAGAGAAAATGTCCTTTTTCCCAGCTGAAGTGCACAGGAAGCAGGTGCTCTACTGATTGCAGGGCCAAATGGCTAGGTTTATTCTTAGGCTTAACAAAGCATTCAATTTTCTTTGTTACTGGAAAAAGCACCTCTGTATGGTGTTTGGGGTTACCTCTGGAATGAAAATAATTAGTCAATAAAATGACAAGCGAAAAAAAAAAAAAAATAAATTAAAAAAAATTTGTTTTGTTAGACTAAACTAAGGAAACTAAGAATCAGTTTATATTGTATATAAATGACTTAGTAGATAACATAATGAGGTGGTGTAAATGTACTGATTTTTAGTAATGTCTAGACAACAGTTTAGTAATGTATGTATAGCATCCTAGTATCAAATACATCCTTTCAGGAACAAGATGAGATAAAAATATGTGAATATCACTAACTTCTTGAGTTTATTATGAGATAAAATATGATTTGGGAAATACTTTGTAAACAGACTTGATAAAAGTCTTGGCAAAACAAGCATCTTAATAAGATCAGTCAAACATACATAAAACACAAATGTTCTTAGAGCATTTCATTTTGCATATATTTAACTTACTGGTATGTGATATTTATCATCTGGGTAAATCTAAAAATAACTTAAAGTTATTCAGAAGAAAGTAATACAATTGATAGCACATGTATCTAATAAATCTAGCTGCTAACCATCTTTTAAACATTTTAGAGCCTTTTTCTAAAATAAATATGAAACATACTCATCTAGACAAAAGACAAAAAGTTCCTTTGCAACTAGTGCCAGCATTCTATACTATGTGGGGTTTCCCATATCCAAGAAGGATGAATTGTGTCTCATATTGTCATTACAGGGATGCTAAAAATCCTATGATTGTCTTCTGAAATTTGTGCATATTCATTCGATACATTAGTATTACGTACTGCCACTGTATCTCTGGCCCTGGCATTTCATAGGTGTATATCACAATGACCATCTACAGCAATATTAGCACTGTGAATTTCCACAGTAAAGAAAGTTATTCCACTCTGTTTAAACAGATGCACTGACACTTAATTGTATTTCTTAATGTTTTTAATAAAAATGTTTGCTTGGAGCTTTGCTGCTGGCAAAACACAATGCAAATAAATAAACAAAATAAAATGAAAACCAGGCAGGTTTGGAGTGCTGGGTTGACCCATACAGTAATTGGAGGTCTGCTGCAGTTGCCCTCCATGGTGTAATGGTTACCATGCTGACTTCATATACCTAAGGTCGTGGGTTCAATCCTGGTGGAGGACGATGGATTTTTTGGGCGTAAAAATCCTTAGCATGGCTTCCTTCAGAAGGGAAGTAAAGCGTTGGTTCCGTGTCGTAGATTTACGGCACGTAAAAGAACCTCAAGCCTGATTGAGAGGCCTCTGAGAAAAATTAAGCAGTCTTTCACGCCCAATTTAGAATGGGACGTTGAGAACCACAGCAGTTAAAGAGCGTCCATAAATAACACATTTTTGGAGGTCTGCTACACAAATACATACTTCCTCCACCATGCACACACTACATTTTCAACTATCTGCCAATTCTCTTGTAAGCAGAGCACTTATAGTCAATAACAAGTGAAATTTTTTTTTTTGTGCCTCTAACATATGCATCTATTTCATTGTTTGCATTTTACAAAGAGATAGCACATATATACACAATAGTAGCAGAAGCTGGCTATGTACCTTTCTTGTTAAAGCAAAATATCAGAGCCAGAGATACAGCAGCGCTACTACAATAATGTACGGTTATGTTGTAGTGCTGCTTGTGTGCATTACCACGTCACAAGTTCATGTGATCAAACCATGTTGCCAGAAGACTGCAAAGAAGAAAAGCAATTACTGAGCTTGAGGCTGTTTGATACTTTACTTGCTACTTATTGAAAAAATTTGATGTGTTCCATTCACATGACTTTCTCTACATCTCTGTAACAAATTATTGTTAAAAAGCTAAGGCTTCTATTTACTTCATTCTAATCAAGAAAAAATTAGCATAAATAATCTTGCTTCGTTATAAGTAGAAACGAAATAAGAGAGTACCATAGGTTAAAGTGATAGTCAAAAGCTGGTTGCTATGTGTCTGAAGTTCCTTTGTTTGTATGGACAGGAGTTGAAAAATTCCTGCATGAGAAAAGTATAAGTTTTTCAAAGCTGAAACCCAAAACAAGGAATATCTAAAAAATAATCAACTCCACAAAAAAAATGTATATTACATAAATTGTGTTTTAACGTGCTCTACATTTTTTCTGTGGTAAGTTTTTGTCAATCTCTTACAGTTTAGCAGTTATGCAAAATTCCTTAAAATTGATCCTGAATAAAGTAGTCTTCAGAGGCTATTCCCAGAAAATTCAAGATATACATTTTATTTGTCAGGTAAATATCTTTAATATACAATATTTTAATCAAAATCATTAGAGCCATTTTTAAGAAAATCAAAATTTTCGAAAAAAGTTCCATGTAAAGGGTAGTTTGGGGTGGTGGGATTTTCTTGAAAATCATGTCACATCCTTGGAAGTTACCAAACTTAAATACCAAGTTTGGTATTCTACGGTCTTTTTGTTTTTGAGCTATGCTGTCCACAGACACACTCACACATGCGCACAAACACACACACACACGGACCTTTTTCTGAAAATGCTTTTTTTGGGATTCAGGGGGACCCAAAACATATATTTCCGGTGAAATCTCGGTATCAAATTTTTGGGTGGAATGCAATACCTTCTCTATACACTATGTACATAGTATGTGTAGAGAAAGTAAAAATATGAATAATTGCTTCCTTAAGAAAAGGCAACTTTGTGTTTATTTAACAGAATGAAAAGTAGTTGTGATTATCACCCATGCTTCAAAGTGAGTTGCAATCATGAGTTTTAAGTTTACAAGGCAATAAATCCACTTTGAAGCATGGCTCTATAGTGTATTATAAAAGCACAATGGAGTCGTCTTCTAAGCAGAAAATAACAATTTACTTTTTGAGGAAGATTAGTAATGATGAACAATGAAATCTCAGTGTGTTATCACAATGCAAAACACAATCTCAGTTATAACATTTTTATTGTAATGTATAATGTCCCATTCACAAGGAAATGAAGCACAGATGCAGCATAAGCACAAGACTTGGTACCCATGTTTTCAATGCAGGCATTCACATAGTCACATGCAACATGCTATGCAATGTAATGCAACACAAAAACTCCAAACTTTATCCTTGCATTGCATACATAGAGAAAAAATTCTGCTGCCCTTCCTCTATGCATTGCCTGCTAATCAACAGCAGATGATTACATTGTGAGCTTTTACAGCATCTACATATATGCTCATCTATTTAGCCATGCCGCATCATCTCTCATTTCCCTTGAGAGATTATGGTTGATTTAATGGATATATCCACCTCTGTGTCTTGGATTTCTTGGCTCTCATAAATTGTAAGGCACAAAGAGATAATTCACAGTTTATTAAATATGCAGCTTTATCACTTTCTCAATCTCTATGATTGCATCGTTTTCAATATTTTTGTTTAGCATGTAATTTTTATAACCTATTTATTTGCAAAAGATTGAGTGAGTTATTATATATTGGTTGTTATATTATTCAATTTGAAACTTGTGGCATGTATGTAGGATTATAACTGCATTGTGAATGGTCTTTCCTCACGCTTGTGTTTCTGCTGCATTATGACTGTGCTTTCATCTCAATGTGAATGTGGTTTAACTCATTATATTTATTGAGTGTTTCTGGTTCATATGACTATAAGGAGTAGTTTTAATTTTAAATAAGCAATTTGAACACTGAAAGGAGTAAAGCTGTTTAAATTTGATAAAAGTCTGAAATTAAAAGCTCACTGAATTATAGTGTGGCTTGTTAAGAGTTTTATGCAAACTTGTTTGATCAATGCAATGAAAAGTTGCAAAAATTAAGTATGATCGTTAATAAAAATATACAGATAGCTAATTATATATTACAGGCACTTTTCTGTATGAAAATAATTAACAAACTTATTGTAGAAGTATTATTAATGCAATTTCAGGGAATTCCTTTGAAATTTTAACACAAAGTACAAAAACATGTTTAATATAGGCATATTTTACAAGTCAGTATTTATAGCAATGTCTCTGGTCTCCAAAATTGAGGGAGGGGAGGGGAGGAATGTACCTTACTGACACTTCTACTATGCATGTGTATTCACAACTAACTCAGAAGTTCATTTATAAAACAGAACTAAACACAATTCAGGTACAAGTTTCATAAAATAGTTTTAAATTACTGTTTATAAGAAAGTTGGTAATTAATCACTTCAGTAATGTTGGTACTAGTGATTTTAGAAATCTTTTGAGACTAATTTGTGATATTTTGATAGTGTTACATTGTGTATTCCTTCCTTCATACTTCATATTTTTTATCTTCATATTTTCATTGACATGACCAGTAACACATATTTCAATGGATGAAATAAATGCAGTACAATACATGTGAACTTTTATTTGCTGTTTCTAGGTTTATTTTTCTTAGGTGTGTTAAAGAGTATGCATTTGATGTTCTTATTTGCAGGTGTACTTAAAGTTGAAGGAGAAGCAAGAGATGGGGCTCCCACACCTCCTCCAGGACAGGATGCTCTACCTGATCTATCAGATGCACTATACTTTGTTGGTGGATTTCCTCCAGGAGCCCTGGGTAACAGACCTCCCTCAGATCTACCTGGTTCCTTTTTGGGTTGTCTAGCAGAGATTCAAGTTGCTCAGGATGGTTACAGTCCCCTCCGTGGACAGTTCTATGGTGTGGAGGCTGGCTGTGAGGACTCTATGCTAAGGCGTGCCAGTTTTAGAGGTCGAGGCCATCTGGAACTTCCATCTCATACACTCAAGAAAGTTCACGGTTCCTTTGCATTTGTGTTCCGCACCATCCAGACAAATGCACTTCTTATGCTTACTGCATTCAGGTATAACATTTCTTGTTCTTTGATAATGTATATTAATAGTTATGTACACAGGGTATAAATGAATAACACCACACAAATTTGGCAGTAGATGGTTCCTAGTTGATCAATTTGAGATAAGAATCCAATGGTCTATGAGGTCAAGTTACCAAGTTATGTGTATTGAAAGTAATTAGATATTGGGATCAGTAAATCATAATCAGAAAGAAATATTAAATAGTCTGCATTTCAAATGAAACATAGAGCTTATTATGCACTTAGTAAAGCCTGCCTTTTATCTCTCTGAAGATCATATTAGGTCTGCTTAAATTGCAGACCTAATATGGGGCTGCACACCATGTCAATGGATAACAGATTGTGGCAAATGGCTAAAGAAATTTAGGGAAATTCTGATAGTTGTACTTTGGACTCACAATTAGGCAGATTGACTGTGAACCTGCATAAACATGAGGAATCAAGTTCAAACCTGAATATGAGCAAACATCTTTTTTTAAATTCTTTTCCATGCTGTAAGCAATATTATGCTTAAGCCTTAAAATTGCAAACCACCACCATCATTTATTGCTTACTGTTGCTTCCCGTCATATCGGATGGCTAAGGCTCGAGGGTTGTGTATTGACATTGCCCTGAAGTTGCCAGTTGGCGACAAGCAATAGCGCAATAGTGCTACAACTCCCCAAAAGAAGCACTGAGTACCTATGCGGTAGCATGACGAATGCCTAATGCTGCCAAAAGATGACTTTAATACCCCTGGCAAACACTAACACCACTATATGGCAATTGTTTCTTGCTTAAGTGTTCAGTAATCAAGTCTCCCACGTCTCATTTCCTATTTGCCTTCTGTCCGTTCATAACAACATTATGATGAAATAGTTAAATAAGTACTCAGAGAACATGGAGTAAAATTACACTTTGCTGAACTTACTAATATGCACCTTGTGTCTGGCAAAGCAGGATAGATGCATGGATTTACAGCAAAGAATACCCAGCCCTATTGGTCTACTTTCAAATCTATAGATCAGCATTTGTGAAAACATGGTTCTGTGGTGTCAAATAAGCAAATTGGGTGCAAGACATACTCATTGCATTCTGGAGTTTGAAGAAAATGTATTGCGTAGACTGAAGGAGGAACTACCCATTAGCACCCATGCTAGTGCAATGGGCATCAACTACATAAATGTATGGCAAGTCTTGCACAAAGAGTAACTTTATCCCTTCCATCTGCAAAAATTGCAAGCCTCAACTCCAGAGGATTGTAATTTAAGCATGCGGTTAAAGCAGCCACCAGAATTGTTTTCATTGGTGTTCATCGATAAGGCCACGTTTACCAGGGATGGGCTAATTCTTAATTACATATGGGCATACAAAACCCCATGCCACCAACAGCAGTTTAGGGTGAACATATAGGCTGGCATTGTTTCTGACCACATTATTGCCCATACCTTCTTCCTTCTCGACAGCATGGTGACACTTATAAACCATTTCTGAAGTATACACTGTCAGCCCTGTTGGAAGAAGTGCTGCTTGATGTTTAGACTCGACTGCATTTCCAACATGATGGAGCTCCTGTCCATTATGCAATAAACATATGGGAGCATCTAAATTGAGTCTTCTCAAATCACTGGATCAGAAGAGGCAATCCTACCATGCCCTGTCACCTCGTTTGCCGGATCTCAACTTAATGGACTTTTTTTTCTGGGGTCATCTTCAGACTGTGGTGTATTAATCACCAATTGATTCTGAAGAGACATTGGTTACCCGCATTATTGCAGCAAGTGATGAGATTAACAATGCACCAGGAATGCTAAATAGGGTTCAGGAATTATTTCTGCATTGATTTTAGAGGTTGCCATTTTGAGCAATTCCTTTGAAACCTGTGCCTACTCCTAATTTGTTTGCTTATATTTCTGTTTTCTCAACTCTTTGACATAACAATTGAGAGTAATTCACATGTTTTGGTTTATCTTCCTCTTTCAGTTCTTGGACACATGCCATTTTGTAGGGCTTCATCTCTATATGGTGTAAAACAAATTGACAAGACCTACAATGTTGCGACAATTTATGTGTCAACTTCTTTCGACTCTGAATCATTTATGCTCAAATATTCATGAACACAACCAGTATATGAATGGATGAGGCTCAATTCTTTTTGCATGTGTAACTGACTCTATAATATGCCATTTTGTCACCAAATCCTCTATATTGTATTTTGCTGGTATGCAAAAATTCCTGCATTCCCTTAAATTAACCAGCCTCCACTATTGCTATTCTTTCTTAAAGAGGATACATCTCACTGAGATATTTACTTCACACGTCTTAACCAAGTTGCAATGGCTTTCTTACTGACAATACAAAAAGTAGCTGCAACAGTTTTGTAACAATACATGACAATTGGTGAGTAACGATGAGAAGTCTTGCACTCAGGGCCTGCTTTTTGTGCACCATCATGTATCTTCATTATTAATTTCACCATATCTGATAGTGATGGCTATCCTCTTGCTGTGCCACCTAACCCCACTACATTATCTTCCTGGTTTATTACATTCTCCATCTCATCTTCTAACCTTCCTAAACCTACTTTTTCTGTACTGATTTTTACAGCTTTTAAGTGTATTTCTCAACAACATATATTTAAGAAAAGAAAAATTACTATCCTACTGTTTGGTGTCTTCTTTTTTGATGTTCCTGCCGCTTGGATGCTGTGGATTCTCTCTGTCCTTTTTCTCTACTACAGTTCTCCACTGTTCTGATATTGTGAGGCCTGCTTCTCAGTTATTGCCATCATTGTCATCATCATTATGTGATCAGATGCCATTTTCTTTGTTTATTTTCTATTCTATTTTCTTCTGTCTTTTCTTATTCATGGCCCTACATTGGGATGCCAACTGTAGAGGTCCCTCATGATTATGTAAATGTTATCATCATCATCTTGTAGTAGGTTGCAAGAGCAATAAGCTCTCTCTTGTTTTTTTTTTTTTTCTTCTTTTCTTGGGTCACAGTATGCAGGTAAAGGATGCTTGTTTTTCAAGTATTCTCTATAGGCTTTTAAAGAAATAGAAAAATGTAACTTTAAAACACTTTTTTATTTGATTGCAATGAGTTGCTCACTACACTTTTACATTACATGTATTTTCAGTTAAGGTACTTCCTGATTGCAATAAGCTTTCCTTACCCAATACCAAACTCTTGGCTGGGCTGCTGACAGAGCAAGTGAAAAAATGTTACTCTACTCATTGAGTTACTGTCTTCATAGTGATTTGTCAACAATCACTGTTGCTTGTCATTTTTCCTGGTTGCAAAAATATTACTGATTCCTTTTACAAATTCTATATGAATAATATAGTTGACTATGCCTGCCTTCTCTTGTTCCTTTTTAATATTTCCTTACTAAACATATTCCACAAATTAATGAACATTAAATAATATATTGTTAAGGAGCAATAAAACATGATGAGAGTTCACAGGTGGTTATGGAATAAGCCAGTGGTTTCTACAGTTCTTGCTCCAGTTTTTCATCTAAATTTAAAATTTTAGCAAGCTAATTACAATGATTTAAGTTCATGTGTGCAAGTTGTGAGACAACAGATGTTATTTTCAAGTTGTGTTTGTTTTACAGTGCAGATTATCTGTGAATCCAGTCAAATTAATTTGTCTACTAAGCCTCGCACTGCATTGTTTTGTTTACATAAACAGCTAAGTTCTTTTTATGATCTGTGCAGTTGTGTTATTGTATTCTCAGCAATAATAGTGACACAAATCTTCTTGCAATGTTCTTCTTCTTCTTCTTCTTCATCATCGTCACCATCATCGTGGTCTGTTAAATTAAACACCAAACACCCACAAGACAAGGATTTCATCCTTACAAGAAAGAAATACATTCAGATTTTTGCACTGTGACTGCCTTTTTTTTGACGAGTCTCATCTACAGCATCACACCTTTTGTAATCCCAGTTCCAAAAAGGTGTAAGTTATTATTCAAAATGTTCTATATTCAATAATCCATGAAGAAATCCTATCAGATTTTCATTCTCAGAAGCTTGCAGCTATTAAAGTTGTTTGACTGTCTATAAACATAAATAACCTATGACCTTGTATGTAGTTGAATTGGGGAATTCATATCAAGGTAAAGCAATATTTAACCTTCGACATATACAATATGTGTTAGTCCCTTTGAATATCGCTGCTGATCCTTGGACATATTTCAATATACCAGGTGTCATGGGTATGGTCACTCAAATAACTTCTGTCACCTTAATCCCCGATGTGTGAAGTGCCTGGAATCTCACTACTACAGTAGTTGTACTAAACCCAAACAGTAAGAACCTCAGTGCGTGAATTGCAATGGTACCGGTTGTCCTTTGCACTTAAATCTTCGCACTAAAGCTACTAGTGAAAGTTATCAACTGCAGCCTAATTCTGAAAACCGCAATGTGCCTAATTCAACACCACCATTGTTTGATTCAGAGCACTTTCCTAACATGTCAAACACAGCTGCTGTAAGTGCTCTGCATCCTATTTGGGCTCCTAACAAAACACCTAGGTCTGCTCACAGCACACAGATGCCTAAAGAAAGTCCTGTTCCTAATCCTTAACACTTCACTGACTTGATACCTATCTTGATTTGGGCTTTTAAGCCATACCTCTCTCATATAAAATCTTTTCTAATTTCACTATTCCAAGAGCTTTTTCAAATGAATAGTTCAGTTTGTCATTTGTTCTCTCAACTTGCTTTCCTAAACTGGAAAGCCAAAGGCTTAAAATCCAAGCGAGCTACTTTTCTTGAATTTTTACCCCAACACAATGTCGATATTGCTTGTATATCTGAAACCCATTTTCTTCCTTATGCAATGCCTGAATTTCTTCTGGAGCCATAGCCATTATTATGAAATGAAAACTGGTACATTATAACGTATTTTCACCTCAACTAATCAGCTTAGAGGCCTGCGCAAACAAGCCTCATCAACTAAATTGCCTGGAGATGTTTATAATTGCAGCTTATCAAACACCCTCAATTCAGTTAGAGGAACAAGATCTACAGCTACTCTTTTCTGTTCCATCTCCTGTGATCTTGTTTGCTGAGTTAAACAGTAAGCTCATACAATGGGGTTGTCATAGAACCATTCCCACCAGAAGGAGTCTTCTCTCGGCTGCAGACCACAACAATATGCTCATTCTAGCTCCGACAGATCCTACCTACTATTCCTATAATCCTGCTGTCCTACTGGCACTTTTGAAGAACATTAGTCAGCCCTTATGCATGCGTTCTGTAGCTGAAATGGATTCTGATCACTGCTCAGTCATCTCTACATTTCATTGTGAAGTGCCATATGCTTCGTTCCACCCTCACCTAATCCAAGGAATGATGAACTGTGAATGTTTTCAGAGACAGTTGGACCTTGAGCTGTAGGCTGCATATTGCTTGCAGACCTGTTCTGATGTTGATGCTGCCGTAAAGCATTTCACGAAATCTGTTATTAAGACAGCAAAAACTACTAGCGTATGCCACATTTTCACAAGAATACTCCACACCATCAAGAGCTTCCCTCAAGAATTGTTGCACTGTTAAAAGCTAAATATAAAATGCATCAAGAATGGCAATCTCGTAGATTGCCTTGTCAGTGACCACAATTGAATCAATTTGATAAAACGAGCGAGCTCTAGATGAAAATTGTTATACTACTTATCAACAATACTTGCTAACCTTTCATCAGAAGATTGCTCTCTATGAAAGGAGTCGAAATGGGTGCTTCTGGAACCTACTAATATACCACCCTTAAAATTCCAGGATCCTGTTTACGAACATGAAGATGCAAAATGTGAGCTATTAGTGGATATATTTGAAAATACATTTATGCCCTATCCCAGTGTGAATGTTGTGTTCAGTCAAGATTACAGTCAAGTCCTATCAGTCTACTACCTACACTTTCCAAACTTTTTGAAAAAGTCCTACAAAAGCGATTAAACAAATTTATAACAGACAACACAGTGATACCACCATAACAATTTGGTTTTCACAGTCACCACTCTACAACTCATCAGCCTCTACGATTAACTGAGACAATTAGTCCTAGTTTTGAGTATAAACAGCACACGGTCGCAGCATTTCTGGACTTCAAACAAACTTTTGATCAAATGTGGCACACCGGTCTGCTCTATAAACTTTGGAGCATTGTGTTGCTGGATTATTTTTACCTTGTGATCGATGGCTTTCTTCACATCATACTTTTCAAATATGGGTTGGTACTACTCTATCCTCTGTGTGACCAGTAATGTTGGGAGTGCCTCAAGGTTCCATTTTAGCACTTCTGTTGTTCAGTGTCTTCACCTATGACATACCTACCTTACCACATGTCAACATCACCATGTATGCTGACGATATCACCATTTTTGCAGTGCACTATGAACTGCTGTTCAAATACTACAGGCATCTCCTAATATACTAGTATCCTGGATTGACAACTGGAGGATTTCTTTGAACCACAAGAAATGGGAAACCATGATTTTTACATTACATCGTTCCTCCATTTCCCTCCTATTACTTATAAAGTATTCCCATACCTTGGAAACGTGCTGATGACACTCTTAAATACCGGCATTTTGATTTCTGACTGACCTGGAACTCTCACATTAATTCAAAATTAATTTTCCTTACTCTAGATCGTGCAAATTGTATCCCATTGTCAACTGCATGTCTTCTTTGCAAATTCCAAGTGGTTCTCTTTTATACAAATCTTTTCTTCGTCCTTTACTCACCTATGTTTGTCTGATTTAGGGAGGAACAGCTGCAAACAAAATTAATTGTCTGCAGGTCTTTCAAAATAAAGTTTTAAGGCTTATGGTGAATGCACCTTGGTATATCAGAAACACTTAGACACATCATGAACTTGGACTCAGAACCATATCTGCACATATTCAATCTCAGGCTCGCACATTTTTTCATCTTGAATCTTCTCTTAGTACTCCGCGCAGAGCACTTCTTGTTGATCTGATGCAGTTCCTTGGATAAGGAGTCATCTACTACAAGATGATTTCAAATAAGAAGACTCTCAGCTTTAACTGTTTATCGCCAGATGAACCTCGTGTGGCTGACCTCACAAGTTATAATGTTCATTGTTACATCCAAATAAATTAAAAAAAAAAAAAAAATTGATGAATGATATGTGTGACAAAACCCTTTCTTTTACATATTATGCAGCTTCTGAGATTAGTTTACCATATATGGCAGCAATATTTTCAAAGAAAAAACACAGCCCTTCAAGTTTTAATACTTCATTAGATAAAATTACAAATAGTATACTTTGTATTGTATTTATATGCTATTAACCAACACCAGTAATGAACCATCCTAAACCAACAAATATTGGAATTATTCTTAGAGATAAAAAAAAAGCAAGTACTAATTAGCTCCTGTAAGAAAAATTGAAATCTTTTATTTTGTGTTGAAACAATATCTTGCTTAATATCTTGTGGTTTTTAATGTCTTTACAAAGAAATAAATTCAATGTTAATTTATGTTAATGATTTCTTTTTAATATCATCTTGCTTATTGGGAAACAAGAAAGCAAATTGAATATATATATATATATATATATATATATATATATATATATATATATGAAAAGTTTGGAAACGGTTTTGAAGTTAAGATCTTCAGAGAGAGTCTTGTTTTGTTAAAAATGATCAGACCACACCTTTTATGCCCTTATAAGGATATGAAAACTGTATATAAAGACATTTGTTAACATGTGTTTAGTAATAAACATTAAGAGTTGCTTGTACAAAATATTTTGTTGTGATTTTCACAAACTAAGTGTTGCAAAGCACAAAAAATGTTTAGTGAGATAAGTTGTACAGAATAAGAGGCTTTATAGAAATAGATAGCTACCAATTTTAGCTACAGTATCTCAAAATCTATGGCAGAAAGTGTGCAATGGATAGAGTTCCTTTAAATGGCGTAAAGCAGAGCTTACATAATTATCTCCATTTCCACTCAGTTTTGTCCTCCAGCACATAATATGGCCATCCATACATCTAGTAAATTAGAAAACTATTGCTTCAATATCCAAATTTTACTGTTAAAACTGGCAGTTTATTTTTAAGTATGTAGACATTTCATGATACATTGATTTTGAATGCAAATGCAAATTTCTGAATGAAGGATTTGATACTCTGTTATGAAGGAGACAGTGATAGTTTCTAATGATTTGTGATAATTCTTTAAAATAAGTAAAGTTTACAGACATGTTGATGGAGGAGAAGATCCTGGAAGCTTTTACTCTGCCTCCCTAGTTGGTGGACGAGTGGATGTGCGAGTGGATGCAGGACGTGGTGGAGTTACTTTATCATCTCCAGAACGATATGATGATGGACAGTTTCATTCACTGAGTGTAACAAAAGAACGTCGACATTTGGAACTTCGGGTGGATGATGTGGTGCAGGATGTTGCAACTCTGCCTGAAGGAGCTGCTCAAGTACGGGCTCCAGGGGCCTCAGGTGGTCTCTACTTTGGTGGGGTACCCACAAACTTTCATGTGACTGGACTAGCTGGTTCTTCCACACCTTTGATAGGCACCATTAAGGATGCTATCTTTAATGATCAGTAAGTATTCCATCAAATTAGATTAAGAACAAGGGAGTAAATGGTATATTAATAAACACAGGAAATTAGTTTAAAAAAGATATACAAAACTTTCTATAATTTAACCAGTTTTGTCCATTTGAAAAATATTATAGCCAACATACAAAGAATGAGTAAATGCTTAGAATGGTACTGTTAAATTTAATCTAGTATTGTATCATACATATAGAAAGGATTGCCAAAAAAAATACTTATTCATAAATAAAAATTAACAATTAAATGCGAATAATCATTATATTATAAAGATGTAAACTTGTGAGGTAAAATAATAATGCATCTTAGGATTATTATCCTCTCCAAGAGGATCATAAAAATAATTAAGAGCTGAATGTGGAATCCATTCTGTCATACCAAAATTCAGTTTAACATTTTAATATTTTAATATACAAATTAAATAACAATTAAACGCAGTGTGCACACATGCATGCACATATAGAGGCCTGAATATTTTCTTCCCAAATTTCTTTTCCCAATTATCTTTTTTTATTCATTTGACAGCCCCTGGATATTGACATTTTTTTGAAGGTGTGGATTATTCCTCTATGTTTCCATTTAATTAAATTGTCTTTCTAAAAGCTTTAAATTAAGTTTAACAGTTTAATATACAAATTAAAAAACAATTAAACAAAAACAATACACACACACAGATATATGTTGCTCTTGGACATAATACCATTGTATTTTAAGCTGAAATTTATGCAATTGATAACTTTATTAGGGAGAATCTGGAATCTGAAAGGGCCTGAAAAGAAAGCAACACTAAAAGCAATGACAAGTTATCAATAACATCTAAATCAGTCTGGAGTGCATAATAAACTTTATGCAATAGAAAACATAACAAGCTTAAATTTGGGTTAGATGCCTGGACTTAAGGGGATTTTAGGCAGTGAAAAAACAGGTATCCTGGCAAGAAAGGGATGTGCTCAACAATGAACATGACCAGAACCAGATTTTAGCACATACTTAAACTCTGTTCAAAGAACTATTATTATTGAATGGATTAATAATAACCACCAACAGTGATGGGTTAAAACAAAGAGAAGTACACACAGTAAGAGAAGGATGAGTAATGTATCCTCATCAATGTATCATCCTGATTGAAGATGTACTTAATCAACATATCTGATATAAACCTGATAACCAGACTCTAGATGGAACATTATAGATCTTTGAACATATATATAAGGTTCATTGAGAAGAGAAAAATACATAGACATGACAAAGAGGAGCAAGAAGGCAATGCTTGGGTGAGAACAGGAGTATGGAGACTAAAAGTTTTAATAATGGGTATCCCTCACAATGTCTTATATGTGGTGGAATTGAGAATTTGGAAAACATAATATTTAAATACAAAGGACTGAAATATGGAGAAAAGAATAATTCTTGCAACTGGAAAGCACTTTTTTGCAGTCATAATTATCGAAAACACCTCCTCCACTACTTCATCGCACTCTTGGGTCTTGAGACATTTACACCCATTTCCTTTACCAGTGCATTTGGTAAATATTCTACCAGCATTCCTCTAAGCACTTTCATATTTATCACTTCACTTTTTATTGCTATGTCGTACACCATAACCTAATTTTTTTCCTTCTTGTTGTTTCCTTCTTCTTTATCTTCTTTAGGTTTCTTTATGTGCTTATTTATTATCTTGTATTTTGATCTAAATATGTTTAGAGTTTTGATAGGCCTTTAACTTCTGCATTAGGTTGGTCCTCTTGCTCTTGGCTACTAATACCTTAAAATGATTTGAGGTGGCAATGCTTTGTGTGTTGGCACATTTCTTAGTTTGTGTACTTTTTATCTCTGTAGAGTACAATGTTTCTTCATTTTGAGTTTGTATATTAGTTTTGAGTTCCTGATTTTCTTGTTTCAGCATTCTTATTTCTTCAGCAGCTTTTTTTTAGATCGTTGTGTAACACCTCAATCACCTGTATAGCATTACTTCTTCTTCTCAGTACTTTTTTTATTTCTCAGCTTCTATATTTAGGCAACTTTCTTCTTCATATTCTGCATGATATAATTCACTAACAATTAATCTGTCACTAATCTTTTCCATATTTTTTGTATTTTTTTTTTTTTTGCACACTGCTTCTCATCACTACTGATGTAGTATATACATGTTTATACATGGTAGGGGTAGTATCAACATCCCTTTGAAAATTGTCTTACTTACTGAACATGGTGCTTGTTTTATCATTTTTATTATCTTTTTTTTGTATTTTGAGCAGCTGCATACTTTTAAAAGAAGACCCCTATGCTATAATGACATAAGAGAGCAGCAAATGGACATACCCAAAATACAAATAAACCTCTGAAGAATTTTGGCATTTATCAAATTAAATGTGATAATTGTGATAAATCTTATTCAGAAATGATCAAGAGAACTTGAATGTCAGTTTGAAAGAGCATAAAAGAAATATTGTTTAAACATAGTGACAAATCAGCAGTAGCATACCATGTTTGGACAAACAATTACAATATTGGAAATGAAATGAAATTGTTAAAACCATTGACACTTCTCTAGAACTCATCATTTGGGATAAGATCTTTATTTCAAAACATTTCAAAAGTTTGTTAAATTTTGAAATCCTGCCAGTTAGCAATGCTATAAAGTTTACCACCACATTGTAGCAGTTAGATGCTCATACTGAGAAAAGAGAAAGAATATATAATAACTATCAATTGCTACCATGCTGAGGTTGGAGGTGAATGTTCCAAATTCTGTTTCAATATCTGTTTTGTTAAGTTATTGATTTGTTCCAGAAAGCTTGAGTAAAACTAAACTAAAAAATGTTTGTTTTGTTAATAAGTACACAATTCAATATTTCCGTTAAGATTTTAACACAAATTTAAAGTCTTTTCTTACTTCTGTCACTCTGTCACTATAGGCTTCCTTTTTAGTTGTCTTTTTAGTTAAAATACCAATATAGTTAGTGTATTTATGAGTACCTAAAGTACATGTAGAAGCTCCTGTATATGCTTACTACAACACACTTTCTTTTCATTGACATCTTAAACACAAATAAACCACACTGATAAACACCAATTGTAAAATAACACTACATTGTTCAAGCAGTTAGCATGTTTATATTGGTACAATGTTTCTTGGAATTTGAGATAGGGGATTTCAATTAGTGCAGTTGGATTAAGAGACTTTTACTGCATTGAAGTGTCCTTTATTGTAAATATGATCAAAGTAAAATTATATATCAGATAAAATATGCATATTTATTAGTAATATAGTTTCTTTAATTCTTTCCTGCAAAGAACATTTGAGTAAAGTACCAATCTGAAGTTTCATGCTTGTTCATTTTATATTTGCAGTTGCACTCATTACAATAAATTCATGCAATGAAAATGCTTTGTCACAGGTTGCTGGACTTTGACCATCCAATATCATTTAGACATGTGGGAATAGGACGTCTTGATCCCATTAATGTGGGAAAAACCCCATCATTAAGTGCAGCAACTCCCTCTGTTCTTCCACAACCCTCTGAAGTTAATGGAAATTCAGAAGGCCCACATGAGTGCCATAAAGGTAACAGCTATTCATTAGAACCTGGTGCAGCTAAATTTGGAGATTCTCCCCACAGCCATGTAATAATACGCCGGAGGTCACCTGTATTGCCAAAGGGAGACTTCACAGTTGAACTGGATTTCCGAACATTTTATCCCAATGGGCTTCTCTTCATTGTACCAGTAAGTATTTTTTTACTCTTTTGTTCTTCACTTAGATGGTATAACAATATCAGCACATTTTTAGAGTATGATATTTGATTTAAGGAAAATTGGGAGCTTCGTAATCTACTTAATATTATGCATATTTGGCTTTATATAGCAAATGAAACAGTGGTTTTAATTTTAATCCAATTTTATTCTTAAACATTTTACAGCTTTTAGTGGCTGAATAATATACCTTCGATCATGCAAGACTACAGATATTTCCGTTATTAGAAAGTTGTAAAGAAAGTTAGAAATTAATACAACAATATTTTTCTATAAAATAATGTTCATATCATTTGGGATATGAAACAATTATTTTGGATTGAAAGTTAGAAATTATTAGTACTGGGATATTTTTCTATGAAACAATTTTCATATCATTTCATGAAATTTGCAGAGTAAGTTTTTATAATGCCAACAATTCAGCAAACCTTATCAATTGCTGCTAATCATGTTTCTGGATATAATTTTAGAAACGGCTGTTTTATGAAATTATAGTATTTGGAAGAGCAGAAAATATTAAAAGATTATAAGCAAACAAAGGAAATCTTAAAAGATGAAGCCTCTGATGAACTTCTAGTGCTGCAGTTGTACCATTCATAAATTACTTTAAATGCTATACAATATACAAATTGTATCCAAAAAATACCTTCAAGAGCTTATACCTTTATCATTCTACCATATTAAATAATTTCCATTCCCTTATTTATGTTCCATTACTTGCATCAACATATGTTCTATTTCAGCTTCAGAACATATCTGAACATGTAAACATAGTGGCAGCTTCACTCATAAACAGGCAGATTTCTCTACATTTTTATTACTTTCTCTATATGTACTATGTACATAGTGTATAGAGAAGGTATTGCATTCCACCCAAAAATTGCATACCGAGATTTCACTGGAAGTACATGTTTTGGGTCCCCCTGAATCCAAAAAAAAGCATTTTTAGAAAAAGGTCCATGTGTGGGCACGTGTTTGGTATTTAACTACCCTTTACATGGAACTTTTTTTAGAAAATTTTTATTTTCTCAAAAATGGCTCTAACGATTTTGATTAAAATATTGTATACTAAAGATATTTACCTGACAAATAAAATGTATACCTTAAATTTCCTGGGAATAACCTCTAAAGGCTACTTTATTTTGGATGAATTTTACAAAATTTTGCATAACTGCTAAACCATAAGAGATGGACAAAAACTTACCATAAAAAAAATGTAAACGTTAAAACACACAATTTACATTATATACATTTTCTGTGGAGTTGATGGTTTTTGAGATATTCCCTGTTTTTGATTTCAGCTTTAATAAATTTATGCTTTTCTCATACAAGAATTTGTCAACTCCTGTCCATACAAACAAAGGAACTTCAGTCACATAGCAACCAGCTTTTGACTATCACTTAAACCTATGGTACTCCCTTATTTTGCTTCTACTTACAAGGAAGCAAGTAATAAGACTATTTCTGATAATTTTTTCTTGATTAGAATAAAGTAAATAAGAAGCATAGACCTTTTAACAATAATCTGTTGCAGAGATGTAGAAAAAGTCATGTGAATGGAACACATCTGATTTTTTTTATGATGTCTCTTCTTTATTTCATTTACAGTTTTGAAAACATTATTACAACTATCTTTTCAGGGCTGTTAATAATGCTAGAAATAGAAATAGCCTTTCTTGTACTTCTTGTGGATTCAGAATTTATTATTTTGCATGATAACTGTATAAATGACAATAAAAGATACAAAATAATGATGTGTTGTTAAAATTCTTAGCTTTCAGACTGTTATAAAATAATTAATGTAAAAAGCATACCTAATGCTTTGCTGATCCTGGACCAGAATCTTCATTGCAATACCTAGAGGCAATACATGAGCAAGATGATTTCAGAATATTATTGCCTAATCAGCCTCCCTCCCGTTTTCAAGAAAGCAATGAGAACCAAACATATATTACGTATCAAGTTTCATAGCAATTCCTTTAATAATTCATGAATGAAAAGTCAGTAAACAATACACCCATACACAAAATCTAAAAAATTGATGTGTTATATTCACATGACTTTCTCTACCTGTTCTGCAAACAAATTATTCTTACAAAAGATTATTCTTCTATCAACATTATCCTAAAGAACATAAACATTAACACAATTGGTATTATTACTTAGTTCCTTATAAGTTAAAGGGAAATAAGGGAATATACCAAGCTAAAGCGATAGTCAAAATTTTAAAAGCCAACTGTATGTGAACAATTGAAGTTCGGTTCACTTTGCATTTCCAGAAAAACAGAAGAGAGATGAAATGAAACATGACCCCATTTGAGAATATGCATAGTTTAAAATTGAAACCAACAACATGGAATATCTTAAAAATCGTCAGCTCTGGAACAAAAATGTATATAACATAAATTGTATGTTTTAACAAGATCTACATTTTTTGTGCAGGTAGTTTTTGTGTATCTCTTACGGTTTACCAGATATGCAAAACTCATCCAAAACAAAGAGGTCTTCAGAGGCTATTCCAGAAAATTCAAGATATACATTATGTTTATCATGTAAATATCTTTAATATACAGTATTTTAATCAAAATCGTAAGTCATTTTTGAGAAAAGCAAAATTTTGAAAAATGTTTGCATGTAAAGGGTAGTTTGGGGTGGGGGAGATTTTCCTGAAAATCATGATGTTGTATCCTTGGAAGATAGCAGACTTAAATACCAAGTTTGGTATTTAACAGTGTTTTAGTTTTGAGCTATGCTGCACACACACACACACACACACACACACACACACACACACACACACACACACACACGCACGCACGCGCGCACACTGACCTTTTTCCAAAAATGATTTTGGACTTAGGGGACCCCAAAATATATATTTTCAGTGAAATCTTGGTATCAAATTTTTGGGTGGAATGCAATACTTCCGCTATACACTATATGCATAGTACGTGTAAAAGATTGCATAATACACATCAGCTGTATATCCAAGGTTTAAAATAATCAAATTTTGGTTAAAATTAAATTAAATTGTGTTTTATTTATGCTGCTCCTTAATTACAATGGTTCTCAGTGTCTCATTCTATATTGAACATGAAAGACCACTCAGAGGTCTCTGTATCAGGCTTGAGGTTCTTTTATGTGCCATAAATTTATGACACAGGACCAACAACTTTATTTCCCCTCTGAAGGAAGCCATACTAAAGATTTTTATACCCAAAAAAATTCATTACCCTCTGCTGGGTTTAAACCTGCAACCTTGGGAACCAGAGGCTAGCATAATGTTGTGTGTTTTAGTGCATGTATAAAAATCTCACAATATGAATAATACTGAACTGTATTATCTCTTCTGAAGTACTTGGCCATATATGACACACTATTGTTATTGAACACAATGTTATTATCCTCATTGTTGTTATTGACCGTTTTTTTTAATTTTCAGGGTTTTAAAGGAAAGCAATTCCATTACATTCTACTCCAACTTCGAAATAAACACCTTCTGCTAACAATTTATTGGGGACAAAGGAAAAAAGGAAATACAGGATCTCGCAAGGTGGAATTAGAAGCACCACAAGACCTCAATGATGGCAATTGGCATCGTGTGCTAGTAGCTCGAGAGAGCAATAAGGTTGTAATGGTTGTCGATGTGCCAGGCAAGAAGAGACTACGGAAGCGTTATCCTAAGAAGCTCTTCATTGGCAATACAATGTATGTGGGCGGCCTACCTGAAGAAGATGGAACCACTTTATCAGAAAAGGTACACATACTCTACAGTAAGACAAAAATGATTAGGTTTTCGTTTGCGCCTTCTATTCAGGATATTAGTTTGTACTCTAATGCTGTCAATATATCATCATATCATACTTTATTCACCGTTTAGATATTGTACAAAGATATGGGCTTCGTCAAAGCTTATAAAACTAAAAACTTACAAACTAAATTACATACATAAAAGGTACATTTTACATAAGACAAATTTTTAAGAAGCGCAGTCAAGATAAATTGTAATTTAAATATTCTTCCATTGAATAAAAACAGCCTTCCATTAAAAATGTTTTTAGGGCCAATTTGTACCTGTTTTCCAAAGCTATACTTTTAATGTTATCTGGCAATTTTTTGTATAGTAATACTGTACAAAACTATGTGAAAATAAGGTTGTATTGTGGTTTATAATATGCAGATCTGCTTTACCTCTTGTATTGTGAGTGTGTTCTTGTGAATTTGTTTTGAATTAAGAGATTCAAGATCTTATCTGAACTAAGAGTTCATAGATATATTCACAGGGGAATGGAAATATTTTTAAAATTTTATAATATGGTTTACAACTGGTGGAAGATGAGATATCTACAATAGAGCATATCACTCTTTTCTGCAATCTAAATATTTTTATTTCATCTTTTGCATTACCCCAGCTTAGTATTCCATAGGTCATTACAGAAAGAAAGTAAGTAAAATATATAATTCTCAACACACTTGTATATACAGATTCTCTCATATATTTAATAAAGAATGTAATTTTACAAGGCTTTAAGTTAAATAAATTAATATTCATCAAAGTTATAAATAAATAAATTCATATTTAAGTTTTAGCATGTACTTACATTAATTTATTCCATTTTGTGCTGTTCAGAGACCTTTTTGCTTCTTCCACACCAATGCAGAAGCAACAATAATGTACTCTTTTACTGCTAGAAAGTGATAGTTCACTCATCAGATCGCATTATTACAATTTTAAAAACTGAAATGAAAAGAGAATATAACATTGACTCCTACAAGCTTTCTAAACAATAAATGTTATTTTTAATAAAACAGAAGTATTAAGTTATGATATGCTAGCTACATAAATCTGTCATTATTTGCAATAGAATTTGGTACAGTATTTATTGATTAATGAAGGTACTTTGAGTTACTCCTTGTGTTTGATACTTCTTCAGAGGTATGCAAAGGTAGTTAAATGAGAGAATTCTGCATTTATTTGAAAAGTATTGCCATCTGTACCATGTTTAATTTATTATGTTGTTGATATAATCACATTAGAACTTCCTGACAATATTTTTGGAAATATGTAAATCATTTAAACTATTATACACAGTCTTTTTATATAAAATACCTATTAAATAATGAGGTGAAATAAAATACAGCATAATCCCCTTTTTTTTAAAACACTTTTCTGAGTTTTAGCAAATAATCAATGTTATAATTGAAGAGAAAATGTAAATTCAGGAAAAAAGGATATTTTAATTATGTGACATTCCAGTATGAATAAACAGAACCAACAGTGTTTAATAGTTACTAAAAACACCAACTCAAGTGTAATATAAATATAAAATAGCATACTTTATTAAAGAGAACTCCACATTAGTATAAAACACTGCAGGACATACATTGTAACTAAAGAATTTGTAGTTGAATGTAAAACTCAGAATACATGAAGCATATTTTATCAACATGCACAATTGCACATAAGACTGTAAGCACAATGCTGGAAAGTAAATCAAATGAAGGCTTCTTATTGCTGTTGACAAATCATATCTTTTACATGTCATGTGTAAACATAAGGTCACAGAATTTATGAATAATTCCAGTCACCAAAACATATACTTCCAATGCATGCAATGCTGCCAAGTAAACAGAGTTAATTTGTATCAATGATTATTGTTACTATGTTTATCCCTTCACAGTTTCATATATAATGCAATGTTACATAATAAATATATAAAAATCAAAGGTATCATTAAAAATTATGTAAATATTGGGAATACATTTATTCCAGAAACATAGAAGCAGAGTTCTATTACATATATGTAAACTGAAACATCAATAGAAACATTTGTTGAGTGTAATTATTAAGTATTAAATATATTAATGAAATGATGCATATAAAATGTTATAAATCACTATATATGATAGCCTTAAGAGCATTTACATTTTAGTTTCTATCCTTAATTTTAATTTAATTTATTTAATTTGCAGTTCATAAAACCAGAAGGACTAAAAGGTTGCCTCAGAGGTCTTGCTATCAACCAACAGAGCCAAAATTTAGTAGGGCATCGTGTGGGCCAATGCTTCCCTCTAGTAGAGCAAGCATCATATTTTCCTGGTGATGCTTATGCTGTATACAGTGAGTATAAAGTTTTTTGCAATATAACAAATAAATCCTTACGTTTTTGTAATTTAATACTTACGCAGGAAATTGATACTTAGTCACTTATACATAAAAAGCTATAACAGGAAAAGGTTTTAAATTAATTGTAGAATAGATAAGAGTTGATATTTGTAAACTGTTACTCAGATATAAAATTCTGGAATATTTATTGCATAAAAGACGTATGAAACTCTACTATATCATTAGTATTAAATAGCTGAAATGACATTTAAGATGAATGATCACTTCCAATGAAGTTTCAAAAAATAGGAACACTGGAAATAAAACAAGACTCATGTTCAAAATAATTGTAATATAAAGGATGTAAGATCACATAAATTTCTGGGGCTATATATGGACAATAATATGACATGGAGTAATCATAGTGACTATCTATGTAACAAAATTAGCAAATTGTTATATCTAATTAGACATTTCAAGCCAATTGGTGACACCAACTTCCTAAAAATAATCTACTATGGGGTGATACATTGATATCTCTCGTATGGAATTGAAATATGGGGATATTGTCCAAGGGTTCATCTGGACAGAGCATTTATCCTACAGAAAAGATGTATTAGAGTAATTTTTAACTTAAAAAATACTGATTCATGTGTAGATATTTTCAAATAAAATAAAATGTTCGCATTATATTCACTATATGTATATAAAGCTATTATTTTTGCTGTAAATAAGCTAAATTTGAAGATTTCTGATGTTCATGACTGCAATACCAGACACAATAATGACTATTTCAGAAAACGTGCTTCTAAAAAATCTAGTGATAAAGATGTTTTTGTAATGGGTCAAATTTTATTTAATAGATTGCCAGCAGCAATTAAAACACTAAATGGTACTACACAGTTTCAAAACAAGCTAAAATACTTCTTAATTGATAAATGTTTGTATAAAGTTAATAATCTGTAAAAATCCCTTAGTTGTTATGTGCATATATGAATATGTTTAATTTTATATACTGTATTTTCTATGATTTTAACTGTATGTTTTTTAACAATGTCAGAAGCTTGTAAAAATGCATTGACAGCTAATAAAGAATAGAATAGAATAAGTTGCTGTAAGACTCCATTATTACTGTATTAATTCAATACATCTAGTTACACTGATATATTTCTTATATTAGTGAACTTTAAAAAAGTGTAATGAAATAAGTTGCAATTTTTTGACACAAGGAGATGAATCTACTGTCCTACTGTGCCTAATATCCTAGTACTTGAAAATATTAACTCATTGTAAGTTGTTTCTTGAATTAAAAGATATAACGTATATCCTGAATTATATCTTGGTTCAGTAGACAAAGAATATAGGTATTAAATATTATACTAATAAATTATCACTACACTGAGAAACAAAATGTTCTGTTTTCATCTTTTTCTGGCCCTCTGAAGCATTAGTTTTATGTTTTACAGCTTCAGAACACGACATAAATTTTTATTTTTGAATTCTCAGCAATAGTTGAATCAGATATTTAGTTTAGAACCCAGAGAAAAAAGAGCATATAAACAGAAAAGAGGAAGAAGGTTAACAAAAAAAGAATGAAATTTGAGAAAACATTACAAGCATGATGAAAAAGGCAGTTTGCTGTAAGGGAGAATTAAGGCTGATTCACAACAACCAGAATGAGAACAACAAAGCTGAAATACATGTGTTTAATTGTTGCATTCAAAATTTATGAAAAGTTTTCCCAGGCCCTGGGAACATGGAAGAAAGCTTAGTTAAGCTTTAATATTCCCATTCCCTGGCACACTATATTAAATCCATATTGTGGTTATTAGAATTTTCACTGTAGAAATTATTTTAATCATCGTAATCTTCATTCACCATTAAGCTTACAAGAAGCAATTAGGTTTCATCAGTTCAAATGTATGTACAGGTAGATTGTTTACAAATTTACTTAAGTTATATGTGCTTATTTACATGGCTTCTAATTCATAAAATCACAACAGGTTATCAATTAACAAATAGGTTAACAAGTAATTATACAGACTTATGGCTTGAGAGTTCAACATAGCTTATAAATAATAGTGATAGTCTAATTAATAATATATTTATATAAATTCCATAGCATATTACGATCTGGGTATTCTTGTCCAGTAAATGATATAAAACATTTCCCCAGCTTACTCTAGTCACAATTATTTTGAACTTTAATGCTGGCTAACCCACATTATCTTGGCTGAAAAATATCACTTAAAAACAAATGAAATCCCAAATGCACAAAATCAACTTTCCACTTTGAGATTGATAAGATTATCAATATGTATTCCCATTGTCATTACAGGGCTATTGTGAACTATCTTGTTTTTGTTTTGGTTATCATTCTTGGGTTAATGTTATGATCAATCTAGCACTTAGCCTTTCCTAGGAAACTGCATTTTCATGAAATCCCAAATGTACAAAATTGATTTTCCACTTTGAGATTGTTAAGATTATCAATACGTTTTCTCATTATCATTACAGTTTTGGTTATCATTCTTGAGTTAATGTTATGATCAATCTAGCACTTAAGCTTCCTAGGAACATGCATCATCATCTATCATATAGATTACCTTTCCTTTAATCAACTATATCTGTGGGCAACCTCAGAGTGGTGAGGGAGTCAGTAGGTCAAAATGCCCACCCACGTGTAGGCCGTGCGTGGAGACCCGTGTCGGTGAAAAGGAATATCCTGGTTAGTTGAGGGTTGCGTACCTGAGCCTGGGCTTCTGTCTTTCAGTAACTGGGGAGGGTGCGCAGCCTAATACACCACTTTGGTTTCTGATTTGCCTAAACGGGAGGCTAGGGACTAACCCACCCCTAGTCAATCGGCCAGGACTAGGTATTACACCGAACTCCAGGGTGGGTGGGACGGCGAGCCTGCTATATCCCCTGTGTAGCCCTGTCACCCCAGTGGGGTGACCCCTTGTTGGGCTCCGTGGTGGGTGGGGAGCACTGGGGGATGAATTTACACTTTTTTTTTTCTATGGAAAAACATAAACCAAAGTCTAATATGCGTGGAAAAGAAGTAGTCGAGCCTCAAGGTCCTCGCTACTTAGTTATATCTAGGACAGAGGAAGGAAAGAAGTTTTCGTCTGTTAGCCCTTTCGCTTTCCAAAAGGGATTAGACAACATCGCTGGCCCAGTTAATTCTTGTGTTAGAGCTCAAAATGGTTCCCTTCTGGTTGAGGCAATTTCAGCCTCCCAGGCAGCAAAAATTCTTCGAGCTAAAATGTTAGGCAGCTACCCAGTTAAGGTTGAAAAGCACAAGACTTTGAGCTCCTCGCGTGGCGTTATCACCACCCGCGCATTGGACGGTATGTCCAATGAGGAGCTTCAGGAAGATCTGGCAGACCAAGGCGTATCATCCGTCTATAGAGTTCAACGGAGAGTAAATGGTGAATTCGTGCCCACCCGTACCCTGTTCCTTACCTTTGACCGGGTAGATCTCCCTCAAAGAATTAAGGCAGGGTACGAAGCTATCGAGGTTAGGCCCTACATTCCGAACCCCTTACGCTGTTACAAGTGCCAGCGATTTGGTCATACGAGAGAATTTTGTACTGGTAATTCCACCTGTGCTATCTGTGGTGACGCTTCGCACGATGGGGATTGCGGCATCCCTCCAACTTGTGTGAACTGCAGCGGGGAACACCCATCTTGTTCCCGAGATTGCCCCCGTTTTGCTGAGGAGAGAGCGATCCAGGAGATACGGGTGAAGGAGAAGGTGTCTTTCTCCGAAGCCCGTAAGCTCCTGCGTATCCGACAACCCTCTGTCCCGCGTTCCGGTTCTTATAGCTCTGTTGCAGCTAAACCGGTGCCGAGGCGGGAGATCGCAACACAGACCTGCGATATCAACGGGGCCACTATTGCCGAAAGAATTATCGTTGCCAGGACTAGTACGAAGACCTCTACAGCTGCGTCAGTGTCGGCATCACCATCTGCCAAATCCGCCAACGTAAAGCATACTCCAGGAAAATTGTCCGCCCAACCGTCCACACCAGGCAATAAGACCGGTAAAACCGTAGGGTATTCTGCACCACAGAAAACTTTCAAGACCAGCTATGTTAGGACTGATTTCCTTAAAGAGCGTGTTTCGCCTGCACCCAAAACATCCAAGGGGGTAAACCTCCACGTTACTCTCCTCGTGGATCCTCCTCGGAGGAATCTTCTGGGAGGAGCTCCGATCGGCGACGTCCATCTTCGCCGATCAATACCTCAAATAGGTTCGAGATCCTCGAACCGAGGTTCTCTATTGGTAAGGGCTCCTCTCCTGTGGAGGAAATGGAACAGGACGATCCTGCCTCGGCTGCCAAACGGACAGTCCGTAAGCGGCAGGATCGTGCTCCTGAAAAAAGTGTTAGTCCGACGGCTAAAAAGAACAAACTAAACCGACCAGCACCGCCCAGTATGCAAAAACGTCTATCTATTTAGAACTTATCCCATATTATAGACCATGGCTATCCTACAGTGGAACATACGAGGCATTCGACCACATCGAGCAGAGCTTGAACTGTTACTCCACGCGTATCAACCTCTAGTCGTCTGCCTACAAGAGACAAAGCTCCGTCCACAAGACAATGTTACCTTCAGGCACTATTCTTCTCTTCGGTTTGATTTCAATCCGACAAGAAGGTTTTCCCGCACACGGGGGTACTATGATGCTCATCAGAAATGATATTTATGCTGATTCCGTCTCCTTACAGTCTGACCTCCAGTCAGTTGCTGTAAAGGTCACACTGCCATCTGCCAGATTTACTATTTGTAGTATCTACTTGCCTCCCTCTAATGACCTCTCGCGCACCGAGTTGGAAGACCTCGTTTCCCAGCTACCAACGCCATTTGTGTTGGTGGGGGACGTGAATGCCCACCATCCACTCTGGGGCTCTCCTCGGGTTTGTGCGAGAGGCCAGCTGATTGCCGACTTCTTGGACACTAAGAATCTTGTTCTCCTGAACACCGGAGAGCCAACCTTTCTTTCTGACGCCTTTCACAGTTTTTCACACCTTGACATAGCGATTTGTTCACCACAGTTAGCGGTCTCATTATCCTGGAATATCATCTCTGATTTGCACTCTAGTGACCACTTTCCCTGTCTTATTAGTCTCTTGACACACGCTGCCTGTTCCACTCGCTTACCTAGATTTCGCTTAGATCACGCCAACTGGGACCTGTATTCCCGCTTGGCTAACTTCAACAACGATGAGCACGACTCCGTGAACTATTTAGTCGACCATCTCGCCGAGACAATCCATTCCGCGTTCGACTGCCAAAACCCGTCGCTTTCCAGTACCCTAGTGGACTGATGACTGCCGGAATGCAATTCGTGCTCGCAGACGAGCTCTCAGGTTCTTCCAACGTCGCCCTACACTAGATAATCTAATACAATATAAAAAGCTGCGTGCGAAATTTAGACACATTATTAGGGATAGCAAGAAGACATTCTGGAGTAATTTTGTAGAATCTTTTAACCGACATACACCTTCCTCTGTCGTATAGGATAAGTTACGGCGTGTGGCCGGAAAATCGACTGAAATGCCTATCGCCGGTCTCAAAACACCTGCCGGTGATGATGTTGAAACGTTTAAAGTGGCGAACACCTTAGGCAGAGCATTCGCTCAATTGTCTAGCTCAGACAATTATTCCCCTGACTTTGTTACAGCTAAGACTAAGTGGAATCTCAAGGACTCTCCTTTCGTTCTGGGAACCTTGAAGCCTATAACCGTCTTTTCACCATGGTAGAGCTAGACAATGCACTTACGTCTTCGCGACACTCTGCCCCAGGACCAGATGGTATCCACGTTCAAATGCTGCAACATCTCTCTCCTGACGGTAAGGTTTTCCTACTCGAGGTCTATAACCGTGTCTGGGTTGAAGCCACTTTTCCAGACAAATGGCGGGAGGCCACCATCATACCCATTCTTAAACCTGGAAAGGACCGCCGTCTTCCTACCAGTTACCGTCCAATTTCCCTCACCAGTTGCATATGCAAGGTGATGGAACGCATGCTCAATGGACGGTTGGTGTGGTGGTTGGAATCCCACAACCTTCTGACGAACATCCAGTGTGGCTTTAGACGACGACGTTCAACAACTGACCACCTTGTCTCTTTGTCAACTCAGATTATGAACGGGTTTCTTAAGAACAGCCCCACAGTTGGGATATTTTTTGACCTCGAGAAGGCCTACGACACGTGTTGGTGGGCGGGAATATTGCGTTCTCTCCACAACTGGAACATACGTGGACGCCTACCGTTGGTCATTCAGGAGTTTATGCGGGACCGCTCGGTTTTTTCTAACCATTTTATTCAAGAGAACGGAGTGCCGGAGGGCTCGGTACTCAGCGTGACGCTATTTGCTATTGCGATAAATTCCATATCACTATGTGTGCCTCCAGGTGTCTCTTCCTGTTTATTCGTGGACGACTTTGCCATCTTCTGTACTTCTCAGCGTACACCGTTTCTGGAACGCCGTCTCCAGCGGTGTTTGGACAATCTCTATGCTTGGAGCTCGAAACACGATTTTCGTTTCTCCGCTGAGAAGACAGTCTGCGTTAACTTCTGGCGCCGTAGGTGGCAAATGCCGCCGTCTCTTCGACTCGGGCCAGATTTACTTCCTTTCGCAGATGAGGCGAGATTCCTTGGTTTGATCTTCGATCGGAAACTTTGTTGGGCACCACATATAGCACAGCTTAAAGCACGATGTGACCGTTCTCTAAATCTTTTACGGATACTAAGTGGCAAATTTTGGGGTGCGGATCGGACGGCATTGCTCCGTCTTTATCGTGCTGTGATTCGTTCGAAGTTGGACTATGGCAGCATTGTGTATTCCTCAGCCCGACCTTCAGTGCTCAGAAGGTTAGACACTGTCCTTAATCAGGGCATCCGTGTGGCCGTTTGAGCTTTTCCAACGAGCAGAGTTGTTAGCCTCGACGCAGAATCGGGAGAACCTCCTCTGCGATGTCGGCGTGATGTCCTGCTTGCTAATTATGGCTGTGGGCTGAAGTGTATGCCTGGGCATCCAACTTATCACGCGTTTTTCTCCCCTGAGCTGCACGAGCGATACTGCCTCCGCTCTCTGAGCCCCAGGCCAGCAGGTTTTCGTTTCCGTGAGCTTCTACGCCAGCACCATGTTGACATTCCTCGGCTGTTATCCAAGGGAGAGAGTATATACCCCGCCTTGGTTACGCGCTACCTCCTACGTCGATCTCGGGATGACGCTTTACAGGAAATCTGTTACACCTCTTGATAGTATTCGTCGTTGTTTTTTAGAATTTTTATCCAAATACAGTGGCCGTACTTTTATCTATACCGATGGTAGTAAGAGTCCCGGCGGTGTTGGATGTGCCTTTGTCACTGGCACCGCAACTTCTACTTACGGTTTGCCTAGTGGCACATCTATATATTCTGCCGAGCTATATGCTATTTATCAAGCCCTTCTGTATATTCGGCGTCGAAAATTAGGTGACTGCCTTATTCTTAGTGATTCCCTTAGTGCCCTTCAGAGCATTCGTGAGCTGTACAATTGCCATCCTTTGGTGCAGCGCATCCAGGACGTTCTCCACATTTTGCACGCTTCTGGTTTTAATGTGGAGTGCACCTGGGTTCCTGGACATGTTGGCTTGCCAGGGAATGACACGGCGGATTTGGCAGCGAAATCGGCAGCCACAGCGCCCAGTGTTACAATTACCCATTCTACAGCAGAAGATTTTATAGTGGCTGTACGGAGAGCCGATTTTTCGACTTGGCATGCGGAGTGGTTGGCTCTCCATGGTAATAAGCTGTGAGAGGTGAAGGACTTCCCTGTCAACTGGGTAACCTCCTCTCGTTCATTCCGCCGGGAGGAGGTAGTACTAGCTCGGCTAAGAATTGGCCACTGTATTTTTACTCACAGTTACCTTTTTAAACGTGAACCTGCTCCTGTCTGTGCGCTCTGTGGGGAGGCACAGACAGTTCGTCATGTGTTGCTGGAGTGTGGTCACCTGGCACACATTCGGTCATCTATGGGCATGCCGGCCTCTCTTGCTGAGGTCCTGGCAGATGACCCAAGAGCAGTGGACAGGATTTTTAAATTTTTAGCAAAAGTTTCTTTTACCTTGAAGTTTTAGTGTGATAGCAGTTTTTTTTTTAACTCTTTTGGTTTTAATGTGTTGGTTTTAGATGGAGTTTTATATCCAGCTCTGGTTAGAGAGCTGGACAGTTCTGTTCCTTCTGTTTCAACTCTTTTAGCTCTTTTACTTCTGTGTACTTTTTTGCCATGGCATTTTCTTAGTCTATTGCCAAGTTTTAATCATAAGGGCGCTAATGACCTCGGCAGTTGAGCGCCCTTAAACACCATTATCATCATCTTTAATCAACTATGGGTATCAACCTAAACATTTGCAGACTAAAATAAAGTTTACAGTATGTTTAGGTTTAATAATGTTTATTCGCTAAAAAATACACTTGTCCATATCATACCTCAGCTATCTTAACATTTCTTTGTTTCAGAACAAGAATTTACTGTTGGTTCATTACTTGAGTTACAATTGGAATTTCGCACATCAGAACACACTGGAGTTCTTTTAAGTGTGTCAGAGCCTGAAGGTTATCCAGCTTTATCCTTAGAGGTCAACAATGGCAAGGTAATGCATGATTATTTTGTAACATTGATGTCTATATCCAATGTGATAGTCACTGTTTATTTGTGCAAACCAGAAACCTGCATATTATAGGCCCTATGTTCACTTTATTCTGCGTGACTGAATTGAGTGATATTACTTACCTATCTTTGCAATTCCAAATTATAAACATTGCATTAACTTTTCTGTTACACTGTGCCCCAAAATTAGACAAATTTTATCACTTTTAAGGTACTTCTAGTTCAGAAATCCAAGGGCTATGTATTTCATTTCAGTGTAATAAGATTAGTTATTATTTTGATGATTTTACAAAAAAGGTTGGGGTAAATGGTACATGAAAATTAATACATTTTCTTACTCCTTAAGGTATATGCATATCAATGTGTTCCATTCTCAATGAAACATATTGATTAAATATAATTTTAAATTATTAATTTGAAAACGAATTTAAACGTTTAATTGGAAAAAAAAAAATTAATAAAGGATCTACATGTATTTTAATTTCTGTTTTCTCGATTATTATATGTCATGGAAACAGTGATAAAAAAGAAAGGTAATGTTAGTCAAGGGAAATTTGATAAACAGAGCATCCGAAACATGTCCTTAATTTTAAAGTGTAAGTGATGCAAAAGTTTTACAATCAACTCAAATAATACTTATATAGGCAATGAAAGTATTTATTCTAAATATTTTTCAGTCTTATTAGATTCTGCACCAGACATATCCATAATAACCAGTTAATTATATTCATTAGATGCATAACTGACGATGTGGTCTCAGATGATAGATTCCTGTGTTTTATTAAAAAAAAATGTGGGCCACATTGAAACTTGGCAACTCTAGATGTCAGTATTACAATAACACAGTCAACATGTCTGTTGTAGATTCAGGCTTACAAAGAGCTTGAATGCAGATTGAAAAGCAGTGTTTTCTACATAAGAACAATTTCAGAAAATGAGCGTGGTAGGGTTAGATGTAAAACTGAAGGTCATCTTGGAAAGTTAAGTAGTACTGAAGTAGCTTTCAAGACATCAGTGTGAGATGTATTCTGCAACAATTTGGCAAAGCAATGCAAAAACTGTAAATCAAGGAGGTAGACATTCTACTTCTGTTGAAACGTATGATTCTCTTGCAATGTTTTAACTGAGCTTCATGCATCTTCTTCAATTCACAGTGATTTAGCCAAAAATAAACTTATGGAGCTCAAGAATTAAAAATCAGCTCCACTTCCTTCAGCTGCTGAGAATAAAAATTGGAAGCGTCAAATTAAAGACAAGATATTTTTTGATAAATCATCTGACTCAGAGAAGAACCCAAATGCCCTGAAGAGGAAACAGGACCAGATTGTGTTGAGATATGGAAAAGAATGAAAATGTTGTATCCTAAATCTTGTATCCTAAATCTATCTAAATTCTTAAAGATGAATTACAGAAGAGATTCTACAAAGAATATAATTTGATTTTAATTTCTCTCGACTATCACCAAACCAGAAGCTGTTCAAGTTTATAATGTTGCAAAGAAACCTAAAGTGATTTATAATTCTGAACAATCCAGAACAATTTTGGAGAAGTATAGATTTTGAACGCTACCTGTTATCTATGAAGAAAGATGGTGATAAGTAGTTCTCTTTTCCATTTCTCTGAGGTTGTTGGTTTAAAAAAAAATTGGCGATATCTCTTCAAATGTGTACACAGTACTCAATATTAACAAATGTAATCCAGAAACAAAATTGTTGTGCTGAAAGGTCCTTTTCTGTTTTAAAATGGATTAAGAACTATCGACAGACAGCAAGGAACCAAGATAAACTGGTGAATTTTAAGACTGAAGTTAATGATCCAATAGCTTTGTAGTCCATAAATGAACAACAATGCTGAAATTTAGTTTCTAATATAACAACAACAACCCATAAGTATGCACATGTGGTTTATGAGACTAAGGAGAACAGTATTTGACAATTGTTGCCAAGCAGCTATCTCCTCAGAATTTTAAGTGGGCATAGTGTACCTGGTATATCAATAATATTTTAACAATACTATAATTTCTTAATGTTAAAACAAACATTTTCTTGCTTGATTGTAAATACATCATGGCAAAATCTTGCAATACAGTATAGAAGAGATTATGTAACTGATTGAGGAAGTAATGGCTGAAAGTCAAGCTGATGATTCTTGAGGCAGCTTTCCATTGTGCTTCTGCAAAACTGTCTTCAGCAAAAGGGATTTTCAAAAACTTCTGAAAATGAGAAAATTTGAGAGATTTATGATGTGAAAAGTTCTGAAATGAAATCAATAGTAGCTCACATGGGTGCTTTGTGAACTGCTAAAGAAAAAACAGAAAAACCAGATATGTTTATAAAAGCTGCAAGAAATATGTTTGCCTTGAACATTCTATTACTGCATGCCAAAAATTGACAAAATATCAATTGAATATATTTATTTGAATCTTTTGATGTAAGCTGCGCCATTTCTTACACTGCTCCCTGCCGACATTTCATTGCAACTTATGTTGAGCTTCTTCCATGGGCCACTTCCACAAAAGAAATGATGCGGCCTATACCAGAAACCATAACCTCAATGGACTATGGCCATGGAAGCCTGCAGATATATTTATATGAATCTGCATTATGTGTAAATGCTTTTGATGATCAAAGAATAAACATTTTTTTAAATAAGTATATTTAAGTGATTGGTAAAGATACTACCACATTTACTAGCACTTCCCTTCATGATATACCACAATACCTATTTTAAAAGCAATGAAAACTTTAATGAGACCAGCTATACATAGCAGCATCAGGATTCCAGATAAGTGCACTGCCTGGTTAAAAATAGTACATTTTGGTTTCCTAAATAATTCAACAGGTTCTTAATTAATAAACTAAAGTTTTACTAAATAGTTGTAACTCTACTATTTGACACG
Organism: Hymenopus coronatus; assembly: GCA_030762935.1. Classification (NCBI taxonomy): domain Eukaryota; kingdom Metazoa; phylum Arthropoda; class Insecta; order Mantodea; family Hymenopodidae; genus Hymenopus; species Hymenopus coronatus. The sequence continues at coordinate 114,032,649 of CM060881.1, read as the reverse complement.
TGTACAGTGAAAAGGAATACTTTTTTGAATATTAATATATATTTTTGCATGTAGCATGCACCATTTCTCTTTTTTTGGCTATCAATACCAAATCAACACATTTCCATTAGGAAATATATTAACATATGATGTTACATATAAAATATGTAATGAAATATATTTCAGGTGGTGATGACTGGTGATATGGGTGATCGACAACCATTCCGTGTGGAGCAGAGCTTTCCTTCACGCTACACAGTGTGTGACAATCGCTGGCATCGTGTTAAAGCATTTTTTGTAAATGATGAGCTTACTCTTAAAGTGGATCACCTTGCTAGCATGTATGGCCATTCAGGCAATGGTCAGTTCTCCGAAGCAAGCACAAAAAGCCCATTGTACATAGGTGGACTGCCAGGTTAGTAATCACAGATCATACAGGAATACTTAGTGATAGCTGCAGGTATACCTTTTAAAATAGTTAATTTATTATATTTAACACTTTTATAAGTTTTATGCTAACAGTAATTCAAACAGATTTAATGAGATTAAATAGTGCAGAACTGTTCTGCTCTTGCAGAAGATGTGCTTGAGAATAAAGCAATTAACCTATTTTCTGAATGAGGTTCAGTGTTTTTCAGGGAAAAAATGTTCTTAGCAATAATAATTAATTGATAATCTCCTATCTCTTTCTTTTCCCCTTCCTCTTCAAGCTTAAGAGATGCTCTTATTTCATTAATGAATCTAGAGATAAACTTATAAGTTCTTTATCTCATAGAAATGCTAGTATTTTCCAGTTTAATTTTATAACTAGCCTCCAACTTGTCATTCCTTTCTGCAAATTTTAATTCAATACTGTTACTACAATTTTTTTTTTTTTATCATAGATTCTATGCAACTTATTGGTACCAAAATGATTAGCCTTTTGGTGGCAAGTATAAATGTTCTGAATTACAGTAATTTCTATCAGTTTTATCTATAACCTGTTGAAAAAACAGTTTCAAAAGTTTGCCAAAAGCATCTCAAACAAGACTTAAAACTCTTAGCATGGCTTCCTTTGGAAGGGAAGTAAAACTGTTGGTCCCAAAAATTAAGTGGTATTTCAAGCCCAGTATAGAATGGGATGCTGAGAACCACAGCAGTTAAAAGAGTATCCTTAAATAAAATAAATGCCATTTCATTCCATTTCTGGTATTCTCACTTGAATGAATTTATATGAACTGCTCATATATAAAATCTAGATTATTTTTCATTTTGTTTCTAGATGCTTCCTTACGAGAAGCTAGAGTTAGTCTTAAGGGAACCATGAATATTAGAAATTAAACATAAGCATAATATAAGCATAGTAGTGTGTGTGTCATGTTGCCTAATGCATGTGTACATCATATTGGCTAATGCTGATGGGTGCCTCAAATTCCAAATTATTACTTTAGAGTCATATTTTCAATTCTGCATCTCTATTGAAAAAGTGTACTTTATGACAAAATTGTTGGTCACACTGACAAGGGGCCAATGTCACATTGATGTTGGAGATTGAGCTGTAATTTTTTTATAGTGAAAATATATTTCAATACTGGTCTTGGCTTTCTTTCCATAAGTTCCCTAACTAGTGGAAAAAATAATATAAAGTTTTAAGTTGTAACAGCTGACTTTAGACCTGACCTTTAATATGCAAGGTGCTAGTAAAAAGTTTGCCTGCACCAAGACTACAAGCATCTGTATGCAAGACCGTACTAAAGATGTCTTACGAGGGACATACTGAAAGTCACGAGCAACCCATTGTAAAAATTTAAATTTCAACAATGTAACGAAACGAATTGCAGGATCGTAATCTACAGACTTTAAGCCACATGTTGACATATTGTGACGTCATTAGCTTCTATCACGTGACCACAGACGGTGTTTGAAAAATGGCTGACATTGATGTTTCGTTTCGACAGCATGCTGTCATTGAATTCCTTGTGAAAGAAGGAAAATCTGCTCCTGAAATTCATCTCAGACTTCAACGTGCGTATGGAGGTGTCTGCATGGGTGCCAGCAGTGTTAGAAGATGGGTGAAACATTTCAAAGATGGAAACACGAGTCTGCAAAATGCGCCTCTTAGCAGGCGTCCTCGTACTGCCTCAACAAGGAAAGAGTTGATGAGCTCATTACAGGAGGTAGGCGTTTCACTGTGAATGAAATTGCTGCGCAACTTGGAATAGGACATAGTGCAGTGCAAGAAATGATCCATAGCTTGGGTTATCGAAAGGTCTGTGCCCGTTGGGTCCCCCATTTATTGACTGAAGACCACAAACTTTAGAGAAGAACCATTGCACAAAACCTTCTTCAGAGATTTCATAATGAAGGTGATGAATTTTTGACGTGTATTGTGACTGGAGATGAGAGCTGGTTCCATCACTATGAGCCAGAAACGAAACGTCAGAGTATGGAATGGCACCACTTGAACTCACCATCGAAGAAGAAAGCGAAGACAGTGCAGTCTGTAGGAAAAGTTATGGGAAGTGTCTTTTGGGATGCACAAGGTTGCATTCTGGTTGACTTTCTTGAACCTGGACAAACCGTAACTTCTGCCCGCTACATCAAGACATTTCTGAAGCTCCGTCGGGCTTTGCGTGATAAACGCCCTGGAAAGAGGAGCATCCTTCAACAGGATAATGCGCATCCGCATACTGCCCTTGCCACTATGGAGAAGATCAGGGCATTAGGGTGGGAAACTCTTACACATCCTCCCTACAGTCCCATCTTGGCACCCTCCAACTACCATCTTTTCGGTTCTGTGAAGGAGCAGATGCGTGGCCAACGCTACGAGATGCTTGAGGATATTCGGAAAGCAGTGCGTCAAGGTCTGCGGGCAGCTGGAACAGAGTTCTATCACAAGGGCATTTTCAAACTTTTAGAACGATGGGAAAAATGTGTGCAAAACAATGGAGACTATGTCGAAAAGTGAAAGAAAGGCTGTAGATTATGATGATGTATTTGGTTTGGCTTAAAAATAAATATTAAGATTGTAAAACAGTGTTGCTCATGACTTTCAGTATGCCCCTAATATAATGAAGATTTCATATTTGAAAGACATCAGGCATACTAAATCACCAATTGGGAATTCTCCATTGTTGATGAATGTTTTCAGGCGGTACACATGGATATAATTGGTCTTCTACTACCCTTCGGTGGATTTACTTACCGTTTAACTTGTTTTGATAGGTTCACCAGCTAGACAGAAGCTGTGCTTCTCTGATGTGAATAATGGCAGCAGTATTTTTCAATCCCTGGATTTGGAATACCATAATAGATAATTACAAATCAAGGAATACAGTTTCAATCTGATATATTCTGTGCCTTGGGAAAGATTTGTGGTAGTAATCTGACAAGAACTACAGGATACCATCCACAGGCTAATGGGAAACTGAAAGGTTTCACCATATTTTGAAGAGTGCCATATGTGCCTATGCTACAGTTGGAAAGATGTATTGCCTTGGCCTTCATTGTTCCTTCCGAATTTAAAGCAATTCTACAATGGTGGATTTGTTGTATGGTACTATATTGAGTCGAGACTTCTTCAAGGAATCTCATACCACAATCTTCCAACTTTTGTCAGTCAACTAAAAAAATGAATGCATTTCTTAAACTGTAGAGTACAGCTACAAGGCCAGACAAACTTCATTTGCTCAAAGGATCTCAAACGTACAAATTACATGTTTCTCAAAATTATAGGGTACAGAGTGGAGTAACACAACCATATAAAGGTTCCTATGGAGTAGTTCGACGTTCACTTAAGTTTTCACCCTAAAGATTAAAGATAAACTGATAACATTTCACATATCAGATTCCTTCTTTTACCTTTCCTATTCAGTCTTGCTTGACTCAACTCTTGTTTTCTTCGACCCTGATGATATTAGAGTATTCGAGGCCTAGGGGATCATTTCATTTTCTTACCTGTCCATACCGTTCTTTTCTTAGGTGATGTAATCGCCATTATGGTGCCTAATTTTAAATGGTTACAAAAAGTTGAATAAAAACATTCCAGATAAAGTGATGTCCCATTGGAAAAAGAAACATTCTGGAAGTAAAACAGTCCCCCATTCGGATTTCCAGGCGCGGACCTTTTTCCAAGGTAAACAACAAAATATGAATGATAACATCTGAATGTAACACCTAATAACTTAAATATTGCAGAATGCCACAAAATCATAAAACAACTAATGAATTTAAATAAAAGATTAATACTTCAATGGATACCAGTACATTGCAGAATACAGAGTAATGAAACAGCTGACTTTCTAGCCAAGAAAGGTAGTAAAATTACATCAAAATCATCTGATCCAATAAGTTATCACTCTATCAAAAGAATCATTATATCAACATATAATAACAAAATTAAAGAAGATAATGCATTACAAACAAAAGGAAAACCATGGAAAAATTTATGTAATGACACAACCAGAATCGCTACATTACCAAGAAAATCCTCTGTAGCTACTTTTAGACTCCTAACAGGCCATGACTGTCTGAATAAACGTTTATTCAGGATTGGTATAGTGAGATCTCCTCTGTGTCCTTTCTATACACTTAAAGAAGATATCGATGGAAACCATCTACTGCGCTACCCAACCTTGAGTCGACATGATAATATGACATCAAAATACTGGAATGCAAGAGAGCAAATGGCTTCACTATCAACTGCTTAACATTAGATACCAACCAACCAACCAACATTTCTATTGATCGACTCAAACCTGCCTACCTTCTTTCTGATGAAATGCACATGAAGATCTAAAACCAATGGATAAGTTGCCAGCTAACCAGGATACAAAATGTTCCTAAGTACCCCAAAAGACCACAAAATCAAGACGGGTGGTGAAATTCCCTGCAAAGTTTGCAGTCCCTACACTAAGGTGGGAGTGATGTGGGCATTTCCAAATCAAAACAGTGTTTAATTAATAATGTATTCAGATGTTTAAAATAAAAAGAATTTGTTTAATTTATATATATATTATTTAAATACTTTATAAAAAGAAATTAATGAAACCCATCTTACAAATGTACCAATTCCTTTTGTGATAAAAAGTTCAAAGGATATTAAAACAATAAGAAATATATACTCCAGCAGGAGTTCGGGAGGGGGGGGGTGAAGAACATACTTAAAAGATATTGTGTCATTATCCTTATTAGATAATGAAATAAAATACTAAGTTTAGTATTTAACTGAGCTCATACATATCCAGACATTTTTCTAAAAATGCTTTGGGGGGGGGGGATTAGAGTTCTTAAAATATGTATCTCGGGTGAAATCTCAGTATAAAATTTTTGGGTGGAATCTAATACTTTCTCTGCTTAATATTTACGTTTTATGTAATAGGGAAAGTAACAATAAATGATACTGGATACAGAAAGTCAAGTGAATGTAAACCGAATTTGTTTTTGGGAGTGTGGGGAAGATTTTAGTGAGAAACTGAGAAAACTATGTTTACTTTTTCATTAATATTTTTTTTCTTTTCTTTTTCTTTATGTTTTACAGAAGGAGCTCCTAGTGGGACACTTGGGACTAGGGACAACTTTAAAGGTTGTATTCGCAATGTTGTAATTGATGGAAAACTATGGGACTGGACAGACATGGCCTATCTACATAACATCCTTCTTAGTTCATGTCCTGTCAGCTCATAGTTGCAGCTTCATATTTTCCTGTTACATTAAGAACTGCAATTAATGTTGGCCTATATGAGATTAAATGTTTTTTTCATAAATTTTAATTAATTTATTAAATGAAATGTGAAAAAAAAAGACTACAGTACAAATATCAGATGCTGACATCACAGAGACCAAAGGAGTAAGTGCGTCAGATCATCATGATGACAGTGACGTCATTGCCATTGATTTGCAGTGTTGTGCCTGTGACTTGAAGGAGAAGAGGAATACAAAGTAACAAAACCTGTAAAAAAATATAACATTGAAAATGCCATCCATTTAGTGATATGGTTGCAAAATACCTTATAAAATTTGTAAGTTTATTTTGGTAAGCAACTCAGAAATTGGGTACTTACTATGTGTATTGTACAGGGAAGATGTGAAAATGAACAATGTCAATATCTGAAGAGTTTTGTCTTTATCATTTGAATAGAAATTATGCAGAAGGAAGCCAGGAAGATTTATAATAGCGATATTTTAATCAAAATTGTAAAGTTTTATTTCGATTTCTGTTAACTTACATAATTTCAAAGCTTCTTATCAAAGCATTTTAACTGACATCCAAAACAGCTGTGAAACATATTTAGTCTTTTGAAGATTTTTTGTATAATTGCTCCATAGTTGCTGAAATAATCCCAATTATTAATGTTTTGAATAACTGGGAGCAATATCCCACTCAACAATTGCTCTAATACACCAGCAACATTCCCTTTTCTATTATAAAAAAGAAGATTAGAAAGGAACTTAAAAGCTTAATTTTTTTATAAGTCACAATTTTGTGATTCTGATTAGTTTTTAACACATGTGGTTCCACACAGTATGTGTGTACTTAATATAGCTATATACTTGGGTTTCACTCTTTGGATGACTGTACTGGAAAGGATTCATTGGTAACATTACTTTGAGATTTGTTGCCAAGCAGTAGGTATCTGTACCACAAGTTTTTAAATATATTGTATTCTCAATGCTTGCTTTAAAGCATGAAACCAGTTCTTTAAGAAGCACTTGAAGTGTTGTTCTCAAAGTGAACATTATTACTGCATTACCTATAACTTACTGCCTATCTGCCTCTTACCACAGAATCCCTGAGAAAGAGGGGACTAACTTTTAAAAAAACAAAAGAAAAAAAAAACATAGCATACCAGTACCACAAAACAAAAATAAGTATTTGGGTCATTTTACCTTGCTATGATGAATTTTTCCAAGTTTATTTTAAGGAAACAGTCATAGGTAAGGTGTAATGCATATATATGCTATTCATATTGCCATGTTTGATTAGGCCAACCTGTTTTCCTGTGACAATCTCATCTTCATTTGAGATAATGGAAATGTTAACTATTTTCACCAAAGCATGATGCTTGAGACAAAGCATGCACGCAATTATCATTTTATTTCACTAAGCTGTTACAGCAATTGCTCAAAGTAGTGTCCTTTGATTTCACTCATTCTCAATGTCTTTTGATGAAATTTGCATTCATGTGTAAAAGTAATATAAGTTAAGGTTTCAATTTTGAAGGTTTAGTAGCTGTAAGGGCTGAGTTTTTGAAATGCTTACTTCTTGTGCTACTGAGATAAAGACTTGTTGAGAGAAAAAGTGATGCCCCATTTCATCAAAATTTTCTTCTGTTAGAACCCTATGCTTTTAGAGTTCAATGATCCTATTTCTTTAAATTCATTGACAAGATTTCTAACTGTACATCTATTTGGTGGTTGAATGGCATGGAATCTATTTACAAATTGTTTACCCACCTGTCAGCATGATTCTGTAATGTATCATACATAAATATTCACTGTTATAGAGTAAACTTTTCAGCCAGCATTTCAATCGTCAAAAAAACTATAATTTAATACACACACAACACACGCTGTGAGCATTTCTAAAGTAGTATGCAAGAAAACTAGTCTTCTAACAAAGCAAAGACTGGTAATACAGAGCCCGTGCAAACACATGTTTTAATGCCTACACCTCAACCCGTACTAAGTTGTCCTCCATGGTCTAGGGGTAACATGCTAGCAGGCATAAAAATTAATAGCATGGCTTCCTTTGGAAGAGAAGTAAAGCCATTGGTCCCATGTGATAGATGGGATAAAGAAGCATCTGAGCAAAATTAACTGGTCTTTCACGCCCAATATATAGAATGGGATGCTGAGTACTGCAGCAGTTAAAGAGCATCCATAAATAACACTCAATTTGAAGCATTGACCAGACACTTATCAGTCCACATACTATTTAACCTGGAGGTTACTCAGTGGTTGAGATTTTTCCTGCTGGCTGGAGCAAGTGTGGCTTAAACGCTCTATAATGTAACACTTATGCTTATTTTACCATCTACAGATCCTTTTTCTTTTTCAGCAGTACTTCTGTGAACACCCCTAGAAGATGCCTTATCTGCAGGATGTTGATAACTTTTCTCTTGTACTTCAGTTTTTTGGTTTTTTAAACGATGAATCTGTTGAAATGCTAGAAAGATTATGTTTGTTACTGACTACATAGAAAATAGTCAACTTTCAAGTAATATTTCATAACTTGTTTTAAAGTCTTGGATCACATGGCTGCTGAAGGAAAGTACATGCCAACATGTTACTTATTGCTCCAATCCTCTGTCCTATGCAAATTCAAATCCAATTATTACTGTTCAAGGAGTGTATGCACCCCTAGTAAACATTTTAGTGCCATATTTAAGGCAGAAAAAAATGTTTTCATCACTCAAAATAATAAACTTTACAAAGTTAAAGCTCAGGGGCTTAGACCCTCCCTAGAGCCATAGGGAGGATGAATTCAGACTGACTCAGAATTCAGTGGCTGCTGTAGTACCTAGATTTTTAGTGCATTGATGCTATGCATTGCAAAACTGTTGACCATAATAGACTACAGCCAGTTTTAAGTTAGTTGATAGTGTTTTCCATAATAAACTCAATTTGATTATTGTTAAACCATCTTTGTTCCAATAATTATGCTGCCTATTGCAGTTACCCTCTTCTGAGAGCTGTTTCCAGTATGGTCTGTTCACATTCAGAAACCAAGTATAAGTATTGGTTCTAGGTTTATCATGTATGCATCCTTCATAATATTCTATTGATATTAACAGAGAAGAGAACAAAATACTTTCTGGAGCTGTATAAGTGTGCATGTGGAAAATTGTAGCAGCCAGCCATACACCTGGCTTTTACCCAATTGGAGGGATTAAAAAGAAACTGTGGAGCAAGAATATTTTAATGAAACATGCATTTAACCAAGAACTAGTTGGTAATTAAGTTATGCCAAGAAATTATTTTCAAGATAAAGGTAATACTTCCCATTGGGATTAAAATTATGTCTTGAGATTTATTACATGCTGAGATGTAATTATTACTATTGGTCCAGGATACCATTCTTGTGCAGTTTCAGATTGTTGACTTGGCTGCATTCTGAACTTAGAAGCTCTGAGAGCTAAATGCTAGAAGCTTAAAAATATAGCAATAAAATAAAATTTAAAAAAAGAAATAAACTGTGATCATAAATTTATTGCAGATAAAAATAAATATATTACATTTGCTTAATCTTTTGTAAATAATGATGCCATTTATTGCCAATATTAGGGATCCCAAGAGTTTACATTTGCAGAAAAACTGATAATATGCTGTCCATTTTTTATTATTATGTATGCAAATGACAGTCCCTGTGCTCTTACTATTTCAATTGCTTGTTCAAAAATATATGTTTAACAGGTTATGCTAACTTTGATTTAAAAACGACTAGTGATGCAATACAATTATTATTGAAATTGCTAGTAGGTATTAACAACAAATTTCTGTGCACTAATTCTCTATATAATTTGTTTCCCAAGTTCCTTCATTTGCTTCCTATTTGAATAACTTATTCATTTATTATTGGAATTGAGCACACTTGTTTATTATAACATTATACAATATTGCATTGTGTTTTAAGAATTAAATATGAATTGTAAGGTTACACAATAACATGCCAAGCAATACTATGTTTCTAATTAGTAGATAAGGAACAAGAAAACAGAAAAGGTTTGACACTAAAACGAAACACCAGTACATTATTATTTTGTCTCTTCCTGTTAGCTTTGACCTTGCAAAGATTTTTTTTCACCTGTGAATAACAGTAAAAGTTATTCTGCATAAAACAATGCTGATGCATAAAAATAAGTTTTTAAAATGGCTATGTGTATAGTTTTACTTTGAGAAATGAATGTGAAAGCTGATGCCACACTACAATGCAATGGCATTCCAGGACATGCATTTCCAGAATTTTTCCTTTTTTAGAAAAAAACTGTGGATCATCTCAGTTCATTTTTGTTAGTATGAGCTGCATATTTCATTATATATTTTCAGTTAAATGTGGATTAAATTGTTAGCATTTTCTTTTTTTGTTGTATGAGTTTGTGCTAAATTTTGGTAAATTTTGTATGTATAAAAAACAGCCTGAGAAACACTTTGTAATACTGTTGTGAAAATCTCTATTCTGAGCCCTCTGAGAAAGACCAGATCAATGATTTATAAAACAGAAAAATTAATCATGAGCAATAGATATGCTTGATAAATGTCTGCAAAGAAAAACAAGGTTTCGCACAAACTTTCACAAGCATGATTAACATGAGTTGATACAATAATATTACAAATAATATAAGTAAACTAATGCAAATGTATTTATTTGAACATATTTGCATGTTTGGGATCCCTAGAAAAGATATTTATGTTAAATAACTAACTTAATCTTCTCTAACACTGCCAATTAGTTAATAGGACCTGTGGTACAAAGCTTTATCATAGGGAAGGGGTAACACTAACCCATTTAATATGCAGTGTTGCAAATTTTGTACAGGATGTGAGTGTGCTGTTATTTAGTAGAATAAACTGCATAGTATGTTATTTATTTAAGAACCTTCAGAAAGTAGTATATAGAAAATACGGTGTGTAATGAAAAGAATGTGTGGTAATGTGCATAAACTATTTATATATTTTTTATGGTTTTAAAGTGTATGACAAATGTAGTGTAAAAGTGAAAGTTTTGTAAACCTGTATATCTATGTCTTTCTTATGACCCATTTTTGGATACCTATTTAACTACTGCTAATAAATTCAAAATAACTTCTTACTAATGATAATTGCAGTTGTACTTATTAGTCAACACATTCTTTAGGGGTTATTTTATGTTGAAAGTTATGATCATTCACTTAAGGGTTGCAATCTGTGAATTTTCCAAAAGCTAAAATACTCTACTCAACTTTTGGAATTTTTTGCCACACGTAGGTTAATATAAAGAGGTGCAATTTGATTCACATACATATCTTGAGTTATTAAAATTATGCATATTTAAACAATGTTTAGGTGCTTTATAAAACTTTCTCCTTAATATGCAATTTTCGTAATGTTTAAATAAAATTTCTTATTTATGTCCTATTACTGAGAGAGAAGATAAGTTTGCTAATAAAATACACTTCTAAATTAATTCCTGTTTTTAAAAAGTAGTTTTTACTCAATTATGAGTTTGGATTTTTTGAAACACACCAAACTTGGGGAGCTTTTTTTGAGGAAACTGTTCTGAAATTTCAATCTGGTAATAATTTAATAATTGCATCATATGGAGCATTTTAAATGCCGACAAATGTCTAAAACTGTACTTGAAAATTAATATGTATTAACTGGCCTGTAATTCTGCTTATATATAAAATAGTGAAAATCCATAATTTAGAAACTGGTTATCATATGTACAGCAAATTTTGCAGAAACTCTTCTAAACCTTCTCTGGTGAGAGAATGAAGTAGACATAAACATATCAATGGTTTAAGTAAGAGCTGAAGCTTTCCTGATGCCGTATTAACTCTAAGTCTTGTATGTATGTATTTATTTCTCTGCAAGTGAGTATCACCCGGTGGCAGAGCTATATATGTATACAAGATATATAAACAATAAATCACAGCTGCCAGTTTATGGGCTTCTGGCTTCTAGCCAGATAAGTTCATGGATTGACTCCAATATTCCGAAAATGTTTACCCTGAAGACGAAAATGATGTATATCTTGGAAATGTTGGAGTCAATCCATGAACTTATAAGCCCGAGAACACTTACAGATATCACTGGTTTGTATCACTCCACACTCACATGTGAATGCAATTAGCGAACATCCATGTGGACAGAATCCTGAATTTCACTATATGACATATAACACACATTTATTTGATCATATCTCTAAATAACATGTAGTACACAAATATGAAAATTAATTGCCACTTATATGATCACAATCCACCCCAGCTGGACATTGGTTCGATATCCTCTAGATCAGATGTCTCTGTGTCACTTGATTCATTATCACATATTTTCTCACCACTGCATCAGTAATACCCTCCAAATCCCAAAGTTTCTACCCTAATTACGTGTTGCACACAAGTACTCCACTTTTCAGGTGTTACAATGCAGAATTCTGGATCACCAACACATAATTTGCATTGATCTTGAAGTCTATCTGTCCATACCATTTCTATCAGGTTTAACACATTGAAGCCTAAGCCCAAGTATAGCTTGGGCCGTGCGAAATGGTCATGAGACCCATGCCCAAGTATAGTTCAGGCAGGTATTTCTAATGCTTTTAATGCAATTCCACGATCTTAACTCAGTCTTGGGCTATGCGGCAAAGAACAGAAATCAGTTATTGTTTGGTTGTCTGATTTGTGCTCCATCTGTCCTTGCTTTAGTCAACTATTAGGAAATTTAGGAGATTTAGTAATATTGGTTGCTCGCAGGTAGTCTGCCATTTTCCTGAACTGGCGGATTTGGTGGCAAAGAAGGCATCATCTGTGCCCAGTGTTACCACTAACTTTGTCAAGGCCGAAGATTTTAGACTTATTGTCCGCAGAACGGTAATTTCGAGCGGGCATGGAGAATGATCCGCTCTTCGCTGAAACAAACTTCAGGAGGTAAAGGAGCTCCGTATACCATGGGTGACTTCCTCATGTCTCTCTCGTCGTGAGGAAGTTATTTTAGCAAGATTGCATATAGGTCACTGTATTTTTAGTCATAGCCACTTATTTCAGAGGGAACCTTCACCTGTCTGCCCGCTCTGTGGCGAAGTGCTCTCAGTCCGACACATGCTTGTAGAGTGTGCTCATTTAGCACCACTACAAGCCACTCTACAACTGCAGACCAGGCTTCTGGAGGTCTTGGCCAATGATCTTGGAGCGGTGGAGACCGTTTTTCAATGTTTATCTAAAGTGACATATGCCGTACATATCTAGTTTTATTTTGATTTTATTGATTTGGTGCAAATACTGGAGTGATACGTAAGGTTTTTGAAATCTTTTGTCACCCTTGAAACTTTTGTTTTATGTTCCCTCTTGTTTTAGGAGTTTTAGTCTCATAGTTTTAACACCAGCTCTGGATTCAGGACTGGACAGTTATTTTATCTTGGTTTTAGTTGTTTATACGGATTTTATCTATATTTTAGCTCTTTTGATTGAGATACTCTTTAGCATACTTTTAGCTAAGGTGTTTTAACTCCCAAGTTTTATGTTAAGGGCGCTGATAACCTAGCAGTTGAGAGCCCTTAAACCCCATTCATCATCATCATCATCATGCCATTTTCCTTCAAGGTGGTGATCTATTTATTACGTTTTGTGTTCTTAAATGTTAAAATGCTCCATTTTCCTTGACTTCTGTGAACTGAACTGAAATTTAGTTTACAGATGAAGCTCTGGAAAATTCTGATTCCGAGGTAGAATTTTTCGAACTTTCAATAAATGGAATGTAAGCTGCTTTATGCAGATTTTTTCAAACTCATATTTGATACTTGTTGTAAATTTAAAATAAAATATTAATACGGAAGTTATGACTATTTTCTTACTTGTTGAGAAATCCTTGAATACCATACTTTTAGGTTGTCCCAATATTTTTTGACAGATTTGATTGATGTACTGTAAATAATATCTCAAAGTAAGGCGTAAAAACCTTGGGTTTCTTGACCCTTCAACTAAAGAAGTGCCTGGGCTTCAATGTGTTAAGTAGCAGTGATAAGGCAGCAATTGGAGTACAAACCTGCAAGCTTAGTTATTTTGTCAATTACATATTTTTCATGTTCTCAATTCACCTTCACCAGACCTCATCAAAACCAATGGTTTTACTCTGTAGCCATACTATGATGTCACCTTTTCTCCATGAAATGTATGGTATATGTCCTAAGGGGCATTGCCCATCGCAATGTTGCTATTTAGGCATAATTTGGGAAGAACCTTTTCAAACCAAAATTCAAAAATTTTGCAATTCATTTCATCACAATAGTCTTTGAATACATTGCAAGCAAACACAACATCCTCAGGGAAACCATCTTTACTTTCTATCTGCAGTACTATCAAGCGTTTACCCCTCCCAATAGAGGGTTTAAGCCCTGCACTTAAATCCGTCTCAAATGTTTGTTTCTTTGATTTTAAGTTGATGTCAGTCTTTGCTTTGCCTGTTGTGTGAACCCAGGCTTTGTCCAAACAGCATACCATCCATGTTTTTCCAAGTTTTCGTATTTTAAGGAGAAAATCTCTCAGCCATAAAATAAATCATCTCTGTCGGCAATTTCACTCTTTACTTTTCTGCTCATAAACTTGAAACCAATTTCCAGCAGCAGTTTGTGGAGAATATCACTTTAAATCTGGAATTGCAGTTAACTGCCAACAGCACTTTGTTTAAGGTATAAAGGTTCATTATTAGAAAAAAGCTGGTGAACGTTAAGGCAAATTGATGACCTAACAAAATGTTGAACATAACACCAGCATTTCCCTGTAGTGCGACCTCTTCTTACCGGTGCATTTAGCCTTGCCAGTGGTGGTCTTCTTTTTGACTATACTGTAAATTATTATTATTATTATTATTTTTTTTTTTTTTTTTTTTTTTTTTTTTTTTTTTTTTTTTTTTTTTTTTTTTTTTTTTATAGCCCCCTTTAACATCTAAGGTCATATCGGGGGCTTTCCTCTTGAAACAACTCGTCTGTAGGTTCTTTTTACGTTGGTTTTTATTTTACTCAAACACACACACATTCACACTCACATACAAACTTCCAGACTCTGTGGTAGATAGGGAATAATTCTGGCTAGAGAGAAATTCCCCGTCCCAGCCGGGAATCGAAGCCGGGACCTCCAGGTGAGAAGTCAACTCGCTGATCACTCGACCATGGAGGCAGTCACATGTAAATATTTGTACCTAGCTAAAACACAGATAAATTTTGATGTTAATTTCACCATTTCATTCATAGCAAATTTTGGTATACTTTTCACAAAACTTGTTAAATACACTTTGAATTGGTTTTCTGCACTTATGCTTAGTAACATTAAGTTGTTCAGCCTTATTAACTTTTAAACTGGTTTTTTTTTTTCTTTTCTTTTGCACCATTCTCTCTAGCATCCCAGTTGCATGTGTCATAGGAATTATATTTATTACAAATTCAAAAACTTATAATTTAATTATGGTGCTTAATATTTTGTGTTTTAGCAAAACCGAAGTAGCTTACAAAGTCTAGTTGTAGTACTTTCCAAGAAACAATTTAGAGAAAACAGAAGCATCTCACATCCATGAAGATAACACACCGTGGTCAAGAATCACACAGTTTTGCTTATGTCTACTTTGTTCTCTCGCTGGACAAGGTTAAAAAATTATGTATAAAAATGTGATAAATATCACATATAGCCTTAAATGCTTTACCATACCCTCCGCTTAAGAGTTATTTAAATCATGTAACCTCCCATTTTCACTTCAATAACAAAAATAATTACACAAAAATGTTCTTAGAGTGTCAGGCTTTTTAAGATGTTAAAAGAGAATGTATTATAATTTTTAACAACTTTTGTTAAATTTTCACCAATTGTTCCCATTAAATCATACTTTCATTGACATCTGGTAGTGAATAGATTTGCAAGATGTGCATACAAATTGTATGAAGTATTAGCATTTGCAGAAAAAGCAAACACAATCAGCAAAAGATTACATGTGTAATATAAAATGTCATTTACAAGTATAATAATTTTTTTTTTTGTAGCTTAACATCTTTTAACCTGGTTGGTCATATCAGACGATGAATGTGATTGGTGAAATGATGCTCAAATGATCTCACAGAGTTTAAAGTTACTCAACATTCGTCTTCTCAGAATAAGGGAAAACCCCGAAAAAAAACCTTATCTGGGTAACTCACCCTAAGCGAGATTCGAATTCGCAACCTGTTGAATGTCAAGCAGACATGCTACCACCCCACTACCTAGACAGGCCAAGTATAATAATTATCTGACTTTATTATAAGCAGAGCTCAGAATAGAAACATCCTAAAATGACTTGACTGTGTATAGGTAGTGCATTTTGACATTCTGTTAGGAATATCTTAATCACAAGTATATATAAAGTAATTGTTATTAGATTCTAAATATCTACATCAGAGACACTGAATAGCCCAGGTTTTCCTAGCACTGTGTGGAGTTCCTTGAATCTCCTTATCAGATTTTAATTTGAGGTCTACTCAGTCTCACAGACCTGCAAACACTATTGTCCTCTGCTCAGAAATAGAATGTCATCACCATGTATAAGAAGAATTGCCCCTTGAGAATTCAGTTTAGATTTACTTATGCTTCAAGCATTCATTGTGATTAAATATATGCATTAAGATTTAATTTAATGTAAAGAATTCTGCATCTAGGTTGTCTGATACATGTGTTTTAGACAAATGGGCACTATCTTAAGTGCTTTAACTTGGTAGATTCTATCGGACAGTGAATTAAATTGGCAAAATGATGCTCAAATGAGCTCGGGTCCATGGAACTTAAAGTTACTCACTAACCCCAATTTTTTATCACATTCTAGATATGAATGGCTGGGAATAGGAAATGTCACCTTAATTGAGTTCAAGCTCTTCACTTCATGTAGAATATAATGGAGAGTACAAAAACAGTTAATTCTTATTTTGCCCTGCTGCTGAATTGCAAAACATTTGGAAATTTTGTTCCCCGTGTCCAAGCAATTGCATATGAAATGCAAAATAAGTGACAATACTTCACGTGAACCTTTATGAGCAGATATCTCTGTTAAGTGTAAAACACTGAAGTCTGTGATGACAAGATGTTACATTTAAAAAAAAATAGAAAAGAAAAGAAAGCTGATGACGATACTAAACGTCATTTGTAGTTATGTTAGGAATGCTCAAACTTTTCTGAAAATCAAAAATAATTCTCTTTTTTAATATCTTTCTGCACTTTCTTGACATGTAAAACATGTGTTTTTAGCTCTGTCAGTTTATTTCTCATATCTTGAACATTATCTGGATTTTCAGGTAATAATTTAATATCATCTTCACATTTCTAAATTTTGCTGTGTACACATTACAGTAGCTGCAAGTATCACGGCAGGGGTATCCAAAACAATATTACATTTGGCACTGAATATGGTATGACTCATAGCTTAAATAGAAGTCGGCAGGAAAAAAGTTTGACTGGACTTGGCTAAGCTGTAGTGCAAGTTCCTGCCTTTAAAGGACCTTTGAAGAATCTGATATGTTCACATATATGGATCAATACTTCATCAGATAAAGCATAGGGCTAATTGCTATGTTTTCCCCACTCATCTTTATAAGCATTACTCCATCGGTCATAGCTTTCTGAATGTTTTGTACCTGTTTAGCTGAAATGCCATGCATTGATAAGAAGGCTTTGTAGCAGACAGGAGTTTTATAAAGTACTGCCTCTCAGTACCTTCACCTCATAACTAAAGGTGAATTTTTACTTTCTCTACACATACTATGTACATAGTGTATAGAGAAGGTATTATAATACACCCAAAAATTTGATACTGAGATTTCACCGGAAATATATATTTTGAGACCCCCTGATTCTAAAAAAAGCATTGGAGTGGGGGGATTTTCTTGAAAATCTTTGTGTCACATCCTTAGAAGACTCTGAACTTAAATACAAAGTTGACTTCGTTTTTGAGTTATACAGCGCACACACGGGCACACATTCAAACGACATGTTTCTAAAAATGCTTTTTTTTTTTATTCAGGGGCACTTCTGGTGAAATCTCAGTATAAAATTTTTGGGTGGAATACAGTATCCACTATGTACATTGCACAAACGGGCTAGAGAATGTACAAATTGGACATTCATCTCTTTATCCCTGTTTTGCTTAAACCTTCATCCACATTCTGCTATATGCATATTTTTAAAAGGTCCATAACAAGGCAGTTTCATCTTTTTTTTCCTGACGAGTAGTATGAGCAGATTCTGCACACAATTCTGAACTGTCTAATGGTGGCATCTCTATTTTCATAATTTGTGGACATTCATCCTTTTTCTCTTGATTTACATTTTGAGCATGATTTTAATTAAATCACTGTCTCTCTTCACAACAAGCAATTGAGAGTGGAGCAGTTGCTTGGGTTACTCATTCTAAAAACTGTGGTATCTTGCATTATTGCATATGTAATGCTTTCAACTGGCTGCCTTACAGCTCATATTTCATGTCAGTTTCAATTACTCTGAAATTGCAACTTAAGCTTGGCGTTGTAATATGCTAGCCTCTGGTTTCCAAGATCCCAGGCTTAAAATTGGCAGAGGGCAATGGACCTTTTTGGGCATAAAATTCCTTAGCGTCCTTGGAAGGAAAGTAAACTGTGTCATAGATTTGGGACATAAATGAACCTCAAGCCTGAAAAAATGGCTCTGGGTAAAATTTAGCAGTTTTTCACATCCAATATAGAATAGGAAGCTAGAACCACAGCAGTTAAAGAGTGTCCATAAATAAATCTCGGTTTCATTTCAATTTCGAGCTCAGCGCGGCAGCGAACTCCAAATAAAAAAATCTGATGTGTTCCATTCACATGACTTTCTCTACATCTCTGCAACAAATTATTTTATTTACTTCATCTAATCAAGAAAAAATTAGCAGAAGTAGTCTTATTACTTGCTTCCTTGTTAGTAGAAGCAAAATAAGGGGGTATCATAGGTTAAAGTAATAGTCAAAAGCTGGTTGCTATGTAACTGAAGTTCCTTTGTTTGTATGGACACAAGTTCAAAAAGTCCTGTATGAGAAAAGTATGTTTTTATATCTGAAACCAAAAATAAGGAATATCTAAAAAACAATCAACTCCATGAAAAAAATGTATACAGCATATATTGTGTGTTTTAAGGTGCTCTACATTTGTTGTATGGCAAGTTTTTGTCCATCTCTTACGGTTTAGCAGTTATGCAAAATTCCGTAAAAATGACCCAGAATAAAGTAGTCAGAGGCTCTTCCCAGAAAATTCAAAATATACATTTTATTTGTCAGGTAAATATCTTTAATATACAATGTTTTAATCAAAATTGTTAGAGCCATTTTTTAGAAAACCAAAATTTTCGAAAAAAGTTCTATGTAAAGGACAGTTAGGTGTGGGGGGATTTTTCTCAAAATCTTTGTGTTGCATCCCTGGAGGATACTAAACTTAAATACCAAGTTTGGTATTTTACCGACTTTTCGTTTTTAAGTTATCGTGTTCACGGACACACATACACGGACCTTTTTCTGAAAAATACTTTTTTTTTGATACAGGGGACCCTAAAACATATATTTCCGGTGAAATCTGCTATCGAATTTTTTGGTGGAGTGCAATACCTTCTCTATGCACTATGTACATAGTACGTATAGAGAAAGTAAAAAGAAATGTAACAAAAAAATATCACATGTTGGCAGAAAGTTCAAATTCCTTAGAATTTGCCTTTGTGAGAGATCAGAGTTGTATTTCCGCACTTTCAAGTTGAAGCAATTTGTATAATAAAAAACCGGGACATTTCCCCATTTTCCTAAAATTCGCCTAGACTATTTTAGAATCCAAAAAAGAGGACATGTCTTGTCTGGTAACCCTAGATATTTGCCAGTTATTTGCACTGAGAAAAACTTGAAATAAATACTCAGTCAGCGAGGACGATCCTGGAGGGATTGAACCGCAGAACTCTCAATCACAAGTTCATGTATTAACTACCTTGGTCATTCGCAGTGTGGGAATGCATTGAGAGCAACACTTTTTCCGGGGGAAAAAAAAAAGAAAGGAAAAGAAAAGAAGAAAAAAAAAAGCAAGGTAAGACACATCAAGCATAACATTTTGTTCCTCAAACTTTAAATTGATGAACAATTTACTTAGTTTTCTGACAATTGAAAGCGTCTGCGATTAGTAGGGACCTGATTTTCATGCAGTAATAATCCCTTAAATATGTATGCATTTATGTACCAACAAATCTAAAATATGCATAAACTGTTCGCATGAAATGATTTAAAAGCTGAATTAACGACGTTTTAGTACAAAAAGGAAGTATGTAAATGCGTAGGAATGTTGAATAAAGAAACATTAACGAAACATGCAAGAAAACTAGTATTTTTATATTAATTTACGGAAAGATATCGTAGCCACAACTAGTTTTCCAAGTCCCTTCTGTTGTAGTTCACATTCACAATATATTTCAGGTGTTTGAAGGTAAGCCATATCCTGTTGTCTCGCACAATGTCCTTGTAGGGGTAGAAACTACCCTCTACCTCACAGGAACGTAGGGGTGCATGTGCAAAAACGGCTACTTGCTCCGCTGTTAACAACATATTGCTCGGAGGTTTGCTGTTGCCAGCTGTTTGTTTCTATTCTGGATTTTTTGAAAGTATGCTCTGAACTTTTTCCTTCACTACTTCACCAACTCTTCCAGGGACAGAATTAAGTTTAGAAATTGTGGTTTTGAACTCGCTTAATAAATAACAGAGAGTAAAACTGCTTGTCTCCATAGAAAAAATTGCCTCCGGAAGATGAGAAAAATTAGCAGTTACATATACACGCAAGATTAGCTTCTATTTCTTGAGTTTTCAAAACATCTTGAGCAGTTTGAATTGAGGCTGCACTTTTAGGATCAAATGTAGAAACAACTCTCTTAACAGTTTCTAAATTTTCGACGTAGTAAATCACTGCACATACCCATGTGCTGATGCTTTGAATGCTTGTTTTCTATAAGGTGCTTTTACAAACACCTTCTTCACACAGACACAATTTATCAACAGGATGAAAATTTGCACGAATAGTTTCAGCAACGCATGTACGCCATGAGCAAGTCTGTCAAATGTATTATATTGGGAGATATATCTTTGAGATCAGTGCTAGCTTTGATCATGTAACTTGCTGCATCAGTCACAAACAACAATGCGCATTCGTTCTGAATGCCATTTGGCCATTGTAAATGCATGGAATCGATAAAAAATGAGGAAACCGCTAAGCCATTTGTAATCTGAAAGTGCTCTATTGCAAGGAGATAATACGTAGACCACACACCACCAAGGCCCTATGCAGCAGCCACCGTTCATCATGGCAGAATGGAGTCAACCAGTCAAATGAAGATAGGTAAGTGAGGGAGGCTTCGAAAATTCGTCACTTTAGGGTTGTATTAATTTAAATTTTATAAAAATTACGAAATTGAGCCATTTAAACGTCGTATGAGAATTAAATATTAAAATTATTGCTTGGTTTATTGTAAATAGCCCCTAGAACACAGTTCCGACTAATCCCAACTCTACAGGAAGATCGGGGAAGTGCCGCAACCTAGGCGACGTACTACATTTTTACATTTCTACAAGCCGAAGGGTAACTCCCAGAAGCAAATCAGGAAGAACGGAAAACCACAAATAAATAAAAATAAGCTTTTAACACAATCGAACAATGGGACGCAATTGTGGTGGACAAAGCGACACAGGGGCGGGTTTTCTCCGGATTCTCCAGTTTCCCCCGCCATTACATCCCTCCGGGGTTCCATCTTCATGTATCATCAGTGCCATCGCCTGCGGTGCCAGAGCAATAAAAGTGGACGTTAAACACTACCAAAAAAATGGGACACAGTTTAAAATAGGCAATTTTTTAAGAATAAGTATTTTAATAAAAAAATAACAAAAACAAAATATGCAGTAATAATTAAACATTTTTCGAAAATTTTATACTTATTGACAAAACAGGCAAAATATGCATTTATATGCATTATAAAACCGTGTCTAAAAGTGTAAGAAAAGAAGTAATTCGAACATCTCGTATATTATTAAAAAAGCAACAATTTAAAATGGGCAGACTTTTTAAGAATAAATATTTTAATAAAAAAAATATGCAGCATAATTAAAAATTTTCGAAAATATTGTGCTTATTCACAAAACAGGCAGAATATGCATTTATATGCACTATAAAACCATGCCTACAATATAAGAAAATAAGTAATTCAAACATATTATTATCCAAAGAGCATACTTTTCCAGTACTAGAAAAAATAAGCATTTGTATGAAAATCCGGCCCTTAGTGAATCGATACCTACACTTTACTTATCAATATGTTAGGAATACCTGACTTTATTGCACAACCCCCTCCCCCTTCCAAATATATTCGGGGCCTGTGACTGTAAATTGCGTACATAGTAAGTGTAACTTCAGAAGAAAAGCCAACTGTCCTAGCATTAAAACTTCCTCAAAATTTCTATCTTATCGGGGAAGAAAGTAACGAGGAATGATTTTTAAAAACAAGTGGTAACCTTTTAAGGGTAAATGTGCCTAGATCATCAGTCTATTGGCGAACATGTAAGCACAGATAAAGAGAGAATGGATAGAAAATGCCATAGTACGTAAATACCTAACGTTTTGCTGAAGCACGTTTTGTGACCAGCCACCATCTTGCAATCTACACACTATCATATATAGGTACCACATGCAACATCTGTCAAATTAATTGTTTTTCCAAGTTTTTTTTAAGTAAAAACAAAGACAATGGAAGGGGAGAGATCTATAGTTGAAGGCATGTTTAATACAATCACAATTTTCGGCATGTCAAGAGCTATTATTGATAAAGTGGTATTATTGCAGTAAACATCGCAGGTAATAAAGTAATTGTATTCTAATTTTTTGGTCTAAATCTGAAAGAGGGTAAAAGTTTGGATTTTGACCAAACCTTATTGTTTGTCTCTCATGCCCATAGCACTTAATTCCACTACACGGACTTATAAATAAGTACGCGCACACATACACACACACAATTCAATATCATGAAACAGCAGTTCTCTCACCAATGCCTTATTACCATGCTAGATTACAACGTGAAGCAATAGAAATTTATAAACATCCCAATAACTTTAATAGGAAAGAAGAGACACAAAAAACTAAGCAAAAACTGGAGCCAGGAGCAGGAACTAGTCGCCCGAGTGTACTCGGGCGGGGGCAAATCACCACGGTACCTATCCGCTTTTCTTGCGGATTTACCCGTGTGATATAAAAGATGTAGTCTTATGCAAGCGTTTTTGTCAATGTCAAAGTATTGGGCAGGGTGTTCCCTCTGTGCAGCCGGCGCGGGCTGGTTTACCTATCTGAGTGGCCACCCACCCAGAGAGGGACCAGGCCCGATGCTGCTTACCTTGGCCAGCCGCTTGCGGACTGTCAAGGAAAGCAGTGCCGGCTAGCGGGGAGCCAGGAGCCAGGAGCAGGAACTAGTCGCCCGAGTGTACTCGGGCGGGGGCAAATCACCACGGTACCTATCCGCTTTTCTTGCGGATTTACCCGTGTGATATAAAAGATAACACCCTGCCCAATACTTTGACATTGACAAAAAGGCGGGGAGACCTCTGGCATCCGCTACTTGAGAACATCAAACAGGCACAACCCCAACGAGATCATCCGAACCAATCAGAATCAAAAAGCACCGCGCACATGCAGCTCCAGCCGGACCTATTGAGTCAGAGCAGCCTGAGTATAAATACTGTTAACGAGTCAGTTGCGACATCATTCTCCCACTATTCCCGTCCCTAAATAAAAACCCCTTCACCTCCATTATAGGGCCTAGCCCTGATATGGTAGCAGACAGAAGGAGGCTTGCCTCCTTCCAACGTCAACTCCTTGCTGCTGCTGCTGCTGCTGCTGCTTGCGGCCAAACCTTCACCGAGAAGACTTAGACCACGCCACTGAAGATGTTCACCGTAGTCGTTGAACGAAACGTCTGGACCTGAAAATTCCAGCAGACCACGGCTTCTCAGTCCGGAAAATTCTTCTAGTTATAATTTGCACTCCGGCCATGAAAGCTTACGGCTACCAAAGGGAAATGTATTTTAATACAAAGGTTAGGCTACTTATATAAGTGATTTTGTGGTGTTAAATGTTCAATTAAATAGTAATTTATACTGTAAGTTTTAAACCGCTATAATGGTCAAAGCGTGTGTAGTGTTCGGCTGTAGTTTGTCGAATAGCAGAAGCAAAAACAAGGAAAGGGAAGTGTGTTTCAATTCATAGGTTAGGGTACTTATTTAAGTGATTTTGTGGTGTTAAATGATCAAATAAGCAGCAAATTTAAAGTGTAAGCTTTAAACCAGTATAATGAACAGAACGCGCGTGGTGTTTGGCTTTAGTTTCTCATATAAGCATAACAACGAAAGAAAAACGTGTTTCAATACATAAGTTAGCGTACTTATTTAAGTGATTTTTCGGTGGTATACGTAGTGAAATATGTCAAACATTATCAACCGAGCGATTCTGTATTGTTTGTTACATTTTAGATTTCCAACTCGGAAAAGCCGTTTTGAAGCAGACAAAATTGTTATCCTACTCCGGTTTATAAGAAACCTCTCTTTAATTCGCCCACTTAGCAACATGTGCTAATGATACCAGAACCGTTAGAGTAGGAGGCGTGTTCCTCGGATTCGGAATGCAATACATTAGTCCACAGTGAAAGTTATTATTAATGTTTGAGGTAATCTCTTATATCTGTCACCTGTCTTTGGTGTGCAGTTATTTATGTTCATGTAGTGGGATTAATAGCCATATGCATGAGAGGCAAACAATAAGGTTCTGTCAAAAATCTGATATTTTGCCCCCTTTCAGTTTTAGATTAAGAAATTAGAACAACATTAAGTTATGCCATTGCCGGAATGTTTATTGCAATAATACAATTTATCAATAATAATTCTGACAGGCAAAAAAATGAGATTATATTAAAATGTATTCAATTAGAGATCTCTCCCCTTCCTTTGACCTTTGCTTTCTACTTCAAAAACTTGGGGAAAAATAATTTGACAGATTTTGCGTATAATGACAATGATATTTTGTAGGATTACAAGATGGCGGCTGGACAC
This sequence comes from Hymenopus coronatus, assembly GCA_030762935.1. Taxonomy (NCBI): domain Eukaryota; kingdom Metazoa; phylum Arthropoda; class Insecta; order Mantodea; family Hymenopodidae; genus Hymenopus; species Hymenopus coronatus. Next base: position 114,007,863 of record CM060881.1, on the reverse strand, counting down.
AAAACGAGCTCTGTGATGTATGTTGATTAGGTTTTGTTTTCATAGTTCTAAAACCGGGTAGTGGCATCACTATAGCGGAAATAGGATCGTGCATATTTGTCATTTGAGAATTCAAGCACAACAAGACTCTAGAGTGCAGTGAAAAATTGTTTGGGTTTGAGAGTTTCCTGTTCTGTAGTTTGACGTGAATGTTGGACTTATTTATTTAAAATGGTGAAGAGAAAGAATCTGATTGATTCTGATAGTGGAGAAAGTGATGACAGCGGTTCCGATTTGGATTCCGTAAGTGAACTATGTGCTTTTTATGTTTAATTTTGCTTAGAAACGCACAGTGAATCTTTGAAATCAAGGATGAATAATCACTGTAACGTCCTTATGACGGACGAATGTTTTGTGCTTTGTTTACTACTCTAGGTAGTTTGAAAAATGGAAATGTGTACATGTTTCTAGTTTTACGCCTATTACTAGCCATTAATAATCGCTTTTCTTTCATCTTTAGGAATTGTTATCATTAGCGAAGAAGAAGAAAACGAAGCACCAAGACGAGAATGCGACAGATAGTGGTAAAAAACCAGACAATGCATTTACAGATTCCGACACATCAGATTCTGATGATGATTGGGATGCACGGGGGAATAACAAAAAGAAGAAGAAACCAAAACCAGCCAAAAGAACTGGGAAACGTACGGTGACAAAATCATCATCTGGCAGTGACAGTGATAGTAATAAGGAGAAGAGTTCAGAACCAGAAGAGGGTTAGTAAATGCCTGTAGCATTGTACACTTTATTAGCTCGTTTATTTTGCTCATATAAATAAGTCACTCATTTCCATTAGGATAAGAGGAGGCTCTGAACACATACAATTTATATACATTGGTTACACCACTTAAACTAACATTAAGACTATCTAGGTATTAGCTACTCACCATAATAACCTATTGCAAAGCTTAATAATTTCTCAAGTCTATTTTTGTGCTTTAAGTTTCAATAAAGCATGCAATTTATATGTATTGAAATATATCAGAAATATTGGCATACCGAAATATTTTGATTGCTTTGGTTTCTTACAACAATTTCCATTGTTTCACTAGCTATCGGATAGGTGATGTTCAAATTGTTTGTATCTTTCATAGTTGTCATTCATATCACAAAATTCAGAACTACTAATATTTGAATTCAGATTATCACTAGTCATTAAAAAATTGTAGAACTAGAGCGAAGTGTTACGCCAGGTGTAGATTAGTGTTTGTAAATAAACTGACACTGTAAATTAACACTTAGATGTTAACAATTTCCACCGGTTTCACCAAAGAATGCGATCTAAGTTAGCATGGATTGTGTCTAGGTTATTGTGTGTGTCCGTAAATTGATTTTCGTGTTTCAGTTTTAGTAATTTTCACTGGTTTCTTTGGTGACTTTTTATATGTTGCCAACATCTACATTTCATTGATTTTAGCAAGGAAACAGTTACTTCCCATCTAGCGACCACTGCTGTATCTTCACTAATCATGCAAATTTTCTTAAATTTTGCTATATAAGAAAGTGTCCTTGCAGGGAGGATGTGGTGAGTTATACCAAGTCAAGATGATAACTTGGCTCTTAGATGCTCTCCAGTTGATAATATTGTTAATTTCACTTCTTAAAAGCATTATATATGATGCAACCATTGTATATCTTTACTGATTGTTTATTGTAAATGGTAACTCCTTAAGGATAAGAGTAGGACTCTTGTACTTGGCCCATAGCTGCCTAATAAATACTGCCACATGCATATGACATTCTAATCAGTGGAGGGGAATATTACCAACACAAGTTAAAGCCACAAAATGCAATGGCAGTAGTGCCATCATTGGATAAATCTAACTAGGGTTGCTTACAAAACTCAAAATTAATAGATGCTTTTACTAGAAACAGTATCGCAGTTAAGCAGAATAAGGTCCACTCAAAAAATTCTAATAAAGGACAATGAGATTGATATATCTTGAATTACGAAAGATGATTTTAAAAGTTTTATTTGACAGTCAAACTTTGGTTGGTATATAATACAAATTCCTAAGTAAGTTGGAAAGGTTGGTATTTTTTATATGTGTTGGATATTTATCAAATAATAATTAAAATGATGTAAGGTGGTTTTTAAATGTGTGGTCAAATTATTCCATAATTTATAATGAAAAAACTTGATTTTTTGCTGGCTGAAGTCCTAAAAGTATATACAAAAATGTCCTATGTTGCTCTTGGCAGAAATATCACTTAGTCATTTTAACATAGAAATAATTCACCCAGTGTATCTTGTCACCTGTTAATGTGACAAGATACACCGTGATATACTGACAAATACTTTTGAAATGTACAAAATAGGTTTCAGTTGGTTTGGACATGGTGTACACAGTTTTTGTATTCCCCCTTTAATTTTCATATTTTGAAGTTTTATAACGCTTTGCTACTTTTCTGCTGTAGTATTCCCTGTTAACTGCATTTTTGTGTTAAACATGCAGGAAGTGAGTGTAAGTAATTAGGTCTGTGGTTTTCAAGTTTATCCTGACTTAGTGTTTGTATATGATTCTAATTTGATATTGTGTTATAGTTGGCAGGGAAGTATGTAGTGAGTTTTTACAGCCTTGTCTAGTAAGAGAAATCACTGGATCCTGCAGTTTTTAAATTTAGCCCAAGGTTAGGTTAAGGTTGGTGTGTAAGTATATAAATTGATGTATCTGATTTAGATATTGTGCTAGTAATTGGCAGAGAAATATGTTTCAGTGAGTTTTGCAGCTTTTCAAAGTAGAAGGCAAGTGAGAACTGCAGTGAGTTACAGAGAAATCACTGGAGCCTGTGGTTTTTAAATTTATCCCAAGGTTAGGTTTAAGTTAGCGTGTGTAAATAAATTGATGTTTATGATTACAGCATTATGTTACTTGTTGGTGGAGATGATGAGATGAGTATTATGCACACACATTTTCTTGGGCACTCGACTCCATAGTCTTCATTTCAGAAGAACAAGGCAACCATATTGAGACGTGAAGTGGCTGACATATAGTGGCTTCAATGCTAAAGTTTCATTCTGTCTGTCGATCCCTAGTTCAATCATATGCATGTTCACTGTGTTTCATTTAATAGTTCAGCTAGTTTGCTGTAAATTAGATAACCTTTCCCATAATGTCTGAGGACCTCAAAGAAAGAAACTTTTATTTTGATTACAGGATGGAAAGACAGGCAGACAGGTTCTTTCTTCTTTCCTCGCTGACCTGTAAAACCAGTGCCCAAGAAAGGTTCAGGCATTGTATATAAAATGCTGCTTTTTTTTGTGTATATGACAGCTGTCTTGCCATTTTAAAAGTGAACACATTTTATTACAGTTACACATTGTAAAACTCTTACCTTTTCCATGTCGTGTGGTATGAAAAGTTTTCCTGCTGCTTTGAAGTCAACCACAGTGTGAGTGGAAATGCCCAGTTTACACTCCAAATAAGTTTGTCTTGGTGTGTCTCATGATAGACAGTACACAACAAACAAACATACTGTATCTGTAGATAGACCCAGATGGGAGAAGAAGCTGTTATCATATACTAATAATTTAAAATGCAGGCTTTCTCCTTTTTGCAGAGCCCACCTGACAGTTTTGGTTTCTCAGTTTGCAGTTAACAGAGGCCCACAGTTTGTGCAGTTAACATTGGCCAGAACTATGCCTGATTAGGAAGAACCATACATTTTCAATATCTGGCATAGTTTTTATGAATTTAGTTAAGTTACTGTACTGTACACGAATTGAGGCTGTGTCCTTTCAAAGTACTCAGTTCCATTTTACAATTGCAACTGCTGTCCTACAATTTGATAGGTATATGTTATCTGATCCAGTGATGTTTGAAATGATGTCATTAATATGGAATGTTAGTGAACAGATGGTATAATAAATCAAGAATTTCATCTACTTCTCCCCAGAAGGAAAACAAGTAACATTAAGATTTCATGACGTGAAATTATGTTAATAAATTAAAGGAGGTGAAAATCTATGATGGAAGTCAAGTGCTGTTATTTTAGTTTATTCAGTTTTCCTTAGGAACTTGTATTGTTAATTATTTCTTCATTTTCATATAAGTGAGTGACAAGTTGCTTGTATTTGGTGCAAGAAGAGATTACAGTACTTCTAACGAAATCAAGAATTAGGTCACTACAGGATTGTTAGCTCACATTTTGAAATTGTAACACTAAATATCTACACTACATGTTTATTATATTGAAAAGAGTAACCCTTGCACATTATATGGCTATGTCAAGTTTGGCAGCATAGGCAGGAGAAAATCCCACCATACATCCTCCACTAAGGTCAACTTACAACTGCCCAGAGGAAGTCATGCTGGCTAAGCTTCATGCACCAACACACAGATAACTTGAAGCATTTTCTGCTGGTTTGTTTGATTTCAAAATAGATATTATTATAGATTTCTTCCATTCATTTGGTACTTTTGTATTCCATGACAAATTATAGAGATTTAGGAGTCTTAATTTTGCTTTTTTTCCTAGGTGTTTGATGAATTCTGTAGAACAAAGAATCTAGAGCACATTAAAATACACAATTTATGTTATTTACACTTTTTCCTGAAGTTGATCGTTTTTGAGTTATTCCTTGTTTTTGATTTCACCTTTAAAAACTTATACTTTTCTCATACAGGAATTGTCAACTCCTGTCCATACAAACAAGGGAACTTCAATCACATAGCAGCCAGCTTTTGACTATCACTTTAACCTATGGTACTCCCTTATTTCGCTTCTACTTACAAGGAAGCAAGTAATAAGGCTATTTCTGCTAATTTTTTATCGATTAGCTTGAAGAAAATAGAAGCAAAAGCTTTTTAACAATAATTTGTTGCAGAGATTTAGAGAGAGTCATGTGAATGGAACACATCAGATTTTTTAATATTAGGCTCAAAATATAAATAGTACCCCTTGTACTGTCTGTTTTAACAAACAAGAGAGAGTCTGAGTTTAAATTAGATTTCCATGGTTTCTTGCATACATTTTCTCAGCTGAAAAAATTGCTTGTGAAAATAATTCAGTGAGTAATCATTGTTTACTAAATCATTTATTCATGTTTTATTAAATAATATGTAAAATACTCTACTTGGTATCTTATATTGGCTCTGTCTGGCTTTCTCCACAATTGTAAAAGATGCTGGCATAGGGTCCTTTGCTGCACACAACAGAAAATGTCGTGTTTCTTTGCAAACTTTATTGAGAATATCCCTCCATTTACTATCATCTTTGTAAGGATTTTTTACTAGTATTTCCTGAAGAAGATATATCACTATTTGCAGATTGTACACTAGTAACCTAATAATTTTAAACTTGGTTATGGGCACACTATTTTTGCACAAATAACCAGACTGGTCATGCAGTTAAGCACACTATTGCTAACTGTTAAATGTACTGCCTTCTGATTGGCTCTGAAATTATTGTATCAGAACAATGCTTAATGAACATTTTTGATCAAGGTTTGAAAACTTCATGTTGCTGCATGATACACAAAATAACCTGGTCCCTTTTTGCTTTCTCTGCCACATACAGGTTGGTAAAGAAGGTACTGAAATCCAGTTAAAAATTTGACACCGAAATTTGACTGAAAATACATGTAATGGAGTCCTCTGAATAAAAAAAAAAATGTGAGACAAAGAAAATTTGCCCACCCCAAGCTAATCTTTACTTGGAAATATTTTCAAAAATTCCAAAGGTGCCTCTGGGTTTTTTTGTTATAATACCCTATGTTTAAGGCTTTTTCATGACAATTAAAATGTGTATTTTGAATTTTCTGAGCATAGCCTCTGAAGTTCTCTTCACTCTTGTTGACTTTTGCATAACTGGGAAACTGTAAGATACACACAAAAGCATACTGCACAAAACACACAATTGAAGGGTTGAGAACCATAGTGGGCCCAGCACCATTTTTTAAAAAATTGAGAAATAGAAGGTCCATGTTTTTTCAATATCATAATTTATTGAGTCAAGTTACACATAATTCTAAATGCCACAGCAATTTAGAATATATTTTCTATCTTATATAGCACAATATTAATGTGGCTTCATGCAAAATTAGGTTTTAGTTATTTATTGGGAGCTATTTTTCTTTGCTGGAATTTGGCCCAGCCTAAAGAAATGTAACTGGCCGATTTCCATACACCTAATCAATGTCCTGCTGATCATCGTTTTTGACTTGCACACGCAAACTCTTGTAAAAATCGTGATTCATTGGAGGAATAAATGGTAGCATGGACATAAGATCATCATATGCGGTAGTGTGATTTGCTGCATAGATTTGGACCACTCTGACTCTAACAGAATTTGTAGTTTCATTTAGACTGATACTTTGATGCTCTACTGTTTGTAAATGCGAAATGCTGGACATTGCCCATGCAATATAAGATGTATAACCATAAACTATACAGACAGATGGCAACAGCTCAATTTTGACCTCACATGGAGGTGGCCCACTATGGTTCTCAGCCCTTCAAGTTCTCAGCCCTTCAATTTATGTCAGATACAATTTTTTTCTTCCTCTTGGTCAAGCAAGGAGAACAAATTTCAAAGGCATCATATAGCAACCAGTTTTTAAAAGATTTGACTATCATTTTAGCCTAGTATATTCCCTTATTTTATAACTGAAAGGAAATATGTAATAAAAGCATTTATGAAAAATGTTATCTGAATTAACATGAAGTAGTAGGAGAGTGCACTTTTTTAAGAAAACCATTGAATGTAACTCACCAGATTTTTAGTAAAGTTTTAGGGAAAAAAAATCTGCTTCATAATCTTGCGTTTCTTACCTAAATCAACTCATACACATTAAATAATAATAATAATAATGAAAAAATAAAGTACTAAAAAGTAATTAACTTGTTTAGAACTGCATTTTGTGCAACTAGAAAGATAAAATTCTAAATAGTCATTTTTGGTAATTACAGGTGAAGTGTCAGATTCAGAAGGAAGTGACTCTGATAGTTCTGCTCTCAGTCAAGAAGAATTTAATGATGGCTATGACGAAAACCTTATGGGAGATGAAGAGGACCAGGCACGTTTGGCTCAGATGACAGAAAAAGAGAGAGAACAGGAAATTTTCAAACGAATAGAACAACGAGAAGTGATGAAAACAAGGTAAGCTTGTGCCATATAATGAGAGAAAATATAATTTAATTAAAGCAATATAGTTAGTGGTGTATGAGGATAGTTCATCTTAGTAATAGCAGTGTATCAGTAAAATTCCAGTTATCTATAGTTTCTTTCAATTGCTTTATTACTATATATTTAGAATATAAAACACATACTGCATACAATACTTTAATGAGCTATGTTAAATCATTGTTAAGATATTAAGTTTTTACTTTCTTGACCAAGTACTATGCACATACATAGCAAAGGTATTGTATTCCACCCAAAAATTTGATGCCAAGATTTCACTGGGAATACATCTTGTGAGGTATCTTATAATTTAAAAAAAGAACATTGTTAGAAAAAGATCCATCCATGTGTGTGTGTTTGTCTGTCTGTGGACAGTAAACTCAAAAACAAAAAGTTGGTTGATTACCAAACTTGGCATTCTTCAAGGATGTTACATGCAGTTTTCAGGAAAATCCCCTTACCCCAAACTACCCTTTACATGCAATAATGTTCTAAATGTTCTATTCCCTCAAAAATGCTTTAACAGTTTTGATTAAAATATGTACATTAAAGATTTTACATTAAATAAAATATATATCTGGAATTTCTTGGGATTTCTTTGCAAAGCAGTAAACCATAAGAAATAGACAAAAACGACTTGCACAAAAAATTTAGAGCTTGTTAAAACACATAATTTATTTGAATATACTTTATTGTGGAATTGACCATTCGCAAAATATCCCTTATTATTGGTTTCAATTTTAAAATACTCAAATCTCATTTTTACTTTCTCTATACATACTATGCACATAGTGTGTGCAGAAGATATTGTATTGCACCCAAAAATTTTATACCAAAATTTCACCAAATATACATGTTTTGAAACCCCCTGATTAAAACTTTTTAGAAACATGTGGGTGTGTGCGTGCACAAACATCACAAGGAGGTGCTACAAAACAATGGTTACCATGCCAAGGACATTAATCATGCCATTAGACCTCGGCACGCTAATATACTGGACCCTAAGGAACAACCAAAAGCATTTCTACCATATGTGGAAGATGTCACAGTGTGGATTGCTCAATTACTAGGGAAGAAGGGCATCAAAATTGTATTTACTCTGACAAGCAAGATGGGCAATATGCTTCTTTCTGTAAAAGATCTGAGGGACCCACTAAGTACCACGGGAATTGTCACTTACTTTAAGCTGGATCATCAAACTGTCCATGTCTCCTATGTGTTATGGGGATGATTTCTATATGGTTCATCTGTGAGTTTGTACAAATCTATAAATAAGACCTCTTTTCATTCTTTTGAGAGCTACTTACATTTGCATGTTACCTACAATGAAAAATGTAAATATAATATATTATATAAAATATTCATTGACATTTTTCACTACAACATTTTCAAGTTTAATGTATAAATTTATGAAGAAATATGGTTCACAAAACATTTTTTGAGGTTATTAAGACAATATGTACCTCTCGTACTGCAGTCATTGCTGCTTTATCTAGCAAGTTCCTATGGCAGAGTTCTCGGCTGACCCATTAAATTCCAAATTACTCACCCTAGATGTAGGAGGGGATCTAGAAATATCTATCGGATGCAAAGAACTGGCTACCCTTTGCTGAGACAGATGAGATATCAATTGTTCTAGTTTTCGACATACATTAAAATGGGATAGATTATGGCAGCAACTCTGAAAAGGTGACGTCAAACTAGCTGTTCTGTGAGAGATAAATTAAATATAGCCAAGCCATATACTCTGAAAACAACCCATTAACTGCCTGAAGTAGCAGATAATAACCCAAAACCAATTTATGTCACCAGCCGCAGTAAGATAGAATTTAGATCTGGGAAGTTCTCAACTCTGTTTAAAATCACCATTAATGATAGAATGTGGCCCACTATATCCAACAAAACTCCTTTAACCTTGACCAGCGGAACTTCATGAACTCCAAAATCAGTACTGCACTCAACCAGCTACATTCTGCTGCACTAAAAATTTTTAAAATTTCACTGTCATTCCGATGTCATAAATTTCAAACACCAGAGTCATTTCAACTAATTATTGCAAAGGATGTGAACTGAGTTGTTTAAAGGCTGAACATACAGACTCTGTTACTGAGGTTGCCTGTTCAAGGGCAACTTGAGATCTTAGCCAAGCTTTGCAAAATTTACAAACTAAGACAGGGGTATACAGTAAATGGATTCTGGCTAGAATTGTTGAAAATACTCAACCCTCTCTCAATGCATAGTAAGAGCATATAATGCCTAGTCTGGTGGTTCAATAATTGAACTCCTAGATTAAGGTCAGCCACCCACTCAGAAAACTCTTAAGCTTCCTTACAGAGAGACTTGAGCAATAAGTCATGTTTTACTTGTAATTTCACGCATGAGTTGTCCATCATGCACTTAAAAGTTTCCAAAAACACTGATACCTCACTTCCCATGGAAAACTAACCACCACTGACCCCTGTTTTCTGAGGATCTGTAGTTTCCCATTACTATGCTGTCTTTTCATGTTTGTGTGCTGATATTCTGTGCTCTATTAAAACTTTTAATAGATTCCTTTGCTCATATGTCTTAAGTTCTTGTTGATATACACATTTACCTCTCAGCATCTTTGCCTATCTTAATATATACACCATATGTATATTTATGTACTTTGATATACTCCTTTATTTTCTTTCTCTGATCTTGAATATTTCTGATCTTAATAATTATTCACCTCCATTCTTGCTCTTTTTCCTTTTTAGCCAGTCTTGCATTTCTTTCCATTTTTTCTTCTATTTCGGCAATTACAAGATTGTATTTTCTGCAACTATCTTCAATATTTTCCGCTCTTCTTCTTCTTCTTCTTCTTCTTCTTCTTCTTCTTCTAATGCTTGGTACCTCCTCCTTGATTTCTTTGAATTTTTTACTTATTTCTTCTTTTTTATTGTCTTTTTTTTAATTTTTTACTTTCTTCCATTATTTCTTCAACTCTTTCAGTTCTCATTTTGCAGTATTCATTGATCCTTGGTTGCCATGTCCCTTATTTTGTTCTTCCTCTCACATATATTCCCTTCTGTTTTTTTTTTTTTTTAATAATACTCTGCTTAATATATTAATTTCCCTATTTTCAGAATTTTTTATATATATATATATAGGAATAAAATGTTATGTTCTATAAGTGAATTAGGTTTTTGTTAGATATAGATTACTTTGAACATAATAAAGCCAAAAAATCCCTTTAATTATGATAATTTGTCAGCTATGAGCATTTTAACAAAAACCTATTTATGTCATTTTCATGTTCATGTGGGCTAAATCACACTGTCACTGAGCCACTTGATTGACACAAATTTTGCTCTGGTTTGATCTTTGCTTTTATTTGAATTCCATCTAGAATCTATGAGTTCCATGGACATAGAGTTGATTTATCAATTGTAGTAAATCCTGCAACGTGTTTCATAATAGTATTGTCGGTGACAATATAGCTGTATTAAAAATTGCTAGAAATGAAAATAAGTATGTAGAATTGAGTTTAAATTCTAATGTACACATGTATGCATAACTGACGGATAATATATTCTGCTAAGACTATATAAGTTTTCGAGTAATAAATCTATTTTGATTTTAATTAAAAAACTATAATCTCAGATAAGACTCTACTATCTTCAATCATGTTTTAGTCTCTTTAAGAGTACTATGCTCTTAGTAAGTGTGCCTTTTTTGAATTTGTAAACTTGGTAACCCTATTTCTAATGCAGTGTGCTACAAATAAACTATTCAGTCAAAAGATCTTATGCCTATTTTTACTTAAAAACATATTTGCAGACACAAGTTCAAATATTTAATTATAAGAGCATCTGTGATTTCTCTTTTACTGTGGACTTTATTATAAACATTTTGCTGCATCACTTAATTTGCACTGGGTTTTAAAATTTACACAGGTTTGAAATTGAGAAGAAGCTCCGTTTGGCCAAAAAGCAAGAGATGAAGAAAAAGCGGGACCAGGAAAAGAAAAAAGAAGAGAAAATGGATGCAAAAGAAAGAAGCAAGGAGCGCAAGAAAACTGTAGAAGAAAACAGAGGGAAAGTAGATAAGAAAGCTGCTGCCATGAATTTGTTAAAGGCAAGAAGGGAAGAAAAACGTGAAAGAGGTTAGTATGTCAGTTATAAGGTTAAAATTAAGCATACTTTTACTGCCACTGGTACAGCTTTGTAAGTAGGCAGTGCTTTAGTTTTGTTGTTTTGTTTATAAAATTTTCTATAATCTTTGTTTTCATTTTTTTTTTAAATTTATTATTATATTATGTGGAATTTACAACATAAGGGTCCTTCTGTATTTACTTTTTCATAGTGTTTTTCAGTAAATGTTTGCAGGTAAAACAGCTATAGCGTTTCATCAGTATTGAGTGCAGGAGGTTCCCTGTTTGAAAGATGTGCAGTGGAGAGAACAAAATTAAGTAAAGCTTTCTCTTAGAGCTTCAGATGATTACATGCTAATTCATCTAATACTTTCTGCTGTAGAAGGGTTTTTCATTGTAAAAATATGAAAAATAATCTATATTTCCCTATGGATCAATAAAAATGTTGAACTTTTAAAGGACTGTTGGAGTCTATGGGCACCAGAAGACCCCCTGTGGATCTTCCCCAGAAGTCTGTCTCATCTCCTACTGGTAACTAATACAAGTGTTCCGTTGAATTCATATACATAAGTTTCCAATAAAAGTTCTAGAGTTGTCCTCCCTGTCTTGATCACTGCAATAGTTCCATGGTTAGCATGCTTGCTTTACACCTCCTAGTCCTACATTTCATCCAGATTTTGATATCTTACACTACTAAGGTTTCTTCAAAGATTTTTACTCATTAAAGCAGTGTTTGGATTTGAGCTCACATGCACGTAAATGTTTTTAATCTCATTAATAACTTCAAAAGAAATACCTCCCATACCTAGAGGAAAAATTTCTAACAAAGTTCCTTTCTTATGAACTTCTAGCATTAGAAACAACACAATGTCCTTGTGTATATGCTAGTGCAATGCATTTTCTATTTGTTCAGGAACTGCTGAAGAATGTAGCAAGAGGTGTGCCTTTGTATAATAACAGCACCTGTGTGACTGATTAGTGCTTGATTCCTTGTGCTTGACTAACAAGGAGAAATTGTCAGACTCGATCACAGCCGTATTTTGCTTGAAAGTGCATAGAAAGTACTGAGATGTTTCCGTTAGCATTCTCTCTGTAGCCCTTGCTTTAGCCCTGCCAAAAAAAACTGTATTTATCTGAAAACAAGACAATGTTTTTTTCCAAAATATTAATGTTCAGAACAACCAGGGGTCGTCTTGTATTTGCAATATATGTTTTTTTGAATACCACGTGGGATAAGTAAGTTTTAAACTTCGCGGATATGGCAGTGGCAAACCCCATGGAAAATAGTAGAGATTATAACCTAAGCCATGAGCAAGTGGCAGATTTGTGCATTTCATTTCACGCCAAAAAATTAGCTGTTAATGGGCCTATAAGCATTCTCATTGGAAAAAGATTTCTCTCCGAGATTAAAATAAATAACTGCCGTCGCATTCCTCAACTGCACACATTCAGTACGTCGCCTTTGCATCTCTCTCTCTCTCTCTCTCTCTCTCTCTCTCTCTCTCTCTCTCTTCTGCTCAAAACATGAATTTACATGCAAATTATAATTAGGAAAACATTTTACAATGTTTTATATCAAGTACGTTGTCTTAGCAGAAAATAGCATCCATAATCATCATTACAGTTAAGCTGCTTCAACCACCACTGTCACGTTCCACCATCACACAAATGCCTTATCTCTGTAACTCCGCTCCTCGCTTCTCTTGTGCTCAAAATAAGAATTTATGAGCAGATTCAAATTAGGTACACAAATTTACAATGTGTTGTATTATGTTGTCTAAACAGAAAATTATATCTATCATCATCGTCACAGCTATGCTGCCCCCGATTGCAGCAGTCACATTCTACCATCGCATGCATACCGTACATTTTTGTACTCCCCTCTCCATCTCTTCTCCTCAGAACATGAATTTCCGTGCAAATTCAAATTAAAAAAAAAAAAATAGGGGAGGAGGTCTTAATCAGTTGAAGGGTCCATTAGTTTTTCAAAATATATGGGAAAAGTTTAAATTTCATTTGAAAATTGAGTTATGTCTTATTTATTTATAGATGATATGCTAAATTCCAAAATTAAGTTCTGAAAAATGGGGGTTGTCTTGCATTTAAGGTCGTCTTATATTCAGATAAATAAGAGTATATATCTTTTGGTTCCATTTTGTAAGACTTCATTAAATCTATATTATTCCAACTATAAAACAAATCTAGAATTCATAAATTAAAATACCTATATTGCAGCTAAATAACATGTTGCAAAAGCTAAAGCAGTATGCACCATGTTGAACTAAATTACTTTGGAAGCAATATTTGCTAAAGAAGTCCATGCCATGGAAGTAGGTTATGATGGGAATAATTAGTCTAGAAAAGATGTTAGAGAATTCAACCATAATTTATGGTTTTAGTCAATGCTATAGAAGTAAATGCTCATTGCTGCTTGAGTGTTTTATTAGTGTGATTTGCTCAAAGCGGTCTTAATTAAGGTTATGTGCAATAGCAAAAGGAAGAAAAACTTCAGTAAAAAATAAAATGTCTGTTTGATAGAGATAATGAGAATCTATTATAACAACAGATGTGTAAAACACATATGTTAGATATAAAAAGAGATACCTGGAAAATTGTGAAAGATAACTTGAACACTTGATGGAAAATGTACTGAAGAGCAGTCTGATATTCTTTGGAAACAATGTTAGTAATGTGATAGTTGAAAATGAGTCGGAATAGTAACACTCACCTCACTTATATGTAATTATGTTCAAAACATATGTTTCAAGGGCAATTGCCCTCTTCTTCAGTTGAAGTCCAACTGATGGCTGGAATTTGTGCTCTGTGGTCTATTACAGTGGAGCCATCTGGTGTTCTCAGTAGAAGTTCATAATCATGTGGCGGTATTTCAAAATTCACCAGTTGGTCTTTTTGTTGTGTAATGAGAATATTCTCCCAAACTGTAAGTGCTGCCAGGTTGTTTACAGGTTTTAGCAATTTTATGTCATTTTGTATGATGTGATGTCCAAAAATGGTATGCTACTGCCGATTTATCTGTTTGTTTCTGTTTGATATGTCAGAAATGTTCCTTTAGCCTTGTTTCCAGTCTTCTTTTTGTTTGGCCAATGTAACATGATTTGCAGTCCTTGCAGTCAATTCTGTAGATGCCTGATCTCTGGTTTGTAGGTATGGGGTCTTTAATGTCTGTTTTCAATGCATTTTTATGTTGAAATGGTTACTTGAAGCTAAACTTATATTGTATTTCTTGAAAATTTTTTTGAATTTTTTATCTGCTGTTGGGTGATAGGTGAATTTTTTATATATAACTTTCGGTTTTTGTATGGACAAAGTGGTGATTTGTTTTAAGGTTAATTTCTCCTTATTAGGGGACATCATTTGGAAAAACATTCAACAAAATCTTTTAGAAAAACTCAATAGAATAATGCACGAAGAAACAATGAAACTTAAAAAGAAATTGGAGAAACTAATCAGCAAAACGACGCGGAAAAACCAAACCCAACTCAATATACAGTCCAACAAACCAACTAACGTGAATGTAGTAAATCTTTTGGAAGCAACCTTCAATAACGAAGAAATGACATTTTTAAACAAGGGCTTCAAAACTTGCACTCAATTGTCGACCAACGTACAAGATTATATAGCGGACATAGAAATAGCTACAAAAGAACTAAACCAGATCGATCAATTAACAATAAAGAAAGAAGTTGCACCTATACTGCAGGAAATCAAAGACAAAAAAATACAGAAGAACAAACATAAACAAATAATCAGGTCCTTGAACAAAAAACCGGTAGTTTTCTTAAAAGCAGATAAGGGAAACACAACAGTCATAATGGACAAAAAAGGTTACATTTCAAAAGTAGAAACCCTTTTAGAGATTAAAGAATATACAGAAATAAGTAAAAACCCATTAAACACACTGACAACATCCTTAAAACAGACAATAGAAAGAACAGAAGTTATACCAAAACTAGAAAAAATCAAAATGAAAGAAGCAAACCCAACTCTACCACGTCTGTATGCTTTGCCAAAAATCCACAAACCAGACAAACCCATGAGACCAATAGTCAATTGCATAAACTCTCCAACCTACAAATTATCTAAGTGGTTAGTCAACAATTTCAATAGCTTCCCGGAACACAACCACCTTTCCATTAAAAACTCCATAGAACTAATAAAACATCTAGAAGAGTACAAAGTTTCAAACAATGAGTTGTTGGTTTCGTTTGATGTGAAATCATTATTCACCAGCATCCCAGTCGACAAGTTACTTGAAACCTTCAAAGCATGGCTCACAGACATAGGCTTAAACAAGAAAGAAATAGAAGACTTCCATACTTTAACAGCACTTTGCATCAACCAGAATTATTTCCAATTCAATGGTAGATTTTACAGACAATCATCAGGCTTAGCGATGGGTAGCCCACTTTCGCCCTTTTTAGCAAATCTGTACATGGGACGACTTGAAGTACATATAACCTCCAGTTTTCCGAATATATTAAAAAAATGGTTTAGATATGTTGATGATATTTTTGCGGTGGTCCCCAAAAAATTAGCAGAAGACTCTCTAAAATTACTAAACCTACAGGACAGGTACATACAATTCACAATGGAAACAGAAAAAGACCAAATGCTACCATACCTGGACCTAAAACTAACACGGAAAGAACAAAAGATCACTTATGGCATCTACAGGAAGACCACAAATACAGACAATTACATAAAACAGAATAGTTTCAACCCAGAACCTCATAAACAGGCAGTCTTCAACAGCTCAGTACACAGACTCTTCAGCATCCCACTTGACCCAGAAGAGTACAACACAGAATACCTCCAACTAAGACACATAGCCTCAGCCAATGGTTTTAACCCAGACATCATTGACCAAAAAATTAAAAAACATAAGGAGAAATTAACCTTAAAACAAATCACCATTTTGTCCATACAAAAACCGAAAGTTATATATAAAAAATTCACCTATCACCCAACAGCAGATAAAAAATTCAAAAAAATTTTCAAGGAATACAATATAAGTTTAGCTTCAAGTAACCATTTCAACATAAAAAATGCATTGAAAACAGACATTAAAGACCCCATACCTACAAACCAGAGATCAGGCATCTACAGAATTGACTGCAAGGACTGCAAACATGTTACATTGGCCAAACAAAAAGAAGACTGGAAACAAGGCTAAAGGAACATTTCAGACATATCAAACAGAAACAAACAGATAAATCGGCAGTAGCATACCATTTTTGGACATCACATCATGAAATATAAAATGACATAAAATTGCTAAAACCTGTAAACAACCCGGCAGCACTTACAGTTTGGGAGAATATTCTCATTACACAACAAAAAGACCAACTGATGAATTTTGAAATACCGCCACATGATTATGAACTTCTACTGAGAACACCAGATGGCTCCACTGTAATAGACCACAGAGCACAAATTCCAGCCATCAGTCGGACTTCAACTGAAGAAGAGGGCAATTGCCCTTGAAACATATGTTTTGAACATAATTACATATAAGTGAGGTGAGTGTTACTATTCCGACTCATTTTCAACTATCACATTGATTAAAACTTCACTTGTCTCAAACTTCTCAGTTATTTAATAATAATGTTAGTAATCTTCATATTTGCATTGCTGGTCATTTTGTGTTGATGGAGAAACGCCATTTCTGATTTCAGATAAGTTCACCATGCATGCAGTCAATTGTATTCATAATGTGTGATAAACTTGTAAAAGTGAAAATTTTTCCTTCTATTTCGAAACACTCAGTTGCCCTCTGTGGTGTAGTGGTTACAGCTTTACTATGCCTCGCTCTAATACCCAAGGTTGCGAGTTCGAACCCGGTAGAGAATGATGGATTTTTTGGAAATAAAAGTCTTTAGGATGGCTTCCTTCGAAAGGAAAGTAATCCAATGGTCTGACGTAATGTTTATTTGTATGTAAAGATTCCTGGTCTAAATTCCTTATGTGTGGTGTCTTTAAGTGAAAATTTTGTCCTATAATGCCAACTATGGGCAGTAAGTTGATCCTTTGTCACCATGTGCACATAGTGGTGAACTTGCAAACTAGAAATTCCCTGATCGAGAAACCACTATAACAAATGGTGACCCAATATACACTAACACAGTGTGATGGATCTTGCATTGATTGATGAATCTAAACTCTCATCTACCGTCATATATATATGTTGCTCTTAACTACAAAAAAAAAATCTAATAATAGAATAAGAGCAGTCATTTGATGAACATGCATAACATTGAGATATTCTGAAATATTAAACAGTCGCAGGCTGTATAGCAATTAAAGTTTTGATGATACAATGAATTCCTGTCTTGGGTTTTGTGTAAATATTCTCCAAGTAGGCTCAAAAAGAACGTAAAAGATTCTTTTCTAATACCAAAACGTTTTTTGATCTCTCTTCAGTGTTTAAGTATTATAAAGATCTTGCCTTCTCTGAACTATACACACTATCGCATTCCCATTGCTTTGTTCATCAAGAACAACAATGTAATCAGTAATCCTTGAACACATTCAACAATGTCATTGTAGTTCTTATCGACAAGTGAGTTACTCCAACCAAGACAAGAGTGTAAATTCTAATATTATATTTCATTATGTTTACTTTTGTAGTAACATACTACATAACAATACTCTCCAGCTTTACCTC
Organism: Hymenopus coronatus; assembly: GCA_030762935.1. NCBI lineage: Eukaryota > Metazoa > Arthropoda > Insecta > Mantodea > Hymenopodidae > Hymenopus > Hymenopus coronatus. The sequence goes on along the minus strand of CM060881.1, from coordinate 113,989,897 downwards.
TATACTAATTTACTCCAGAGTATCTGAAAGGAGTAAAATACTCGTGATTAATTTACTGTTAAGTGGAAGTCCCAAATATTGAGCTTAATACAGTGCCTTATTTCCAACTCATGGCCACCCGCTTCACGACCTGCTTCTTCCAGCCGAATTGAATATTCACAGACCCTGAACTCAAGTGCATAGCATGTGGACAATTCAAGTGCATAGATTTACATGCATACAGTAACAACATACCTTTATCACAAAAGTTGTTTGATATTATGTCCTTGTGCTGCCACGCATCTCTCACACCTTTTAAGAAAATTTCCATTACCATACATTAATTCTTCTTCTGAAATTGCAGTTAATTTCTCTTCTGATATTGTCTGCCAGTTCTTCCAATGTATGTATGTTGTTCCAATACACTTTATTTTTTCAACTGCCGCATAAATAAAAGTTGCATACTGAGGTCTGGGGAGTGTGGTAGCCATAGTCCTTTACGATGACCCTATCTTCAAAACTTTCCTGAATTAATTTAAACGAGAGATCAGCTGTATGTGCTGTAGGAGAGTCTTATTGAAAATATGCCTGTGTGCTCTCAATGTCACAAATATTCCAGGAATTGTTTGATTATTGTATCCATGTGCCCTCAAAGAATATATGCCCTATAATTCGGTATGCATTCACTGCACATCAGACACCAGTTTTCTGGTCATGCAATAACATTTTGTGCACAATATCAGGTTTTTCTGCACTCCAATATCTGTTGTTTTGTATTAATACATGTCCATTTAAATAAAATATGCATCTTCTGTGAAATAGTTAAATTTGTGTCCATAGAGCAATCATTAACTTCAACCGACACCCAATTGCAGAAATGCACTCTGCTTGCAGTATCATATGGTTGCAGTTCCTGAACCACGGTTATCTTATAAGGTTTTAATTTCAAAAGTTTAGTGTTTTTCCAAGCCGAGAATTGTGAAACTCCTGTTTCCTATGATAGCCTACTCAGAGATTTTCTTGGCCTATGTTCTAACTTTTTCCTATCTCATAGTTTTTCCTCTATAAGCATACGGCAAGTTCTTTTGGGTTTTTTTATCAAGAACAGAACCAATTTCTCTAAATCTGTTTATAAGTTTATGATCTGTGAGGAGCAGGGAAACCAGGAAATCTGTCTATAAATAGCCGTGTCAGTTTGTCTACTAGACTCTATTTGCATGTAGGAATCATACATGAATATGCAGTATGCTAAAGTATACCCATTTCTTGGCATTATAACAGACCTAGCACAATTTAACCACAAAGAACAAAACAAGAACTAGCACTTGCAATGGTCTCATATGCACTGACATGGAGAAAAGTGGCAGCTATTAGAAGCACTGAGTATATGTAGCTACCTCCCACCAGCCAGCCGTCCACGAGGAAAAAATAAGACACTGTGGAAATACTGCTAGGTTATGCACAACGTCCTAAGATAATATTAAAATAAAGAGCAATATAAAATTACTAGTTTATGCTTCCCAGAATTAAGTATGAATTCATGCTTGAAAATTATTGCATGACTGCCAAACATCTCGCACCAATTGATGGGCTTTTAAAATAGTTTAAAATAAATATGTAATATAAATTTAAAATAATGCCATCTGTCAAGATTCAATCTGCAGAATTCTGCATTTCATACCATTGCTGTTCCTTAACTGCACATGTCATGTTAAATTCAGAATAACGGTGATGTAGAGGGCCTTACTCATTCAATGTTTTACACTCGTTACTTTTTAACATTTTGGTAATAAATACGTGCATTACTTAAGAAAGATAGCAACACAAGATCCTGTAAAATAATTTAATTGCATTTTCTGATGGATGTTAACCCTTCCTAATAGAAACAACGTAGGGAAAAAAAGGTCATTTAGGGCTTAAGAACTTGGTAATTTACAGTGATATTTCATGCATAAATGGGAAAACTGGAGCAGGCATCTTTTGAAATCAACAGGCAAATGCCACAGCATAAGTTTAGGAAGATAAGCTACTGTTTCAGGTAGAGATGCTTGCCATACTTGAAAATGTATGCCATTGCTGGCCAAAGGGAATTGTAGGGTAATATATTCTTATAAACTATGACAGCTAGGCTGCACTTAGAGCTCTTAATTCCTATTACTTCAACTCCCAACTAGTATGGGAATGCCACCAATACTGTGTCTTTTCCATAATATGATAGAATTTTGACAATTACTAAGACATGCATATATCATGGGAAATAAAAAAAAAAACTGTCATCCAGCAAAGAAAATTGCATCTCTCCCTTTATTGGATCAAACCTGTCTGTTGAATAAGCACTAGAAGCAAAAAAAAAAAAACAGAGAAAAGAGGCTCAAAAGAAATAAAAATACTAATTTCCATAAATAAACTGAAGGCAAATAATAATTAATAAGACTTGTGAAAAACTAATTCACATATCAGGCTAAACAAGCCTTCAGTATGAGTTTTATAACTGAAGAGTTCAGGAAATGTCTGAGGGTAATGGAATTATATCAAAGAGAACTTGTCAGTGTGTTGAAGTCATAGAATGTCTAAAATACCAGATTCTTGGCACCACCGAGCAGCTATAGACAGGTCTTAATTTAGTGAGACAGTAACAAGAATTTAGATATTCTCGAAATATCTCTGCCAATGATCGATAGATTATGGAAGTGCCAGAAAGTTTTTTTAGTCTGAAGTGCTTAAGGGAAAAGCACTTCTGAAGTAGTCGTAGTTATATGGATCTTTTTACACACTAAAACTCCCTCATGGGACTTATCGAGAGATTTAAATATGGTGCTGCTCTAACAGCTGCAGTTTGCTGGTATAATTAGTGGGATAGAAGACCAGTATTACACAAATATATCCTGCTGATGCACAGAGCAATTTTCAAGAAATAACTAGATTTATCATTTCTTTGAGATGCAATAGAAATTAGTGAAAACATAACCAGTTTTTTGTGCCTTTCTGGTGACACAATACTGAACCAGGAACTTCTTTAATCCTGTTCTAAAGGAGCTCTTCTCTAGACAGTAGGCTTTGCTTTTCGAAGCCAGTTGGCGGATGAAAGAATAGACTGGTTTAATGGTCGTAAATTTCCATGTCTTTATATCTCTTTATAATTCGTAGTAATCTTCCCATCAACAATCATTGGATGCAGAAAAGTCCATACCTCATTCTTGAAGCTGCCTACAGTGCATGTTGCTAAGATAGCTCAGTTGGTTGGAGCATCAGCATGGTAGTCAAAAATTTGTGATTTAAATCCTGACAATGGCATCATTTGAATCCTTTAGTTTGAAAGAGGGTTAGATCACTAAGTCAGCGAAATAGAGTTATATAACTTAAAGTGGTATATATCCCTAAATACAAGTTTTTTATGAAGAATTACAAGTCTAGGCTCTCCTATTTCATCACTAAGAAAAAACATTTGACAAGTCAATTATTACCTGAACAATACTTACATAAATGAATATAACAACACTGTTTACAAACTTTTATAACAAGAAAAGTAAAGAAAAAACATGTTTATTTAGAAATAGAGAGTTAAGTCATTCACTTCTATCGTTTTTAAAATCAAATCAAAATCCTAATCTCTGGGGTAAATACACTAACTATGAATCACCTGGAATTTAATGTTTATTTGAGATTATTATTGCCATTGTTCAGTTCCAGGTGTGGCTTAAATTTTTTAGATATATGTGCCCATCTTCTTGGGGCTCAAACTCTTCATTTCCTAGGTTTCATGTAATTTCAGAAGACCAAGATGATCACATTGAGACATGAAGTATGCTTATACACCCTGACATACTACTGTCAAGAAAGTTCCGGGAATTTGCCAATAAAACACAAAAAATGAATTAATGATCCGATTTTATTTTATTGCCTTCAAAGTAGGCCCCTTCTGAAATTATACATTTATGCCAATGAATAATCCAATCATCAAAACGTTCTTTGTAGGCACTTTTAGGAATCGATGTCAATTGACACCGCGAATTTTCCTTTGTCTTCTAGCAACTGAAAATGAGTGCCTCGAAGTGGTAACTTGAGTTTTGGAAAGAGGAAGAAATCAGCAGGAGCCTGACCAGGTGAATATGGTGGTTGTTCGATGAAATTTGTTGAGCTTTTGGCCAGAAATTCGTTCACAATAATAGCCTTGTGAGCTGATGCATTATTGTGATGCAGAATTCATGAGTTGTCGTTCCACAAATCTGGCCTTTTTGCTGTATTTGTTCTCTCAAACGCCGCACAACACTGAGATAATAGTCTTTATTTACTATCTGACCTTCTGGCAAGAATTCTGAGTGTACAAACACTGCAATAATGAAAAAAACTGTCAACATGACCTTCAGTTTTGATCGAGTTTGACGTCCCCTTTTAGGTTTCAGTTCAGTTGGAAGGCCATTCGGAAGCTTGTTGACAGGTTTGAGTGTCAAACTCGTAAACCTACGTCTCATCACCAGTTACAATGCATTTCATGAATGTGGGGTTGGAACTGGTTCATTCTAGCATGTCTTCAGCAATCCTTACACGATTGAGTTTTTGCAGAAAATTCAAGTCTTTTGGAACTAACCAAGCTGCAACACGTGTCATGCCCAAACAATTGTTTAAATGGTACAAATCGATTCGTAAGACACACAAAGTTCAGCGGCAGTATCTCTCAGACCTAAATGACGATTTTCAGACACCATTTTCTTCACTTTAGCGATGTTCAGTTCAGTTGAAACCGTTGATGGCCAACCAGAGCGAGGCAAATCTTCCCCACATCTCGACCACTTTTGAATGCACTGTACCACTCATGTGCACGTGTTTTTGATAAAGTCGATTCACCGTAAGCCCTCTGTAACATTTTCAGCAATTCGGCACACGAAATACCATTTGCAATGCAAAATTTGAGACAGATTCTTTGTTCAATATTTGTATCCATCGTAAAATCACAAATCACCTTTGAGATGAACTAACAAAATGGCGTATTGTAAACAAACTAGATGACAGATGACGATCAAACTCTGCATGGGTCAGAGGAAAGTTGTACCAACTTAGTGACAACAGTAATTTCGAATCCCCTTTTAAACAGGATTTTTAAGTGATCAATTCCTGGTACTTTCTTGACAGAATGTATAGTGGCTTCAATGCTAAAATTTCATTTTGTCAGCAATTCCTAGATTTAATGCACATGTACTGTGTTTTGTTTAACAGTTCAGCTAGTTTGCAATAAATTAGACAACCTATTCACCATAAGTGAGGTCCTCAAAGAAAGAAACTTGAACAGTACTACAGAATGACAGGCAGACAACATCTTTTTCTTCTTCCTGGCTCTTGCCTTCCGTAAACAACCCCCAAGAAAAGGTGCGCACATAGAATACTAATTGTACTGAAATCATTTTTTCAGTGAAAGTGATATGTGTCTTCTGCTGTATGTAATGTGGCTAAGAAAAGATAAAGAGGAGTACGAAAAAAAGATTCATATAAATTACCTAAAATTAAAAGTACTAAGCTTCAAGGCAAATCATACATCTTTTACTCAAGTGAAGTAGTTCATAAATTCCAATGTAGATGCTGCTGTTAGCATTTCAAAATATTTAATGAGTATGCCTATATACTAATTTTTAATAAAATCAACAATTTTGGAAATTACAGAACCTGACCATATTATTTGATGCACCTTGATTTTTCACTATACTACAAGATTAGGAGACAAAGATGTAACTAATATTATTTTTTGTTAGCTACATTGAAACATTAATTTTTCTTAAACACTGATGAATTTGAAGTATAATATGCATGCTTATGGTGATGATTGGATATATTTCTGAACTGTTATCAGATGCTCACAATTTTATGAAACTTTTAGTACTTAGTTGAGCCTTCTTTGGCAGCTATCAATGTCTTAATTTGCCTGGCATGCTATTTATACATACCTGAACTGTCTCTGGTATATGTGGGAGGATGATTCCGGACCTCTTATGATCTTTTCAATAAGCCTAGTTTTCATAGTAATCACTTCCTTTTCTTCTTCTTTCTTCACTAGCTTCCAGACATTTGCAATCGGATTCATATCTGGTGAATTCCCTGGCAATGGCAACAAAGGTATGTTTTGCTCTCTCAGAAAAACTATCATGGATTTTGAGTGTGACATCATGCCCCATCTTGTATAAATATGAATTATTCTCTATTTGGGAACCAATTTTTTGAGGCAGCAGCCTACTCCTCAACACTTCTTTGTACTGATCCTGCCGCATTGTCCTTTGAACAACATAGAGATATCCAGTGCCTTTGCCACTGATGACTGACCATATATATCATGACTTGGTGGGATGTTTTATAGTCTGCACAACACAATCTGGATGCCTTCACACAAACTGAGCTGTGTTTGCAAGAATTTCAAAAGTGCTTTCATCACTAAAGCAAACTTGAAACAAAAGAAGCCGATCCAAATTGTTTCAATCGTTAGTTCTGGATAATCCATTTCAAATGTAAAGTTTAACTCATTAAGAAGTTTTACAATGAAGAGTTTTATATTTACCTATTTCCAGAAGTTGGTCTTTATCCTGAAGCTACTTTGCCCAGCTGAGTCATTTAGCAACCATAGCAGAGTTAATTTTGGTTTCTTGGCAGGTCTGTGGCCTTTAAATTTTGTTTCTGAAAGTTTACGCCTAATAGTTCTTTCACTCTCTTCAAGCTTGAATTTAATTTCTATTGCACTAGCAAACCTGTTTCTTCACAGATGTATTTCAAGCAACGCACACCTCTTGGTGTGAGAATCTGTTTTCGCCCTCATTTATTCTTCCTTTGTGATATTCTTCCAAATACAATTTTCTTTTTAATTTGCCTCACAGATGATTCAGACACTGCCAATCTTTGAGAAATTTCTTGATTTGAAAATAAATCAGTTTTAATCAACGTTTTTATCTCTGAAATTTTTCGAGGTGTCAGAATGATTTGTCTATTATGTTGCGAATATAAAACACAAAATCATAAAGTTCACCTTTCAGACCATAAAAATCGCCTTTCAAACCACAAATAAACTGACAAATTGAAGTATTAATAGCACAAGCTTATAATGCACCTTCTCCTTTTGTTAGCACTATGTGGGTCACTACGAAAGTTTTGAGATACAAAAAAACTAAACTGAATAAAATCATTTGACTGCTGAAGCTTTTCAAAATATTCACCACATTATATGCACTTTCTCATTCTCCCAAACTACTTTTGAAAGTACTCCTGATACTCATTTTCATGTAGGTGTAAAAGTTCACCTTTGAATGCTGCAACAGCTTCTTCAGGGCTTGAAAACCTCGTTCCATGCATGCGATTTTTCACTGTGGAGAACAAAAAGAAGTCACATAAAGCCAAATCTGGGCTGTAGGAGGGATGAGTCGTCAATTTAAGCTCTGGATTCCAGAAACTGAATTGTTGCATTGGCTGTGTGCATAGAGGCACTGTCATGGTGGAGCAGGATTCCCCTAGTCCTGTTCTTGGCCACAATTCACGAAGCTTCTCAAAAACTTGTGGTAAGCAAACTCTTGTGTACCAGTGTGCAGTAACTGTCTTTTGTTCCACAAGTGGAATGGTAGCCACATTATGAGATTTAGAGAAGAAAGTGGCCACCATTTTCTTCCCGATGCTGCAGGGCCACTTCACTTTCACTGGAAGATCGTCATCCGGAAAGGTTCACACAGCCGACTGACACTTAGGATCAAACTGATAAATCCAAGTATGATCACCAGTGACAATGTCAGAAACCCACCAAGAATTGCCTCCATCGAATCTGGTCAGCATTTCTTCACACCATTCAACACAGGTGCACTTTTGCAGATCAGTTAAATTGTGGTGCACCCAACAGGATGATACCTTCCTCACACGAAGATAGTCATGCAATGTTTTCAAAATTGCTGACAATCCAATCTGTATATTTGCCTCTATTTCTTTAAATATCACACGATTGTTCTCACAGACCATTCTTTCCATAGCAGCTATGTTTTCATCAGTCACTGCTGTAGATGGATGACCACTCCTAACCTCGTTCTTTAATGAAACCATCAAAAAACTGGCACAGAGCAAGGTCCCCAAAAGCCTGTTGTAAGCGCTCAAGATTTTGGGTCTCATTTAAACCCATTTTAAAATCATGCAAAATAATTGCATGAAAACTGCTCTCCTTCCACCTCCATGCTGGCAAGCAACTGATGCCAAACTAGAGGTTGTTGACCTTGTGGTGTAGACTATGAGGGGAGATGGAGAATGCAAACCGATATATGTCTACTCTTCCAAAGAATGTGGCTATCCAATGGTGCAATCCATTTAAATTGATCAACCTTTGTTGATGTATCTCAAAACTTTGTAGTGTCCCTCGTACTAATGCTTGTGGAGCAACAACTTTGACTATTACAACCAGAAACAGCATAACACATTCATTGTAGACAGCAATAGTCCCCTAATATTTTTGAGTGATGCTCACAGTGATGAGCATTGTTGTTATGATGCTAGTCCTCAGAATTCAGTCAATTGTGAAACAGCCGAGGTGTGTGTGATAATATGGCCAGGGAGATTATGAAGATGTTTTAGCTTTAAGATTTGATTCAGCCAGTACCAATTAAAACATAAAGACCAAAGAAAGTAGAGGAGTCAACATCCAGACTCAGTAATGTTGTGCGCCAAGAAGGATGGTAAAAAAATTCCAAATGTGTAAAAGAATTTTGCTTAGCATTCAGAAATTTACTTGTGACAAATACAAATGCAAATTCTTACTTACATTTAAAGACAATGTCGAAAGTATCCAAAAAATTATTGTTCTTCGTTGAATTAATATATAAAATCCATTATTCAAAAACTGCCACAAAACTTCATATTTTTCAGATGGCTGTGCAGGCCAAAACAGAAAACATATAGTGGAGCATTTGTTTTACTGTCATTGACTTTCTTGAAAAAACATGACAAAATACATAATTAGTATGCAATCAGAGGTCAGTCTTTCCTACAACTGACTGAGATTTTGTTGTGATAAAACAAAATTAAGTTGTCAGGATAGAATTTACAATACTAAACAGCATGAGCTTGTTGCTAATGCCAACCCACGTGTAAATTTACTCCAATCTTGCACACATCTAACTGTTCCATAGACTATAAAAGGTGGCATCATACGTTTTATAAAAATCCTCTCTCTATTGACTTGTTCAGAAAAAGAGTTTCAAAATAAAGGTGTTATTTCAAATTTACAATTATTGTGTGTTTTGACTATGGCAGCTTTGCTCCTAGTATTGTAAACATTTGGAACTTCACAACAAATATCTTCAGGCTCACTGTTTTAATAAGAGTTCTATCATTATAGTCATGCTTTGATCATAAAGCAAAAAATGTAGAAGACAACAGCTCCAACAAAATGTTCCTGATGAGCACATAATGTTCTATGGAACCATCTTTCAGTGGAAGGCTTGGGAAATTTTGTGTGTCTGAATTATGTTATTCTGGTTGAACAGAAATGCTGTTAATTTCATGGTTGAACAGAAATGCTGTTAATTTCAGTTGGAGATTCATTGGTTTTGAAAGACTGTTGTGTATATATATATGATGCATAATTTGAAACTATTAAGGTGAAAATTTTAGTTTGAGATGCCTTAAGTCAATATTTATTTTGAAAAGATGTCTAATTCAGGTGTGTAAAAAAGTTAAGCTGTTATTCAAAATACTCCTACAGAAGTAGTTTTGCATTGGTGACAAATGTTTTTTAATCACAGTTTGAGGTTTGTATTCTTTAATTACCAGCCATGAACAATTTTTTTTAAGTTCTTGAAAAATATATATTTTGTGAGTTAACCCCTTTACAAAATAATTAATTCATTTATACGTTGTACCTTTTCAAGCACTATTGTGTAATTTTAAAATGTTCCTTGACAAAAATATATCATGAATAAAATAATATGGTTAAAAGAGTATCTTTTATATTATTACTATAATGTTATAAGGGTGGAAATGACGTACAATCATTTTTGAACGGGATGACTTTTTGTAATGTATATAACAAAACCACTCAGTGCAATTTTGCTGTTTTAAAAGTAGTTTTTGAGAGTAAGTCAAAAATTGTTTAATGTTAACTCTTGTTTTAAATTGAGGTTTTACAAAACTTAAAAATACGTTTTCAAATATTTTTAGGGACATTTAAAGATAAATATTTTTAGGAAGTTTATATATATTTTAAATTATAAATCAATTTGCAGTCTTATTATTATTAGTATACATTTTTCAACTTTGTATCAGTTGAATGTACATTGTTAGCTGTGATACTAATTACATGACACATTAAAAGAAAGCACTTTAGATCTTTGTTTATGAAGAAACATACTTTAGTTTTGTTGATTGTGCTTATGGCTGGCTAGCAGTGGATTATGGACTAATGGCTGATTTTACTAATGCCAAGTATCTTGAAATACTGTGCATTTATGGTGAAATACATAATGTGGCAGCCAAAGTAAGAATTTGTCAAGACAGTTTTTTAAATAGACGAGCATCATGTCATAGGACATTTGTTTTTATCTGTCAAAGAATTCTGCATACAGAAAGCATATCTCCTCATATTTAGTTGAAGGAATTAGTGAAAGAAATATTGCACAAGAAGAAGAGGAAAAAGTCTGTCATCCAATTAGTTACATGAAGTAACTAATTACCATCTTGGACAATCTACACATAATGGAAGCAGGGCTTATGACAATCTACACATAATAAAACAAGATAGCTTTCAGCACAACTTTTCTGTAAACGTTTGGGCAAGAATTTTAGGAAACATTAATCAGTCCGTGGATTCTTCCTTAGGTTTTGACAAAGCCAGATTTCCAGATTTTTCAAGAAATACTACCAGTTATGCTTGAGGAAGTCCCTCAGGCAGTAAGAAATAAAATGTGGCTATTATAGATGGTACAGCTGCGCTCATAAACAGAGTCAGTTTGGCCATCTACACAACACCTACACAGAATGCTGAATCGCTTGAAATGGACCAACAAAATGGCTACCTAAATTCAATTAATTTTTTTCTTTGGAGTGCTATGAAACTCGTGTAAACATTACGGAAGTGCTTGGTAGGGCAAGCAAGAATACTTCAAGCAGTGGAAGAAATAAAAAAACAGCTGGACATACTTTGCAAAATGTGTCAGAATTGGAAAAAATGTTGTGAAGCATGTAAATGCGCACATTTTTCACAACTTATGTAAACGTTAAAAATAAATTCTCATATATTTTCTATTCTCTTGCTTTAATTATTCACAGAGTTTTATAATTTACAAAGAAAGGAAGCCTAATTTTGAGTTTCTCAAGCTTTATTTATCTCTATAAGTAAGTGTGCCTATTATTGATTTGCAAAATATTCCATCCATATTCTATATAATATTTAGGTTACATTACAATTCTTTGTAGTTTTCTGTTTATTTGTATACTGGAAGTGTTTATTTGTTTGTTGCCATAGCAGCAGAAGCGAAGAATCAAAAGATAACCTGTTGAATCTGTTATTTTGCAATATTGTGCAAAATAAAAGAATAATTATCTCAAGAACTGAAAGCTTTGTGGAAGAAATGTATGAAGGAAAACACTCAAAATAAAAGTTTGACTTACATATTTTATTTTTGTACTAAGCTTTCTGAATATGTTCAAAAGCATTGTGTAACAAGCGTACCAGAGGAAGATATAAACTGATCACGTAACTTACATCTTCTGTGACACCAAGGACCTTGGATGAGAATCCTGAGATTTGTGCCTCATTGTTTTCAATGTACTTTTCACCACAAGTGAAAACAGTGATATTAAGTCTGCTAGTAAGCTCTGGAACTTATAATAATTTTTACTTACTACAGGGAGTTTATTGATAATAAAATTTCATATTACTGTTCTTCAGAAAGGCATGAGTCATATTGAGGATGGAATTAATATGAATAATTAAAACAATTATTGATAATACAAATATTAAAACTAAAAAAATAAAACAATTTAATGCAACATCTCCTATTATGTAATTGATAATGTGAAAGATTAAGGAGATAAGGGTACATGATGGTATGTGTACATTTCAGTTAAAATTTATAAAACTAATATGAAGCTTCTTTTTCTCACTTGTGCACCATTTTGGTGTTTTTATCTGTAGGATAAATTGAACTGGAAATCTTGTCTTCATTTTTTATTTATATTGATGAACATATAAAGTAAATGGAGGATGTATTTTAAGATGTAAATGCATAACAAAAATGCAAATAGGAGGAGCAAAACATAAGCACCTATTCGGAAAGTTAAAATGTATTTTTTAAATACGCACAATATAACCCTTAGATTTTATTATGTTATTAAGAATTACAGTTTTTTAATTCTGGAATTATGCTGGAACTCTTGACAGTTTTCTTTGTTTCATTTACATTCTTCCCTCACCCATCTAAACCCACTAACATGGTTTAGAGGTAGTGTATCTGCCATCTAATTTATCCAACCAAGAGTTCAAATTGTGGTTTGAAAGACATTCTTCGCCAGGTTTTACTTTATTCTGAGAAGACAAATTTCATGTAATATTCAGCTCCATCTACCCCAGACTGCTTGAACATTCATTTTACCAATTTCATTCATCACCTCTGTAGATCTGAGTTCTTAGAAGGGATGTTAAACTCTCAGAATCAAGCAATTCCATGCCAAAGTATTTTATTGCCAGGCTAGTTTGAGTACTCATTTTGCCTTCTTTGTAGACTTGAGTTGTAATATGAAACATTAAACTTTCCAAAGACATCATCCATTTTGAACTGTGAACTTGCTTTTCCGTGGAATTTATTGAAAAAACAAACCTTTTTATAGCTGGTCTAGTTCTTCAAAAAGCATATTTGCCCTATTATTCCTGTATACTTAAACTTAGTAATAGAATATAATTCAGTGCCCAGTAAGTATCATCTCTTCTTGTTCTTTTTGTAAACTACAGAAGAGAAAGAAAAACAGCAAAGAATAGAACAAGAGAAACGGAAGGAAGAAGAAAAGGAGGGTGCAGAGCCAGAAGAAGAAGAGGGGGTCCAATCTGAAGAGAAATCAAGTGCCAACAAGACAAAACTAAAGGCTTCTGATATCTATTCAGATGACAGTGGCTCTGAAAGTGACAAATCAGAGAAGGCAGAAAGTGGTAGAAGAAGCAGAAGTAGCAGTAGCAGCTCCAGAAGCAGTAGTGATTCTGATTCAGACAAGAAGTAAGTAGGCATTCTCATTTTATTGAAATTAGTTCAATTTTTTAAAACCTCAATTATTCCACTATCTTTATTATGGGCTGTATTGAATGAGGTATTACTAATAAGGATCCCCCAATTTCTGAAAACTTAAATTATTCCATATCTTTAATATGGACTGTATTGAATGAGATATTATTAAGGATCCCCGATTTTTGGTAAATGATTATTGTATCACCTGTGTAAAGATTATAACAAGATGCATGTAAAGCTGTAAATAAAATAACTTATCTGTTATTTGGCCACTAAATCATTTGTGGCTATTGACAGTATTATATTTTTAAGTAAGTCACAGGAATAAGATTTTTTTGTAGTTTCCTAGAATTGGTTCAGGGAGGTTGACTGTGATGAGCTTAGGACTGCAAGCAATGCTTTATCTTCAAAATTTGAATAGAATAGAAGTTATTTACCAAATAATAAACATCAATATAAATGGCTTCCGTAAATTTACATATAAGGTACGTTTTAAAGTACCAATATTTTTTAAAAAAAAATAACAAAGAATAATTTTCAAAATTCTTTATTATCATTCAATACCGTACACCTAACTTATTTCTCTACATAGTTCACTGTCATTATTGAGGCATTTGTGGTGACAGGAAACCAGTTTTTGTATACCTTCGTCAAAGAATGTTCCTGCCTCTGATGAAAGCAAAGTCTGTACTTCTTGTTTTATAGCATCATCATTGAAATGTTTTCCACCAAGGAATTTCTTCAGATGAAGGAACAAATGAAAGTCGATTGGCGCCAAATCCGGACTGTAGGGAGGGTGGTAAATTGTTTTCAAACAAATGGCGCGATCAGATCTTGAGTTTGGTTGGCATTGTGAAGCAAAATGATTCCACGCAAAAACATTCCACGTCTTTTGTTCTGTATTGCATGACGGAGCCTTTGCAGTGTCGCACAGTTGTCTCATTCCTGGGAAAGGATTCAACCAGCAAACCAGCAGTCTGTCCCAGAAAACCATGCACATGATTTTGTGAGTGGATATTGCCTGTATGAATTTCATCTTCACAGGGGAAGTCGAGTGTCTCCACTCGGCTTTCATGGATTGTTGCTTGGACTCAGGAGTGTTCTGAGACACCCATGTCTCATAGCCTGTAAGTGCGTTAGCAATTTATGATAATATTCTTAGAAAATTGAATAAACCAACCATTTTTTCCATTGGCATATTTCAGTAAAATGAACAGTTGTGTAAATTAAATTTAAACAGCCCATAATTTGTTGCCTCTTCAGTTTTATTAGAGCTGGCAACATTGCATCAGCTGTATTTACTTTTTTCCACCAGTATTAATGGTGCTGAATCCTTGCACTTGACAGTTAGGAGTTAAGTTGGTACACCTACCAAAAACAGTGCACAAAATAATATGAAAAGCATAGGAATAAGATGGAATTATCAGTGAATGTGAACCACTGATGATATGTCTTAGTGACAACAACGATGTTGATGATGATGCTTCCGAGTATCATAACAATATAGATTTAAAATACGAATATAGATTTGGATGGAATTGAGCCATTAAGATTCTAAACCGGTGAAAATCACTTTGTTATACCTTTCTCTAATTGTAACAAGCTATTTTGCATTAATTTGTTCTATATTGTCGTAAATACATATGTATGCTACATTCGTTAAAGTATCACTGTAATTTTCAATTAACATCAATAATAATTCATTATTCATCAGCATACATTTACTATGTACGCTGTTTATATTCATAGAGACTTTGTAATCAGCTGTTGTTTACTAGTTACTCTGGCAACGTCACAAATGCAGCATAGCCAACCTTATGCGAAACCACCCAAACTGTCAAATGCAAGGATTCAGCAATGGGGGTTTAGATCACTGGGGGCTTTTATTAATAATTGCTTCTCTCTCTCTCCTTTTTTTTTTTTTTTTTTTTTTTTCTTTTTTCTTTTTTTTTTTTTTGGTCATAGCCACAAGTTAAGATCTCAGCAGTTAAAGGAGGCATGAACTTAAAAAAAAAAAATTACAGACAATATTTTTTACAGAACAACATATGCTGCAATTTTCAACATCTGAATATTTAAACATGATCTTAATTTTTGAAGAAACAGTACAATTCTCAATCTGTTCAACAGCTCAATGATGAAAAATGTCCTAACAAGATCATGCCAGGTATTGCTTCCATTTGCCAGCAAGTTCAGGTATAGGTAGTGTAATTCTGAGTTGTCTTAATCCAGGGCAATAACAAACTGACAAAATTATCAACATGCAGGAGGGAGTGTTAAATATGGTTAATGAAAATCCTGATTGGAGCAGTAGAGATGTTGATTTAATTCGTTTTTCACACAAGCCTGTGTAGGATAGGAGTTGGATAGAGTCAGGCTGAAAAATGTAATGCTATAACCAGGATTTGAACCACGGATCTCTGGTCTCTAGTCAGTTGCTCTACCACTAGGTTACCATGGCAACATCCCAGTACAACATTAAATTTCTCAACTAACTTGCATGATTCCTGGTAAACCACAAGGTGATCTCAAATTATTTTGAGTTTACATACCCCAATGGCGACTTACAATGTTACTTACAGCATTGTAAGTAATGGGTTCAGGTACTTTTATGAAGATAAGACAGAAGCAGGTCAAGAGAACTGCTAAAATTAAGTAGGGAAAAGCTCTCATGGGCATCAATTCTCTTTATAGGACACTGTCGCCTTAGAGCGCACCTGCACGGAATGGAACAGCTAGTGAATCCTAACTGTAGATTGTGTTAACAGGCAGATGAGACAGTTGCCCATCTATAAGTGCCCAGCCCTCATTTTTGGAAATAAATTTTCAAACATCTGAGTCTAGAGTCTGATTCAGTTCATTTTAAATATCAGACTTCTGGATCAATGAAAATAAGATTGCTGACATGCAATAGATAGGTAAAGGTCACTTTGTAGAACTATGTTGACCACTGCCACCTCCCTGTCATACTCATTCTCATGAGTAGATGAGGACAGTAGCATTTCAGGATTATATTGTCATTGTATCACTAATGACTTCAGTTTTGGGTGAATGTATAATTTTTCTAACTTAAATAGCTACAGTAACAAACTGTTTAAACAGAAAGTTACAGAATAGCCTGTTTGTAATAAAAAAGATAATTATGTATGGAATGGTTGGTAAATAAACTCGTATTTTCTTTCATTGAATAAAATATATCTTAACATGGTACTACCATTGTCTCTGAACTTTAGCACATACTTTACTTCATTGTATAGAATTGTATCATATCATCTAGTAGCTGGAAGTTCTGAGGTTCTTTCATGATGCTTAGGAAATTGCTTTCTGTGTTAGGATTCATGATGTGAAGAATGGGTAATGATATGCTTGAGCACACTTCAATTTGTGATCACACCATGCATATTATTTTTTAAATTACACAAAACCGTTTAATAACCTCTAATATTTATGATAACCTTCTGTGAACATGTCTTTTAGGATTTACTGTGGCATCTGTACATACTTATATATGGCTTTCCACATCAAAAACTATGTAATCATATTTCTCTGTTGAAGTCTAAGATACAGCAGTCATTTCATCATCTAGAAATATTTTAGTACCATCATGGCCAAACTCCAAAGATTGTACAAAGCCTTCTTATTGGCTGACATATATTCCCCCCTTTTTGTACACAATATGAATAATTAAAATAATTCCCATTGCTTATACTTTACATGTTATGATGACATAAATGTTCACTTCATTCTTGAAGAAAACAATGTAAATGACAATGAATATCTGGCAAAATAAAGTTTAACATGTGTGTATTTCTGATCTGTGTATCAAACAGAATATGCCTTGTTATTGAATGTTCATTATAACATTAAAAAAAAATTATCAATGTAAAAAGAAGCTAGTAACAGTGAAGTAATAACTAGTTTCGCAATCAATTTATTGCATTATCAACAAAATTTCCTTTGGTCTCAGTTTTGGTCTGGTTTTTGATGTTGTTTATTTACACTGTTATGGTTACTGCTACTGGGAGAAAATATTTATATTAAAGTATAGAAATCATGCAATGAATTTTGATATACCTCCAATTGACTCTCTTACCAAATTTGTTTTGATTCCAGTAGTTAGCAATGCATTACTACACAATTCACCTAGTAGCAGTAACCATAACAGTGTAAATAAACATCAAAAACCAGACCAAAACTGACACCAAAGGAAATTTTGTTGATAATGCAATAAATTGATTGCGAAACTAGTTCAAAGCAAGGATTCCAAAAGATAAGTGAAGATTTGTTGCAACTATTATTTTTATATTAATAAATTATCAGTTACCAATGCAATTGCAGCTTTTAGGTTATGTTTTGTCTATTTTTTCAAGTTGTAAAATATGAAATCAAGAACTTACTGTGTAGCAAAAGAATGACATACTGCAGAAGAAAATGATTTGTTTAAATAAAGCAACTCAAAATACTCAATTTTTTTTTTGCACAGTTATTATACAATAATGTGCCAGAATTATTTATTATTTTTTCTTTTCTTTATTAGTTTATTACATCATTCAGTTCAGTCTATTATCAGTCTATTAACCCATTTGTGGCTAATGACATTTTGTATACTAATTTATAATGTTGAATACCTGTAGAGCTGCTATGCTTAAATTAAATACTTTCGCTTACAGGTCCGTAGCCAGTACAAAGACAAAGTCCAAAAAGGTGCAATATGTTACAAAGCGAGAAGACTTAAATAAAATAAGGTTATCTAGACATAAGATGGAAAGGTAAGCATCCTTTTTATTTATATGTATTAAAATATCACAAAAGTGCAAAACTGTATGTCCATGTATTACAGATTTTACAATAGAAGAAAAACATTATCTCCTTTTGCTCAACATGCACACATCATCAGTAGATCTTAGATGTAATTTTTAAATCCAGATAATAAATAATATTGAGTATTTTCAAAGATGTAAATGTATACAAAGGTTAAAATCTTCAGTGATAAATTCTGATCTAAATTATGCCATCATTAGTTCTGCTGTTTTAAATGTCTCTTCACACCAAGAGCAAAAATGGTGTAAAAAATAAGTTTGCACTTTATTGAGATTTATACACCCATTGATTTCCATTGTTATGTGCATGAATTTTATACCTAAACATTACACAGTATGTATGTCTCTTTATTTCAATGTAAAATAGGTTTCTTCATGAATTCTGAGTTGAATTAGTTTTAAATTTTGACTTAGATATGTTTATGAATATGGTCAATGAAGTGCTAAGCCAGTATCGAGAGAGGCAGGTTGTGTTCTATGAAGAGCCCCAGTGAGTAAAGGAAGAGGAGCCTAAGGTACAATGGGAGTGAATACAATAGTATACAAGAATTGGACAGTTTAGAAGAGTAAAATTTGTGAACACAAAAAATAATTCTGGAGAGGAGATGACTAATTTGCTAGTTTTTAGGGAGTGTTACCATATTTTTGCTAGTGATAGAGGTAATTGAAGTAAACCCAGACTTGGCTGATACAAAAGCAAAGCTGTAAATTCTAGCTGAAAAAATCAAAATAGACGGCATGGAGCAACGACTGGGTGAACAATTGAAAAGAATGGAAATAGGCTTTAAAGAAAATGTCGGAAGTGAGGTGCGAAAAACAAGAACAATTGTAACCGTTAAAGAGTGGAAAGATTGGAGGAAAGGGGGAGAAGATTTAATCTAGTTTTCATAGGAATAGAGGAAAGAAGAGATAAGTGACCAGCAAAAGAAATATTAGACATAATGAAGGAAAAGCTGGAAATGGATATTTACAGATGGGGATGAAGCATACGAGATAGAAGACAAGCTGGAAAGGGAGTAATTATTGTGAAGTTAGCAACATTAGTTTATACAAAGAACTTAAAAGAGCTAAGAAACTAAAGGGGACAGACATTTTTATCAATAAAGATCTATCATCAATGAAAAGAATTCTACAGAAAAATTTAGTGCAGAAAATGAAAGAAGCAAGAACCCAAGGAAAAAGTCTACATTACACTTTCATCCATTTGTAACAACTGGATTCTTCTGCCTTATCCCTTCTCTTTACTTTGTGTAAGTCCTATGTCCATTATCAAAAGAAAATGCCCACTATTAGTACTTAAGTTTAATACCTTAAAATGCCAGCCTGAATAGCAAAATGCTGTCTAAAAAGTGCCAAGCAATTTTAAAGGAGAATGTAGGGTTTTAAATGATTAGTAATAAAATGAGTACCAAAAGACATAGAGAGCTAAATCTTTTTTTTTTTTTTTTCATTTTTACTAAACCCTTTTGTCTACTGTATAATATGCATTATGTGTATGGAAAGTATCTTCAATATTTTTAAAAAATTTAAAACAAAAATAATCAATATTTAGCTATACAGCCCCTCACTACACAGAAAGCTCAGGCTAATTAAATGAAAGTATGATTGTTTCTTTACTAAAACAGCATCCTACTTTGGTCTTTGCTTAGCCAGGAGTAGAACAAAAGAAAAACGGACATTTCCTATCTGAGAAGCGTTTAAGTACTTCACAATTGAAACCAATAACAAGGAATATCTCGGAAACGGTTACCTCCACAGCAAAAACGTGACGGACATATATTGTGTGTTTTGTCATGATGTACATTTTTTGTGTAGTGATTTTTTTTGTATCTCTCGCGGTTTAGGAGTTAAGCAAAATTTGGCAAAATTCATCCAGAATAAACAGGTCTTTGAAGCTATTCCCAAAAAATTTGAGATATACATTTTATTTCGGACATAAATAGCTTTAATATACAGGATTTTAATCAAAATCGTTAGAGCCATTTTTAAGAAAATCAAAATTTTCGAAATTTTTTCCTCGTAAAGGGTAGTTTGTAGTGGGGGGATTTTTTTGAAAATTTTTGTGTCGCATCCTTGGAAGATACTAAACCTAAATACCAAGTGTGGTATTTGACAGTCTTTTCGTTTTGGGGTCTATGCTGTCCACACACCCACGCATGCATACACATGGACCTTTTTTTAAAAATACAGTTTTCGGACTCAGGGGACCCCAAAACCTATATTTTTCTGGTGAAATTTCGGTATCAAATTTTTGGGAGCATTACAATACCTTCTCTATCCCTATGTACATTGTACATATGGGACTAGAGAAAGTAAAAAAGGCAAAGCACTTGTGTTGATGCATAGGTGAATGGTTGATTTACATTGTATTTGTCGTCTGGTTACACCTCCGTAGATCCATTTTGATAAATACACTGATTATTTGTATGCGTACGAGGTGTGTTGTTATCGGAAGCATTTTTATCACTGAAGCTAGAATATATATCTTCCCCTCTTAAGTCAATATCAAAAGCGCTTTCAACAAGGTCTGAAAATCCAAACTCACTCGCTTTCTTCTAATACATCATGAACTGAAGCTCTTATTTTCTTCTTGGTTCGTAACCTTCGGCTTGATGATGTCATGTTTCAATCAGGATAAACAAACACCGGCTAGAGAAATTAAATTTGGAGATAATGTAATGCTTTGGAGTGAAGATAAGGTCCTGAAATGCTCCAGAAAACCTTTCTCTATGACTGTGACATAGGAAATACACAGACTTTCCCACTGGAAAGAGTTAAAACATATGGAAACGGCATCACGATTAGATTGTGATTGGCAATTTTCACAGAATTTTCGGATCACTATTAGATCGTGATTTGCACTCAATATTAATTGGCCAGAATACAAAATCAATTACAATTTTCTCATTACTATTAACAAATGTGTATTCCTGGTTCTCACCTTCCCCATATTTCACATTCAAAGTATCCAAGGCATTCATTTCAATTTACTGTTGCCAAGCCAATTCTAGAAATATATAACCACCACAAAATGCTGCTTTACCAACCAGTCAGATAACTTCTGATAATGGGAGTAAGTGATTTTTGAAACGTGTAGAATTAATTTTGGACCATAATTTTTACAGTGAACCAAAGCTACTAAAACCAGTCCAGGATCCAATAGAGTTAACAGTTTGGTAAAATATATTAATGCTTAAAACAGAAATGGCATAAATGTGGCTGTACCATGAGCAAATGTTTTTTAAAATGTTGTGTACTCTACAAAAAGACATTTGTAGGCCACTGTCACAAGTTCACTAGTAACTCTCTGTTGAGGATGAAGAGCCTTGAAACATATTCAAAATAGGTATTTTTTAGAATAGAAGTAAATTGTGATGCAATTTCTTTCGTTACAGAATAATGAAAGTAAGCTATGTTTGCATTTCACTAATGGTTCTTTGAAATTAATATTTCTGCAGTTCATTAAAGTTTCTTTATATAAAATTTCCTAATGTTATTTAACCAAATTTCTGTGCTTATACAATGTTAATGTGTGTTGACACCATGATGGTGATTTTATATGCGTTGATGCTGGTATTTCTGTCTAAAATGTCTGTATTTTACATTCTCCAGGTTTGTGCACTTGCCATTTTTTGACCGAGTTGTAAGAGGTTGTTTTGTTCGAATTGGAATAGGCAACAATAATGGCAAGCCAGTATATAGGGTAAGTAGCATGTACTTATATAGTATGTGTGTTCTTATCCATATGTTTATTGTAATTGCTTACTGTATGCAGATTGACATTCCTTTTAGGTAAGGTGAAGCAAATTCTTGCCTCTAAAATACCTCATAAGTAGGGCTCGGAAGATCAAGCATTTGCATATTTTTTCATAGGGGTTACACGTGTATGTTTTTGCAGTTTGTTTTTGTTTACCAGTTATGGAGTTTGCTGTCATTTGAATGGCATTTTATGATGCATACAACAGCGTATTTTGATGATGCATCAGGTTTCAGTATTTTAGTGTTTATATAGCATATTTTACTAGTTTTAAGTTTTTCTTCTGCAATTGGCTCATGCAGTTGGCAGTAAGTCATTGGAGTTGTTAATTTTTTTAGCTTAACATCCTTTAACCTGGTTGGTCATATGGGAAGATGAATGTAATTGGTGATATGATGCTCAAATGATATTGGGGTCCATGGAACTTAAAGTTACTCGACATTACCCTTTAAAAAAAAAACCTTATCCAGGTAACTCACTCAAAGCAAGATTCGAACTCACAATCTCTTGAATGTGAGGCAGACACGCTACCACCACACTACCCAGGAGGGCGTGTTAATTTTATGGACTCGAAAACATGCTGCACCAATAGAAGCCATTAAAAATATTCTGTCCTGCGGTGAGATAGATGATCTTGTTTTCATGTCTATCCATTTTTCATTTTACCAACAAGTATCATGTCGCTGGAAGCTATAAAAACTCCCTTGCTTTAAAAAACTTACTGTTTTTGAAGAGATAAGATGCACAGTAAAATCTGTTCTTTGTAATATATCATCGGATAAAATGTTATCGGAAAAATATGTGATATTTACATTATTGATAGAAAACACACCAAGAGACTTGTATATATATCTCTCTCCCTCTCTCCTCCCCCTCTCTCTCCCTCTCTCCTCCCCCTCTCCTTCTCTCCCCTCTCTCTCCCTCCCCCACTTTCCTCTCTCTCTGTGGAACAGTTAGCATCATTAAAATATGTCCCCAAAACCTGCTGTGATGCTCAGAGAAGTTTCTGGCATTTCAAAACTATTTTGGGTAACAACAGGCAAAGTTTTTCAGTTAAAAATCATTGCAAGTTAAGGGTTATGAACCGCAATTCTTAATGAATTTTGACAAGGAGAACAATTCTGCTTAAACTTCTAAGGAATAATATAATTTTACTACTTTGCACTCTTATTAGCCCTTTTTCTGCTGACAAGAAACATTCATTCTTTTAGCTTTATAGTGCATATTTTTTGGAATATTTTGAGGTTTTAATCATATGCATATTTGGCAGATTTTTAGAGTATGAACTTCTGGGTGCTACTCATGAGGGCAAACCTAGAAAGCTTAGATCGGGACTAGTAGATGGACTGTAGCTCTACTGTGCTGCTTTGACTCTAACTTGAGCTCTGACATCATAAATCATAAGTTTTGTTCACAACACTATTTTAATAATTTGTTTCACCTGCTTAATAAGAGTATCTTGTATAAGAGGTAGGATCAAATATCAATTGGCCTTCATTTTTAAGTATTTATTATATCATTATTTTACAATATAGTGTATATCTCATTTATCTACATAATTTCCATTTTTATTTTCTCTAGCATGCAGGTACAATGTGCATAGTAGGTAGAGAAGGCATTTCATTCCTCCCAAAAATTTGATACTGAAAACACATGGAAATACTTTCTCTGGGAATACATGTTTTAGGATCCCCTGAATAAAAAAAAAAAAAATTAGAAAAAGGTCTGTGCATGTGAGAAAAAGAGAACATGATAACTCAAAATACCAAACTTGGCATTTAATTTAGTATCTTTCAAGGAAGCAATACAGAAAAATACCTCCACTCCAAACTATCCTTTGCATGGAAAAGATTTTAAAAATTTTCATTTTCTAAAAAATGGCTCTAACGATTTACATAAAAATAGATATAGATTTGAATTTTTTTGTAGTAGCCTTTGAAGACATCTTCATTCTGGATGACTTGCATAACTGTTAAATCGTAAGACATAGACATTTTCACTGTCTAAATAGTTCCTAGGAAAATACCACAACTGGGCTCTGAAAACTTACTTCAGTTTAGCTAAAGCACAAAATATTAATCACATAGTTAAATTTCCAGTTTATATGTTTCTAACAAAAATAATATTCATATTGTATATACAATTGGCATGAAAAATGCTTTGAAAGTTGATATGGTTGAACAATTTACTGCTATGAAGCATAATCCTGGAAAACCACTATGAAATGGAAGAAAAGAAAATAATAATTATATTTAACAAGCTTCATGAAAAGTATACGTGGTTTGCAATAAAAGAAGTAGTGAAATTAATATTAATATAAAAATAATAGTTGCAACCAATCTTCACTTATCTTTTAGAATCTTACATTTAAAAGTGAAATTAATGTTTGAGTTTACCGATTGTCAGCTACAAGAACTTATAGTGTGCATAAAGAGAAGTCCATTGTTGGTGAGATTGGAAGCCCTGTCAAAAAGGAACTGCATTGAAGACCAGAGTTGGATATTATAAGCAATGATTTTGTTAGGATAGCAATCCGCATCCTAAAATACTCTGGATTTAAAACAGTCCTCCACACACTGCTGCTAGAAAATTGGCATTAAGTACTTAAAATACTTATGACGTTGTAAGTTGCCATTGGGTTTGTCATCTAAAAATAATTTGAGATCACCTTGTGGTTTACAGAAAAGCATGTCAGTTCAGGAATTTAATGCCGTGCCAGCCAGCGTGTTGCCATGTAGCTCAATGGTAGAGGAACCAGCTGGAGACCAGGAGATTGTGGTTCAAATCCTGGCTATGTCATTGAATTTCTCAGTATGACTCCACATATCTGATTGATATCGAGTTTGATAGCAGTTGACAGGAATGACAATATTTTATGGTGGAGAGACTTTCCTTCATAAAATAAAAGAAAGCAGAAAAACATGAATGATTACTGTTTAGACAAAATCTGTACTCATAAGGAATATGCAACAGGTAAGGCATAGACTGTTCTAAAATTAAAGAAACAAGCATTTCAATCTGCTTTAAGGGCAGGCTGGAAGGTTGGGCACCTGATAGTGATGCACATAATAAGTGAAGATAGTGCCGTTAAGTCAATGTCCCATGGTCAAATATTTTGGCCCAATCTCTTCAAACTACAAATTGGATTGTGGGACATTGGATAATTTCATTGTATACAATTTCCATCTTATTTTTTGGTCCAATTCCAGTTTGCTTCAACAGGATACAACAGTTTCTAATTTTTGGTCCATACGTATGAAATAAACCAATGAGTGGTAATGACGTAATAAGATGACAGCTAATGCTGGGTCTTCCTTCCCGTCCATGTGATTGTTTATGTGAAACTTTGCTGTATTTTGTAGACTTTGTCCTAAATAATAGGGTTATTATAGCTGAGCTATGGTTGAAATATACATTTTTTTGTGCAGCAGAGATTTATGAAATAATGCGCTCGGGTATTTATAACCCCTGCAAATGTATTTTATTGGGTCCATTCGTACTTAACCTTTTCTCAACAAAAATATAAAAACGTGATTGCTGGTATGGACTACCTCATATTTATGTCTTGGCGAGTGATTTTTGCCTCAACCAAGGACAGCAACTTTCCAAACAAATTTCCGTCCATTCTAAAGAAGTTAAAATAATTTACAGGGTCGGAAATTAGTTCATTTTGCAGCATGTGTAGTAGACCTCTTCCTTGGCCTGCATTCCTATGTTCCAGCCATGGTCTAGTCTTAATTTTTTCTTTGTATTATAATATGCTCTTGCAATAGATACATGAACTAAGCTTGCGACAGCAAACATAAATAATTGTGAATCAGCAACCTCCACCATTTTCTATCAGCTGTTAATGTGCATGCAAGAAACATTTGGACCAATACACATCCCGTGGGAATGGAATGGAGAAATTGTATACAACATTCACGTGTATAAAGCATTTTGGACCAAATTTTGACCATAGGACATCGGCTTTAAGAATGGTGAGCTTGTGTTAGTTTGCAAAGCAACTCAAGATTATGAATGGCAAGGTTTCCAAATCTTGGTGGTTTAAAAATTGCCTTCCCACATTGTTAAAATAGCATCATCATAATGGACATTTGCCCCTTTCACATTGTAAGGTCAGAACATATATTAAACCATTCTTGGAGAAAAGGCAGCATCTAGTGTGGCTATAGGGTAAAAGCATTGCTTGTGAAGACAGATTTATTGCCATTGATCAAGTCTCATGTTAAAGAGCAAGAAAAATATGCAGTTGATGAAATGGTTAAAAGTCATACTATACTGCAGCTGCCGCTTTATCACTGCCATGCCACTTAAACCTAGATAGAAATAACATGTAATCAGGTCAAGGGTTGCATCACCAGGAATAACAAGACATGTAATGCTGATCGATACAGCATTCCATGTTGTAGCACCTGAAAAGTGGAGTGCTTGTGTTCAGTTTGTGAACTTGGAAGGTATATCGATGTAAAGGTGGTGGAAAAATTTCATCTGACTGATGATGAACTCGGCAACATAAGACATGTCCAAACTGGAGGATATCAAACCAATATCCAGCTCAGATAAATGGAATCATGTAAGCAGCAGTTAATTTCCACATCTGAGCTACATGCTCTTTAGAGATACAATCAAATAAATGAGCCTTGAGTAGAAAAACAATGTTCTGTTCACATGGACCTTGCAATCAATGCAGGCAATGGAGCGATACAAATCAATGATATTAGGTTGTTTCAGAAGTGGTGTTAGTTTTTTAATTGGGTGTATATTACATGTGTATAGATATATGTGAATATTATTTATAAGGTGCTATGTTTATTGTTCCATATTGTTAACATGTTAGCATGTTGGTACCCAGCAGTTGGAAATAAATGATTTTAAAATGGAGGCAACAAAGTTTCAAGTTAAGAATATAAAATTGCTGCGGCAAATATGTGAAGTCAAAGGTGAAGATGTCATTTGTGAGAGAGTAGCACAATAATGGTTCCAGTGATTAAAGATTTACAATGTT
This sequence comes from Hymenopus coronatus, assembly GCA_030762935.1. NCBI lineage: Eukaryota > Metazoa > Arthropoda > Insecta > Mantodea > Hymenopodidae > Hymenopus > Hymenopus coronatus. The sequence goes on along the minus strand of CM060881.1, from coordinate 113,963,113 downwards.
CTGGAGAAAGATCCAAGTTATGGAACACTGAGAATACATGCAAAGTTTTGGAAGAAATTCCACAGGCAAGCACTTGGAGGTTGTCAGAACAACTTGATGCTTCAAAAGATACCATAGATCACCATATTAAGAAAAAACAAATTATTCAAAAGCTGTAAATTTGTACCACTTAAGCTGACACCTGATCATGCTCAATGTAGTAAATAATCCTTTGTCAGCTTATCACTCACTAATCCCTGGGGTAATAGATTTATTAGAACTGGCACATATGATGAAAAGTGGATGTATTACCGCACCCTGACACCTCGAAACAGTGGCTCGATACCTGTTAGCCTGTAAATGTATTAAAAAAAATTGATTTGGCCCTAAAAGAATGATGTCTCTCTTGTGGGATTTTGGAAGGTGTAATTTACTGGAAATTTGTTCCAAATAGTCAATGCAAACCTTTATTCTCAACAACTGGAACAAGTTCATTAAGTTTTGAGGCAGAGTTACCTGATATTAGTTAATGGAACTCTTTTGCATCAGGACAATGCAAGGTCTCACACTGCTCAAAGAACAATGGATAAAATTAGGAATTGGAAGGAATCGAGCTGCTACTATATCCAGCATATAGCCCTGATCTTGCTCCATCAGATTACCAACCATTTAGATTCATGGCCCATTTCCTGTGTGAAAGAAATTTTGAAAATATTGAAACAGTTAAAATGGGTATCCTTGAATTCTCTGCATCAAAAACCAGAGACTGGTACCGTTGCAGGATGGCAAATCTTGCTGAAAGGTGGCTCAGGACTGTAGAGTTTAATGGTCTTTATGTGAAGATTAGAATCATTTCCTCTAACAACACATTTGGAATAAAATTTTGCTCATAAACCAACATTACTTAAGAGACATCATCTATGTGTGAATAGCTATTTGATTTTTCCACTCGACAAAGTTTGGACATGTCGTTAGCATGAAAGAGTTAATAATTTCACTTATATTAATATATTTATGCTCAACATATATCAATTGCAATAAATGATATCCATTATAAGAATTTTTGTATTATTGCAAATAGATTATTGTGATTGGAGCACACTACTTTTATTGTTATCGGCTATAAGATATAATATACTGATTTTTTTTTTTTTCATTCAACAGGTATGTGAAGTAAGTGGGGTATGTGAAACAGGCAAAATATATCAATTAGGGAACACTAGAACTAACAAAGGACTTAAACTTAGGTGAGTGTTCTGTGGACCATGCAAATATATATCCAAATGTAAGATTAAGAGAGTTCAGATGATAATTCGTGGTTCTTGAACACTTTTGGTCAATTCAGGCATGGCATTCAAGAACGAGTATTCAGATTGGAATTCATCAGTAATCAGGATTTCACTGACAGTGAGTTTATGAAATGGCGAGAAACTTGTGCACTCCAAGGTATCTCAATGCCAACACATGATGAGTTGGAACAAAAACTGAAGGACATTAAAGAGGCTATGATTTATGAATTTAAAGAAGAGGACATTGAAAAGGTAAAATAATTTTTAATGTTGTGTATTGCATTAATGTAACAAGTGAATTTTTGTAAATGAGATTACATTTGCTTAATGGTGACTTGTAATCAGATTAAAAGTAGAAATGTCAAATGTTTCAAGCATCTTTTAGAGTTACTGTACCTTTTCTGCCTTCCAATTCCAGACAAAAAGATCGTAAAAGAACATTTCCTGTGCTATAATGCATATCAAAAGATTAGGTTTCATAAAATACACAAATAGAACCAGACCCCAAATCCCAAGAGTTGTTAAAATTAATATAATCATGTACTGCTTAATTTGAAATCATTCCTAAATAAAAATATATTGTAACAAGGATAGAAAAATTGCTTGTTATATGAAAGATAGCTGAGTGCCTGACATTGCACGGATGACATTTTAAACTCAAATGACAATTTAATCTACCATATCCCATTATTCTTTAAATTATCATACAATGTTCTATGAGATATTTTATAGGAAACCATCCCTATACTTGTTATAATTGTAATTTTGTACAGCTGCAGACATTAATAGCAGATGAAAAATCCCCTGAATTCATACAAAAGGATCTGAAACATCAGCAGATTGTCCTTACTTCATCTCCTTGTGGTAGTCTACCAAGTTCTAAAAATGCTGCATACTTACAAGTATTCTTTAGCAGCAAAAGAACCAGAGGTCGGAGTGGTCAAATAATTTTTAATTAATTACCATTGACATTTAAATACTTGCACCTTCACTTTAGTTCTATAATTATTAACAACATAAAAACTACACAATTTTCACAGTCATAAGCGAAGGTATACAAGCATGCAGTGAAGAAACTCCCGTGAAAGAGAGACAGACGTAGCAAAGTGACATGACAGGAGGAGAAATGATAGACGAAAAAGTTATACGAGGTGCATCCAGAAAGTAAGTTCCCTATTTTTTTAAAAAACAAAGACAACCTAGTTACACGAAAAATTTTGTTGGCAACAGGTACAGCAATGTTTGAGCTATTTTTCAAGTCGGCAAAAGAATTGAGGCACTTGTCATATTATGGGATCAACTTTTGTATTCCTGTGTTGTAGAAGTCTGCCACCTGTAAATGGAACCATGTGTAACAGTCGTCTTCAGCTCTTAATTCTCACCAAAATGTTGGCCAGTGAACAGGATTTCTTGAGATGCAACAAAAGATGGAAATCGCTGGGAGCAAGACCAAGACTGTTTAGTGGATGATCAAACATCTCCCAGCCTAACTTCTGCAAAACAGTTGCTTTGCGCCAAGCCATATGTGGATGAACATTGCTCTGGAGCAGTACAACTCCAGCAGCATGCATTTCTTGCCTCTTGTCCTGAATGGCACATCACAATTTTCATAGTGTTTTACAGTAACAGTCAGCATTCACTGTTTCGCCTCTGGGCAGGAAATCAATGAGCAGAATGCCCTACCTGTCCAATAACACCATGCACATTACTTTCTGCACTGACACAGTCTGAATTTTGTCTTGATCGGAGATCCATTGTGACACCAATGCATTGACTACTGCTTGATTTCCAGTGTAAAGTGAGAAATCTACGTCTTACTGCCCATGATGATGCTATCAAACTTGTTGTCATGATACCACTGCAGAAATGTCAGTGCTGCTCCTAAACGTTTTGTGCCAGGTTTTTTGGCACCCACCTAGCACTTAACTTCTTGAAAAGAATGTGCTTAGTGACAATTTCATGCAACAAGGATTTTGATATCTACAAAAAATGGCTGCTGAGCTTTGTAATCGTGAAACTGCGGTTCTCCATGATGTGCTGCCGCACCAGCTCAACCTGATGTTCATTGGTGAGGAATGGCCACCAGTGAAGCACCATCTATTTGCTCATGATGTTCTGCCTGTGGGTCTGACAGAGCTGACAAATTTCAATGGGCGCTATGTTTTATGCAGTTAGGAACTTTTATCACTGACCAAACCTTGCAGGCAGGAGAATGAATAAGAGACTCCACTGCTGCCACGCTACTGGCACCAGGCAAAACCTATTCGACAGGCATATGATTGATACATCTTAGATCTGTTACACATGTACAATTTTTTTGGCTAAATATGTTTACTTTAAAGGAAACAAAATTGGGAAACTTACTTTCTGGATGTGCCTTGTGTTATGAGGTGAGAAATTAGTGAAGAGATTTAAACAGGAATAGAGAAAGAAATAGTAGGAAATAAGAATTAGGAGAAATAATAGAAATCGTGGAGGAGATGTAGAATATTAGAAGAAGAACTGAAAAATGGAGGACATGAGTAACAGGTATAACTTGATATCGAGATAAAAAAAAATGGGAAGAGATGCAAGGTGTAGGATTTACTATTTGTCAGAAAACTAGGATTGGAAGTGAATAGCTATGAAATATGTGGTGCTTTTAGAATTGGAAAAAGAAGAGGGAAGAGAAACATATTGGTGAAATGCATAAGTATGCTAGTGCTGAGAGATGTGATAAAGCAGACAAAATTGAAAGAAATTTACATTAACATTAATAAAGACCTGACAAGCAAAGGCTTGTTAAGCATGTTAGAATGCTTCAAAAAAGATTTCTAATTATTGAAGAAGTAGAAACGAATATGTTTTAAGAATTGATATAACCAAACGGCTGAGCAGTATGTAAAGTTAATGCAAAATATAGTGTGTGAAAATGTGTTGGTATTAATTTTTACATGTTTTTGCATTCTCCATTTCCATTGTTTCCTCGCATCCATCAAAGTGATGATCAAAGTTCCACTGTATTTAACTGAAAATATCAATTAATTATGATTTATACTAGTTACAGATTAGTAGAGGATTGCATAGATTAATTGTAACAAATGTAACATACATATACCAATTGCCCTGCCATCTCATATGTAAGAAAAACTCAGTCATCCTTTGGAGGTCAAATACCTGCTCCAGGCTACAAGAAATAAAGGTTTTGCTCTACCAAAAGGAAAGTACAGTCAGTACCTGTACTTTTAATGCAGTTATTTAAGATCTTCTTTTAGGCTATATATATAAAGATAAGACTCACATGAAACGTTGAAAACTGCTTAAGATAAATTTAGCACAAACTAAAATGAAGCTCCTGCCTATATTTGTGGTATTTGTTACAAGCTTATATGCTAATTAATGGATGATTAGCATAAAGCAGAACATTTTCAGTTGGCTGATGGCGCTGCTTGCTTTGCATGCTGAGTAGGTGGCAGCACATCTGCAGTAATTATACTGTGTTAAATACTATGTTTTGTTGATTAAGTATTTCTAACAAAGAAACAAAATAAAATTACTTAAATATATCATTTCAGAAGATATTGGAAGTGCCCCCTTTCATTGTTCAAGCACCTCTGTTACCTGTTTAGAAAATTTACTATTATATGTTGCAATTCTCAAATAATAGATGTGGTTGGTCTAGACTCTGTCATAGAGCAGTGATCTCTCCATTCTTGTATGGAGCAATTGTATTAATTTAGAGCAGTTAGTTTCGGAGTTGGATCTTATTATATAATAAATAAGCAATATTCAAAATACTGAAGAGAACAAAGAATTAAAGGGAACAGATATTTTATAAACAAGGATTTATCAGTGCAACAAAGAGAGTTAAAAAGAGAATTAGTCCAACATATGAAACAGAAGGGTGGAAGGGTAGCATGCCTATATCCGCAATTTAAGACTTCATTGACAATCAAGGAGTTGTGGGAAATAATGAACCAAGAAACCTTTGGTGACAAGAAATGGAAATGACTGGGTGAAGAGAGAGAGGAAGTCCAAAGGACAAGGACACATGTGGTGATGAGACAGGTGTAGAGAGATGAAACGGAGCACGGATGGTCAAGATCAGGTGGCTGTGACATCACCAAGAAAGAAGAGAGAAAGCTAATAGAAGAAGCAAGCCAGCTGGCAGGTGGGAGTAGGTAAAGGTCATGCAGGGGGTTGACAGCTGAGGATTCATCATCGAGTGTGTTATCAGCCCTGCATGGGATATACTATAACTGCAAGGGGCAGACAGTGACGCAGAGGTGCAGCAGGTTGAAAAAATTAACTGTTATGCAGAACAGAGAGTATTAAGAAGTATGGGTACATAGATTTAAAGATTTTAGGTTCAGGGCAGGATTAAATACGAGGGAGTACTGGAAATAGAAGAGTTAAATGTGTGTGGGGGAAGGAGAGGGAGAAGAAATTGGTGAAGGTTGGCTAAGACATTATAGTAAAGATAAAATTGTGAATGAAGGTTTAATGGTGGAATTTTGTGAAAACAATGAGATAACAGTTCTGAATGGATGTTGGGAGTGGGGGAGGCGATATATCAGGGGACAGCGTATTGTATGGAATCTAGTACTCAAATACACAAATAGTAAATAAGAACACTTTTTGCAGTAAAATTCCACAAAGTTTATTTGTATTTGTATTTACACTCCAAAGCTGATGATTTTAAGTATTTTACAACTTATCAATTGTGTCAATGCGCTTACTTCAAAACACACGTATAGCATCCTCACCCCAAGGAAGGGATGCTAGCTCTGAGAAAATTACTTTCCTTCTTCATCAAGTCCCATGATGCCATGGGACATCAACAAAGCTTTTTCTTTAAGTAACCTTGAAATTGCCTTTTATCCTTATATATCCATGCAAACTTTCTGTGGCATCATCTCTTCAACTTTGCATACCCTTTTTCGTATCATTTTACATACTTATTATATTTAAAAAATATAATATATATTAAAAAAAAAATGATCTGGCTACAAGTTCCCTTTGAGAAATGGCAGCAATTTATCACACATTATTTTTAGGTTCTTCTAAAGTATATGGATTTGTTTTACATATTTTCTCATTTAATCCCACCCAGAGATAAAAATTGCAGGAGTGAAATCAGGTGCCCAGATTCGTGACATATAAATCACAATGAATAGTTTTTGGGGAACAGAACATTGGTACCAGGAGAGAGTTATTTCACTTAATATACACCGCATTCATGCTAACAAACACATGCCATGCTGGCAATCACACTGAAACCTTGTGCTTCACCACTGGCTGGCCAGCCAGCAAAGAGCTATAAAATCTGTTCTGCTCTATGCTGATTACCCAGTATTATGTAGGTATTCTTCCTTTCTTTCATTGCATGAAATACAAAATATACACAATGGATGAATTTAGTTTTCACCTTTTGTCTTACCTTATTCCTTTCTTCAAAAGCAGTTCTTTTAGAAAGTCAGTAGGGGAACAAGACAACATGGTTCACATATCTTTCCATTTCCTTCAGAAATATGTCTGATTTTTAGTATAAGTACTCTCTGTTGCACATTACCACAGATTTGGTACTTTAAACATTTGACATTTCTCAGGTGATTGTCTTTAACACCTGCTACAGTTTGTTTCTTTTTATTCTTAGACTTTATTGTTTTCTTTTTTTTGTTTTCCGAGTTATTAAGTTTGTTATGTTCATATGTTTCTTAGCACTTTTATTTCAGATTGGTTGCTTCATTAAATGTTGTTAATTTGTACACTGTATTTGAAAATAAATTTACAGATTGTACGAGAGAAGGAACGATTCAAGACTAATCCTTATAATTATGCAATGAAGAAAACACAGCTAATGAAAGAAAGAGATATGGCACAATCAAGGTAAACTCCAAAAAGAAAAGCTCTTCTGCTATACTTTATATGCAGAAAAAAGTTTTAAATAAATTATTTTGTAACTTCTAATATCTTGATTTAAAATGTTTCATTAGCACTGTATTATTTCTGTAGTATTAGCAAGAGCCATAATTATAAATCAAAGTTGCCTATTTAATTCACAGGGGCGATGAAGAAGAAGCAAGTCGGATACAGCAAAAACTACACGAGTTGGAGGAAAGGGCAGAGGAACTGGATAAACTCCGAACCTCAACCATTTCCAGCATCAGTTATATTAATGATAGGAACAGAAAAAAGAATGTAGAAGAAGCAGAAAAGGCTATCATGGTATGTATGACTTCAAGTGTATCATAATCTTTGTTGAAACTTGTTTATTGAAGGCAAACATCATAAAATATAATATTCATTGCATTTCATAAAATGTGATATTCCTCGTGTTTCTACATTCTGCTAATGGTACTTAAGTTCTTTAAGGGCATAAAGAGAGACAAAAGCAGTTGCAACAAAGGTTATAAACAGTGTTGATTGTAACTTACTCACAAAATATGATTTTGTCCAGTTGCAAAGTTTTCATGTCACTGTACTAATGTCATTTAGTTCAGATTTCCACTGCCATTCACTTTCTTTGCAACACAGCAGTGTAATGAAGTTTGTGCAGTGCAGTCTCTTCTGAATGGTTTGCCCACTAGGGTTGGAGACTTCTCTAGTCTCCTGCGGTTAGCAATATTTACTGTACTTCATAGCAGTTACAAACTTGTTTGGAGGACAGCTCTTTTTATCACACAAGGACAGACTCACCAATTGAATCACTTGTGAGATACTTGCTTATAGCCTTTGGAAATTTCCAAAGATCATTCTACTGTCTTTTGAAGTGAAGAGAAGGGAAACTCCAGAAAATTTTGTTATCTGTCAATAGCACTTTGTTTATCTCTCTAACTGCCTGGCACTAACCTCTTGATAAGCTTAGACATAGCTGATGTAACACAATAAGTGAGATGCTTGAAAATAACTTGATGTAAATGTTTATGAAAATAGTCACATTCCCAGCCATTGTAATTGCTTCTGTTACAACAATGCCTATTAGCTATAATAAGGTATGCAGTAGCAGAGTTAGTTGCAATTAAAATAAAATAAAAATATCAGTAGACACAATTTCAAAATCAATAATATGATAAAAATTTACATTAAGGTTTAACAATTCCCTTCACCCTTACTTTTATTAACAAAATTATTACTTGTATTTCTCCTAATACAAGATGAACATTTATTTGAAAACTATAGCTTTTCTTGCTTTTGTAATGTATATTTTCCAATTAGGATGTGAGAAAATATAAATTTCCAATTTCACAGGCAAGGGATATGTGTCAACAGTGGTAAAGATTCAGGAAATAGGGAAGGTGCTGTAAAGGTTATGAGTTATTAGTCAAATTTTGTGCCTTTTTATTTTTTTAGAATAAGATAGCAAGTACACATTTCATAGCACCTCTTCCTGCTGGCCTTTATCAACTATAATGTGCCTTTTTGAGGAATATGAATAAAAAGTTTGCAATGATGTATTATGTTATGTAATAGAAAATCACTTCCATCAGTATTATCATTGTGTCATGAATGATATTAAACAATCTCAACTCTAGTTCCAAAATTAGATCCTGGAAAATATGAGTTATCTTGCTTTTGAGGTCATCTTGTATTCAGACAAATGCAATATTCCTATCTTTCCATTGATTTTAGCTATTTCTTGACTGGATAAAGATGAGTTAATAACTTTCAATATTGTTTAATACTTGAGCCTTATTAACTTGCACTACCACTTTGTATTAATATAGAGAAAGTATTGCATTTGTTTTAAAAGTTGGTATTGAAATTTCAGTGCATATACACATATTGAAATACCTTACAAAAAGGTTTGCATGTCTGTCTAGTTGTGCCTCTTTTAATGAATAGCACAACTCAAAAATGAAAATTCAGATAGATTTCTTTGCTTCTCTAGGCAAATATATCTTGATCAAAATATCCTACAAAACGGGAAACAACCTAGGAAGTCTTCTTCTGATTTATTTTTACACAACACTGAAAGCTCATATAAGAAGTAGACAGAAAATTGCTAAACAAAAGTGTGGAACATGATTTATGTTACACAGTTTTATGATATTCAATATCAAATATTCATATTAATTTATGACATCCATTTTAAAACATTCACTATTGTGGGCTTTAATTTTCCCATATCTTGATCATTTCAGTCATTGTTTTGTTTCTCATGAGGTCATGTAATGAATGTGTACAACATGACTAACAGTTGAACATTTCTGAGTTCGGTTTGTAACACTTAAATATCACTTATGTATAGTTTTTCCAGACCGGTTTCGAAGCCAATAGGCTTCATTGTCGAGGGTTTCCAACTGAATTTCTACAGGGGGTTTTATGTTGAGGTGTGATGGTCCCTGGTAGCTGAGTGACAAACCTCCACTATATATTTTGTGGCAATTCAAAGTTGAATACCTGGCATTGGTTTTTAATGACATGGATTTTCTCCCAGATGTCAAGCTCTGCTGCATATTTGGTGGGTTTTATAAGGTGTATGTTAGGTACTATTTCATGGTTAGTAGACCAAAAGTGTTGTGCAACAGCTGATTTGTCAGTTTGTTTATATTTTACTATCTCAAGTGTTCTCTAAGTCTTGATTCAAGGTGTCTGTCTGTTTTACCAATATAAAATTTGTTGCAATCTGCACAATTTATTCTGTAGATTTCTGATCTTTTGTATTCTGGCATTTGGTCTTTTAGGTTGTTGCAGAGCATTTTTTTTAGGCTGAACTTATTTTGGGGGGCAAGCGTGATTTTATGTTTCTGAATATTTTTTGGAACTTGTGGTATAGTTTTGGGTGATAAGTAAACTTTTTGAAGCAAAGTTTATCTATTGGTGCACTCAATTTTGTGGTGTATGTGATTAATTTCCATTGTTTGAATTTTTTTATTTTTTTAATCTATTAATTTTTAGTTAAAGCCTTTGTTTTTTGCTGTAGATATTGTGTGTTTGTATTCTTCTTTTAATGGCATGTAGACCAGTCCATGGGTGAGGCTATTTAATAGTGCATATTTGTGCGCTATAGGATTGTGGCCATAATTCTTTATATTTTTTTTGGAGTATAGTTATTGTGGGTTTGTGATAGATACCAAAGGTTAGTTTGTTACTTTCTCTGATTATTTTCATATTTAGAAATGGAAGGTAGTTGTCTTCTTTAATTTCTATTGTGAACTATATTGTTTTCTGTTGTATGTTAATTTGAGGGAGTCATGTATGAAACGTTTGGGGACTATGGCAAAGATGTCATCAACATATCTATGCCAAGTCTTTTAGATGTGTGGTAATGCTGAGGTTGTGTGTGTTTCCAGGTAGTTGATGTGAGGGTTTAGCAGAAGTGGTGAAATTGGGTTACCCATTGTAAAGTCTGTAGTTTGTGGGTATGTTCTGTTGAAGGTGAAGTAATTCTGATCTAGGCAAAGTTTAAGTTAAGGTTTCTTCTAATTCTTCTTTTTCTATTTTATTGTGGGTTAGCCAGTTTTCTAGGTATTTTAACATCTCAGGAATGGGTATGTTCAAGTACATTGCTGTGATGTCGAAGGATACTAAGGTGTCTTCAGGTTTTTTTAAGGGTTGAGATTTTGTTGATTAGATCCTGCGAATTTTTTTATGCTTAAGCTGGGATATTTTGGTAATAGTGTGAACTTCTGCACTAACCATTTAACAGTTGTTGCCTTCACCTATAAAATCTATAATAAATGTAATATAATAATTTTTATGATTGGCAATTAGATATAAAATTATTTTGTATGAATGATCTGTAGAGTAGTTATGAAAATAAAAATATAAAGGATAATGCTCCTTAAGTTGCCTGAAACTATGAATTTGTTGAAAGAATCAAAGACCTCAGAGTAATTTATAAAGATTACATATAGCTTATCTCTTAGCGATGTGATGACACTATGAATATCTTCATGTAAGCACTCAGTTTTTATAGTGTTGACCTTCCTGCCCTGAATCTAAACTGTTCATCTGTTACGTTAAGTTCAATTACTTTCCCAAGTCATCTAGTCGGTGTCTTTAGAAGAGCATTCTAGTGTAATACCCCTTAGTGCAATAATAGAAGCCTAGGGTTGTTCACGTCATCTTGTGTCTTTACATTGTACTTTCAGGGTCATTTCTCTCCATCAATCTGAAAATCTTCCATTCACTAAGCATTTGTTAAACAGTTTTTTAAGTGGTTATTTCAGTGTCCACAGCTATTTTTAGATGTTTATGTAGGATTTGGTGTGGACCTCCTGCTTTCCTCTCCTTTGTTTCCCTTTTTGCTTGATCAGTTTCGCACACAGTGTTCCTTGTTTCTTTGGATTTTAGAACATTTTAATCTTTGCCATGTTTTGATTGGGAAGTCACAAGGAAATTTTGATTTTGCTCTAAGTTTCTTAAAGAGTTCTTTTTCAATCTTTTTTTTATTGACTCTTCTTTCCTCTGTTTGCATTGATCTTTGACATTTACAATTGTATTTCTTTACAGCTTCTTCTGCCATGTATACTTTTCCAGATTTTCTTTTTTGTAGATGTTTGTACATTGTGCAGAGCCTCCAGTGCTTCCTTCATTTTTAATAATATACAACATTAAACCATTCTTTTTTTTTTACTTTCTCTATACGTACTATTTACATAGTGTATAGAGAAGGTATTGTAATGCATCCAAAAATTTGATACCGATATTTCACCGGAAATACATGTTTTAAGACACCCTGAATACCAAAAAAAAAGCATTTTTAGAAAAATGTCCGTGTGTCTGTGGACAGCATAGCTCAAAAACGAAAAGACCGTTAAATACCAAACTGGTATTTAAGTTCAGTATCTTCCAAGGATGCGACACAAATGTTTCAAGAAAATCCCCACACCCCAAACTACCCTTCACATGGAAAATTTTTCAAAAATTTTGATTTTCTAAAAAATTGCTCTAATGATTTTGATTAAAATGTCATATATTAAAGATATATAACTGACAAACAATATGTATATCTTGAATTTTCTGGGAATAGCCTATGAAGACTACTTTATTTTGGATGAATTTTACGGAATTGTGTATAACTGGTAAACCTTAAGAGATAGACAAAAACTTACCACACAAAAATTGTAGAGCACATTAAAACACACAATTTATGTTATATACATTTTTTTCATGGAGCTGATCATTTTTAAGATATTCCATATTTTTGGTTTCAGCCTTGAAAAACTTAATACTTTTCTCATACAGGAATTTGTCAACTCATGTCCATACAAACAAAGGAACTTCAGTCACATTTTTTCTATTTCTTTATTATCTCCATTTGTAATACATAATTTACAAGGATCGTCAGATTGATTACGGAACTAAGCACATAGTATAAATAATAACATGAGTATATACACTTTATAAAAAAAATATAGGGCATACCATCATACAGCAAAACTTATTTAATTTAACATTTTATAATCAATAGAGTAAAATACATTTTCTGAGAGATACTTTTTAATTGCTTTAAGTTTACAGTTTTCTTCAGTTATATGTTTTATTTGTTTGATTGTACAAATCTTTGGTTTTACTTTCTATACTTTTGTTACTTAACGTGCCTCTTAGTCTGTTAATGAAATAATTTTGTTTCATTCTTGTGTCATGTTTGTGTATGTGCATGTTTTTACTTTGATTGCTATGATTATTTATTGGGTATTTAATGCATTCATATATATATATATGTATATATAGTGCTGGGAATGTTAATATATTTAGTTTTTTATAGGAATTTTTACAAGTATCTGTCTTCTTTAGTTTACACATTATTCGAATGGCATGCTTATGTAGTCTTAATATTCTTTGCATTGTTTTTTTCTGTGCATTACCCCATAATACAACCCCATAGCTCAAATGAAAATGTATGAAGGCATAGTATATTTGTATTAAGCTTTCTCTATCCATTTGTTGCGCTGCTTGTTTTAAGATGTATAGTCCTGTATTTATTTTTTTTGCTATTTTTTTAATATGTTTTTTCCAGTTTAATCTGTTATCTATTATTAATCCTAAGAAGTTTGTTTCTGTTACTTGTTGTATTTGTTTATTGTCTAGGACTAATTGAATATTGGGTGCATTTTTCTCTTTTAAGCTGATTTGCATCCATTCTGTTTTATTTGTATTTATTTCCATCCCTAGGTTTCCTAGCTCTTCCCTAATTTTTTCAGGTAGTATATTTGATTTATCTTATACTTCAAGTTCTGTATTTCCCCTTACTATAATTGTGGTATCACCAGCATAGCCAATGGCTATTTCACCTGCCTGTTTTATTATTTTGAATAAGCAATTTATATAGATACGGCCCTAGTTTCGATCCTTGTGCAACACCATTAGTCACTTTGTTAAAAGATGATCTGATTTTATTTAGGTTACCATTTGAATTGTATATAATTTCCACACATTGTTCTCTATTTTGTAGATAAGATTTTAGCCATTTTAATGGTAGGCCCCGAATGCCATAATTTTCTATTTTAGTTATCAATTTATGTATATCTACACAGTCAAATGCTTTAGTAAGATCAAGAAAGATTGCAATTACATATTCTTTCCTGTCTATTGCATTTATGAGGATGTCATTTCCTTTACAGATAACTTGTATTGTTGATTTCTTTTTTTGAAAACCGAATTGGTACTCGATATTATTTTATACTTGCTGCAGAAACTCTGTAGTTGAGTTAAAAACAACCCCTCTATTATTTTGGAAAATGTTGAACATAATGATATGGGTCTATAATTTTCCATTGCATGCTTTGAATTTTTTTTCTTGTATATTGGTCTTAATATTACTTGTTTTAGTGCATTGGGAAATGTACCTGTTATAAAAGATTGATTAATTATATGCGTCATTAGTTCTGCCATTTCAAATGTACAGTGCTTAACCATTTCATTTGTAAGTCCATCTAACCCAAAGGATCGTTTACATTTTAATGTGTTTATCTGTTTAATAACATCTTCATTTGTTATTTCTTGTAACACCATTGAATTACATATACTATTTTCAGTTGTTTGCTGGTTTTGACCTTGGCTGAGGCCTAAAGTTTTTATTGATGTAATAATCATTAAATTTTTCTGTTAGTTTATTGGGTTTTCTATTAATCTATTCAATACATATGTTTTCTACCCATTTTTGTTTCTTTTCTAAATGTGATGCTTTTATTATATTCCATGCTACTTTAATTTTATTTTCTGCATTTTGCATCAGTATTTTGTTGTGCTGCTTCTTTGCTTCAATTATTACTTTATTGAGCATTTGTTTGTAATCTTCTATATATGGGTATGACTTATCATGTAGTTTTGGATGTTTTAAGCTGTTTAGGAATTGCATGCATTTTTTTGAGATGTTTATACCTTTGGTTGACCAGTTTTTACTTTTCTGCATACCACAATTTATTTTGCATATAGGTATTGCTGTGTTTAAGCATTTTTCTAAGATTTTAACAAAACATTCAAATTTTTCATTTATTTCATATTTTTCATAGATCTCTTCCCATTGTGCTTCTTTGATGTAGTATCATAATGCTTCTAGTGTGTTTTTGTTTACTATTCTTTTGGCCTCTATTAGTTTGTTAGTTTTAGGTTTTAAGTTACAATTTACTTACAATTTGTTGGCCATAGTGGTCGCTTATTCCATTTTTTGTTATTTTAATTTCATAACATTCCCTATTTAGGTTTGAGAACATGAGGTCCACGCATGTTGCTGAAAACTAAGTTACTCTTGTTGGTTCTGTCTCTGCCAGTGTGACATTATTTCTTACTAGCATTTCTAATAATAGCCTTTTTGTTTTGTTTTCTACTAGAACATCTATATTGAAATCTCCTATTACTATGATGTCTCTATTTTTACTTATACTGTTGAAACATTCTTCTAATCTCTCGAGAAAAATAACTCTGTTTGCATTAGGAGGGCTGTAGATCCCTATTAATATGAGGTTTTTACTTTTCTTGCTTTATTTCGATTGCTGCAAATTCACTGCACTTTTCTTCACAGAATGTTTTGCAATCTATTTCTTTGTATTTAATTTCTTGTTTAACGTAGATTACCACCCCGCCCCCTTTTATGGTTATTTCTGCAGTAACTAGCCCCCAATGAGTAGTTTTCATAATTATTTACATTTAATTCCTCTATTTTTAGACCATGCTCAGTAAATATTGTAATGTTGAGTTGCATATTTAGAATGTTTTGCTCAATAAGTGCCTTTTTATTGGCAATACTTTGAATGTTTTGATGATACAGACTAAATTTATGTTTACACTTCTTTTTGTTACCAAATTAATTTTTTGACCTAACAGATTTTGTGTGGTGAAGTTTGTACAATCATTTGCCTTACCTTTAGTTGTGTTTTCTTCTAAGTTGTACTGGACAAGTTTTCTGTACCCCCCAGTGCAGTCAGTTTCCCTGATCTATGAGCCAGTTGTACACCTGTAAATGATATTCTTCATTATTCTCTGTAGATTTGCCGTTCCTTTTCTGCTTACGTGCAGGCTGTCTCTCCCTATACAGTCCATTCCCATTTGCCTATCTACATCCACAAAATACACATTTTAGTTTATCATACATCCAGCTTATATTTTTGTTTACACTGTTTATAAATCTGAAATATACATCTCTTCTTTTCACTACACCATTTATAATAACTAGTGTTTTCGGATACATTTGTTTCATGCTCTTTGTTGCACAGTATATATCGCCCATAACCTCTTCTGGACAAGACACTTGCTTCATTGTATTTGTTCCCACGTGCAGATATATTGCCTTTGGTTGCGTTTGGATTCCTGCGTTCTTCTTTTCAATTAGGTTTTCTAGTTCCTTTGTCTTTATTCCACTGAACAGGTTCACTTTGGCCCTTTTGATAAGTCAACGTGCTTTATTATCAAATCCCCTAGCACTGTTACGTCTTCTTTCGTCTTCTCTATTTCACTTTCATTTCGCCTCTCATTTGTGTTGTTTGAGCGTTTTTCTTGGTTAGTTTCTGTTGCACTTGTGTCTGCTTCTTCCCATCTGTGTCTGCTTGTGTTTCCTGAATATTTTCCAGGTAGCCGAATCTGTTCTTTGTTTCAATAGCTTGAGATTCTGATTTGTCATTCTTTGGTGAGTTACAGTTTTCCATTTTGTGCTGGCGTTTTTTACCTCTATTTCCAGCGCTGCTTTTTCTTCTTTTAGCTTTTGGTTTTCTATTCTTGCTTCTTTAAGCTCTTTTGTTAATATTCCAATTATAAGCTGTAGCGATGCTACGCTTTCCTTGTCTTCTAGTGTACTGTCGTTCAGTTTCTCTCCCACCATTTCATTGTTACCTGCTTGCTGCGTATGTTTCGCGATTTTCTCCTTTTTCGTTGGATTCTTACTGCTGCTTTCATTTTTACCTTCACTTTGAGGGTTTTTGTTTTCCTTGTTATTTTCCTTTGCAATTTTAAGTTTATTGCTGTATAATTCTTCACAGTTTCGGAGCTTTGCTTTAAAGTTGCACTGTTCTACCGCCATCTTACTATAGATACCAACCAGCTTTTGACTATCACTTTAACCTATGGTACTCCCTATTTTCGCTTTTACTTACAAGGAAGGAGTAATAGACTAGTTGTGCTAATTTTTCTGGATTAGCATGACGTAAATAGAAGCATAAGCTTTTTAACAATAATTTATTGCAGAGATGAGTCATGTGAATGGAACACATCAGATTTTTCAAAATTATAATCACATATTCTTTCTCTACTAGTTGGCTAATAACAAGGTATTTAACTCTGCGCAAAATTTCGATATGGAGATTTCATCGGCAATATTTGTTTTGAGGTCCTTTAATTAAAAAGTCATAAGTGTTTGTATGTGTGAACACAGTTGGCAAAAATATGTGTTACATTCGCATGATTTTTCTCTTATCTATTCTGCAACTAACTATTATTATAACAGTTTATTTTTCTATCTACTTCATGTGTATCGATATAACATTTGCAGAAATATTTTATTACATACTTCCTTGTAGATACGCGGAAATAAGGAAATGTACTAGACTGAAGCGATAGTCACTCTTTCAAGAGCTGGTTGCCATGTGATGCATTATCATTCTGCTGTTCTTGCTTGATCATATGAAAGAAAAGTGAATGTTAAATGTAAATTTAAGAAATGTATATGTCTTTTAAAATTCAAATCATTAACTAAAATCTAATTCCACAAAAGTGCACTTTTTATAAATTGTGTATTTTAATGAGATCTATGCTTTTTGTGTAGTAAGATGTTCTCTATCTCTTGTGGTTTACCAGCCATGCAAAAGTAATGCAGAATGAACAGAACCTCAAAAGCTATTCCCAGAAAAATCAAGATATTACAATTCATTTAGCATTAAAATATCTGAAATATAAACTTTAACCAACGGTATGGCCATTTTCTAGAATTTGTCTGTGTGAAGGCTAATTTGGGTAAGGGGATTTTCTTGAAAATCTTTGCATCACATCCTTGAAAAGCGCTGAACTTAAATATCAAGTTTGGCATGAAACTGACTTTTTGTTTTTGAGCCATGCTGTTGGTAGACACACACAGCACAGAAGGAAATGCTCCTATAAACACCCCTCAAAACCCTTAGTTCTCGACTTATTTAGATTCAAAATGCTATTAATGAAAACCTTTTAAAGTGACACATTATTCTATTTTGACGTTTTCAGCTTGTTAGATGGTGTTCCACAAAAACACCACTCATACTAAATATCAAAAGCTCTCCTCTTGCACCTAGACATGCATGCACTCGTTGAAGCATGACATGTCAAATACTCTTAGTTGGTGTCATATAATTTCGCAGACTTCCATGACACGCAGATTAAAAATTTCTTCATCCAGGATGTATGCTGCACAAACCAGTGGTTTAAGGTGCCCCCAAAAGATAAAAATCTGAAGGATTGAGGTCGGGGAAACATGCAGGCCATAGAACTGGTCTCCCTCTACCTGTCCATTAGTAGTGCTAGATACCAGCCAGTGAATGCCGAACAATGAGACTAAAATGTGCTAGAGCATGATGCATAAATCACGCATTTCTTCTTATTTGCAGAGCCACATTTTCTAATAAGTCTGGGAGCGTATTCAAATGAAGCCCCTGTAGACAGCACTTGTAAGGCATGCTGGGGGAATGCATTACACATCTGATAATTAATGACCAATGCTAATAAGCAGATATTACTTTCTCTACACGTACTATGTACATAGTGTATAGAGAAGGTATTGCAGTCCACCCAAACATTCGATACCAAGATTTCACTGGAAATATATGTTTTAGGGTCCCCTGTATCCAAAAAAAAGCATTTTCAGAAGGTCTGTATGTCAGTGAACCTGATAACTCAAAAACGAAAATACCAAACTTGGTATTTAAGTTTAGTAACTTCCAGGGATGCGACACAAAGATTTTGAGAAAAATTCCCCCACTCCAAACTACCCTTTACATGGAACTTTAATTGAAAATTTTGATTTTTTCAAAAATGGCTCTAATAATTTTGATTAAAATATCGTATATTAAAGATATTTATCTGACAAATAAAATGTATATCTTGAATTTTCTGGGAATAGTCTATGAAGACTACTTTATTCCGGTTGAATTTTATGGAATTTTGCATAACTGCTAAACCATAAGAGATGGACAAAAAGTTACCACACAAGAAATGTAGAGCACATTAAAGCTCAAAATTTTTGTTATATAATTTTTTTTTTCTTGGAGTTGATCATTTTTTGAGGTATTCCTTGTTTTTGATTTCACCTTTAAAAAACTTATGTATTTCTCATACAGGAATTTGTCAACTTCTGTCCATACAAACAAAGGAACTTCAGTCACATAGCAACTAGCTTTTGTAATTTTGAATACTGGAAGTGGTACACTGTGAAGCTAGCAATTAGTTTTTAATTGGTAGTCGAATATACACACATGTGCTTCACAAAAACTTACTTTTACGCAGAACTAATTTCGCATGCGTGTTACATGCATTGTCTACTGCTTTCGACTATCGGATACAACACGAGGATCCTTGATGTATGACTGTCTTCCCTCTGGTGTTGGATTGATGAACTTCATTAGCGGGTTCTCTTCAAAGGGACGATCAAAATTCATGAGGTGCGCTTCATGTTTTTTCATGTATATTTTCTCCCATGCGTCGAGTTCTACTGTCCGTTGTACATTTTTTAAAAGATGGATGTCTTGTTTAATTTCATGTTGGTTGTTCCAAAAATGAGCCGATACTGCAGATTTTTCAGTTTCCCTATTTTTGATATTTCTAATATGTTCTTTAAGACGGGTACCTATGTTTCTTTTTGTTCTGCCAATGTATACTTGGTTACACTCATTGCAATTTATTCTATAGATGCCTGGTTTTTTGTCAATTGGGTCTTTTTTTGTTCTATGGGATGGAATCAAATTTTTTACACTGAACCTGTTGTAAGGTGCCAGTGTTATATTATGTTCTTTAAATATTTTTTGGAATTTCTTAGTTGCCCAAGGGTGGTAAGTGAATCTCCTGTAGTTATCATCATCTTTAATTCGTTTGAGGGTGGATATTTCTGTGATCTTATTTTGTTGTTTAATTTTCTTGAGTTTTTTGAATACTAAATCCTTGTTGAAACCATTTATTTCAGCTGTTTTTACTATGTGGTTTAGTTCTTCTAAGTATTCAGATTTTTCCAGAGGTACTTTAGTTACTCTTTGTAGTAGGCTGTTTAGTACGGCATGTTGGTGTGCTTTTGGGTTGAAACTATTTGCTTTTATGTAGTTGTCAGTATGGGTTTCTTTTCTATGTATACCAAATTTTAGTTTCCCATCTTTGTTAGTAATTTTTAGGTCTAAAAATGCCAGTGTTGTATCCGATAGTCGAAAGCAGTAGACAATGCATGTAACACGCATGCGAAACTAGTTCTGCGTAAAAGTAAGTTTTTGTGAAGCACATGTGTGTATATTCGACTACCAATTAAAAACTAAAAACTAACTAGCTTTTGATTATCACTTTAACCTATGGTACTCCCTTATCTCACTTCTACTTGCAAAGAAACAAGTAATAAAACTATTTTTGCTCATTTTTTCTCGATAACTTTCAGCAGGTAAGATAAAATCCATATAGTAATCTTTGTAAAGCATCATCATTATTTGCCGTTGTCCTCCATGGTGTAATGGTTACCATGCAAACTTCATATGCCCAAGGTCGCGGTTCAAACTCGGCAGAGATGGCTTCCTTCGGAAGGGAAGTAAAGCCGCTGGTCATGTGTTGTAGATTTTTGGCACTTAAAAGAGCCTCAAGCCTGATAGAGAGGCCTCTGAGCAAAATTAAGTGGTATTCTACACCCAATTTAGAATGGGATGTAGTTAAAGAGAGCCCATAAATAACATGCCATTTTTTTTTTCATTACTTATCATCAAGATATGTAATTCTTAGAATACAATATTAATATCTTTATTTCACATCCTTGATCCATCTTTAATTTTGATATCTTTATTACTTCATTTATTACCAAATTTAATAGTAATATTGATTATCCTTGGTGAGCTCCTCGTGATAGTATTATCTCTTGTCATTACCCTTTTTTATTATTTAAAAATGTTAGTAAAGATATTTGTAATATGTAAAATCATACTATTTGTTACATTATTTATTTCTAAAATATTTATTACATCTCACAGCTGTCAAAGCCTATTCAACATCAATAAAACATAAAAATAAAGATTTGTTAAATTCAATAGTCTTTGTTGTTATCTTTCCAGAAGTTGTTGAATTACTTAAGTTGTAATTTTCAAGAAAGTATTTAGTAAATTAATTGGTCTATAACTCTCCTGATTATTTTTTTCTCCCTTTTTAAAAACTGGGATCAAAATACTAATTGTCCATTCATCTGGAAATTTAGCCTCTTGAAATATTTGTTTAATTATCTTTATTATTCCTGAAAAGAGCCTTTCCCACTATATTTAATTAACGACAGCTTTTAAAACATTTGACTATTGGTTTAGCCTAGTGTATTCCCTTATTTTCTTCCTACTTATATGGAACTAAATAATAAGAACATGTGCTAATGAGTACCACGATTACCAATGTGCAGAAAGAAGAAGAATCTTATGTATGAAGTTTGTAGAACAGCTAGAGAAAGTTATGTGAGTGTAACACATCAGATTTTTATTGCTATAAAGCCTTTCACCTCCATGCTTTGATCTCATTATTCTCTATATGTGTTTTTGCATACCATAGAAGTCTCTAAGTTACATGTATAGACCATCCAATATTGTTCCTGATAACCCTTATTTTGCATAGTTATTCCTAATAGCTTTTTAATTCTCATTTTCTTCTAGACTTTTGACTTTTCTGCACTTCAAAAATGCATTTTCTCCCCTCCCAGGTTTTAACCTCTTCACAAACCATGGTTTAATTTTAAATTTCCATTCTGATATATTTATAAAAAAATGGTTGTATTTCAGTTAAATAACTCAAAGATTTTCACCCAGACTGCATCATTATCATTTAATGTTTTGCACTCGTTAATTCCTCTTGGATGCCACTTGATAACCAGTTTAATAAGTGCTTTTCACATGCTGAAAGATTACTTCTTCTGCATCTCTACATAAAAAAAACCATTAATTTCAAAAGTTACTATCCATGGAATCCAAGGACCCACTATCATTCTTCTGTTTCAGGTGGGTTTTATGGGTTGGAAATTGAAGAACAAGCATATTTGTCAGAAAAGTGCACAGATTTTAAGAGCTTTATATTAGTAGATATTTTTTCATAAAACTTTACGCAAGAAATGTTATAATAAGTTCTCAGCAACAAAATTGCGTAACAGGCTCTATCTGTAGTATGATCTTTTTCCTTGGTCATAAATGAACCAGTAAGGTTCATTTATGAGTAAATTCTCTCAATAGCAGCATTTGTACCTGGCAGAGATAACTAGAAAAATATAAGAAGTTGAATATCCTTGTAACATATTTTGTTTCCTTAGACAAGTGTGAAAAATATGTCTTGCCCTCTTTCTTTTCCACTATTCCTATCTTTTATTTTTTCTTCAAGGGTGAACTGGTCCTTCCTCAAGACATCTGTCTTGAGGATGGATGTGCTTCAATTCATGATTGGAT
The DNA here is from genome assembly GCA_030762935.1 of Hymenopus coronatus. NCBI lineage: Eukaryota > Metazoa > Arthropoda > Insecta > Mantodea > Hymenopodidae > Hymenopus > Hymenopus coronatus. The sequence continues at coordinate 113,940,807 of CM060881.1, read as the reverse complement.
TCTGCCTTCTCCCAATTTAAATCTGCTAGGTACTATATGGAGCTTCATTTCAGTTTATGAAATAAAACATTGGTACAGTCCATTCTTCTATGTACTCTGCTAATGTAGATAGTAGTCTTGCTACTGTTATATTTTTCTGACTTTCTTTATGGTTTTTAGTTTTTATGTCATTTTCAGTATTAATAAACCTTCATAATAAGTTCATTGCTTGGCAAAACATGTACTCAACTTTTTAATTATCTTTGTGTTAAAACTGGCAAAATGTCTGAAAAATTACATTTTCTTCTCAGCATCCAGTGATTGCTAACAATAATATTATATGAAATCACAAAAGTCCCAAATCTTGAGTTGATCACAATAGCCAGCACAAATAAGCATATGGCAAGAGAAATAACACAACCACAGAAAAGCAAACAACACAACACACACTAGAAATTGTGGAAAGTACCATAAAAGAATAACAAAACAGATATTTTATTGTCCAGAGTATCTGTAATACAAGTTCTTTAATTTTAAGATCTGGAACAAGGCTGCTAACGTTGAAATTTGTCATAAGGGCATTAGTTAAGAGTTTTATACATGTTTAAATTATATTGCACTTAGTTCCTGGAATCCCTAATATACACAAACTACAAATTACTCTTTCACTAGAAGAACCAAACCTCAATGAGTTTTGGGTGTCAAGATCTGACACATTGCTAGAATTTCTTCCTGTTTCATGTTTCCAGTTTGCAATTAGAAAGAGCTCTAGTGCTGTTTCATGTCATGGCAACTTAGAATAAGTTCTACGTTGAACAGTCTAATATGCACAATAAGGATCTAATATACCGTGCCCAGGAATGAGAATGAGGAAGTTAAATCTTCTTTCCCATTTCCAGGATCTGAGAAAGTTTCTAGCTAATTCTAATGTTTGTATTATAATATAGAGTTTCAACTTGATTGTTCTTGTACAGTTGCATTCTCATTTACAGTGAATGACCCTTAACTGACATAGAGGTCACTGCAGTGTGGATAAAAGTGCATTGAAGTGCATTTAGAAGCAAGCCATATTGTTGGGTCATTGTCTTTTAAAAACTGTTAGTTTCTTTGACTTTACCAAAATGCTAACAATTAGCTGTAAAAGCTTAATTAAATGCACAAGTTTTACACTGCACATATAACATAACATTAACAAACATAAAAAGTATTTTTAATATCGATTGGCAAAACCGACCCTTAACTAACTGGAACATTTGTTATTACTTAGTTAATACTTCTGCTAATTGATTAACTATTTTTTACTTGTGACAAGTTCAGAATGCATTCTCTTAATCAGCTTTTCATGTTATTTGTAACACAGGAGGAAGCACGAGCAAACAAAGGCAAAAAGATAGATGACCCCTTTACACGTCGTAGCACCAAACCTTGCATGGTGTTCAAGATGTCAGATGGCAAAGAAGATAGCAAAGAAGCAAAGATAAGATTGGACAAAGACAAGGTAATAAAACTATTTAATATGTAAAAGTTAAGTAAGAGAGATAAATGAACATAAATAAGGATAAATTCAGCAGGAGATGTTTAATAACTGCATCATTACAGTGTCAGTTTCTTTATTTATGTCATTAAGGATACTGCTGCTAAATGATGGATTTGTTCTCCAAATCATTTGATGGTATTTCAAATTCATTACATGATTTCCGTTCTTCAAAATAAAAATTTTCTCCCAAATCATTAAATCTTTGGGTCATTTATATGTTTTAATAAAATAACTTGAGTTATTTAATGATAAGATGATAAAGATTACTACTGCTGATTTTACAATTTTTAATATCTCTGAAAGCTTATTTTCCTCTGGTTTCCAATGTAAATTTAGTATTTTAATGTAAACTTGGATCATAGTTAATTTTTTACAAATCCAAAATTCAGCTTATTGAATTATTATTTTCAGTTTATAAAATTAATATTTTTTATTGTTTTTAAATCTAAGTAAAGGGAAGTAACCACCATTTTCAAATTGTAATGGAGCTTTATAGTTTTGCCTTATAAATTTAAAATATTTTAAAGAACATTTGAATGTTTATCAGGAACAGTACCAAAAATATCATCTAGATATACCAAATTTCAAACATTAAAAGAGCTTTCTCTGTATTTCTATCAATTTTTCTTCTTCTTTTATTTTGGTCAGTTTTAATTTGTTTTATAAACAAATCATCATAATCAAAGTAATTGTAAACTTTTTGTGTCAAAGAAGAATATTTATATGTTCCTTACAAAACAATTTCTGAGGAAAATTGCTGTTAAAAATCCTTTCAGGCTTTGCAAACAACAGTCTTATTGCACAGGGGATAAGCAATTAATTATACCCCCTAATATTCTGGGAAAATTATCTTTGAAAAGAAACAATGACATAAATTAAATACAATTGTCTCATTTCATTTCCAAGTGTAGAGCAAATAGGCAGAATAATGTTTAAAGAGCTTATATAACATACTTGAGAATTAATGTTTATCTGGAAAAGATAGTGAAATTACGCTTAATGGAAAAACATCTCATTGTTTAAGAGAGTTATCAGCTCTCTTCTCATACTTCATTGCAACAAGACCCAGTCTAAAGTCCAGCACATGATCAATGCATCTACATTAATTGTAAATGCACTGGCTGTCAAGAACCATAGTGCCAGAAGAAACTAGAGTGTTATGGGCAGTGGACAACCTCGCAAATTGTCTTGTATGTAGTAGATGCCCAATCCCAATAATACATCCCTTCTACTTTCCTTTGAGGAGTGGAAGCAGTCTTTGAATATCACTTCACCATTTAATTCAGTAGTGTTGTTGCAATCAGACAGCATATTACAACAAAGAGCAAATCTAATTTCCAATACATCTCTGGGACCTCTACACATAGTATTATGCACATATAATTTGCATGCAAGCATTAATTTCACATTACAGTATGAACTCTGATATTAAACAGTGTTCTCAACAATGTTTAAATATCAGCTTTAAACTATAGCTGTTTAAATATCAATTAAACTATAACAAAGTATAAATATCAACTATAGACAATGCTTAATGCTGAACATTGGGCAGTATGTAGAGTCATTTGTTCAAGTGCACCTTTAGGAAAGGAGAAGAAAAGCCAAAGGATTTGATTTTGTATGCAAGACAATTGTTACAGCTTCCTTGAGCGAGACATTCAGAACTTTCCAACTTTAAAACAACAATGAACAAGTGTAAATCATCAACACATGCAATTTGCTCTCTACATGGAATGTTTTCCTGTCTCCCCTACAGTGAATGGGGGAGTGAGCTGGTAACTCTTAAAAATATTTCAGAACATTTTATATTGATTAGGATTACTTAATTTTAGATAACATGGAAGTTTCTTGTAAATTTGTATTGTATGATAGTAACATACTTTTTAAAACAGTTTTAAGCTGCTTGCTGAACTATACAAATCACCTGCATCTTGTGAGAGCATCAAGGTTTGTTGTGAAGTTACTGTAAAGAATTTCCAAGCTCGAGAGATCAGCAAGAGTAAGAATATTTTGGGTTTTAAATGAGGGCCTATATGAATGACAGGGCCCAACGCTACTGATAATCTGTATGGCCTTTTGTGTAGCATATACACTTTATCGCTGTGCATTTTATCCCAAATACCCCCCCCCCCCCCCCCGTCAAAAGTAATTAACAGCAAACAAACTTTGAACAAGGCAAGCTAACTGCACTTTTAACGTTATGCTCTTCATATGTTAATCATTTTATTACTTACATACATATATCTTATACTATCCAAGTTGATAAAAATCACTTTGCTCAGATAACAAATTGCCGAACTTAATTAATGCACAATTATTCTGAAATAACTTAACAATCATAATGTGTGCTTAATTACTCTTATATAACTAAAATAGCAAATACAAAGTTTTAATTACACTTATATTTACCTGGAAATCTCCGGTTGTGTAAAATCTTGTGCACACAGGATTTGATAAATTGGATGCCCTGGTAGGTCTCGTGTACTCTGTTCTTCAAAATGCAGTAATGGCAAAATAGTTTCTGTTACAGTATTCTGTGTAAATTTGTAGCATTTAAAAAACTGTGCATCGCTGTAATGCTCTAGAGGATTTTTGCTGTCACATTAACACTTCCGATGCAACGTGATTCATAATCTTTATTCTCCATGAAGTCGAGAAACTTATTAAATTATGGTTAAGAATGCATGCCATTGTGAGAAAAATCCAGCAAAGTAATACTTAAGGAGAGAATAAAGATGCATACACACACACACGCACACACACAAGCAGCCATTAGGATGAGGGCATTTAACAACTGAGCTAATATCCTGGTGACCACCAAAAAATCTTGGTCTGGATGGTTCAGTTGCTTAGGCACTTCCTTGTGTTTCCAAGGTTCTAGGTTCAAATCCAGCCTAGACCATTGGTTTTTAAGTGTGCAGCAAGAGTCCCATATCAGTAGCTTTACTGGCATCTAAAAGAATTCTTGCAGGATGTAATCCAGGCACATCAGTAGTGTTGATATGATCTTGGCAACTGAGAACATCATTAACAAAGTAATATTTCAATTTTAATTTGACCACTGACAAAAGAGATATTATACTTATATCTATCTGATTAAAGGAAGTTAAATTCAAAGGATTATCTACAGTAACAATTTGTTTTGCTGTGACTTTTAATCATAACCCAGTTCCTTATCCATAATCTTATTCAAAGTCGGTTAGCTAGTCAACACATCTTTTGCCAATTCTTTTACCTTAGATGTTAGGTTTCTTCAGCAGCTGCCATATTCATGCCTGTCCTACACCCATAGATTGTAATCCTCTCATCTTCCCAGGTTTATGAATCAGAGTAAAATCAGATATGAATGGGCAGAATGATCGATCATATGGTGAGAATTGCTTTTAGTTAGTTAGTTTTCAAGTTGAATGTAGGTACAAACTTGAAAGCTTGAACCTCAGGTTTCTAAGTTTGTTGATTACTTTTAAGTTCACTTGATCCATTATGAATGGTTCCATTATAGTACATATCTAGTTTTTTAAGTTTTTAAGTCATATTTAATTTTCATCATGTATGTGGTGTATCTGAAGTTCTGTTAGGGGTGATCCAATACTGAGAGAAAATTTCTATTTCTTGTTTTTAGAAAATAAATTTTAAGGTCAGGAACATTGCCTATATTAGTATTGTTTATAAAAATTACATTCAAGCCTGCTTATTATCTTATTATATTCTTTCTTAAGGCTGAAGATGCAAGATGCAAATTGGCTATTGAAGCAGCTATGACAATTGGACCAGATATGATGGATGATAAAGAAATAGAAAAGGCAAAGGAAGAAGTAAAAACAGCTGGCAAAACAGATGATCTCTTCTCAGCCCATGATTTTGATATTAAAATAGACCTTGAAGTCCCACTACCAAGTAAGTATTTTCTATGATTACAGTTTGAAGTAAGAAACACCTCAGTTGAGTTTCATATACAAATAAAGTTGCTTATTTCTACATAAAACACTGAGCTGGGTTTAACTACACAAACTTCATAATCTGCAGATTTACCTTTTGCAACTAAAAGCATGTTTTTAAAGAAGTTATCCCATCTTCAGCTAGGTTCCTGCTGTTGCATCACCCTCTCCCTTGGTATTCTTGTGATGTTTGGAAGATGTAACTAATTATTGCTTCCTTCTCCTTAGAGATTTCAAAGTTCATAACTTGATAGCTATTCACAATGAAAAGCCTCTTCCATAAAATTCATCCATGGGATTGGTATATGTCTTTGAGTAAAGTGATATTAAGTGAAAGTATGTGTATAGATAAAAATAAAATAAATTTGCAATATATTATCCTTACAACTTGGACATATATTTCAAATTTATCATTAGTATTTATTACATCATTTATTTCCAATTTTTTCCCAGCCAATCTTTTTAATAGTTGTCATTTTCTCAGTTTTTTTGTTTATATTATCAGTGTATTTTGTCCTTGCTACTTTTGTATCAAAAATAATACCTAAATATTTGGCTTCACAAACTTTGAACATTTTTTTACAAAGTGTATTTTAAATCAACCTTTAAATATTGTGAAGAGTTATTAATAATTGCAAATGTAGAAAAGCTTAATATTCATTGGAGGAAAGGAAATAAGGAACATAAAGTGGTACACAATTGCATTTATTTAGTGTTAAAAATGAATGGAGGAGGTAATTGCAAAAAAAAAAAAAAAAAAAAAAAGATTAGTACAAGCAAAAGGAAAAGCAGCTATGTCAATAATAAAAGGATGTCTTTTTAAAATTGGAGGCTAAATGGTTGGAAAGAATGTATAATACAATGGGCAATTCATAAATGCTGTAAGGAGTTTACATTTGAGGAATGAAAACAATGGATAAAGTGCAACAATCATGTTTGCAAATAAATTCTTGGTTTATCAAATGCGGCTGTAAAAGAAGCTGCTGAAATTGAAATGGAAAGTGTTACAAGAAAAGGTTTGATTATGGAAAGAGTTTTAAAATATTGGTATAGGATTTTAACCTAAATGAAGATAGCCTAGTAAAGCAATGTTTAATATAAAGAAGCATGTTCAACCAAGGGGTGTTGAGTAGATTAAAAAGTTTTTAGAAGATAATAGATTAAGGTATCTATGGCACTAAAGAGATGCAAATGTTTGAGGATCATGGAAAGAGGCAAGATGTGAGATATAAGAGATATAAAAATTATTAAGCAATTTAACTGGGAAGACATCACTGGAATTTTATGTCAAGATGAAAAGGAAAATTATATGCATAAAACTAATGAGGAAACAGAGGGTATAATATGAGCGAGAACAGGTGTTTGGAAATTAAAAGTTGAAAGACAGGGCTTTTCTCAAGGGGAATGTCCATTATGTGGAGGCAAAGAAGACTTGTAATATAGTGTTTGAAGGTAAGGAAACTGATAACTGGAGAAATGAACTTCATAAGTTTAAGTTTAAAAGAGTCAAAGGAAACATTGTTGAACAGGATATTCATAAAGGAGAGCAAGAGTGTTGGCCAGTATGTATTTAAAGTTAAAAAGAAATGGAAATGCACAGTGAAGAGGGAAGAAGAAATTTATACAAATAATAGTACACTAAATGCTGTATGTGAAGTGAATGTCTACTGAATGAGTGACCAGGGCCAATTTCAGTACACAACCTGCATAGTGTAAATTTCTCAGCCCCATGGACAAAAAAAATCTGCATTAAATAAATCAAATATTCTACAAAACCAAATTTGTCTAGCTAGATCTGTTAAAACTATCCAGTTCTTGCTCTACAAATTTTAACAGGCTGCCTCTGTGGTCGAGTGGTCAGCGAGCTGACATCTCACCTGGAGGTCCCGGGTTCGATTTCTTGCTGGGGTGGGGAATTTTTCTTTAACCAGAATTATTCCCTATCCTCCACAGAGTCTGGAAATTTGTATGTGAGAGTGAATGTGTATGTCTTTGAGGAAAATAAAACCCAACATAAATAACCTACAGACAAGGAGTTGTTTCTAATGTAAAGCCCCCGATATGACCTTAGATGTTAACAGGGGCTATATAAATGAAACAGTCAAAAAAAAAAAAAATTAACAAACCATTCAAGATTTAATCTGAATATTGTAAAAGCAACTATTATAATATTTGACTGCCCTTTAAGAGCAGAGAAAAAGTCACAAGTAAATTTAAATTTCCTTAATAAGTCCAAAAAATCAAACAGAAGTTAAAAGTCCCTTACTTGAAAGAAAATTTACAAAAGCCAAGCCTTTAGTCCTATTTGATATAGAACACATCTACAGTTAGCTGACAAATTTTAAAAAATCTGAAATCTCATGTGTTCTAAGATAAATGTAATTACAAATAATATACTTAAAATATTCAAATGGCTATATGTTTACACTGATGAATCCAGTTTACCAATGGTTGTGCTTTTATTTTATGAAGATTAAGTTTAAATTCTACAAATTTTTATCATGAGAATTTAGCAATTCTTCGCAGGTCACAAAATCTGTTTCAAATAAATAAATTTACAAGAGTTGAAATATCTGACTCTAAAGCAGATATAAAATCCAGAGCATCTGATACAACAGCCTAAAACGTAATTGTTGCAAAATGCCACAGAAATATAAAACAATTAATTTAAATGAAAGAGTACATCAGTGGGTGCAACTATACTTGAAATATAAGGTAACGAAACAGCTGATTTTCTGCACAAGAAGATAGTAAAATTACATCAAAATCATATGATCTGCTGTATTATCCAAAAGAATATTATATTAACACAATGGAAAAATCTATGTAACCTGACTAGACTTACTACAGCATCAAGAAAATCCCCTGTAGCAATTTTTAGAATGTTAACAAGCCATGATTCTCTCAACAAATGTTTACATAGAATTGGTATAGCATAATCTCCTGTATGCCCTTTCTGCGCACTTAAAGAAGAAATGAAGAGAAATCATCCACTCCAGCTTTCAATTCAAACATCATATCAAAATACTGGAGTGCAAGAGAGGAAATAGTTTCTTGGCAACTACTCAACATTACATACTAACCAACATCATTTGTTTCTATTTATGACTACACAGATATATTCTTAACATGCTAAACTAAATTAAGATAATGGAATAAAATAAATATGCATTAAAATAATTAATTTTAATAATTACCCTCTACTACCTTTGCTATTGGATGCTTTCAAGTGGTTACGAGCTGGCATCTACCCCCGCCCCCTTTGTCCCTTTTAGTCTAATTTAAACTTCTGACTACTTGTAACTAGCATCCCTCCTAATCTAAGTGAGCATATCTTTTGCTTCACCTCAATTTCTTTTAAATATTCTAACTAATTCTTCAATAATTCTATTTATTAAAGTTTTAAATCCTTTAATACATATTCATCACTTGTCACTATATTTATTTGCATACTATTTAGCGATGAATTTAATTATTTTAACCTTGTAAAAAATCATAGAACCCCTTAAATCTGGTATCCAATCAATAATTTGTTACTTGTCCACTATGTCTAAAATATTTTATCTTCAGTATTTAAATATCCTCTAAACCATTTCTGAGATATTTCCATGATTTCAAAGTCATCATATAGCAATCAGCTGCTTAAAGACTTGATTATCATTTAAGCCTACAGTATTCCCTTAATCCTGTTGAATCTATAACAAAATGTTTAATAAAAATCTTTCTACTGATGTTTATATCAATTAATATGAATTAGATAAAAGAGTAAGCTTTCTTTTGATGATATTTTGCTGAAGAATGAGTAGAGAAGGTTATGTGAATGTACCAATAAGTTTTTTAGGAAAAGGTCAATGTGTGTCTGGGTATGTATCTCTGAACAATATAACTTAAAAAATTAAAAGTCTTTTAAATAACAAACTTGATATTTAAGTTCAAATCTTCCAAGGATACGACACAAAGATTTTCAAGAAAATCCACTCACTCTAAACTACTCTTTATTTGGAAAAATGTTTTGTATGTTTCTAAACGATTTTGATTAAAACAAAGTTTTGACATTTTTATGATAAACAAAGTTCATATCTTGAATTTTCATTGGAATACCCTCTGAATTTTCTTCAATCTGGATGAGTTTTACATAAGTGGTTAACCATAAGAGATAGACAGAAACTTACTATACAAAAAATGTAGATCTCATTAAAACATACAATTTATGTAAAATATGGAGTTAAGCATTTTCAAGATATTCCTTGTTATTAGTTTCAATTTTTTAAATATTTTTCTCAATGGGATGCTTCTAATCAAGCAAAGGGAACTGAATTTCAATACAATCACACAGCAACCAGCTCTTAAAGGATTTTACTCACTTAAGCCTTATTTTTAGTTTATAAGACCAGTACTTTATTTTTAAACTATTAAAACATTTATCATATGTTTATCTGGGTTAACTAAATAAGTTAAGAATAATATAGCTTTTTAGGAATAGTTTGCTGAAAAACGAGCAGAGGCATTTCAATGTAACACATGATTTTTATGTAGTAAGATTTTTTCTATCTCTTAGAGCTTACTAATTATGCAAAACTATTTCAGAATAGAGTGGACTTTCTAGAACACATCCCTTTTTTATTAAAAAGGTATTTTTTGGGTTCAGAGACCTCATAACATATGTGTACTCCTGGTGTTATCTTAACATGGTGCTTTTTATTGGAATATAATACTTTCTCTGTGCAGCAGAAAAAGTAATAGTTAATTGGTTAATTCATATGCATTGCGTTAATAAAGCATATCTCAAACTTAAAAGATAATTCAGGTTAATGGAGTGCACTGTTATCGCATATATCATATTGACAATAAAATGTTGACATTCAGCTGCAATAGATTTACTAATTCAATATCATCTTGTGAATTATTCACCTTATAGCGAAATATGTATGCGTTTAAGACTATTTAAGACTATTGTAAGTCTTAAATAGCTTATTTTTCAGCTATACTTTATCCCTCCTCTTTATACTTTTAATTCATCGAAATATATTTTTATAGGCATAAAAAGATATGGAGATGCAATTAATCTAGTGCATTTTTGCTTCCCTCACCCTTTCTGCTTTTTATTTAATGGTGTCCTTACAGGTCTGTTCATTAGTTTCTTTTTTTATCCTATACACTACTGATTGAACACTGGTAGCTTTACCTGTTTCATTTATTCCCTGGCTAACACTCATTTTACTTAGATAATCTAATGCATTCATTATTTTGCATTTCTTCTTAGTTTACCAATATCTTATCTTTCCATAACTATAAATATTTACTTAAAATACGAAATAAATAACCTGCATTCGCACTTCACTGAGTTCAATATGTTATAAACACTTCCTTAAAATTTGTGTTAAAATTTACCAAAAGCACAATATCTTCTCTGTATCTTGTGTCTTTAGTTGAATAGACCAATGACTATTTTTTGTCATAGAAAATGAATGCAAGATTCCAGCTTGTTTTAAAAACTTTCTCAAAACTTGTCAACTTACATGGGAAAAATACTGGAGAAAAATATCCTGCATAGGAAACTGAGTTACAAAGCTGGGAATTATAACAGCTGAACCTGTTATTAGCAACTTGGCAACAGCGCAAGACTAGGAAACGTGGGAGAAAGTTTTCCAGGAAACCTACTGTAATTGAAAGTTTAATGCCTTTCGAAACATGTTCATACTGGTTTAATATTACTTTCCCCTAAAATCTACAAATTTAAAAACTCATACTGAAAGTAGATAGATTCACAAAAGGAATAAAAACTTCAAGTAAAAAGCTAAAACTCTTGAACAGACTAAAATAAACAAGATGTTGTAAACAAAGATGATAAAAATTATACAAATAAATATTACTGTAAACATACTTATGGAAGGTAATTCTTGGGGGGGAAAAAGCGAGAAAATGAAAATCATAGAAGATGCATAACAAAACAAAAGCACTATGAAAAATAATAAACCAAGAAACAGGGAAAAATAGCTCAAAAAATTAAATAATTAAACTAATAAATGATGATATAAGAGTAAAAGTCCCTAACACATCTTTGCATGCTTCAATTTCTACTTCTCAGAAATAGACAAACTCATGAATGTAAATCGTTCTTCCCACAGCATAAACCAATAAAAGCCTAAATAAATGAATTTTTATAACACTGATCCCAGAAAATGAAATTCAAGAAATAATCCAGGAAATGAAAGGCAAGTATTCATCTAAAATAGATGAAATACCAGATTTCTTGATTAAATACTGCATAGAATACGTGAAAGCACCTTTGGCTAATATGTATAATACATCTCTTGACTCAGGTGTATTTCCTGATAAGCTAAAAATCTCAAAAGTTACTGCACTTCACAAAAAGGGAGAAAAAGCAAAGAAAGAAAACTGTAGACCTATAATTTTTCTTTAAAATTTTTGAAAGTTAGTACAGCAGATTAATAATCTTTTTTAGAAAAAAATAACATTCTCTCACATACTCAATATGATTTCAGAGAAAGTACCTCCACAGAAACTGCTATATGTAAATATTTAGAGCAGATGCCACAAGCACTTGACAAAAACACACCTCTGGTAGGATTATTCTTAAACCTGTAAAAAGTCTATAATGTTTTAGATCTTAAATCTTACTATCTAAGCTGTATAATTATGGAATCGGAAGAAGCATTCACAAATGGATCAAATCATACTTAAGTGATAGGAAATAAGTTGTTACAGTATGAAAATTAAATAAGTACCAATGTAGCATAACAACAGTTACTAGGGTGTTCTGCAAAGATCATTCCTTATCCCTGTAGTTCCTAATATATATAAATGACCTACCAATTAATATTCACCAAGTTTTTTTTTTTTTTTGCAGATGTCAAATGTCAAATTACAGGAGAAAATCTAAAATACAAAGCAAAATAGAGTAATAAATGACTTCATAATGGCTCCAAACAAACCAATTACCATATATTTCAAAGACAAGACAATAGTTAAACCATCCAAAATTGGGGTATTCTTATATGACAGATATAAAACACAGATTAAAATTTATATAAATTAAAATCATAAAATAAATTAATCACTCATCAATGCATTTAAAATGATCATCTAAGGAAAGCAGCTCCTCAAATACATCCTCACTTTCATTGTTGAAAAGCTCATCATATGGAGCTTGCTTCGTACTTCTTTCTTTTTGTGGTTCCATTGTTAGGCACATACTTGACAAATATCATGCTGATTGCACTTACAGTACAAACTGTTTGAATACATCATGCACATTATAACGATGCTTGTTAGCGTACATATGAGTTCATTATTCGGCACATGCTTCTACAGCAAAACTGTAACAATGCTGAAGAAGGCTTTTGCTTTATGACATGTACAAACATGTCAATTATTTAGTTGTACAGAATGGCTATGTCTGCAAAATTGAATAGCCAATACAACACTTGTAAATATTAAAGGTTATTACCCGAATCAGTACGTATATTATTGTTCAAATGACTATTGTTCTAAACTAAATTTACAGTCATTGATAGCTTGGGGATTGTCTTATAGGATGGACATAGGGTAAAGCTGTATATCTTTGATGAAAATGTATACCTCATCTTCATCTGAAGGTCCTCATAAACAAGGAAAACACTTCAGCCATGACCTTTCACAGATGGCAGTATAAAAATGTTATAAAACCTCAAATAATTTATGATGAAAATATCATTGTAATATAAGGAAGAAGCAAAATTTTGGGACAGAAAAATTGAACAAAAATCTAAATTGGAACATTCATATAAATTACATGGCAGCTAAACTGTATTTAACAATTATTAACTCTATATGTTATATGATTTAGGGCCGGTTGTACAAACTCGGAATAAATCCTGGAATAGTTATTCTTGGAATACACTTCATGGTATAAATGTGGTGCCGGGTTGTACAATGCAATTTTATTCCTTAGATATCTATTCAACTGATGAAATTTTGGTTTTCTTTTAGGATTATGCTTAGGAATTCAAATTATAACAGGTCTATTCTTAGCAATACATTATTCAGCTCATATTGATTTAGCATTTTGTAGATTTAAAACTAATGTTGGCTATATTGTGAGTCATTCATGGCCAACTTGATACGTAATTACTGCTTTATTTTGCTGAAAAATTGCGTTGTTTTCATAATCAGCTGTTCCTAAACTATTATTTCTTATTTTAACTACTTACAGTACTATGAAATAATTATGAATGTTCACAAGCGTGTTCGGATGTAGAATTGCTATACACTTCACAAAACATAAACACATATGTATATTGTGACTTCTTGCGAAGGTTAGGAGTATGGGAATGAAACCTTACCATGTGTGCAAAGTTGTATCTTGTGCTGATATATGAAATCTTTCCGTTTCTATACTCAAAACAGCTAACGTACTAACCTGATTTCTGTATTTTATTCATTAAAATACTTAGTAAGCGAATTTTGAAAATTACATTTTAGTGTTGCCAATACCACTATCAACTTAAGATATGCATAATTGAATCGTTGCATCAAGCTAAGTACAAAAACAATTTGCTGTGTAGGTATTATTAACCAACAGAAATATTAGTAGTTACATCGAATAGTACATTAAACCATTCCCATTACAGTTCACACTTTGCTGATGGCAATATTTAATACAGCAGCTAGAAATTGTCAACCTAACCAATAAAACCGAGAACATTATATTTTACGGAAGGTATTCTCTATTCAATCAAAATTGTCTCTAATGTATTAAACCTACAGCATATAATACGAAAAATGATGAATTTTTTTGTAAAATAATATATTTAAATTTACAAGCCCTGAAGGCATCTTTTAATCTGGGCATCTCCTCCCTACATCACAAAGCTTGTAGTGTTATCATTTTTAAACTTGTACATAACCTCCAAAATCTGAATATAGTACAGAATGTTGCTAACATTAACACTTATGGCTATCTTACGCTTTGAAGCATATTGCCCTAGAAGTAACCTATCCTTTGTATTTCATCAATAAAACGTAACCTCACTCTTTACAAGGCTATGCATTGTGCTGGTGAATTGCTGCACTACACTATTTTATATGTATCTTGGGTTCGATTAAATTTAATTGTTTCCATAAAAATAGAGGTATTTTGATGATAATATTGTAGGTAGATTTTATTATTTTATAAATGAAACTTTATTTTAACTATCTTGTCATATTTATCCTATAACCACCAAGTTGTCTGTGTGATATCCTTTCTCAACTTTAATCTCATTATAGCCATGTACATTTATCGGACTATCTCTACAACATATTGTATGTAGGTATAATATGTCCTTAAAAACATATTATAAAGAAATAAATTGTTTATATCGTCAAATATGGGTCAAAATTGTACGTGTACCCAAGTGGCCATTTTCCTTTTTATACTCTATTCTCGGAAAATCGGCTTATCCCTGCAAGAAATCATGGAATAAGTTATTCTATGTTTATTCCCTTGATAGTCTCTATTCCGTTGTCGTACAACACAATTTAGCACTAAACCATGGAATAATGTGTTAACAGAGGTTTATTCCGAGTTCATACAACTGGCCCTAAATGTCTTAAAAGTAAACTAACTGTATCAGGATTTAATGTATATTTTGCCCATTTTCAAAGTCTCTTAAAATATGGATTAAAATTTTGGGGAGAAAAAGGAGATGGAGTAATCAAAATCCAAAAGAGGATAATAAGAATTATAAATGGAATAGATAACACATCTTGTAGGCCATACTTTAGAAAACACAACATACTACCATTAGCCTGTTTTTTTATAGCAGAAGTACTAGAGCGTGTTAAAAGATGACAAAATCTAGATGAACATATTGGTATCCACAACTGTAACGTGCAAAGAAGAAATGATCTCTTTGTTCAGATGTGTAGGACAAACATTTTAAAAAGTAATCTCACAAATATAGGTATTTAATTCAGTAATAAATTAGCACCAAAAATAAAAGAAATAACAAATATAAAGCAATTTAATAGAGAAATTAAAGCCTATGTATCACAACATACATTTTACTCAATAAATGAGGTATTGTGTCATAGTTAAATAATATATATGTGGGCTGAATGAAAAGCAGTGCCTCCACCTTTATAATTCCTCAACAGATGGCAGCACTGGTATGTGGAAGGTACTGGAGTTTCAGTAGTCTCCTCTATAGTTCCAATTGGTGGGAAGCCTTAGCATTGAACAGTTGTGTTGTTAAAGTGTAAAGAATGGAACCCTGCACAGTCAGTCAGTCAGTCAGTGTGATTTAAGCAGTTTGCACTCATTGAATTCTTGACAGCAGAAGGTGTCACCCCAAAGGAGATTCATCGGAGAATGCAAGCTGTTTATGGTAATTATGTTGATGTGAATACTGTGCGTTGTTGGGCGAGTAAGTTTAAAGATGTTGTGGTGGAACATCTGGCTTGCATGACAAAGAGTTGGACATCCTGTGACAGCAACCACTGAGTTTCACCAGCAAAATGTTGACAGACTGATTCAGAACGATTGTCGTATCATTCAGAGAGAAATTGCAAGCATAATTGGCATTTCATAAAAACTTCTGGATCGTATTAATACTTGGCTTGGCTGTCGGAAGATCTGTGCATGATGGGTACTCAGGATGCTGATGCCTGAAATGAAAGTGCACAGACTTCAAATTTGCCAGGAACTCCTCGCGTTACGAGAAAGAAGGTAATACCTTTCTCCGTTCAGTTGTAACAGGAGATGAAACATGGGTACACCGATACAACTCGGAGACGAAATGTTGATCTATGGAATATCGATGCAAAGAATCACCCCAGAAAAAGAAATTCAAGACAGCCCTCAGCTGGAAAAATCATGGCAACAGTGTTCTGGGAAGCAGTTGGTTCTATCCTTGTTGATTTCCTTGAATGTGAAACAGCAATAGTGCTGCAAAGTTTGAAACGATGGCTAACAAGGGTCCAAAAGGAAAAGGGAAATGTTTTTCTGCAGCATGTGACAGTCCCAGACCATACACTTCACATGCCACCACAGCAGAACTTCAGAGATAAATCTCACTACAGTATGCCATCCTCCATACAGTCCAGATTTAGCACCGTCTGACTTCCATCTGTTCCCGATAATGAAAGATGATCTGCAGGGACATCATTATGCTTCTGATGAAGACATTGAGAGAACTGTAAGACGCTGGTCGTAGAAATAGTGTGTCAACTACTTCTGTGATGGCTTCAGAAAACTTGTTCATTGTTGGCAGAAATGTTTCCAATTGTGTGGTGATTATGTGGAGAAGTCAATGGTGGTAATTAAAGATCACATTCTAAGGATTATTTCTGCATTTGATTTATTAAAATATTTCCATTCCAAATCAAAGTAACAAAGGCGGAGACATTTTTTTTCATTCAAACCTTGTATGTATTATTCAATATGTATAAAGTAACTTATAGAAATAAAATTTTGACAAAGCCATATCATGTACCATGATCTTAAGGTGAATAAAGGAGTTGGTGGTGTTAATGTTAGAGACAGAGATATCCCATTTAGCTCCAGACTGTCTTTTAAGCTTGCACTAAGAAATAAAAATTAAAAGCATGCCTTACATTTCAGATAATCCTGTGAGTGTTACACCTAAGCCAGTGAGTATTGTAAAAGACACAGGTCCCCGAAGGTCACTCAATTTGGAAGATTACAAGAAGAAAAGAGGACTTATTTGAAATAATGTGCCAACACTCCAAGGCACCTGGCTGTTGTTGAGCTAGTGTGTGTCATTTAGTGGATAGAATCAAAGGACCAGTACTATTCCTGCATGAACGTGGACAAGACAGTGTCTATAATTGTGATTGGAAGGCTTGTTAGCTTTGAAGTTGATTTTAACACAATCTTGTATTGCAGCCAGACTTAAAACCTAAAAGTATATTACTTTCTTGTACCTAAAATTATATATTTTAATCTTAGGAAAGTTGAAATCTTGATTTGCCATGTAGTTAGTGATAAACCTTTTTCCCTTAATCATTGTCAGATTAACAAAATATTACTTCGCATAAAAGACCTGAATCTTAATTCCCTGTGCAAGAAAAAAACAAAAAACATTTCAACTATTTTCAAAAGCAAGAACAGTAATAATAAGCTGAGAGGCTCTGGTTTCAAAACTTGAACTGAGGAATTTCTATCAAAATTGGGGTTGTGTTTGGTGTACTGGGATCTATTATAGATTCTAGATTAACCCCTACCTTAACCATCGTTTTGTTTAATCGTCGGGAAAACTCTCATGCCTATTTTTATAAATCAGTCTGCATTAGTTTTCAGAGCAATGGCAAACATCTGAAAATAAATTCTAAACTGCAGTAAGATGGATAAATAGTTGTTTCCCATAGTATGTAAAAACATTAAAGTACAGTATTGAATAATTAGAAATTTGTTGTTGAACAATTTTGAAACAATGTAAGATAGTTACATATTTATTATTTCACTATTTACTGCCAATTCTGTTTAATTACAGAGTACAAGTAAACAGCAGACATTCTGTGTACCAGTATGTCTAAATGTTTTCCTTAGGATGTATACTAAAACTACAAAGAGCTAGAAAATTCTGTTAATGTTCTCTTGATTTTAATATGTCTTTATTTTGATTCCCTTAGTTCTGGTTATCTGTGAAGAAAGTGTTCATGTGAATTTAATGTTGATATTAATTTTTATGAGGTTGGACGTGGTTGTAAGCAACATAACTTGTTCTCAATGGCAATACAGTTCAAAAATCCAGGTATCCAAATGAAATTGAATGAGATTACAGTTAGTAAATTGTATGTACAGACCTGCACATTATCAAATACTTTATATCATCTCAGGAAATCATGTAACAAATAAAAAAGAAGAAAAAAAAGGTATGTTACTTCCCATTACAAAAATGTGGTTGGGTAGGTTCTTCATGTTTAAGGTAAAAGTGTTCATGACAAATGAGACTATAAGCAAATAAATCTT
The DNA here is from genome assembly GCA_030762935.1 of Hymenopus coronatus. Taxonomy (NCBI): domain Eukaryota; kingdom Metazoa; phylum Arthropoda; class Insecta; order Mantodea; family Hymenopodidae; genus Hymenopus; species Hymenopus coronatus. The sequence continues at coordinate 113,922,377 of CM060881.1, read as the reverse complement.
TACTCAAGATTGTTTTTTAATTAGAGGATTTATTTCAGTATTGCACAGATGGGCAGAAGCAATATGTAGCTTTGCCCTACAGACTTAATGGACTTTGCTTGATAGCAAATAGTTTCTTGTCTAATAAGAGATCAAATGTTCAAAGCTTGTGAATCACTTCTGCCCATCTGTGATTTCATTCTTATTTTAATGTAGTAAATATGCAAACCAAAATATTTTTTTAAATCATATAATGTAAATTTAATGTCTTAATGCAGTGTGTGTGTGTGAGTGATGGTGGGGGGGGAGACAAGCATTCTACTTGTTTTGTATAGATGTTTGGTTTTTATGTTCATGCAGCTTCTGAAGGGAAAGTTGTATAATCAGGTTTTGCTCCTCTTTTTTTTTTTTTTTTTTTTTTTTTTTTTTTTTTTTTTTTTTTTTTTTTTTTTGTTGTAAGTCCTCTTTCCCTACATCCTTTCAATATCATGTTATTTTATTGTCACCCCGCTAAATAAATATGTTTATGTGCAAGCACCCTAAACAACAGCTAGGTTACAAACAACAAATATATTTCTCTTCTCACATAGCACAAGCTATGTACCAAGATTTCACTGATTGTCAGGAATAGCTATACTGAAAGGAAGGACTGGTACATAGAAAAGCTACTACATTATAAATTAAAACAGAATCATTTATTAACTTACCGAGGCTTCCTATGCTGATGGCCATTATTCATGTAGCACCTGCATCATGTCATATGTCTGCTTCCTAGCAGAGACTCCCAATGACTGCCTTTCCCCCACACTGACTTGACTGTTTCTCCCATTGCTGTGCCTGCCTCATCGCGCAGGAAGAAGCTAAACCAAGCCAATGATGGGATGCCTAATCTTGCATATAATGTTTCAACTGACCTATCCATTAAATATTAACTGTCATCAACAAACTTTTCTGTAAACAATGCTTATCTGTTAACTCCCTCCCCAAATAATAAATACATTTATAGTAATTAACCCCCATATGCTACAATATTACTTTTAAATCCTCTATCTTCTACTTGGCCTACATAATGATAAACTGTATCCATGGTATGTATGCTGTTGCCTTGTAATCTGGAGGATTCTACTTCAAATCTGAACCAGGTAAATTTTTTTTTCCAATGTCTTCCCTTATCCTGAAGACAGCTGTCTGCTGACCGTTTTACTGAAATCAACATTCATTAAAACTATCAGACTTCTTTCATTCACATTCTTTGATGCACAAGGGGTAGATAGTCCAACTGGGACAGTATATCATATTTTTACTTTCTCTACACATATAACATACAATAATGTATAGAGAAGGTATTGGAATGCATCCAAAAATTTAATACCGAGATTTCACCAGAAATACATATTTTGGGACCCCCCTGAATCCAGAAAAGCATTTTTATAAAAAGGTCTGTGTTGAGTGTGGGTGCATGCATGCATGCATGTGGGTGGGTGGGGGTGTGTGTAAATTGAGTATTTGCAAGGATGCAACATGGGGATTTTCAAGAAAATTCTCCCATCCCCAACTATCTTTTACTTGAAATATTTGATTTATTCAAAAATGGCCCTTAACAATTTTGATTAAAATACTTTATGTATAAGATATTTTTATGACAAATGAAATGTATATCTTCAATTTTCTGGAAATAGCCTCTGAAGACCTCTTCATTCTGGATGACCATTATATAACTGGCAAACCATAAGAGATATACAAAAATGTATTACTCAAAAAATGTATATATCATTAAAACTCACAATTTATGTCATGCACATTTTTTTGTGAGTTAACTGTTTTTGAGATATTCCAGATTATTGGTTTCAATTTTAAGCCACTTAAACTTTTCTCCAATGGGAAGACATCTTTCTTCTTGTTTCTCGTTTTTTACTCCTGACAAGCAGAGAGATTGAATTTCAATTGTTTCACATAGCGACTGGCTTTTAAAGCATGAGACTATCGCTTTAGCCTTGCATTTTCTTATTTCCCTTCCACTTACAAGGAAGCTAGTAATAAGGCTAATTCTGCTTATGTTTATCTAGATTAACATGATGTAGATAACAGATTAATGTTTTGAATAAAATGCTTGTCCACCGAACAGCTAGAGGACATCATGTGAACAGAACATATTAGATTTTTCCCTTCTATTTACTAGGAACCAAGTAATAAAGACAATTTCTGCTAATGTTTATCTTGATTATCATAGATAGAAGAATAGCTTTTTAACAATAATTTGGTACAGATATGCAGGGAAAGTCATGTGAATGGAACACATCAGATTTTTTACCATTGATTGATCTAATAGTTGATTAAATTATGAAGCCTGGGACTTAAAAATACTTGCAACATTGCAAGTCTCCATTGAGATATACTATCTCAAAATAAATTTGAGACCTCCTTGTGGTTTACCAGAAAAAATGCAGTTGGAGAATTTGGTGTTGCCATGGTAACTCTATTGGTTAGAGCAACTGGATGGAAACCAAAAGTTCAAACCAGTGATTCAAACACTCACCATGATATTGAATTTTTCAGTCTGATTCTACCTCTCCAACCTTGTCCTATGTATGGTTTATGTGAAAGAACAATTAATTACTCATACCAATTAAACAAGTTTCTTCATGTGTCATGTAACTAAATGCTTCTTGCTTAATTTGAAATAATTCCTGGACAGAAATATATGATGAGTAATGTAGATAGAAGAAACACTTTTTATGTGAATTCTGAGAAATGGTATAATAAGTGTAAATTTGTCATTATTAGAAATTGTAAAACACAATTTTTATCTCATTGTGTGAGTGCACTTTAGTGCAGTGCTGCAACTAGTGAAGGCACTAGCAAATGTTTTCCTCGCCCTTGTGTAATAGTTACTATGTTAGTTTTAAGATGTTGGGTTCAAACCTGACAGAGGGTGATGGATTCTTTTGGGCATAAAAATCCTCAGCATAGCTTCCTCGAAAGGGAAGTAAAGCCATTGGTCCTGTGTCATAGATTTATGGCACTTAAAAGAACTTCAAGTCTGATAAAGAAGCCTCTTAGCAAAATTAAGTAGTCTTTCATGCCCAACAAAGAGTGGGATACTGAGAACTACAGGAGTTTAGAGCATCCATAAATAAAACTCCATTTCATTTTCAATGAATGTTATCAAATTATTTCAATCGCAAGAAATGACTATCAAATGATTGGGTTTTTCATTCAGATTTAAAAGCTGTTTATTTTCACAACATATGTGAAGTATATAGATTTACTAAAATCACCATTTTTCATTCAGATTTAAAAGTATGATATAATAATAGGTGTTCTAGACCTTGAGTAGTATAAAACAAACTTTAGTGCACATTATTATGCAACATTAAAACACATAATTGCCTGCAGTTATTCTCTAGTAATTAAAAGCGATAATGAATTCCATGAAAAGTTGGATTACCAAAGCATACCATTTCTCAGATGAGCACATATAAATAATATAAATAAATATTTAAATATATATTTAGGGCGGTGCCATGGCCAAGTGATTAAAATGCTTGTGTCTAACGTAGGTGGATTGGGTTCGATCCTAGGGGACCATAGAAGGGATTTGTGATACACAAAACAGCATTTAGACAGATTTTCTCTGGCTTCTCCATTTTCTCCCACTATTCATTCCATCAATAGGGATATATTCTGAATTTTTTTTCCCTGTAGATAGCGCTAGTGTACTAGTCGGTAAGCGCTAATCGTTCTCCGTTTTTTTTTTTTCCGAGTTTTGACTGATTTTATATGCTGTTTAACGTGGGGTGCTATTCAGCTGATTCAAGTGCTAAAATGTTTTACTTTTCTTCAAGATTGGTGTTTAAATTATTTTATGAATTTAATGTTTTAAGTTATGATGGAAGGTTTAAAGATTGCCAGAGTCAAAGATCTGAAACAGGAATTGAAGAGAGGTGCTAAAACTAGTGGAAGAAAACATGAATTATTGGAGAAGTATAGATTTAAACTAATATATAATTGTGAATACTCTATGGAAATGTCAAATGTGTTACAAAATAATCATATAAAATCTCTTTTCGTTTCATTTATAAGTTTTGTTTTATTTTTGTGGGTTAAAGGCATACAAAAAACTGCAAATTCAATCAGCTGCACCTGTTCCTAAAACAATTTCTGCAGTTTCCAAGCGATAGCATGTTTCCGGATTTAACGACCAGCTACAAACACAAAATTGAAATTTCAAGTGTGCATCTAATGGATCATTTCATCTTTCGGAAATCAGAAATAGATGGTGCACCTGTAACAAATTATAAATCTTTGTGTGATGCAGGATATAGATTTTTCAGTGAAAAGTTTATCACATTCATAAAGTGTGCATTTGAATTAAGTGGTGTATTTATAAGTAGTAGGGTTAAGTCAGAGTACACTAAACTCAAACCTTATGATGTCAAATTAATATTGAATATATCAGAAGACATTAACGGTGCTGAATGTGAGTGTGTTGCTGTAGGGTCCTAAAGCTAACTGTAAATATATTGCAGCAGTATGCTATTGCTCTAGAGCACTTTTCAAAAAGTGGTGAGGTTAAGTGTATGGAAACCTGTGCCCAGACTCTACAAACTTTCCATCATCCTTGTAAAAGACAAAAGCCAACCAGTCCAATTAAAGCAGAGGATTTGCCTGTTTGGATAAATTTTACAAGAATCATGTCATGTGGTTAGACCTTCATCTGGCATTAACAGTCTTGGTTATCAACATTATGTAGTCTTTAGTGAAAAGCTCCAGACACAAATTGGCATTTCATTATGCCATAAAAAAAGTGAGTGTCTTTAATGTGTTCCACAATCATTATTGTGGGCTTAATCCTTGTGCTTCAGAAGCTGAAAGGTTTGTAACTACTACTGAAAGAATAGCACCATGTTTTAACCTTCTCCATTCACTTGAACAGCAAAATATTTGGATTTAAAATAAGGTAACCATATTAACTTTCATTCCATATATTGTATCATATTAACTGAAACATACATAGAGCTTAGATAATTCTTTGTAAGGAAAGCACTACACAATAATTGATAATAGTAATAATACAATTCATGGGGCAGATGGATAAAATCTCTACTTTCTAGCATTTAAAGGTATGAACTTCATTTTTGTACAAAGTTTTTTACAACCTGGGATAACTAGTTTATAAGTTATTGCTTTTACTGTTTAAAAACAATGCTTTTGTCCCTAACCTTTAATATTTGTTTCACGACATACGTAAACAAAACAAATAAACTATAAATTATGAATATTGACTGTTAAGTGGTCACTATCAAATATAATTTTTTATTTTAGGAAATATGTAAGCTATTAAAACCTGTTGATCAATCTCGGTAGAACAACCTGTAAAACTACGAGATCAGAGAGAGAAATGTCGAGATTGATTTTTAAGTACAAAAAATCATTCCAAAATGTTGTAAGGCCTTGAAATTCCGAACACATAAAGTGAGTTTCATGTCTGATTTCTTTTTTCTGCAAATTAAAGATGTTATTCTTAACATTAAAAATTGTAAATCTTTAAAACCCAATTATCTGATTTAAATGAAAATAAAATATATACACTAAAAAATGCATAAAGTCATATTTAATCAGCTTATATATTTGTATAACTTACCTAATAAAGTAGCGACAAAATCCTTCGGTTTAAAGTGCTGCGAGCATATTTTAATGTGTTTGTTAAATTTCTTTCGGTTAGGTTTTTCCTCCTTATGGCTGTAACCAAGTTTTTCTCAAAGTTTTATCCCCAGGAAATTGATGAAAAGTAAAGAGCCGCCCTTGATTTTCACACAGTGGAGCATAGCAATAGTGTTGTAGTAGTGATAACCTATTTTTGCCCAAATCAACTTCTTATATAGGACAGTTTGCTTACATATTAAATCATACACGTTATAACCTCAAACTTCTTATACAAAACAAATGAACAACAGGTGCTTACCGGCTAATTCAGTGGAGACATTTAGTGGTACTAGTTCTATACATCCCTATTGCTCCATAAACATTTTTCCTGTTATGCAGTTCACCATTACTTCACCCATTGGGATATCATCCGTCCTCGCCTCTGCTCTTCAATAAGTGCCTTACCTAAGGTGCTGGCCTGTAACTCCTGAGGGGTGTAAGTTCTTCATAGGAGGATAAACAGAGAGAAAAAAAGTATAGGTATTTCTCTTTTAACGTTATCTACTTAGAATTATCTGCAGTTATGGTTCAGTAATTTGAGGCTATGTTATATAGATTATGTCGTATCCATTTGGTTTGAAAATAAAATGACCAAGCCAAAGATTATTCCCTCATAATATGGGGAAACCTTGTTCTTATTCTGTACGAACATCACTTGGCCCTAAATTTGGCTAAATGCAATTCAGTTTGAATTGAATATAAGGCATACATACTAAATTTTAAGCTCACTGTAGCGATGTCCTCAATTTTAATATACAAACAGATGGGAAGCTCAATAATTTTTGTGGCTGTTAACTAGCATGGAAAAATAAAGCAGCAATATTACTACATCTTTAACCTCTATTAAGCAAAATAAGATGTTTTGGTTATTTACAAAAACAATTGCCACCTCCCACCGCTGTGGGATTGTTGCATTTACCACAAAATGGCAAACTCTCCAATAGTATACCAATATTAATACACATGTTTATAACAAAAACTGTGTAGCTCATAGCAAGCCTCCAAGGACAAACAGCAGAAGTACTGAATGCGCTCACAACTTAAGCAATATCTGGAGACATTTAGAAGGCCCTTGAGAACCTCTTACCACCAAGTTGTTGATAATGTCACCTGAGTGGCCTCTCTGAAGGCTTTGCACGAGGGCTCTTGTAGCCCTTTGTGCCTCTTAGGTTCAGCTTCAATCTAGTCCAGTGATCCCAATAAATCGGGCCATGTCCTTGACATCTGCCCTGCATATATCCCCAAACTCCAAAAAGAAGTAGCCCAGGGTTACATACCTGTGAAAAGCAAATTAACATAAAATATGCTGAGAAATCTCTAAGTCCATCCTGTTTTTCCTGCATAGTGAGCCCCATTATGCATAAGTGTTGCCTCAAGAGTATTGTGTCCAGTGAGATAATACAAACCCTTCTGAACCTATCTCTAGTTAGGTTCAAAAGAACCTTAATGTACTGCCTGACTCTGAAATAAAGTCATGGGCTTGTCTGGCAGTAGTTTGTTTCTCCCAACTCTCAAGAGAGCCTTTGTTGTGAGCTGGATTACCTCATACTTGGCCCTTCTAGTGACACGCTGCAAAAGGGCTCAGGTCCTGCTCCCCGCTTAGCCATTCAGCCTGCCTGCTGTATCATTATCCCGGATGCCTGCATGCCCAAGAATTACAAAAACAAGGGTAGCCTGTCCACGAGAAGGTTGTCCAACATCCTTTGGCATTCCCACACCAGTCTGGATGTCATTTTAACCCCTATAAGAGCTTTCAAAATTACCTGACTATCTGAGCAGATATGGATGTCTGCATATCTGCCTGCATTCAACTTTGCAACCTACTTCATAAATAAATGCAAAGGAGGAAGATCCACCAAAATCTCTGAGGCAGACTGTGGGGTCATCTACACTGCCCCAGTTATCATACATACCAGTGTTTGCAGTGATTCCAGCTTAGTGGCCTCTTTGAGGCGGGCCACCAAGCCATTGCCGCATAAGTTATTGATAGTTTAATGACTGAGGTGAATAGCCACTTGACTGCCTTTGGTCGTGGACCCCACCTCAGACCTGTTATTCTGTCACAGAGCATTATGGGCCTTCTTCACTTTGCATTAAATAAGCTTTTTCCAGCTCAGCCCAGTATTCAGGATCACTTCTAGGTACTTAACTGAGCCAGATAGGTTTAACTGCTTCTCCAGGAAAGAGGGTTCCTTCAATCCAGGCAAAGTCCTTCTCCTTGTGAAGACTATGCATTTTGTCTTGTCCAGTTAACTGTCAAAGGCGTTTCCCTGCACCATTCTTCCAGAGTCCATAAGGAGCCCTAAATGCGCTCTGAAACTGTTTTCAATTTCCCATATGCAACAAGACATATGTCATCTGCATAGTCCTGTGTATGAATCCTGCCCCTATTGAGCCTCTGCAGGCTCCATAGGCATCACAAGGGTAAAGACAACAAACCCTGCCAAAGGCAGCCATGGGGCACTGATACCCAGAGTGTATCATTCTGGCTATGGCCTGCTGCCCTTCCAAGGATGTCCTACTCCTTCGAAGAAGGGCATCTGATGCTGATGCTTGATGACTATAAGACAATTCATGAGGCATTAATGACATTTAGAATGGAGATGAGCAAGGCAGCCACTGTACCCACCTTAGACAGGAAGAGAGAAGCGCCCCAGAGGTGCCAACCTTCAAGTGGTGTATGCTGAGGTGTAGAGAGCCAGGTTACCTAGTGAAGGACTGTCCACACCAAGATGACTTAACAGGCAAGAAACGAGTAAGCACCAACGTGATGAGGGGCATGTCAGGCCCTCTTCACCACCCCCTTGAGTGACGCTATGTGACTTAGAAAAATGGAGGCCAGACTAATCACAGATGGCTGGACTAAAGGGAAGCTTTGTCAGATATTTGTATACAAAGGTGTACGACCTCAATCAGATCTGATGTGGCAAAGAACTTGTCAATATAAACAGCGTCTGGCCACATCTTACTTAAGGAGAAGAAGGTCCTGCTGGTGTTGACACTGGGACAGAACACTGAGCCTGAGGGTTTTGTTGCAAGGGTGACCAAGGATGTAATACTGGAGTTGCATATGCTCAGGAGCCATGAGGTGACGGTTGACATTGGCTGGAAGGTTTTGCAATTACCCCAAAATGAGGTTTTGCTCTAGAGGCCACAGTAACATCCGGAGATCTGCAGGGTGATCCTGAAGGATGATGTAGTTGTGTCTGAGAGAAGAGAGGTGGTGTTGGTGAGGTGTACCTGGAATGCCAAAGGAACCAGGTTTTGAACTGGAAGACATCACTGCTCGGATTAATGTTGCCCAAGCATTTTTGCACTGCTGGGAGGAAGTACCTATGAGACTGCTGATCCAACGAATACCAAGCAGGATATACAAGCTGAGACAGAGATAGGAAAGTGGTAGGTAACTGCTAACTGTGTGATGGATCTGAACAGCCAGCATTGTTGCAAGACTGGGCCCCAGCTGAAAGACTTGCTGAAGAGAGCCAAACATTTGAACTGCTTCACAACTGGAGAGTGTCTGGTGTCTACTCAGCCGATAACAGTCTGTCTTCAATAAAGGAACATGGATTACGGTTGCACTGACATCACACCAGAGACATCCAACCTATCCGGCAATAACCAAGACATGTTCCCCTGGTGAAGTAAGTAGAGGACGTAAAATCTAAGGGAATCATTGAAGAGTCCAACACTTCTTGGTGCACCCCTGTAATCTTAGTGAAGAAGAACAATGGTGAGCTACTCTTCTGTATGGACTACAGGAAACTGAATGCTGTCACCAGAAAGAACTGTTTTGCTTTAACCCAAACTGACATCACCTTGGTCACACTTGCTAATGCCAATGGTTCTCAGCTTTGGACTTGAAATTAGGATACTGGCAAGTGCCCTAGATCCCAGAGACAGGGAGAAGACCCCATTCTTGCCAGACCAAAAGCTTTGGCAATTTACGGTTATGCCCTTTATGCCACTATCCAGCACCTTATGGAATCAACGATGAGAGCACTATCTTAAGATGCCTCCTTGCTCTATTTGGATGATATCATCGAAGGAAGTAACTTTGAAGAACATATCAAGAATCTGACCAAGATACTACAAAGGCTGCAGGCATTAACTTGAAGTTGAATGCAAACAGATAGGAAGTACTTGAGTCACATAGTCCTAGCATCTGGGGTGGCCAGGGATCCACAGAAGACTTGGGCAGTGATAGATTGGCCTTGCCCAAAAGACAAATGAGAGCTGCGAAAATTCCTGGGCCTGTACAGCTACTACTGCTGATTCATCAGAGCTTTCTCCAACATTGCAAAACCCCTCACTCGTCTGAGGGGAGAGCACCAGCCATGCATGTGGTCAGAAGAGGCAGAGAGCACATTCCAAGCACTGAAATTAGCACTCTGCAATACTCCTATTTTAGGATTTCCATAACCTGGTGGCGCCTTATTTGTGCACACCAATGCCGAGAACATCCGGATTGGCAGAAGTACTGCATTACCTGGCAAGAGGTCCTGGCAATAATAATGTTGGAACAAGTATGGTCAACCATTCCACCTGAGAACTCATCACTCCACCCTCACCTGACTGTTAAGTTTCAAGAACTTGGAGGGCCAGGGTCCAAAGGTTGCAAGAGTACAACTTTACATCAGAACATTGGAAAGGAAGGAGCCACTCCAAAACAAATGCCATGTCCAAATGACCATGTCTAGAGAGGTGCTGGCACTCCAATAACGTTAAAGAGAAGGCATGCCGCAGATTCCATATTATTTCAGCAGTACCTGTAGCTGGATGGAATAGCACAGAGCTGAGGAGGGAGCAGCTGGTAGATGCTAACTTGGGGTCACTAGTAGAAATGGAGGCAGGAACTAGACTGAGCTAGGAGATCATTACACCGAGGAGTGCTGTGTACGAATCATACTGGGACCAATAGGATTCATTGAAGATCAAAGAAGTACTGTTCAAAGTATTGGAATACCCGATAGGAAGATCAGAAAGAACAGCTGATTCTCCCTCAAAGTAAAGTTGCAGAAGTCATGGTGAAAGATATCGGGGAGACATTTGGGACTCAACCAAACTATCGACAAATTGCAACAACAGTATTACTGGTTGAGGCTATTGGCAGATACTGAGAGGTTGTGCTGCCAATGTCAAATGTGCATGACAAGTCGTAGCCTGCAGACCAGGAGCCTTGGTCGCATGCAGCAGTATAAGACATGAGCATCCTTCAAACGCACAGCCACAGAAATGGGTGGGCCTTTTCCTGTGTCAGACAGGGACATCAAGTATCTGTTGGTCACTATAGATTACTTTACCAAGTGGCCATCCCTAACCAGAAGGCCAAGATCATTGCAAACTGCCTTTAGAGGAGCTGTTTTGTCACAATGGGGTACTAATGGAGGTGCACAGTAATCAGGGTACTAACTTTGAGTTCACCTCATGAGGAAATACTGGAGCAACTTGGAGTACACAAGATGTGACTATCACCTTTTCACTGAGTGCACAAGATGCGTACAACACCTCTTTGCCCACAGTCAGATGGCATGGATGAGCAAGTCATTCTAGAAGAACATTTGAGAAAGATTCTGGCCAATCTCCAGTGAGACTGGGATGTTAAGGATCTTTTCTTGCTGACATACTGCTTTTCAACCTATGACATAACTAGATTGACACCAGCCAATTTGGTGTTTGGCAGAGAGTGCATCTACTATGCGATCTGAGTTCTCCTGGAACAGAAACAACCAGCAGTTCTACCCCAAGGGAAGAAGGTTGTGTTACATTTGGATTGTCAATGGTGCTGTGTAATAGTGACGTGCGACTGTTCTCATGTTCGCCTTGGTATGTGATGCATCAGAACTGAAGGCATTGGATTGTGGTGAACATAGGAAGTTCAGCATGCTGGTAACTGGAAGTCTTGGAATGTGATACATCTGGCACATGCCAGAAGCACAAGCCTTTAGAAAGTTCTGTGACAGGAGAGTCACGAGTCAGCTTTCGACTGACTGGACTGTTAATACGAGGTGGCATAAGAAGGCCACCAACTGTCTATGCATTGAAGCGCCAAGTGAAATGATTGCAAATTGCAACTAGTTTGAGAGTCAATAAAGATATTTGTTGCAATATTATATTTCTTCCTTGGTTGTTGGTAATGTAATGTTTATTACATATTGCCAGAACTGTTAAATAAAGAAAATAATACAGTAGATACTTTATACTCTCTGCTCTGTGGTTGGCATTTCTGCATTGGTTCAGCAATAAAAACTTTAAAAGTTATTGGGGATTATTGACTGCCAAGCAACTAATAGTAGTAATATTTTAAAACCAAATGGGTGACAATGAAACAATAGGTGGCTATTGAATAATTTGATTGTTTTCATTTGAGTGCTTCAACTAAAGATAAGTATGTTTCACAAAGTTTGCCACTGCATTTAAACAGAATACATTTTCAAGGCCACTGTAATATTAGGTGTGTGTAGGATTTAAGTAGCATCTGCAGCATACCTACTTTAGTAGCACTGGAACATCAGACTCGTATCCTGCGCATGGTACATGAGTAATGGAATTAGGTGAGTCACATTTCATCTGGCACCAGTAATTGCATGAAGGTGAGGAGAGATCAGAAAGAGATTATGCACCTCTATACTGCTTTTGCAGTTGAGGAGCTTATTTACAAAAACTCTCTTGTTCACTTAGTACTAAAGCTGAATTTGTGTATCTCTGCATTCTTCTTAGGTTAGGTACTCTACGTATAAATGTCATCTTTTGATTTCACTGTCTTTCAAAGCAGTAAAATCTTGTATTAAAACTGACAATTGTCTGAACAAATATTTAAAAATGCACAGGATATGCTTTGAAAATAAGATCCCCTTATATAAAATTCTTGCTAGTGGCAAGCTCACAAAGAAACAATGCAAATCATTAAAATAACACAACAAAATAAAAAATGTGATGTGTTTCATTCTCATGACTTTCTCTATATCTGCAACAAATTATTGTTAAAAAGCTTATGTTTCTATTTATTTCATGCTAATCGACAAAAAATTAGCAGAAATAGTCTTATTACTTGCTTCCTTATAAGTAGAAGAGAAATAAGGGAGTACCATAGGTTAAAGTGATAGTCAAAAGCTGGTTGGTATACGACTGAAGTTCGTTTATTTGTATGGACAGGAGTTGACAAGTTTCAGTATGAGAAAAGCTAAGTTTTTCAAACCTGAAAACAAAAACAAGGAATATCTAAAAAATTATCAACTCCACGAAAAAAATGTATACAACATAAATTGTGTGTTTTAATGTGCTCTACATTTTTTGTGTGGTAAGTTTTTGTCTATCTCTTACGGTTTAGCAGTTATGCAAAATTCCGTAAAATTCACTCAGAATAAAGTAGTCTTCAGAGGCTATTCCCAGAAAATTCAAAATATACATTTTATTTGTCAGGTAAATACCTTTAATATATGATATTTTAATCAAAACGTTAAGCTATTTTTTAGAAAATCAAAATTTTCGAAAAAAGTTCCATGTAAAGGGTAGTTTGGGGTGGGGGGATTTTTCTCAAAATTTTTGTGTCGCATCCCTGGATGATACTAAACTTAAATACCAAGTTTGGTACTTTACCGACTTTTCGTTTTTGAGTTATCGTTCACAGACACACACATGGACCTTTTTCTGAAAATACTTTTTTTGGATACAGGGGACCCTAAAACATATATTTACGGTGAAATCTCGGTATCAAATTTTTTGGTGGAGTACCTTCTCTATACACTATACGCTATGTACATAGCACGTGTGGAGAAAGTAAAACTCTGATTGTTCATTCACATGACTTTTTCTGATCTCTAGTGGTGCCTATACAAATTACTCTTACTAAAATTGATTTTTCTATTTCATTCTAATGTAGATAAACCTTTCCAGAAATAGCTAAAATTGGATAGCAATAAACATGTTATGCTGGCCTTAAAATTCCATACTCTTTTAATAACATTGCGAGAGACAACTGAAAATCAAGAGAACTTAATATGAACATAATAGATAGAGAAGGTATTGTATTCCACTCATACTGAGATTTCACCATTTCATGTTTTAGAGACCCCTGAGTCCAAAAAAAAGTATTTTTACTTTCTCTACATAGTGTGTTGAGAAAGTATTGTATTTCATTCAAAAATTTGATACCAAGATGTCACCAGAAAAATATGTTTTGAGGTCCCCTGAGTCCAAAAAAGGTTATAGAAAAAAGGTGTGTGTGTCTGTGGATAGCATAGCTCAAAATTAAAGACCAATTGGTATTTAAGTTTGGTATCTTCCAAGGATGTGACACAAAGATTTTCAAGAAAATCCTCCCACTGCAAGCTACCCTTTATATGGAAACATTTTTTAAAATATTATTTTTCTCAAAAAGACAAACAATATTAAAAATATTTCATATGAAAGTTACTTACATTGCAAATAAAATGTATATCCTGAATTTTCTGGGAATAGTGTATGAAGACCTGTAAATTCTGGATGAATTTTGTATAACTGGTAAACTGTAAGAGAGAGACAAAAACTTGATGTACAAAAACTGTAGATCTCGCTAAAACATATAATTTATGTCATATACATTTTTGTTGCAGAGTTGACCATTTCCAAGATATTCCTAGCTATTGGCTTCACTTTTAAACTATGAATCTTCTCAAGCAGGACCACCTTTCATTTCATCTCATCTCGCTTTTGTTTTTCTGGAAATGGAAATTGAATTAAACTTCAGTTGTTCACATATCAACGAGCTTTTAAAATATTTGACTATGGCTTTAGCCTGAGGTATTCCCTTATCTCTCCTATTTATAAGGAACTAAGTAGAAAGACCAGCTGTGTAAACGTTTATCTTGTTTAATATGATGTAGGTAGAAAAATAATCTTTTGTAAGTTTGTTTTTTTTTTTTTTTTTTTTTTTTTTTTTTTTTTTGCAGAACAGGTAGAGAAAATTGTGTGTATATAACCCATAAGATTTTTAGAAGAAAAGGTTCATCCGTATGTGTGTGTTAAGCTCAAAAACAAAAATATTGTTAAAAACCCAAATTTGTTATTTAAGTTTAATATCTTCCAAGGATGCGACATAAAGATTTTTAAGAAAATCCCCCCATCCCAAACTACCCTTTAAATGGAACAATTTCTGAAAATAATGTTTTTCTCAAAAATGGCCCTAATGATTTTGATTAAAACTAAGGAACTTTTTTGTAAAGTTGATCATTCCTTCATATTGGTTTTAATTTTAAAGTAGGTGTTTTTTCTCAAACTGGAAATCACCCTTTATTTCATCTCTCTGTTTTACTGTTGGTCATGCATCAAGCTGAACTTCAATTGTTCACAGTGACCAGCTTTTAAAAAATTTGACTATCACTTTAACCCTGTGTATTTCCTTGTTTCCCTTCTGCTTACGGAAAGGAAAACATCATCGTAAATAAATGTTGTGTTATTTATGGACGCTCTTTAACTGCTGTGGTTCTCAGCATCCCATTCTAAATTGGACGTGAAAGACCACTTAATTTTACTCAGAGGCCTCTCTATCAGGCTTGAGTTTCTTTTACGTGCTGTAAATCTACGACTTGGGACCAATGGCTTTACTTCCTTTCCGAAGGAAGCCATGCTAAGGATTTTTACACCCGAAAAAATCCATCGTCCTCCACCAGGTTATATGCCGTCAGCATGGTAACCATTACACCATGGAGGCTGACAAAAAAGAACATCATCTTGATAAGCATGATGTGAATAAAAGACTAATATTTTATAAGAATAGTTTGTTTGCATAATTGGCAAAGAAAGCCATGTAAATAGAAGAATGTGAATAGAACACATAATTCTTTTTTTAACAGACATTTTGTTTTTGAGTTATGCTGTTCAGAGACATACCTTTTTATGAAAATACTTTTTTTTATTCAAGGGATCTCAAAATGTATTTCAGTCAAATGTTGGTATGAAATTTTTGGGTGGCATTTAATATTTTCTCTACCTACTATATAGATTGTACATGGTAGAGAAAGCAAAAAGGAACACATGAGTATAAAGTGTTCTGCTACTGCATTTACTCATGAATTAAAATAGATGCAGGGGTAAATAGGTGAAAAAACAAAAGAGATTAACTTTGACAAAAGGGAAAGCAGAATGATGGCTGTTAAAGTATGTCAACATAAACTGACAGAGATGGAAGTGTAATGTATGGAAATGGTATTCAACTCGGTGGTCTAGGTTCAAATGTTATATGGTACTGTAATGTAGGACTTCAAAATGGACGGGAAGTTGTGGTTTCAGTACATAGCAAGTTTTTGGGTTGTCCGCAGCAACAGCTATTGAAATAGTGCAAATTGAAATGAGAAAATCTTTGAAATACTGGTATAGGAGAAGATTAATTTGTTAAAGCAATATTTAAAATTCAAGAAACAAGTTTATAAAGCTACAGTTGGATAAATTAATTAAAATTAATGGATTGGAGGAAAAGAGAAACAAACAACAAAGGTTTTTGGAAGAAAAAGGTTTGAAAGTGTTGAGATACAAAGTGATTGCATAGTTGTTTAATCAAATAATTAAAAAGAGTTCATGAGTATTTAATGTTACAATGAAAAATTATTGGGAAAGAGAGAGGATATAGGAATACCAATAAAGAAGAAAAAGGTAGGATAGATGGTTAAGAGCAGGAGATGGAGGATAAAAGGGTAGCAAAATTTCTATTTGCAAGGTGGGGGGGGGGGGAAAGAAGATATATAACATATTGTATTTGCATGCAAGGAAATATATTTAGGGAAAAGAAAGTGTATTGTCTAGAATGAATGAGTTTTACTAACACAAATCAAATGTTGGGCAGAAATTGTAGGAACATGGGACAGTATTTAGAGAAAGTGAAAAAAATCATGATAATGGAATGTTAAAAAAGGAAAGGAACAATAATTTAAAATTATAAATGAAGAATTAAAGATATTGCAATATGCAATTATTTACTTAAGTGGACTGCCCTTCTGAAATGTGACCACAGTCCAATTTAGGGAGTAGTGTAATGTAACAACTTAGTGCTTCAATAAAATTAAATTAAACAATGCATTACATGTATTTTTCATATGAGAAAATGTGACAAAACTGATTTATAGCTTTTTGTGTGCATCTTGATTCTCTTCCCTCTATGTTTATTATGGTCGATTTTCACATAATCCAGTTCACCATTAACATCAAACAATACTTTTGGTTATTTTCTGGGACTTTCTGATGACTACTATTTTTTAATGTTATAAATTTGTTAATCATGAGTAAAACAGTAAAAGGCATTACAGTAAGTTATGTTTCGCACTTTTGAAATCATATTGCCACCAAGTCACAGGATAACAGCATTGTTAAACATGTGGTGCATATTCATTCTGTATTCCGAGCATGAAGGAAGACATCTCATACTTTTAATATAATCTTGTTAACTTTGAAGCATTCTGATAGATTGCACTGTTCAATAAATTTAAACTTTAGATGAAACTATGTGATTTTAACTAATTGAGATGTGCTGAATTCATTTTTGAAATCCAAAATTTTCTATCAAGAACCAACTTTTCTAATGCTGAAATCCAAAATGTTCTATTACCAACCAATTTTTAATGGCACTTTTTAATTGTACAAGTTAGTTATAATGAGAAATATAATATTTCTTGGTGAAAGGCTGATATTTCTTAGTGAAATCTCTCACCATGTTCATCGCCTACAGCACCAAAGATTTTTGGAAATAAGTCCAGATGGCAGTCCAAAAAATGTAGTTTCAACAACATATTTCATCCCATAACATAAAAGTAGTGTAATAATTCACTTACAATAGCTTACTTCATAGTCAACTGATTTTTATTCCCAAGGAAATTCCTGCATAGTGATTTAAATGCCATCCTAGTCATTTTCTGCGCTTCTAACTGCTTATTTTCAAATCTTTTCATCACTCTTTTCATCATGCATTTTTGAAATGCATGAAAGCATATCCTTCTCTATCTAGTGCCTTCACAAATACTTTCATCAGTCGAAGCTTGATGTGTAAAGGTGGTAGGAAAACATCTTGACAAGTGATTGATGGGAAACACTTTTGACTCCTGGAATGTAGGCTCGTCTTGCAGGCCATTTTACGAATGTAGTGGTTTGTTTTGTCGCAGCTATCCCAATGGTACTAAAAACAACAGTATTTATATCCTTGTTGCATACCCATTAAGAGTCCAATAACTTTCAAGTCTCCACATATACGCCATTTGTATGAAGTATATTCAATGCACCTTAGTATTACATTCATAACCTCAAACATTTCCTTCGTATGAATGGCATATGTGATAGGAACAGATGGGAAAATATTGCCAATATGAATAAGTACTGCCTTTAGACTTTTGGAGGAATCAATAAATAAACACCAGTGTTCTGGATGATGTTCATGTCCAAAAGCCTGAAATAAGCCATTCACGTTGTTTCCAAAAATTATTCCTTCATTCTCAAAAAAATATTCAATAAAATGAGTTTGCCATTTTCTAAATGAAGTTATTTTAACATGGATATCTAAAAGACTCCGTTCTTGCATTCTAGAGCCCAACAATTCAGCTTTAAGTTTGATCAGAAGATCAATGAGGTCGTTTTGTAGAACAGCTGGTGATTACAGGGTAAAAATGATGATGGTTGAAATTCTGAATCACGAGTAGGACTACTACAGCCTGAGATATTGGGTGTTCTGCTCTGGAGTCTTAGATACAGGAAGATATTCATTGTGAGGAACTGGTCAAATGGCTGAAGGTAAATTAGGGTACTGGAACTGCTCTTTGGATTTTTATGTATATCCTTTTATATCTACCAAACAGAAGTAACAATGTGTTACATGGCCCAGAGATTCTTGCCAAACCATAGGTATACCACATTTCATTGCATTACATTTACCTTGTAGCCAATTTCTCAAATTTCTAGAACATGAATTGCAGCATATGTGAGGTGCAAATGTCTTATCTTGGTCTCCCACACAACATCAAAAATACAGTTCATATGCCTTTCGAACTAGAGGTATAATTTTAAACTTTAGACTCTTGAAGGTACTTCTCCACATACATAACAAAAAGAATTAGGATGAATTTTACACTGGGTGGCATTATAGTATATTTACTATCCTTCAAACTATTCTTAAGCAGGATTGTGAAACACTAGCTCACTTCTTGAACACCAACAGGAAAATAAATGAAATATAATTAGTTATAAAATGCTAAATACAGATGGCAGCACATGTGATGTGATGCTAATATATTAGTTGTAATATTTATCACCAAATGTCGACCCATATTCTAGGGATATAAACATGTAATTGAAGTAGTGTGTGGAAAGCAGGAAATTCAACTACTATGATGTATGTATGTTAAAATAACTTCGTAAAGATCTTTCTTTTTTTAGGTTTTTGAAAAAATGGTATATGAAAGACAAAATATAATTATGGATTTATTTTTACCATTAAACAGTGCACCTAATACATATATTTTCATATAAAGGAAAAATTTCATGTTGCAGTGTTATTGTCATATACAGGATGTAACAAGAATGTACGGCACAAATTGCAGGACACATTCCTCATATATGGGCAAAGAATTTATGTTATATGAACATGGGTGTGGAAATGCTTTGTTACCATGTTACAACTCATTTTCTCCAACTCATTAATCATGGTAAACACACAAGAATAGAATGTACCAGACAACATATGCAACTCTTTCTCATGGGAGATGTTCAATATATCCTCCGTGAATATTGATACATGCATCAACCTGCTGTCATAGTGACTCCCAGATGCACTGTTGTATCCCTGTTGTAAGTATCAGGCTGAAATGCCCCATGTTTCCTAAGACAATGATCAAAGGCTTCAAAGTAGAAGCAGACAAAAGTTTTCCAGTAGGAGCACCTTCGTCCTGGAAATCTCTCTCATTCCAAGCGCCATCTGCTAATCTATATGGGATTAGCCATCTCTACCATTGCACAAGCTAAGTCTGTGATGAACTCTACTAGTTCGTAGAATCCCTAAGGCGGGAACTAGGGATGTACCTTTGGTGCTGGGCTGCGCAGCAACAACTGGTCCTCTTTCACCCTTCCTCTCTCTGGCATTGCAGCTGAAGACGATTCTCAATGCTCCTCGGCTATTTTCGCATTCAGCGGCAAGCAATTGAGACCTATTCCTATTAGTTTAGCTCAAGTTTAGCTTATGAGTGATACGGTAATTTAGCTCAAAATAAACTTTGATACTTCATTAAGTCAAAGATTTATTCCCTTTCATAAGCATCCTCAAGAACAGTTCCTGGCGCGATTCTATCTCCATAATTTCTCTTGCAATGGAGTGAAACGCACACAAAGGAGACTTTAACTTATGGGGCGATAATTACAATTGTTACATGCAGAACTATTATGAACACTTGAACTTTCTATGCAAATTCCACATGGTGTTAACTCACTACAGTGTTTGAATCACAATTAGAACATTTAAACTTTTTGTAGACACTTAACATTTTAGCATAGATTTCTTGTCCAGTGTCACAGGTTCCGCTTGACATTGCATTTCAACTGCCTGAAAATTAGGGTGAGCACTCTACATTTATAGTAGTTCTACTCACATGTAAAACTCTCAACATGCAATCTCATTGATCCATTTTGGCGCCAAAAATAGCTTGGGGTACCCTTCTAACATGACGTATTTATTTCCAATTGGTCAATATTCTTTCACGTGATTCTTGACCCCAATTTTCTCGTGATTTCCCTCTTTATATGTCATATCCACTTTCTCTTTCCGAGTCGTGACTACACAATAGTATCTTTCCCCTCTTGTGATACACAAAAGCAACTATTCGTAAACAACTGAAATCGTCACTTGAAAACTCCCGGGTTAAAGTTAGAAAATGTTTTCCAGGAACAGTTTCTCTGAACTTTCAATATACATTATGGCAATAAATACATGATATTATACTTAGCAATTAACTTAAACAATCAATTACTTACAATATAGGCTAATGTACTCATTCAGGTGGCCAACAATCTGTTTCAACCCATGTGCTTGCCAAGGTCATACTGGAATAGTTGATATTACTGTAAACAGCAATGATGCAAGTCGCATAGCAACAGGGACATGTAAAACAAAACACTATTGGTGCAACTATAATAATCACAACATAACCAGACGTAAGCAAGAATGCGAGTTCCCCACGTTCTAACATTCTGTTCATGTGTGTTTACCATGATTAATGAGTTGGAGAAAATCAGTTGTAATATGGTAATAAAGCATTTTCAGATCCATGTTCATTTAATATAAATTCTTTGTCTACATTGAGGAATGTGTCCTGCAATTTGATTGTTGTTACACTCTGTATGTGTATTATATGATATGGCAAGTGTGCTCAAGGTTTTACCCAGTGCAATTCTGAAATATTTATAATGGGCACAACCACACTTACACTTACCACCAAACTGGACATACAGAGAAAGTGCACATCAGTTTTGGGCCCCCTAATGAGTCATAATGGCATTATTTTTCTTTCTACTTGTGCTATTCAATATGAGCTTTAGCAGCATGATCTTAATACTTAGTTCTTTATAAGTAGAATGGAAATAAGGGAAAACACTATGGTAAAGCGATAGGCAAATATTTTAAAAACTGCTGTCTGCATTTATCATTGAAATTTGCTTCTTTGCATGGCCCATAGTAAAACAAAAGAAACATAGATGACCTCCTGTTTGAGAAAAGTAGAAGCATTTTAAAGTTGAAAACAATAACAAGGAATATCTTGGAAACAGTTAACCCTACAAGAAAAAGTAAAGTACAAATTGTGTGTTTTTACAAGATCTACATTTTTATGTTCTAAGTTTTTGTCTCTCTTTCAGTTTACCAGTTATGCAAAAGTTATTCAGAATGAAGAGGACCTCAAAGTCTATTCCCAGGAAATTAAAGATACATATGTTATTTTTTATCTTCAATATATAGTTATTTTAGTCAAAATCGTTAGAACCATTTTTGAGAAAATCAAAATTTTCAAAATTTTTTCCATGTAAAGGGGGGGGGGGGGATTTCTTCAAAATGTTTGTGTTGCATCCTTGGGAGATACTAAACTTAAATACCAAGTTATCTTTGCATTTTTCCCATTATGCTGTCCACAGACACACACACACACACTGAACTTTTTCTAAAAATGCTTTTTTTTTTTGGATTCAAGGGGTCTCAAAACATATATTTCTGATGAAATCTTGGTATAAAATTTTTGGGTGAAAAATAATACCTTCTCTACTTACTATGTGTGTTGTACATTTGCGCTGGAATAAAAATATATTAGTGAAGGGAGCTGAATAATTCAAATGAGTGTCTGGTCAATACATATAATGTTGAGCACGCATCATCAACATATAGCTCTAGGGAGTTTGTTTTACTTGTTCTGTTCTCATTAAAATTTGCCAAAAAGAAAACGCCAAGTTCTAAATTCAGAAGCATTTCTAATAACAGAGTAAATTTGCAACACAAATTTATTGGAGCGGTAATCATATTGTTTTACAAATTATATTACTTATAATAATTATACATTATTGTAATTATTATTAAATACAATAAACAATGTTAAATATACTCAGCCTTAATTAATTGTGCATTACTGGATGTATTCTACAATCAATGAAATATTTAAATATAAAATAAAACATAATAATAACATGTGGATCTCCAAATGCTGACCAATATTATGCAATCAGCTGTGGACAAAAAAAAAAAAAAAAACTTTTCATGAAATGTGCAGTACATTTTCTTAAATACATGTCATCAGTCTACTTTTACAAACTATTAAACAATAAATAAAATAGTATATATGTATATTCCATATTTTTTGGCTAAAAACATCTATTATGAAAACACCTTAAAGAAAATATATATACTTATTTCTAACACAAATAAGCTGAAAAGTGATGTATATATCAACTAATCAATAAAAAGAAATCTTTGTGTTTCATTCACATGACTTTCTCTACCTGTTCCACAAACAAACTATTCTTACAAAAAATTCTTCTTCTATCTATTTATGCTAATCAAGATAATCATTAGCAAAAATCGTCTTCTTACTTAACTGCTGAAATTGTCTTATTACTTATAAGTGGAAGAGAAATAAGGGAATAGTGATAGTCAAATCCTTTAAAAGCTGTCGTTATGTGATTAACTTTGAAATTTGGTTCTCATTGCATGGCCAGGAGTAAAACAAAACGAATTGAATGGCCTTCCTGTTTGAGAAAAGTTTAAATATCTTTAATTGAAACCATTGAGAAGGAATATTTTGGAAATGGTAATTAAAAAAAAAAAACACGCACAGACGCACACACACACACACACCCATCCACACATGCACGCACACACACACACACACACACACACACACACTGCACATGCCATTAATTGTATATTTTAATGAGATCTGCATTTTTTCTTATGGTTTATCAGTTGTGCAAAAGTCATCCAGAATGAGGAGTTCTTCAGGGACTATTCACAGAAAATCCAAGATATTGATACATTGTCATGCGAATATCTTAATATATGATATTTTAATCAAAAGCATTAGAACCCTTTTTGATAAAATCAAAATGCTGAACTTAATAACTAATTAAGTTTTGGAATTTAACAGACTTTTCGTTTTTGAATTATTGTGTATACACACACACACACACACACACACACACACACACACACACACACACACACACACACACACACACACACATGACAGACAGATGGACGGATGGACCAACAGACAGACATTTTTCTAAAAATACTTTTAATGGATAACTGTGAATCTAAAATGTGTATTTCCAGTGAAATCTCATTATCAAATTTTTGGGTGGAATGCAATACTTTTTTCTACCTATGTACTCTGTAGAATTTTTATTACATAGAAATTAATAACTATTTAACTGTCTTATGCTAATTAGATACATATTCATTTCCATTCATTGTGCAAGACCTCCATGCTATTTTAGTTTTTACTCTTTTATCAGTATGTATGTGTGAGAGAGAGTGTGTGGGTGTGGGTGGGGGGGCACACGCAAGAGTGGTGCACATGTGTGTGTGATTTTGGAGGGGACGACTTCCAACACCATCCTGCTGCCAAGAGCTGTATTTCCAAAGCGCAATCATCAACACAGTGTTCACTGACATTTACAATCCTGAAAGAGACCAATTGGATAAAATAGAGATGAAATGAAAGGACAGAAAGTTTGGGGGAATGAAGAAACCTCCTAAGAATTTGCCCAGAGACCTGGAAAAAACCCCAAAATACCATGGATCAGAGAGGTTGGCCCCAGGAATCGATCCCATAATCTCCCAAATGCCAGTCTCAGATGAAATGCTTGAGCCACCTCAAAGAAGATAATATTTGGTTATATCATAGGCAAAGCTTTAGATAATAATTTTCTCAGCAACCTTGTATATTATATTTGAGAGAGGGTGCCATAGACAATTTTAATTCTACTTGTAACAATTGGCAGATTAACCTTGTTATGGAATTTGTATTAGTTAACATTAAACATAGAAAAATGCCTCCTGATTTATCAGTGTAACATTCTTTTATTTCGTCTCCTCACTGGAGTTTCCAAATATTAACTGAACAATATGTACATTGCAGTAAAGTGGTTTTAATATCCATATTGTCAAATACTTAGGAACATACAAGTGTATCATGTAATTTGATTCAACACCTCCAGTGCTACTAAAATAATAGGTAATGTACACAATACTAGGAGCCACTTGGTTGTGCACTACAGAATGACTGAAGCTATTATCATGTATGTGCAAAAACTTTCCTCCACTTACAATGCCCCCTCAATTTATATTCCCTGGATTCGCTTCAAAACTCCTAGTTTAAATATTCTAGCGCAGGGAGGAGAGAGCAAGGGGGGATCATTTGCCCTCCCCCCCCCTCTGCAACTCCCACTTATTGAGAAATAGACTACTGGTTTTATTGCTCTAGCTTTGGGCTAGCCACCCCCACCCATTCTTTACTTGGCAAATTATGGTACAATTTTATTTGCTGGATTTTATGTAAGTTATCTATAACAATGCAAATATTTTCAATGAAATGTAATACAGTTGATGATGATGATAAAATATTTATAATTACTCATTTAGTAGACCTATAAATTAAAAAAAAGTACAATGAAAAATAAAGACCTCCATCTATTTTTAAAATTAATAATTTCTGATTTTGTGTCCCTTAGGCAAAATAAGAATCCATACCTTCAGTAATAAAAAACACTATATAACCCAACATGTTTCGAGAACTGCTTTCCGTGTCGTCAAAGCTCATTGGCTATGCTTTGCATGGCAAGAGGGAAGACCTGAGGTGTTTGATGTAGTGAACACCCCCTTTACATCTCATCCCGCAAATATGCCTATTATACCACATCAATCATGCATACTACTCATGCCTGAGAAGACAGGCTACAATACATTACAAACAGAATTAAGTTTATCAGAAGGAGCCAACAGATTAGAAATAACTTCATTATTTATAAATTGAATATAAATTTTGTACCTGAAAATTTGCAACTGCTTCAGGCGATCTTGCCCCCCTTCCTTGATCAGAACTACTAAATTAGCACTCATATTCTGGTGGCACTGCTTGTAAAAGTACTATATTTAATAGAGATTTTAGAGATTCAGTAGGAACAATGACCTACATTCATCACTTTTTGGCTAAAACAAGAACTTTAACTTTGTTATGTGGTGTAAATGTTTTTAGTGGGCACCATTGTTTTTGTAATGGTGGCTACATAACTCACTTATGTAAAAAACCCCAATAGGAGTAGAGGACCACAACTTAATTGGTTAATGGGTCCAGGCATTTCTATACCATGAAAGGCCAGCATAATTGTTGAAATAGCATTTTGTCTATTTGTGATGTTATAGTTTACCAATTCTCAATCCACAGATTGAACCATGGACATGGCATTGGATAACCATAACAATTTGTTGTGGGTTAGATATTTTTTTGGGGGTAGGTAGAATGCTATGCCTTATGCCATAAAAGAGTGAATTTGGTTGGTTTAATTTTGTAATATTCCTTAAACGCCTTAAGATCATTTTCTACAAAATGGACATTGTAATAAAACCAGGAGTTATGACAGGAGAATCAGTATATGTATGTATAAAAGCATGCAGTTCTTCAGTACAGCAAAAGAAATACCTAAATTAGAATCAAGATCTTCTTCTTCTTCATGACTGTGTATTTTGTAATCAGTTTATAATTCCCTCACATAAGGCTGCCATATAAATTCTCCCCCTACCAGTCATATTGAGAATTCCCTTTTGCCACAAAGTTTCTCACCACATTATTTGTGCAGTAAGTGTTGACATGTGCATAGGCACCAACTTAGGAGGGCAGGGGAGTTTCTGGCTCCCTACTTGCAAAACCAGAAGCATCATCACCTTTCAACAATTTTACTGAAGAGGTGTTGCCCATTCTCAAAGTTTCAAAATAAATCTCTCATCAAACAAACAAACAAAATGTTTAAAAAGGCTGAAAAGAGTAGCAAAAGATAATGCAGAGTACAAATGTTAAAAAAAGCAATGATCAAACTATGATTCAGATAACATCAGATCCAAATCAGAGTGTACAGATACTGATTGTTTTTATGTTGGCACTTCCATTGTTTTATCTGCTATCATAGAGAAATATTTTGCAGCTTTAAAATTAGTGATCAGTTCTCAAAGTAAAGCATGATACAAATTGCATGTCGGAAGAAATATAGGTATAAGACTTATGTTCCATCCATTTTGTTACTTCATAACAATTCTTAAACAAGTAGTGACAATCTTTTAAAATTACTTTTATTTAATTTTTTTCAATCACTTTTTGTCATTGAAATTTCATTTACAATATGTCTTAGAGAGCACTGACAGGATAGCCTCCCAGTTTGTAGGTCTGGCGCAACAGCTCCAGCCTTGCATGCTGCAAGCACTAGGTAGAAATCGTGCATTTCCGACTTCACATCTGGCTACCTTTGCTACAAGTCAGACACACTCAGTATGAGATTAAACCTTGGAGTATATGTATTTACATGTATTCATTCTACAGTAAGGTTTTACATTCACAATGCAAGTGTGTACATTTTAAAAAAGTATTTTTAAGAAATAAGAATTCCAGTGGAAACACTAGACAAAAATTTTCTGACATTCCACTTCCATCTAGTACACAAAATATTCTAACACAAATTAGGCCCATTAGTGTAGAAGAACTAATTTGTGTGAATAATAATTTCTTAAAACATTTGAAATATGTATAAATGGCCAGCCAGCATTTCCAGTATCTTCTTTGGTAAGGATGATTAATGCATATTGTTATTTAAACTCTGGTGCCCTATTTCTAAAGTGTGCTCACAGCATGCAAGACTGGAAATTTTCATACCAGACTCACAAACATGGGTAACAAGTTATTCCATCAATATTCACTGAGAAGCACTTGTATTTGCAATAAACACTTTTGCTGTTACCCACTTAGATCTTTATTCAATAGCAGACAAGTTTATAAGTAGGAATGAACTTGTTAGTAGTGTTTAACATCCACTCTTGCTGTGTATGGCACTACACAGATGGTGAGCACTAGTGATAGATGAAATTCACCAGCGTAGCCTTAATGCTTGTGATTGATGTATTACATACCCTAGCAGTTTATCTTAATTTACAATAAAATTGTCTACTATAGTAATCCTTTTGATATTAACCTTGTAGAGTATGTTTAACTGTGGTTCTTTCATGAAATGCTGTTCAAATTATGACACCAATGATGAAAAAAATCAAGCAGATGCATTTTCTTCATGGCACATGCCAGTCTAGTCAAATGATGTGTGTGCAGAGTGCATGTAACATAGTATAATACATCAGGCTTGATAAGGTTAAGGAAGTGAATTTTCTCATTATTTTGTTTAGCAAATTTTCATATAGATTCTCATAAATTTACAAAAGCATGTATGCTATTTAACAAACTTCCTCAGAATATAAAAAGCATAAAATGTATAAGAAGGTTTAAAATAGAATTAAGTACCGCATTAAAGAGAGCTTTTATTGAACAGAATTTATAAGGTGTGAGGTTCTTTTACGTGTCGTAGATTTACATGGGACCAATGGCTTTGGTCCCTTCCGAAGGAAGCCATGGTAAGGATTTTTACACCCGAAAAAAACCATCGTCCTCCGTCGGGTTGGAACCCGCAACCTTGGGTATATGAAGTTAGCATGGTAACCGTTACATCATGGAGGGCGACAAGGCAATAGAAGTTTTAGTTTTACATGAAAGAAAGTATAATTAAAACAGAGCCAATTCTTTAACACATTTGTTTTGACTTTTTGTCACTCTGAAGTTTGTATCCTAATTCTTCCAGGATTTGGGATGGTAAAGTGTAATGTATAAAGTGAATTGTGGCTTTATGGTGCAGGACTCTAAATAAAGTGTTTTGTTGGTTATGCACTTTTGTTTCTAAGGAAAAGTCGGTTTCAAATGCAAACAGTAATCTTGAGCTGAACCATCTTATAAACCAGTAAAAGAACAAATATTTCTGTAATGTAATGTAATATTCAGTAAAAACTAGGAACTTTAATTTTTTTTTATAACTTATCAATTAAAGTAACAATTGAACAGCATAACATGCAGGTTAGGTGGAAAAAAAATAATGTTCCACATGACTTTCTGTACCTGTTCTACAAACTAACTTCTTACAAAATATTATTTTTCTTTCTACACCATGTTAATCAAGCCTTATAAGAATGGTCTTATTATTTAGTTCCTAATAAGTAGAAGAGAAGTAAAGGATTACACTATGTTAAAGCAATGGTCAAAGATTTTAAAAGTTGTCGCTATGTATTGGCATTGAAATTCACTTCTTTGCATGGGCAGGAGTAAAACAAAAGGAACATTGGCAACTACCTGTTCAAGAAAAGTAAAGTATTTTAAAACTGAAACCAATAACAAAGAATGTCTTGGAAATGGTTAACTCCACAACAAAAATGTAAAGGGCATAAATTATGTGTTTTGATGAGATGTATATTTTGTGAGCAGTAAGTTTTTGTCTATCTCTTATGGTTTACCAGTTATGCAAAAGTAATTCAGAATGAAGAGGACTGCAGAGGCTATTCCCAGGAAATTCAAGATATATGTTTTATTTCTCATGTAAATATCTTTAATGTATGTTACTTTAATAAAAATAATTAGTCACTTTTGAAAAAATCACAATTTTTGAAAATGTTTCCATGTAAAGGGTAGTTTGGGATGGGGAGATTTTTTTAAAAATCTTTTGTGTGGTATTCTTGAGAGATATTAAACTTTAAATACCAAGTTTGGTATTTAACAAAGTTTTTGTTTTTGAATTATGCTGTCCACAGACCCATACACACATAGATAGACCAACACATGCACCAACCTTTTCCTAAAAATGCTGTTTTTTGATTCAGGGGTCACAAAACATATATTGCCCATCAAATCTTGGTATCAAATTTTTGGGTAGAATGCAATACCTTTTCTACCTACTGTGTACATTGTACATACATGCTAAAGAAACACTGAGCAACACTGGCACATTTCATATGAGTTGTCTGTTCTGGGGAAAACAAGGGCTTGCATTTTATGACGATATTGAGAGCGCTGAATCATCTAAAAAGGAGAATTTCATTGATTAATGCAATCTGACATGTGTCTCTCAAAGTTCACTAGGAAAAGCCCGCTTCATTATGTGCTATTTCACCTGATATACAGATTGACTTAATTTCCATATCAGCACAGTGACCACCATGAAAATTAGAAAAGAGGTTTATGAATCATATTTTGTTTCTCTGATATTAAGGCAGAAGTTACAACTGTCAAAACTACTTTCTGCAATGTGACATTTTAGGGAACTGTTGAAGAACATTCATTGGTTTTGAGAATGCAACACAGAATGCAGATAGAAAAGCTGACAATTTTGCAGCATGCTTTGAATGTTTTTTCTGAATTGAAGCATTCACTCTCATTTTATTTTGTACACAATTTTTCTCCTTTACTTTTTTAAATATTAAATTTTCTATACCATATTATGCCACTAATGAAAATAAATGACTATTATTTTGGAAGGAGGAAAAAAAAAAGAAAAAACTGTTGAGGAAAGATGATATTGGATGAGTTTACTAGTCCATGTTTTAATGACCTTAGCTATGGTTAAAGTGCAAACTAACTTGGCATAATACTAACAGACTTAGTATCATCATCATCATCATCATCTGATTATTATTATTGTTGTTGTTGTTTTTTTTTTTTTTTTTTTTTTCAAAATTTAAAATAATGAATCATCATTTAATTTTCAGGCAGTTGAAGACATCTGTACTATACACCGTACTATATTTTACTTTAGTAATTGCTCTGAATAATTTAATATCCAATTTTGTAACATATTACTGGCTCCCTCAAATGCATAACAAGTCTGCACCTATCAACATGTGAATTGGAGGTATGTATAAAATGATATATTAACTGTTCTGATTCTCTGTTTTATTTTTTTCCAATATCACTCCTCCTTGCCTCCATATTTGGGCAGTCATGCTTTTATAGATTTGGGAATCTGTACAAAAAGAACAAACCATTAATGAACTTGGTTAATCAAGTTAACACAATAAGCTAACAGAGAATAACATTTCAAGTGCAACAGAACCCTACAAGATGATGTATACTGGAATATTATAACTATCTATATTTAATTTGGTGTAAAGTTTGAAGAAGTAGTATAAAAAGCATAACATAAGTAATACTTTATTTGTGCATTAAACTAAATCACTAAAACATCTATATCATTTGTGCAAACAGGAGCACCTACAGTGACTCCCATAATGATTCGGTTCTGTCGAATTAATTATTTTTGGACTTCTTTCACTCACATCTCAACAATATTTTCCGGTAGGATAGGTAGACTCAGACTTAAAAATTCAGTGCCATAGTCAGGATTTGAACCACAGATCTCCCAGTCTCTAGCCAGTTGCTGGGCCACTGAGCTACCATGGCAACATGCTGTCATAGTATTGAATTGAATTTCTTAGTCTTGACTCTACCTATCACACTGTCTATCCTACACTGGCATGTGTGAAAAAACAATTAAATCAATATTTTCTAGTACCTATTTTATTTTTTGAAAATAGACATATACTTCTAGCTTACAATCGAATACAGTAATTTGCCTGTGTTGTATGATAGGGAAGAAAACTTTTATATACATCCAGACCAACAGATATCACTGCTCATAATCATTCGATTTCAACCCCCTTCTACTTGATTAGTTATGCAAAAGGTGAGCATCCGGTATTCTAAAGGTTGCTCACCTGAGTGGTAGTGTGTTGTTTAAATTGAGTGCAAATGCAAAGTCAAATGGGTCGAAGAGCACCTAATGCCATTTTCCAAATAAGGCAACCTTGCATATTTCATCATGCCAAAGACCATATATATAGAAATTGCTAATGTGTTACAAATTCTCAAGAGTACTGTTGGTGACATCATTAGAAGGTATAAAAATGTAGACAGAGAGGAATCTGTACCACCACAGGTGAACCAACAGAATTAAGAAGCAAAGAAGAATGTGCTATAGTTAGACAAAGATAAATCCAAAATTAATTGCCCAGAGATTGCCGCACAGGCAAATGAGCAGTGGAATAAGCAGGTCAGTCCACAAACAATTAGGAAGGCACTAAAAGCCTTTAAAGGAAGAGTAGCCAGGAAGAAACCATGCATCAGTGAAGTAAATAGGAGAAAGAGACTAAATTTTCCTAAGGAGTACATCGAAAAGGATAAAAACTGGTGGAATGATGTTATTTTTACTGATGAGAGCCCCTATAAAGTTTTTGGCTCAGGTGGGAGGACTATGGTGTGGCGTAGACCTAATCAGGAGCTACAAAAAATAAACCTGCAACCAACTGTGAAGCATGGTGGAGGAGGTGTGATTGTTTGGGGGTGTATTTTTGTAAGTGGACCTGCAAAGTTTGTGTTTATTGGAGGTATTATGAACAAACATAAAATAAAGAAGTTTGTGGAAAAGTGCTGAGAAGTTAGGATATTGGAAACATTCAAGTTTTACCAGGATAACGATCCCAAATACATGGCCTGTGAAGTGCATTCCTGGCTGCTAAACAATTGTCGCAAGTCAATTCAAACCCTGGTGCAGTCACCAGATTTAAATCCTATAAAAAATTTGAGGAACAAACTAGACCACAGGAGAAGAAGTTCCCCAATTACCTAAGCTGTGGAACTAAAGAATGGAACAGCATTAGTTCCGATTACACTCAGAAGTTAGTGTCTAGTATGACAAACCGTCTGAATGCTGTTTTGTATCAAAAGGGGCTTCCAACTAAATACTGATGAATACGAAATGCAGTACCAAAGCAAAAACCAAAAATTTTTGAGCACATGTGTCTCATTTTTATTCAGTAAAGGTTTGCAGTTATTTATGTTATTTAGAATATGGACAAAAGAAGATCAATGTTTGATATGGAAGTATATGTCCTGGAAGGATGTAATTATTTTGTTTGTTGTGAACAGGGTTGCAAGTAAATTAAATACAATGACAGGTCAGTGATTCAAATATGACAAAATCGAATGTTTATGGGAAAGCACTGTATGTGAAAACACTGCTGAGACATAATGGTAATTGTTGGTGAACAATTAACAATCGTTATGTAGTTTTGATGCTGATATTTTAATGCAGCGTGTAAATGATAACTCTGTATAAGGCTTTTTACATTAAAAATTTGCAGTGTGCTTTGCTCCAGAGAAAACAAGTCGTTATATGCAGTATCGAAATATGTTAGATTGAAACATATAGGAAGGACACCTCAGCAAGCATTTTCCGCATTCTCTGATATATCACCTGTTTTGGGATGATAAGAAAGGGGAGGTCTTATCAGTAAGAGCCAATTAAACGTGTGCATGTACTTCACGTTCATTCAAAGTAATAAGTTGTTCTTCCCTCCTTACCATATTAGGTAATATCCCTTAAGACTTATTTTTGATTGGTTGACG
This sequence comes from Hymenopus coronatus, assembly GCA_030762935.1. Lineage (NCBI taxonomy): Eukaryota > Metazoa > Arthropoda > Insecta > Mantodea > Hymenopodidae > Hymenopus > Hymenopus coronatus. The sequence continues at coordinate 113,889,669 of CM060881.1, read as the reverse complement.
CATTTTTGACGTACACAAAATTACTAATACATAACGTAGCTGATTAGCGTTATTACATAGAAATTTCATATAAAACAGACTGAAATGTCTGCTAGTATATTACTTCTATCCTCAGACTCGTAATATTTGCGAGAGATGCTATATTATCACATGCAGCTATAAAAGTATTGAATTCGCAAAGTTTAAAACCATCCAATTTCACATTGCGGTAATAACAACCGCATCTCTTTACTAGCGATTTTAGTGGGCGTTGAGAAGTAGTTCTTCCTTATCTGCAACATTAATCGTTTTATTATTAACACAGCGCTGTGTTTCTGCCCAATTTAGCTCTATATAGTTATTATATATACTTTTATATCATATATAGGATAATTTTCGGTACATGTAAAGAAAGATTTCGTTTTAATGTCCTATTGAATCGAAAGAAGTCATTGGCGAAATACAATTACCCCTAGGAGTGTTGTTCAAATTCGAGCCAATAGGAGAGAAGCTTATTTCTGCATCTGATCTTGCGCATTAATACAGTTCCTGAATACACCTCATAGAAGAGAGTACTGTCGGCAGTGAAGCGAATCACCGTTCCATTTGGATTTTGGTGTGTGTTGGACAATCGTTTGTGGTGATATTTTTGCCAGTGAAGTGGATTTTGCTCAGGGGAAATGGTAAGAGGTTATGTGCTTTAAAGGAATGTGTAGTAGTTGCATGTGCATTGTTAGTTTTACTACATGTGTTATTTTAATGACTTTAACAATTGCTTTTAAGATTAGAGCCGGGCGGAACATGCCGGCTGCCGCCATTTTATCGGGATCTTAATAAAAGCTCCGATTTAGGGGAGACTTAATTGGAAATTGACGATGTTAATGGGACAATTTCGTTCAATAGCTTGTTTCCTAGTTATTCTAGAATTACTATCTTAAAACACTTTTCCGAGGGTATCCTTTGAATTGTAAGGCATTTAAAATAACTTTTGACATGCAATTTGACTGCTGTTTTAATGATAAGGCGTTAATTTGGATTATCCATTTTCCAATATGAGAAAATCTCGTTGAAATCTTCTTGTCGCCAAGTAGAAAACTGATTTTTGAAAGAATACTAGGAATGATGTCAGCATTTCTGTAAAGTCATTCCCACGCCCATCTCTGATTGGAATTTGCAAATAGTTTGCTATGGATATAACCAAATCCCTGATTGAAATTTAAATCTGCAATTTTATGTGCCGTGTTTCTCGTGTATCGTGCAGTTTCATAACTAAATTTAGGGTTGGGTAGGTTAGGAAGGTTTTTGAAGTGTACAACAAAATTTCACGTTCTACATCAATTATGAAGTTCCCATTCATTTTAGTGGGAGTGACACTAGTGTGGCGTTTACCGAGGCAAACATTTGCAATTTGTGTGTAAACAAATGGTAATCATGTGCTCATGACTTAACACATTTTGACGATTTTGTGTGGCTATTAAGGAGTGCTCATTTAAAATAAGACTAGAAATACATCTCCAGGAGGAAGTTTGCATTTGGCTGACTTGAAACTGTATAGCTGAAAGGTCATTAGAATAGATGTCGACTATTAATGCTTTTAAATGAGAGCCTTTTATGTTATAAATGTAATATTCAAGAATGAGAAACAGATTCTAATAGCTTTTTATTGCATACTGATTAAGTGCTGCAAGTTAATAAATTCTGATGTTCAAATAAAGCTGGTGCCCATAGTGCTTAAATTTACCAGGCATTTGCCTACTCAGAATAAGGGGTAATCTGGGAAAATGTACCTTATCTTGATAACTCATCCTAACCAAGTTTGGAACTACATATTAGGAGCATTGTGAAATAAATCTTAATTTTACATCTTAATTCTAATATTGCTTCCACATTCTAGAGCAACAACAGTTCATGTAGTTTGTCAAGCTAGTTAAAAATATATTACTATATGTTGGTTAATCCCATGCCTTCAAGTGCTTCCCCTCTCACACTTTATCTGGCCACTATTTGGAGATATTGAAAGTTGGGGGTTGGAGGGAAAGTTTTGGAATCTCAGCTAAGCTATTGTGGTAATTATAGAGAACTTGTGCCCCTCTAGAAATTAAACAAATTGTAGTTCGACTGTATGTTTGGTTTATACTTGTTACGTTTTCACCAAATTTTTTTATCGGAAAAGCTCCGTAATTAAGTTAAACGCTAATTTATTACGTGTGCATAGCAATCCTTTTTTGTGAATATTTATGAAGTATGCTGCTTAGGAGTAGAATATAAATAAAGAAGTCTTGTAGTACTTTGGCAATGTAAATGTATAATAATACTACACACTAAAGTGCCTAAAACCTGAGTTTCATTGTTGGCAGCAGGCGAACAGTGTTTTGTGGAATGCAACACCGGCATATGTCGCTAGACGCTGTGCTGATGTATGACAAGTATGTTTCACGCAGATACAGCTGTTCAGTGAATTTTATTATGCAGAACTTCGGCCACTCTAAAATCGAATGAAACTAAGTGCGATTGATTGACTTTGTGTTTATGATGACAATTTCAAAGCCTGTGGATTTCAAATTTAGCGCGAGGTTAGGTTCCAATCCGTTTAGGTTAGTGTGTGTATATAAACGTGTTTCTAATTTTATATCGTGATAGTACCTCATTATCGATATTTCCAACAACTCCTAACAGTGCAATGGATACAACATTAGTTTTTTAAACCCATCTCCCCACCCATAATCCCTCTCTAACCACACTGGTCCCGTTAGAGTGCAAAACTGGCAAAAGTCGCAGCAGAGAGAGTTAGCGGCCCAACTTGTAAATAGTTATCGTTACAATACATGCATACATGGCTACATGTAGGATAAACACTTGTTTTCGTAAGTTAGTGGCAACATTAAACAATCTCCCTAGCATGTTCTCTAAGGGACTTGCAAGAGTATAATTTAGATGTTGAAGGTCCTAGTGTTACTGTTAATGGTTCCCACTTTGTATACTTAAAATAAACATAACATGGTTTTGTGATCCTCACTGCTGCTTGCAATACCCTCTTTTCTACCACCTTACAAAAACCTGATGCCCAACATGTCTGTCAAATGGACATACATTGCTTAAACTAATCTCTGGAAATCATCTCTACAAGCAATACCTGTCAGAGTACATCTGAAGTGCTCCACCTCTACATGCTGGTTTCAGCAGGGCCCTTCCATGACAACTCAATCCACAAAGGTAAAATTTAAGAATTACGAAAACTTCTGAAAGTTTGGCAAGAGAACATTTCATTAGCAATATTAAGTCTTAGAAAGCAGCTAATTGCTTAATGAATTTTAGACAGTAGTAGTACATTTTGTTGGATTATATGGAAAGTTTGTTCTGTTGTAATAAATTTAGTCTATATCTGAAGTAGCCAATTCCATAAAATTAATCAGACTTTGCCTGAATGCCATGGGCTCTTGACAAAACATTTTAAAGTTTTCTAGAAAAACAAATTTGAGATTGAGGCTGAGTGTTTGTTGAAGTAAATATATCTTTATTTAGAGCACCAATCTATTTGAGATTAAGACAAATATTTTGTTCTACTTGTGAAAGATTTTTTAGGATAATTAGTATTATCACAAAATAGTCCAGTGCAGACATGGGGAGCTTGGATTGTAGAGGAATGGAACTGTTCTACCCACTCCACTTAGCAATGGTAGTTGCCAATTGCAAATGTCAATAAAACTATCCTTAGTCACCAGTAATAAATGTATTGTGACTTAAGATTTTATACATAGGTATTGAACTCTTTTAAAATTCTCAATCATAATTACTGGTCATCAACATTAACATACTTAACAAAATACTTGGGTGTGTACATATGTGTGCCGGAAACATTTTGGATTAAAAGATCATACATTTCATATAGGATACAAACACCAGCCGTATGCTTTGGTTTCAACACTTTGAGTTTAGGGCAACCTTGTCCTTACTAAGCTGAACGACTTAACAGAATAGTAAAGTTTGTAATTCATGTGCATCAAGTTAATTTTCATCCTTTGTGGTAACACTTTCTAAAATGAGCTTTTGTGAGTTAACCAATATTTAGTTAAAATGGTCAATAAGTCAGGTCAAAACTTGCTATGAACTTGGCTTCTCAAAAAATGCACAAGGTGTTAGATTTTCAAGTGTATATGTATGCAGTAAAATGCAAGTGATCAAAGAAGTTTAAAAAAAAAATTGGGGGGGGGGCTTGATGCAAAGTGTGTATTAGAATGGTGTAAAAAGATTGACAGCTCTGTGGGGTAGATTTTGAGATGAAGGGGGAAAATGCTGTGCTGCAGTTAGCATATTTCCACTTTGTATATGGCAGCCTCAATGCTAAAAGAAGCATTGCTTCTCACAAAACTCTGTTACTGAATTATAAAGCAATAGTAGGTGTACAATAATATGAAGTGTAAATCAAGATGTGTTTATCACTTGGTTTTACATTTGATTATACTTTTGTCTAATGAATAATATTTAGTTCCATCATTGCCAATTGAATACCACAAAGAAAAAGAATGCAGCAAATTGAATAGGAAAAATATGAAAACATACCAATAAATTAGCCAAAAAAAGTGGGGGGAAAGGAAAGTAACCATAGGAAACAAACGGAAAAAGACATATTGGCAATGGATAACTAAGAGTAATTTCAGTCTGAGTGTGCAGCCCAATTATAAAAACAAATATATATTGTACATTTCTGTACTGCCTTGATTTAGATGGAGTGTGGAAGTTCTGAGCCAATTACATGGAGAATAGTTGCAATTGATTCTGCAAAACTAGCAATTCCTGGACTAGGTGAAAACATGTCAATTAAAAATTTGTCAATATAATAAGAAATAGAACTGAGAATTTGATTATTGGCATCACATGGGTCGTTTAAAGACCATACTGCACTACAATAATTTTACTAACTAGGTTAATTGTATTTTTTTATTGGAACTACATAAATGATTTTTGAGCTTGTTTTGCCAACTACTTGAGTTTATTGAAATTAGTGTCCTGTCTTGTCAATTTCATTTTGTTGCCCCATATGTGATAAAATTCCTACATGAAATAATTTTATAATGAGCACACTTTTCTTAAAAGTCTGTTCTTTTCAAAAAAAAAAATCTGTACTGCAAACTATTTTTACAAAAGAGTATTTTGTCTGCATAATGTTAATTGAGAAAAAATTACCAGAAGCAGTCTTATTATTATTATTATTATTATTATTTAGCCCCTTATAAGCAGAAAATTAAAATATATCAGTGACAATCAAATCTTTAAAAAGCTGTTCTTTTGAGATAGTCGTGGGCAGGACGAAAAAAAAAAAAGTGAAAACTGAGAACTTCATCCTTGAGAAAATTTAAAGTATCTTAAAATTAAAACAAATAGCGGGGAATATCTCTGAAATGGCTACTCCAAAAGAAAACTGTAGGACATAAATTGTGTGTTTTAACAAGATTTTTTGGTAGCAAGTATTTCTGTTACGATTTACCAGTTCTGCAAAAGTTGTACAGAATGAACAGGACTTCAGAACCCATTGCCAAGAAATTCAGGCTGTATAATATCCAGTATTTTAATCAAAATTGTTAGCCATTTTTATAAATGTTGCATGTAATGGGTAGTTTGTAATGGTGAAATTTTCCTAAAAGTCTTGGTGTTGCATTCTTGGGCGATGCTAAACTTAAATACCAAGTTAGTTATTAATCTGACTTTTGGTTTATAAGTTCTGCATTTGTCACACAAGTCCTTCTTCTGAAAAGGCTTCTTTCTCTCTCTCTCTCTCTCTCCCCAGAATATAGGGGTCCTCAAAACATGTATTTCCAGTGAAATGTTGTTTCATTTTTTGGTGGAATACTGTAATGATTAAGTAAAAAGCATTAACTACTGTGAATAAGATTAACTTTTTAACACTCTAATATTGTTTCACCTTCACATACTTACCAAAAATGGTTTGAGTTTACAGTCATCTTCATTAAGTACTTTGGTTATGATTATGATTTGTCAAAAATTTTACTTCAATTCAAAGAAACATCCAATGATAGTGAAAAATGTGGTAGCATTTCTGTCACATCCATTTTTAAACTAATAGTATTTCTTTGACCATTTAACAGGATTGTAATTTTAGAGCAAGATTCTTTCTTTATACAAAAATATTCCAAGAGAAAAGTTGTATAATTTTTATTTTTTAATGCTGAAATCCTTTTCAAATATCACACCTATAAGCATGGAATAAAAATTTCAACAACAAAAAAATCCTTCTTGACAGATGTAAAACAGTTTTAGTTCAGTTCAATATGTTTCATAACTATTCACTCTGCTCACAGTAAGTTTTTTTTACTTAATGTGTTATTAGGCTAATACAAGACTTTATCATTAGCTCAATACCAGGCTGAAAATCACTAATGTGGCTTCACTGAAAATACTTCTTTTTAATTCCCCTGAATAAAAGAAAAAGCCTATTTAGAAAAAGTTCCATCTGTGTGAGCATCGTAGTTCAAAAACAAAAAAAATAATGGATTAGAAACAAAACTTGATGTATATTTAAATTCAGCATTTTCTAAGGAAGCAACACGCAGATTTTCAAGAAAATCTCTCCCATCCCAAAATGGCTCTCAATGAGCCTGATAAAAATGTATGTAGAAGGTATTTTTATGTTGAATGAAATGTTTATCTTGATTTTTCTAGTAATACCCTCTTAAGTCCTGTTTATTCTGCATTCTTTTGTATACTAGTAATCCATAAGAAAATTTCTTTCTGCACAAAATGTAGGTCTGATGAATAGTTTCTTGCTTTTTTTTTTTTTTTTTTTTTTTTAGTACAAATTTTCAGAGATTTTACTGGTTATTGGTTTGGATTTTAAAGTGCTTGGAAAATTATACATGGGTTAAGCAAACAGCAGAATGTCATTGCATCACATAGTGACAAGCTCTTGAAAGATTTGACTACCACTGTAGCTTAGTATGTTCCTTTATTCCCACATATCTGCAAGAAGTATTTCTGCAAACGTTATTAGAAAAAATCTGATGAGTACCATTCACATGACTTTCTCTATATCCCTGCAACAAATTATTCTTAAAAAGTTTATACTTCTATTTACTTCATGCTAATCAGAAAAAATTAGCACAAATAGTCTTACTACTTGCTTCCTTGTAAGTAGAAGCGAAATATGGGACTACCATAGGTTAAAGTGATAGTCAAAACTGATTGCTAAGTGACTGAAGTTCCTTTGTATGGACAGGAGTTGACAAATTCCTGTATTAGAAAAGTATAAGTTTTTCAAAGTAGAAACCAAAACAAGGAATGTCTAAAAACTTTAAACTCCACGAAAAAAAAAATATATATATATTTATATAACATAAATTGTGTGTTTTAACGTGCTCTACATTTTTCATGCAAGTTTTTGTCCATCTCTTACAACTTATTACTTATTCAAAATTCAGTAAAATACATCCAGAATAAAGTACTCTTCAGAGGCTATTCCCAGAAAATTTGAAACAAACATTTGATTTGTTAGGTAAATAGCTTTAATACAAGATATTTTAATCACAATCGTTAGAGCCATTTTGAAAAAATCAAAATTTTCGAAAAAAGTTCCACTGAAGGGTAGTTGAGGGTGAGGGGGATTCTTCTCAAAATCATAGTGCTGCATCTCTGGAAGATACTAAACTTAAATACCAAGTTTGGTATTTTACCGACTTTTCATTTTTGAGTTATAGTGTTCACAGACACATGGTCTCACACACACACACACACAGAAGCCTTTTTCCGAAAGTGCTTTTTTTAGTTAGAGGACCCTAAAACATATATTTCTGGTGAAATCTTGGTATCAAATTTTTGGGTGGAGTGCAATACCTTCTCTATACACTATGTACATAGTGCATATAGAGAAAGTAAAAATGGACTTTTGTAGAAAAGTTGAGTTTGCTTCATCAGGTAGTAAACTATTGAGGATTAGGAAGGACATCTATTGAAGGGCTTCAATTGCTTTACATTTGAGCCCCACTTTTGTGGCATGTATATAATACAAATTACATGTTTATGGAGGAAGATTACCTCATAATTTGGGGGTTCAAATTCAAATCTTAGTTTTAGCATTTTGCCAAGATATTTTCCTCCATAGTGTTCTTTTATAGTGAAGATGAATTAGCCCCTGTACTGATTTGAGCAATTTCTGTTTTTACTTTCTGTAGCACATATGTACAATGTAGTGATCAGAGAAGATTTGTATTCCACCCAATAATTTGATACTGAGATTTCACCAGAAATTCTTGTTTTGAGACCCCGGAATTAAAAAATAATTATCTGAAACATGTGTGACAGTTTAGTTAAAGAACAAAATGTCTGTTAAATATCAAACCCCCAACTACCTTTTACATAGAACATTGTTCGAAAATTTTGATTTTCTCAAAAATGGCTCAATGATTTTGATTAAAATGCCTTATGGTGAAGATATTTTCGTGTGTATAAAAAAATCACAAATGTATGTCTTCAATTTACTGGGAATAACCTCTGAAGACATGTCATTCTGGATGTTTTTTTATATAACTTGCAAACCATAAGTGATAGAAAAAACTTAATACACAAAATGTAGATATCAGTTAAAGCTCACAATTTGTAATATACATTTTTTGTATAGTTCACCATTTTTGAGATATTCTGAATTATTGGTTTCAATTTTAAGCCACTTTAAAATTTTTCTCAAATGGGAAGACCTCTTTCTACTAGTCTCATTTTACTCCTGGCAAGTAAAGGCAAAGGAATTTAAATTGTTTCACATGGTGACCAGGTTTTATAAGACTTGGCTATCACTTTTCCCTAATTTCCCCTCTATTTACAAGGAAGCAATTAATAAAACTAATTCTGCTTGTGTTTATTTTGATTAGCATGATTTAAATAAAAAATTAATCCTGCGACTAGGTTTTTCTGTGGAACAGCTAGAGAAAGTCATGTGAAAGTAACATCAGATTTTTCATTCTTAATTCTGTTTGTGCCCAAGAGTAGTTGATTGTTTAAAAATTAAGAATGGGCTATTTTGTGGCCAACTTATTTAGGGGCAAGCTCTTGCAATTTCTATTACTGAGATTGCTTTGAAACAGCACAATTTGCAGTCATTTAGGAGAGCCTGGTTGGTTGCATTTATTTTATTAGCTTAAGGTACGCATTGGTGAAATTTGGGAAAATCACAGTATGCAAGTTATTTTATATTGGTTGTTTTACATAGTAAATTGTATTTTCCCCATGTATCAGAAATCTAGTGTGCATGGTTAACTAATTTTTTTACTATTTAAGTTCACTGCTCTAAAAATGAGCCATATGATGATGAATTTTTAAAAAATAATATTTACATAAAAATCCAGTTATACAAATCGATGTCCTATTTTTTATATTAACCCATATTAGTATTGGTAATTTATTACATTTTGTACTTTCTAGAACTCTGTTGTTCGTTCTGTTTTTTTTGTTTGTTTGTTTGTTTGTTTTTTGTTTTTTTTTTTTGCAAAATTTAATACTTACTTTTATAAAATTGGAGGATTATTTAATAAATGTACAATCAGCATTTTCTTAAATGTATTTTTGACACACAATACAAATTTTTGAAACTAATTAGTGCAAAATAGCATCATGTGGAACATTTTGAGTATAGGAAGGCATTAGAAAAAAATGTACAAAAAAGCAAGCCAGCCAGCCAGCCTGCCTGCCTTAATGTTGGGAGTGCCTATTAATATGCAGAAGCTGTGCCAAGTGGGCAAATATTTTTTCTAAAAGTTTAGAATTCATATCACATTATTATGAAACAAATATTTTTAGTTTTTCATAATTTTTGGTCAAATTTGTGGTTCATCACCTAACGCCTTTACTACCAAGGAATGTTGACATTTGGAAACTGACAGAAACCATCATTGTAATTCTTTGACTGTAGACAACAAAATCTCCAGTATTTGTCATCAAATGTTAGGCTTCTTTCAGATGAAAGAACTCAAGCTGCTTGCAACTGGCTATGAAAAACTGTGCAATTATCTCGATGTGAAATATGCGATTTGGGTTTGGAGGGTTGGAGATTACTACATTGTCACAGATTTTGGAAATGCTGTTCTGTCCTTATTTCAGACCTTTTATGTAGGGTTTCCTATGGAAATTTGAGATTTCCTTTAGTTCATTTTTATTTTGGCACAACTGTACATCTATAGGGATGCAGTTTCATATCCTTACTAATGGCTCTGTTCAACCTGTACAGAAACAATTCCCAATTGTGTGCTAATTTCTGCATAGGTACGCTGTTGAAGTCATTCAGTTGCTTGCAAGAGGTGTGTTGCAATCAGTTGTGTGGTTTCTGCTGCTGTGCTCAATGTCACAAAAATCTGTTAATCTCAATGCTCGTACAGTAGATGGTGCTCTGTCATTACATGCTGTTCTGTTGCAGAGCTGATCTACCTGAAAGTTGCCTAAGGTTAATATCAAATTGAAAAATATGCTCATGGAGATGTAAGTCAAAATTTCACTTGGAACGGTCATGTCTGCTGTTAGAGAAGAATGCACACAGTTTTGTCTTCCTGCATTTGTACATAATGGATGTCCTAACTGATATAGCACTTATTTTGCCAGTGCATATATATTTTGAAGAATTCTGGTTGCAAAACCAAGATGGCTTTGTGGTGTAATAGGTTAAATGGAAATTAATGTATGTAAATTTCAATTGCCGCAATTGATTTTAAGATAACTAATTTTGCATTCAATTTCTTAAAACTAACATGTAAGATATCTACTTTCATACTTCCATGGATCTTTAACAAATGTATGTGCTGTCGAGAATACATTTCTGACCAATACAATTAAATAGAAATACATGTAGCTCAACTGTTTTAGCTGTTCTCCATTTTTGCATATATGACAAAATGAAAGCTATCTAGGATATTGGTGCTTAGTACAAATGCACATCACAAGGTTGCAGCTTCATTAACAGCAATGAGATTCTCAGAAGCTTGCAGGACTTGCCCTAATTGCTGTTAGCGGTCTTGAAAGCCTTTTCAATTACATATACCTCCAGAATAACAATGTCCATTATGTTTAATATAACCTATCAACTTAACTAAAGCCATTAAACATTGTTTTAGTGTTGGCAGGCACATCAGCAAACTTCACTTCACATGATTCAAGCAAATGACAACCGTTGATAAGCAGTTCAGAAACTTATGGGCGAGTCCACAGTAAATTAATTATGGCATGTAAGATTGCTATAAAATGAGCTTAATAGCACTTGATATTCTCCATATGATAATCGCACCCTACCATATGAAATTGGAAATCTCTTAATTGCTTGTCCCACGTTCTTTTCATCAACCACTGCAGTGCAAGGACAAATGTCCCATTCACAACCAGTTTTTATTGATTATAAATACACTAATTGGCCTAATAGTTGGTTAACTATAAAGCCCTTGACAAAGTATTTAAGGGATTGAGTCACCCTTGGGGTGTCTTCTCGAAAATAATTTGAGATCTCTTTGAGGTTGACCAGGAACAGTACCAAGTCAGGTGGGGAATTTAATTCCAGGTTACCTTGGTAGATCAGCGATTAGGGAAATTGGGCTGAGTCTGGGAGATCTGGAGATAAAATCTCAGCTGTGGCATTGAATTTTTCAGTATGCTTTCACCTAACATTCCCATCCTACACAACACTGATTGTGTAGGAAACAACCATTAACACTAATTGGCCTAAAATAGTTGGTTAATTGTTTGTTATGCCATGACAAAGTATACAAAACTTATATATTTGCAATATGTAACCCATCATTGAGGTAAGTTTTCTCAGAATAACTTGTTCTGCTTGTGGTTTACTGGGGATAGTGAATAGGGAAATTTGTAAAGACCTGCATGTTGGTATGGTAACCCAGTGGACAACAGGATGTTCCATGGTTCAAATCCCTGCTATGTCATGGATTTTTCTTCTTTCAATGCAAGGCAGTGTGAAAGTGAAAACCAATGATTTCCCATTCAAATACAAAATGTGAAAACTGCAGTATTTAAGTTCTCCATTTCCCCAGGATGCGACAAGACTTTCAAGGAAATTTCCCCCATTCATAGAAATGGTTATATTTTTCTCAAAGAGGGCATATTATGTTAATTAAAATATTGTGTGGTTAAGATTTTCACGTGACTAGTAAAATGTGTATCTTGTGTTCTCTATGTAAAGAAGATGGTCACTTTAAATCACAACTATTTCAAATATTTCATTGCAATATTAGCAATTTTCCAGATAATTTAATGCCCCCCCCCCCAACACTTATTTGCTGTCACTGTTCGGTTGTTTCTTGTAATGAAATGGAAATAATTGGCATTCTATGCTGTCATGTACCTGTTATATTTAAGAATATTATTACTCTGCAGCTTATGGTATTCCCTTTATACATACAGGCAAAAACTCTTTACATTTGTTTGCTCTTGCACTTTCCTGGTAAAAATTTAGTATTTTAAGACCATTATATACTGCCCAGTTCTTAAACATTAAGCTATTTCTACTTACTTTTTTTTGTACCTATTGGTAAATGTAGGGTAGAAAAATTTATGTGAATGCACAAAGACTTTTTTTTTAAATTAAATTATTTTGTCAATGACAAAAGTTTGCATGGTAAACGCTCAACCATGTATTGCAGGATGCTTGTAATCTATTCTTCAGGTCTAAAATTTAACCTATTTTCAGCTCATTTATTTCTTTGAGATTTAGGGTTTGAGCCGTTTGACATGCTAAACTTTGAGAATGCCAGACTAGACAAGTTAGCTGCACTTAGTTAAATGTGTTGAATTAGCATTTACTCATCAGTTGCAACTTAAATGTGAATGTCATGGTACATAGCACAGTATACAAATTTAGCAGATGTATATTAGTAATTACAGGTTGTGAAAGGCTCATACATTTTCTGCCCTCATAACCTGACATAGGCCTAGAAGCAACATGTCATGTACTGCTAGTACTGTGTTTAGCATATATATATATATATACATACAGCTTCACTGATTTGAATGGTGTTCGATTTTTACAACAGGGGTTGTCTTTCAGAGTACTGACTGAGAGAAGCAGCATTAACATAATCCCTTATGTTTGTGACTTTGTTGTGCTAATGGGCAGGAAGTAAACCCTTGAAAGAGCTGGTGTATTGTGGAAAACTTAAGCCATTTGCTCCTTCTTGTTTTCAATTGAGCCATTCTTCTTTCTTTCTTTTTTTTTTTTTTCTCCAATAAGGCTAGCTGTTCAGTATTTCTGATCCAAGTAAGCATTGTAGCGCAGTCCTTGCAGTTGCATATAGCCGTATTGCTGCAGAGTCAATATAAAAATGACATTCATACAAATGAATGAATCAACTAAAAATGTTTGGTGTACGAGTTTTGGTAGTTGTACCATTCAATTGCATTATGTTAGTAGATAAAACGTTCATGAAATTTAAATGTTATATTCAAGTATTATAATATTTTATAATACAAATGGTTTGGAATTCGTGATCTATCTTGAATAAATCATTCATATTTCCAGTAATTCCATAAGTGAATCTCTAGGTTTTGCATTTTGTAAATATCCGTGAAATATGTGATTGCTTATCATTGAGGTATATAACAATACAGAAGTGAACAATAGTATTTTAAGGGTGAACATATTTTAAAAAAGATCCCTTTAACCAGGTCATCAAACTAAATATCACATTAGGTGCACAAAGAAAGTTGCTTTTTTATGCATCATAGACGTTGCAATCGCTGTTTACGCTTTTGTTGCTCAAGGCATCTGATTCCTCATTAAATACTTTATCACCACTGATATCTGCAACTAGGTATGTCTTATCGTGCTGCTGAAAAGGTTAATATCGTCGACATCAAAGACTGCAGGTATTCAGTGACATAGCAACCTTGTCACGGGTTTTCAAGTAAACTCGCCTTCGCATATGGGTATTTTTTCTTAATGTATCAAGTGAATAATATTATAAGTAGTATTATAGTAAGGTTCCTAAGCGCAACGAGAATACTACACAGTGCTAATAACATCTAACCATATTTTGTACTTACATTAGGCTGTTTCTTCCCCTTCCTCGCTGTCTGTCATTTTCACCCGTGTATTACAAACGAAGCATTGTGTGAAACATCCCGCAGTTAAATGTTCACTCTTGTTGCATGGTGTGCTGAACACTTCTTTCCCCCAAACACTCGAATCTATATTTGCTATACACTCTCTCAATACTTCTCTCTCTCTCTCTCTCTCTCTCTCTCTCTCTCTCTCTCTCTCTCTCTCTCACACACACACACACACACACACGCGCGCGCGCGCGCTGTGCAACTTATAGGATTCACATTCCAATTTCTTACGGCATGTTTAAGGAAAAATAAATGGCATGGAAAGACCGCTTAATTTTGTTCAGAGGCCTCTCTATCAGGCTTGAGGTTGTTTTACGTGCTGTAAATCTACGACACGGGACCAGCGGCTTTACTTCCCTTCCGAAAAAAAATCCATCGTCCTCCGCAGTTTGAACCCGCGACCTTGGGTATATGAAGTTAGCATGGTAACCATTACACCACGAAGGGCGACAGGCATGTTAAAGGGGTGTACTGAGACAGCTAATGTGGTAACCTGAGGCCTTCGTGGCCATACTTAGTTGGTCTATTACATGCCCTTTATGTATATTGGCTTCCCGAACTTTTCTAAAAGCACAAATTTCATATGAACTGGGCTAGGTCAATCTAAATTGTTCTTCCACGGGTCTTATCGTTTCTATTTTCTGCTGAACATAGTGGGAATTTTGATCTTTAGCTGGGAATGTGTTATCTAACACAATAACACTCTTAGAAGGAATGTTTTTCAAAAGGGTGTTCTTGAACCGATTATCAAATGTATCTGCATTCATCTCGTAATGTGAATCAGTCAACTATTCCCGAATGTATATTTGTAGAAGTCTCACATGAGCAGCCTTAAACCCTGGCTACCGTTTGCATGCAAGATCATGATTCTTTTTCCACATGACACGGGCTGGAAGGCAGCAAGAGAAACTGCAGTCATCCCAACCTTTTCTTACATCATGAGTTCAAAGATTCACCTAAAACTATGATACCCTTCATTTCTGAAATAGCTTAGTCTGCTCAAGTACGGTATATCCATGTCACAATCCCTGCTGATTCCATTATGACGCACATCTGAAAACATGCGAAAGCCGAACCTTAACTTCACTAACAACTGTCTAAGCGTCCATTCATTTAAGGATGCACAGTAAACACCACTTGCATCTGTGAAGTTATAAATAAAACGGAGAGAACAGCGAAGACGTTGTAACGCTGTTTTACTCCATGTGTAGTTGTCTGTCATTTGTGATTTCTGCGCATTCATTGGTTGAAGTGACGAGCTCATTGGTGCACTGCAAAACATCGGCGACTACCCAGAATAATCAGTGCGATATCTGAGAGGTAACAAAGATAAAGCGCATATTAACCTTTTCAGTGGCACGGTAATACAAGGTACCACTGTCGCATTATCAGATTAAGCTGGGAATCTTAAAATTCTGATGTTCTTCTCATGACTTTATCTTAATTGATCTGCAAACAGAATTCTTACAAAATATTCTTTTGTCTGCATAATGTTAATCCAGATATAAATTACAGAAACAATTTGTTGCTTAGTTCCTGGTAGGCAGAAGGGAAATAAGGGAATATTCCTTTAAATGCTATCTCTTTGCATGGTCAGGAGTAGTGGAGTAATTATGGTTTCCCATTTGAGTAAAGTATTAAGTACGTAGTTGAAAATTGTCATCAATACTAGGGAATATCTCTGAAATGGTCATCTCTACACAAAACAAAACAAAAAGTGACAGACTTTTAACGAAATCTACATTATTTGTGTATTACTTGTCTCTTCAGGTTTACCAGTAACCCGGCAACTCCTTTCTTGATCACTTGCCATTTACTATTCTGAGCACCTAAAGGACATAAAAATGTTGCCTTTGGATGAAACGGTAGCTTCCTGCATCACCAAGACCAAGGAATCTCAAAGTTAGGAGTAAAATTACGCATTGAATTTAGTATATATACCATAAGCTCAATTGACGTAATTTTCCATTGAATTTTTTCCTTTATATAAGAGTGTTTTATGCGATATAAGAAAAGTTTGCGTCAAAAAATTGGGCACGTATGTAGCTGCCTACTGCAATGGCAAAATAACCATCAAAAGAAACTGTTTTGGTGGATATCTTTGACAATGGAAACGTTAGTGAAAAAAGTTATTTTCTATTCACTCTTTAAGTTGATCTCGCGTCAAAACATATCCACGTGGCCAGAGCAGCGCGGTACAACACAGTGCGTGCAAGAATGTAATCCCAAGGCAACAGTCTAATCAATCGGTCGTTGCAGAAAAGTCACGAGTCACTAAATTCAAATTTTACAGGAGAGAAAAAACTGATTAGAAGGTAAACGAATTGATTATGTTTGCTGAATTCAATGTCATTGCTAGAAAAATTACACATGATTGGAAAATAAACAAAAACCTTCAATTTTAATGCTTTTTCTTTTCAAAAATGTAGTTTAAATTAATTGGACTCATGCCCTTTCTGCATTGAACGTGCTATTACATTTAGATGCCACATACTATTTTTATTTCTTTTGAAAAGTGTTGTTATAACTTAATTCTCGCATTTACAAATTTTGAACTGTTTTACAAATTAATTTTGTATCTTGCATTTTTTCCCCCCCAACAATGTAATATCTTCACAAAAAAATCAATAGTTTGTTTATATACATTTTGTTAAACTATAAGTATCGACTATAAACTTTGACATGCATTTAAATTTAGTCTTCTCCGTCATATTCATCATTAGCGACTTCAGTTGGCCATTGTAAAATATCTTCATAAAATTGAATATATTCTTGAACAAAGAACTTTTTCACTTTCATAATGTCTTCTATTTTCTTCACATTGATCGGTACTTTACGCAGAGGGTATGAGGTGTTACAGGTAGTGTGGGTTTGATGTTTAGATTATGTAAAAGTTAAAAATGTTCCTTATTTAGGCCATCAATGAATTCTGCAACCACTATGCCAGGTGAGTGCCTGTTATACTCAAAAGCGTCCACTTAGAAGGAGAGAAAGAAATCTTGATTTCTTTGGGGATTTTCCCCATGATTGATGCTGAAAGGCGTGTCTTTTTGTAATGAGCAGGCCACCAATGTTTGAAATCCAATATCTGAACACTATCCAGGTTTGCAATAATTTTAAATTTATCTGATGCTTTCTTTATTATAAGAGTATACTCTTCAGGGAGGTAAATTTTGTCATGGCGTTTTATGAATTTCTTTACAAGGCCGAAATCTGACATTTGGCAGAAAACTGTACCCTATTGCAATTCTTAGTTAAAACCAGAGTTGGGTTGAAACGAATCATTGCATGGTTTTTATTCTGACCAGCACAACTCAGAAAAAAGGTGCAACTCGGTCACATTTTCTGATACATAAGTTTGAATGTAGTGATTTATGAAGGAATATATCTCATTTGCGCCCTTTTTGGACTCGCCCTCGTGGTAAACGTAGACATGTGAGGTACCAGTTTTAAGATTGTGTATGCTGAATACATTAGCCCAGAGCTGACGCAAATAGAAAATATCCTAAACAGGGATTTGCGATAAGGACAAATTTTGCATATAGTCGAAGCTTAAACCCAGTGTACTTTCTTCACGGCTGCAACGATCTGATATTCCTTTTATTTTGGCATAAAAATTTTTGACCTTCTACGATGAACTATTAGTTCTGCAACTGCACTTCGCTTGACAGATTTAGAAAGATGTGGGCTACGTATTTTTGCTGATAACTCTCCACATTTTGAACAAGTATCAACTTATGGTCTTCCAAATCTCAAATTAATGTTCTCATTGAAATATTTTAAATAGAATTTGTACTTTACATTTTCTTCAGGATATTGTTTTAAGAACCTTTGGTGCATTTGTTTAGCATCTAGTCTACCATCCAAGTAATGCATTTCCCTCCCTGAGTAGCGAGTTGTCTTCTTTGGAAATGAACTTAATATGATCGTAGATCTATTGGCATGTTTCCCCCGATATTACATTGGCTCTAGGATTTGTGCCTCTTTAAGTCTCGAGGACTTTCCCCAATGGACAGTAGTACACACAATCTACGTATCCTTTTTTCTGTAATACCATGCAGACTGGTAAATGGTCTTTTGCAGACATTTATTCTGTTATTTCCTACCAAAATAAAATGAGAAATTAACGTTCCTTGTCTTAGGGTTGTCCTTTCTTGGTCTTCTGCTTTTCACTCGTGTTTCGATGAGACCTTGAAGATAGATATCTTGCTGATCTTTATCACATAGACTGTTAAGATTAGCGATGCTATTCATTTGTAGCTCATCATCCACCAGATAAAAGCACTGTTTTTTTGCAACTGCAAATAACAAAATCACATTATAATACCAAATGTGTGAAATAACTACTTTGAAGCTATAATACCAATATTAAAAAATGCCATATTCCATCTTAACACTTATTTGCAATCTGAGCCAGTTTTCCGCGAAGGAACAGTTTCACCTCGTCAGCTTTGTGTTCCATCCCTTTGACTTCGGAGTTTATGATGTTTCTTTTGTATGTATCTATACTTTTTGTTCTCTTTTCCCCCTTTTCTTCACCTTCAGAAACGGATAAACTACTGTTTGACATGTTTCAAACATGCAAATACCTAGGCTGTATAAGCGTCAACATCACTTCACGATGGCTAATGAAATCGACAATATGAATTAAAAAATCTGATGTGTACCATTCACATGACTTTCTCCATATCCCTGCAACAAATAATTTTTAAAAAGTGAAACATGCATTGATTTTATGAAGAAGGCAGTTCGCGCAATACTTATACTTTTTACTTTCTCTACACGTACTACGTACATAGTGTATAGAGAAGGTATTGCATTCCACCCAAAAATTCGATACCGAGATTTCACCGGAAATACGTGTTTTGGGCCCCCCTGAATAAAAAAAAAGCATTTTTACAAAAAGGTCCGTGTGTGTGTGCCTGTGGACAGCATAGCTCAAAAACGAAAAGACCGTTAAATACCAGACTTGGTATTTAAGTTTGGTATCTTCCAAGGATGCAAAAAGATGATTTTCAAGGAACCCCCCCAATCCCCAACTACCCTTTACATGGAACTTTTTTCGAAAACTTTTATTTTCTTAAAAATAGCTCTAACGATTTTGATTAAAATGTCAAATATTAAAGATGTTTACCAGACAAATAAAATATATATCCTGAATTTTCTGGGTATAGCCTCGATGACTGCTTTATTCTGGATCAATTTTACGGAATTTTGCATAACTGCTAAACCGTAAGCGATGGACAAAAACTTAATACACACAAAATGTAGAGCACATTAAAACATACAATTTGTCATATTCATTTTTTTCGTGGAGTTGATTATTTTTGACATTCCTTGTTTTTGGTTTCAGCTTTGAAAAACTTATACTTTTCTCATAGAGGATTTTGTCAACTCCTGTCCATACAAAGGAACTTCAGTCACATAGCAACCAGCTTTTGATTTATCAGTTTAGCCTATAGTCCCTTATTTCCTTTTTACTTATAAGGAAGCAAGTAATTAGACTATTTCTATTTGTTTTCTCGATTAAACTAAAGTAAATACAAGCATAAGCTTTTTAACAATTTGGTTCATAGCTGTAGAGAAAGTCATGTGAATGGAACACACCAGATTTTTTCTTAAATATGAGCCGCCGATATTGATAAAGTGATGCATTAGCGAAAGAAGCAGCAGCTCAGAAAGCTATGGAGGGAATAGAGACGCTTCCAGAGAGCGAGTAAATGTAGTTATTGTATACATGTGCACCCATTCATTTTGTTATGACTATCAAAATATTTTAGTTACCGGCGAGTTGTCTGAATAAGGACCCGTTCGTTTTACATAACAATATGCTGCGTGTACGCGCCACGTGGTCGTGAAAATGACAGCATTTCTGGCACGAATCCGGGAGGGCTACATTATGATGCTCTGGTCGTTTGGGTTTTGTTTCAAACTTGAGACTTAGTAAACCAATCTCTCAAAACTAAGAGAAGCGGAGATTGTTGGTATCTATCTGATCCACTAAGCAACTTTTAATGAAACCTAAAATGGTTTGTACCGCCTCGTTTTTGAGCTATGCTGTCCACATAGCGCGCGCGCGCACACACACCTTTTTCCAAAAATGCTACGTATGGTACGTATAGAGAAGGTAAAGATGTTAAATTTGCAGTATTTTAATGAATTGGTAGTTCAAATAATGCATATGCCCACACTTTTCCCCAATTCTTGTGTTCTGTATTTAGTCTCACAGTTAAGCATTCTGCTTAAGTGTTGTCCTCCGTGGTTACCATGTTAACCTCATATATACAAGGTCGCGGGTTCAAACCAGGCGGCGGACGATGTATTTTTTCGGGCGTAAAATTCCTTCGCATGGCTTCCTTCGTAAGGGAAGTAAAGCCATTGGTCACGTGTCATAGATTTGCGCTTAAAAGAACCTCAAGCTAATAAAGAGGCCTCTGAGCGAAATTGGTCTGTCTTTCACGCCTGAGAACTACAGTAGTTAAAGGGCGTCCATAAATAAAAATCCATTTCATTTCTGCTTGACTGCTGTGCTGGGTGTTACCATTCTGCCCCCACCACCCGCCCGCCCGTTCATTTGCCATAAGAGGTGAATCAATTTATTGTAATACCTACGCTGTAATTTATATTGCAAAGTTATCAAACGTCCTCTTTTTTGGAACCTAAAATGGTCCGGTCGAGTTTTTAAGAAAATGTATTTTTACTTTTACTAGCACGAATATGCATACGACGTATATAGATATTTTATTCCATTCCAAAAATTCGATAGCGAGATTTCACCGTAAATACATGTTTTGAGCATGCCTGGTCCTCCAGAATGCCTCTTATAGAAAAAGGTGCGGGTGGCTCAAAAACTAAAATAGCAAACTTGGCATGTAAGTTTAGCATCTTCTAAGGATGCTACACGATGATTTTCAGAAGAATCCCCCGCTCCAAATTACCTTTTACATGGAACATTTTTCGGTATTTTAGGTTTTCTAAAATGTTAAAATGCCATATTACATGTCAAATATGAATATCCTGACTTTCTTAGGAATAGCCCCTGAAATCCATTTCATTCTGAATGACGTTTGCATAACTGGTTAACTGTAAGAGATAGACAAAAACTTACTAAACGAAAAAGTCCATCAAATTATTATTTGAACATTTTTATACTCAATTGCATTACTGTACGTGAAAATGTGAAGAAATTGACATGTCAACGAAAATGATTGGAATCGTCCGTGCATACCCTTTTTTTTTTCTTTCTTCAGCTTGGTAGAACAATCATATTGGACGATGTATTCGATCAGTTAAAACAGTTCGTCGGGGTGCATGGAGCTAAGTTACTGGACATTTGGTTTCTCGTAGAAGCTTTATTCGGGTAACGCGCTCTTAGATTTTAATTTGGGACCTCTTGAATGTGAGGAAGATACGCTATCCCCATGCTACAGTAGCGAGCAAGTTTGTAGTTTATGGAAGAGGCATCAGAGCAGCCTTGGACCTTTGTTCTCACAAATGGGGAGGGGTTGGATAGGTTTTATGTAGTAAAATGTATCAAAATGGCTTCTGTTAAACCAAGTTGTGTTCCGTTCACATGAGTTTCTTCACCTATTATGTCTACTTCATGCTGATCGAGGTAAAATGAACAGGAATGGTCATTAGTTCTTTTTAAGTAGCAGGGAAGAAAGGGGTTAGACTAAGCCGATAGTGAAATCTAACAGCTTGTTCTATGATTAAAATGCAGTTTTCTTTATATGGACAGACGTAAAACAAAAACAGGGATAACAAATTCCCGTCTGAAAAAAAGTTGCTTTTAAAAATTGAAACTAGCAATGAAGTATCTCGCAAGTGGTTAACTCAAAAATAATTTGCATATTACACATTGTGTAAATGAGAGCTACATTTTTGTGTAAACTCTGTTTACCAATTGTGCAGGAGTCCAGAATGAGGCTTCAGAGGCTATGTATAGAAAATTCGAGATTTTCATTGTATTTTCCACGTAAATATATTTAATGTACCTTATTTTAATCAAAATCATTACGAGCCATTTTTGAAAAGATTAAAATCTTCAAACAAATGTTCCATGTAAAAGATAGTTGAGGGTTTTTCTTGAAAATCCTTTCACACCATTTGTAAGTTACTGACCTTGGTAGCTCGATTGGTAATTGACGGATTTTTCTTTTTTGAATTCACGGACACATATATGCACATGTATGTTTGTTTTTTCCTAAAATCCTGATATTCCATTCTCATGACCTTCTATAACTATTCTGCAAACTATCAAAGATTTTATGTACTTCATACAATCAAGGTAAACATTAGCAGAAATAGTCTCACTTGTAAGCAGAAGGGGAAATCAGGGAATACACTAGGCTAAAGCATAGTCAAATCTTTTAAAGCGTCGCCATGCGATGTAATTGAAATTTGGTTCTTTACATGCACAGGAAATGTGAAACGAGACATGAAACTATGAAGAACTCCCGTTTGAGAGAAGTGCAATCATTTTAAAATTGAATCCTCTTTGGAAATGCTTAGCTCACAATAAATAAAACGTGTGACATTTGTTTAACGTGTTCTACAATCGTATAGTGAGATTTTTTCTTACTGTTGGCCGGTTATGCAAAACTTCTCCAGAATGAAGGGGGCCCAGAAAATTTAAAGTATGCTGTTTATTTGCCATGTAAATATTTAAGCAAAACCATGAGCCATTTTAAAGAAAATCAATGTTTTCAAAAAAAATGTTATATGTAGAGCAATTAGGGAATTGATAATCATGTCGCCCTCTTGAATGAGGAACTTAATACCAAGTTTGGTTGTTAACAGACTTTTCGTTTTTGACTAGGCTGTTCAGGCACGTACGGGATTTTTTCTATTTTTATTTATTTTTTTTACAGAGGGTCTAAAAATGTTTCTGGTGAAATCTATAATTTTGAGTTGAGATGCAAAACATCTACGTGGTACATAAGTGAAATCTATCGAATTTTTGAGTGAAATGCAACACCGTATGTTACTATGTAAATGCTAAAGAAGGCAATAGCATAGAAATAAGAGTATTAATTGCGCTGCATTCGTAATATATCGATGTGATTAAAGTGATTTAATTTAAGAGATCTGTGTGTTAGTAAGCGATGAAAACCTCCCTCTGGAAAATCAATGGTGTTTCAACTCGTTGAATGACTTACGCATGGCGAAGTGGAGTAGTAACGGGTAGAACGTTCGTTTAGCGATGAATTGTTATTTAAATCATGCCAGGGTGAAACTAGGCACAACGCAGATATTCCATTTGCAGACCTGTAAGCCTTTGTAGTTTTCTGAAGTCATGCGTGCGTCGTGACAAAGATGTAAGAGTGTTCCAGCTCATTCATGGACGTTGTAGGACTTCGCTGGCCAATAACCGTAGAGCTTCCTGAATATTTGGCTCACTAGATGCATTTGCAAAAAATTAATGTGCAAGTCATGGACGTAACGTAAAGAGGTTCCTAACGACGAAGGTATGACTGAAATGATTGACGTCATTTTCCTCAAACATGATCTTGGATTTCTGCAAGGTTATATTTGTAAGCACAAGGTTATTCCTGCAACAAGTTTCAAAGTTTAGTGCAGCTGTGAAATGAAGCCGCGTACTGAGTCACTCTTCATTCCTAGCGTGCATCTCCACATTTCGCTGCGTATAGTCGAGAGATCAACGTCTTAGTTGTAGTATTGCAAATGTTTTACATCCTGGTATTGAAGGCGTATTCGTTCTCAAGTTTTCGTGCTATACAATGGCGGACACCGTTGTTTCGAGTATTGCCATCCCTTGGACCCTTTGGGGTTTAACGAATTTGATTTGATTTAGAATTGTTAATCTTTTTTATATCGAGTACATCTTAATCTACAGACTTTTGTCACTTTTCAACAGTTTCCATTTCTTTGTACACAATTTCGCTATCGTTCTGCAAGTTTGAAGATAGTCTTTACGATAAAATTCCGTTCCACCTGCACAAAACACACCGTATTGCTTTTCGAGTATCCTCCAATGTCTGGAGGCGTTGGCCTGGCATCTGTTCCGTAACAACCGAAAATATTATACATAGTTGGAGAGTACAAAGTCGAATTATTGGGGAAATGAAGTGTTTTCCACCTAAATATCCTGATTTTCTTCACGAACAGTGAGAGGACGTGCGTTATATTACAGGATGACTCAAAGACCAATATCTTTAGATATCAATTATTTCTCACACTGCATTACGTCGCACTGCAAGTTTGCGGCTATTTCATCCAAATATCCCATCTTTCTTATAAGTTCTTCAATCTTACATCTTTGCGTTCCGTAGAGGCTGTACGAGGGGAGCCGCTATGAGGCTAATCTTGGACATTCGGTTTCCATCTAACGTCTTTGCGTTCCGTAGAGGCTGTACGAGGGGAACCGCTATGAGGCTAATCTTGGACATTCGGTTTCCATCTAACACTGGTGGAGCCCTTGCAGCATAAGTACGTTGGTCTGAGCTGAATTTCAAATGCAGAGTTTTCCTCTTTAACGAGGAATTAGACAACCCAATGACGAAGAAACATTTGTCCATTTTGGAAATAATGTCCGTGTGGTCACGTTTTGTAAAGTAATTGCGTCACAATAGATCAGTCTGTTATTACAATCCTGTAATCATAATGTTAAATATTTGGGATATGAATGTTAACAATGGGTTGCTCATGGTTTTCATGTTAACCTCGTATAATTATAGATCCGTCATGAAAGTCGAAGTCATTATTTGCTGTATTAATTCCCCATTTCCATTCTGCGAACGAGCTTTTCAACATGTTTTATTGACCCTGATGATAACCGTGAAATAAGAGCTGATGTATGGTGCGATCCATGTACGCCAAAACCATTTTTATATGCCATAATTTCTCTGAAATCTCGTAGAAATATGAAATTTGTTTTAATGATTTCAGTCGCTCAGAGAGAATCGACAACAATCGTGGTAATAATCGATCGATGCCATTTGACTATTGATTTCGATGGAAATTACGAGCATTTTCATTGCATTCTTTAGTTTGCAGTCATAACAGCAACATGTAGTACTCGCTTCGATAGCGTGTTTTCATTGGGAAAATATATTGGAAGACAAACTTCTTGGTAACAACACAGCGGGAATTTCGAAGAGAATTTAATGTATGTGATGTTCCGACTAAGGCAACAATTTTATCGCTAGCAAGAAAGCTCGAGAAAACTGGTATACTCGTTAGTGAGAGTGAAATAGGCCGCTATAAATGCAGAGACTTAACAAATGTTCGAAGAAGGTGAGTGAACTCTCCATTGAAATCGATTGAGCCAGGAATCAGTTATTCATGCGGCACATGTCAAGAGACGCGACTGTCTGCAATGCTCGTAATTTCCATCGAAATCGTCAATACAGCCAAGATGGATTGATTGTTGCCATGATGCCGATTCTCCCTGAGCCACTGGATTAAAACAAATTTCACACTTCAATGAGCTTTCAAATTATGGCCGTTAAAATGATTCAGGTTTATATGGATCGCACCGTAATTTATTAAATGGTCTGCTACGTCATGAGAATTAAATATCAAAATCATTGTCAGCAGCTGTAAACAGATGTTAAGCCCCTTTACCGTAGAACTTTTGTAGCAGTATTAAAAATAAAAGCAACGTTCTCGGGTAAGGGTTAACCATAAACTTCCTGCATCAATGAGCTTCCCATGTCTGGTTTATACAGCTGTACTGTTTAAGGAGCAGGCATTTGAGCAGATTTGAATTATCCAATTATATAACTTGAGCAACATTGTTGGCAGCTGACGGACATACAATTAAATATATGCCAGACATTTAATGCGGTTGTCAACTTCTGCTTTAAAAGTACTCTACATTAAGACGCGAACGTAAGGGGATCGACCGTCCTGCGGGACGCTTCCAGCCTCCCAAAAATAGCCAGTAGCATCATCCCACGCGGCGTAATGATCCAACATTGTCGCAAATAGGGCGTTAACTCAGAAGTGAATTTTTTCGTGGGTAGCTTAAAAGTTTTCTACAACATATATCACTTTTGGATTTAATTATGTTCATAATGAATATGCATTTGGTCACTTCGAAATTTGGTACTGTATTTCCACAATTGGTGTGCTGGGTTAAATCTGACTCCAAAAGCTTACAACCGATCGCTGACTTAGGACAATGCTGCGATATTGTGCAGCAGTTTGCACTCAACAATCAAGCTTCTTTGAATTATACGCCTCACTTGCACTGAGTAACAGAATTAGATTTTAAAGACATTGAAAATATTCCATGTACAGTTTGCACCCAATTTTCATCAGGAAAGCTCAGGTTTTATTGATACAGTTGTTGATAATGTTAAAGTAATCGTGCCAGGATTGACAATTTTTACTTTCTCTACACGTACTATGTACATAGTGTATAGAGAAGGTATTGCACTCCGCCCAAAAATTCTATACCGAGATTTCACCGGAAATATATATTTTAGGGTCCCCAGAGTCCAAAACAAGCATTTTTCAGAAAAATGTCCGTGAAAAATACCAAACTTGGTATTTAAGTTTAGCATCTTCTGGGATGCAACACGAAGATTTTGAGAAATTCCCCCACCCTAAACTACCCCTAACATGGAACTTTTTTCGAACAGTTTGATTTTCTCAAAAATTGCTGTAAACGATTTTGATTAAAGTATCGTATATCAAAAGATATTTACAAATAAAATGTATATCTGGAATTTTCTGGGAATAGCCTCTGAAGACTAACTTATTCTGGATGAATTTTACGGAATTTTGCATAACTACTATACGATAAGATATGGACAAAGTCTTACCACACAAAAAATGCAGAGCACGTTAAAACACACAATTTATGTTATATACATTTTTTTCGTGGAGTTGATCGTTTTTGGTTTCACCCTTGAAAAACTTCTCATTAGGAATGTGTCAACTTCTATCCATACAACCAAAGGAACTTGTCACATAGCAACCAGTTTTTGACTATCACTTTAACGTGTGGTACTCCCTTATTTCGCTTCTACTTACAAGGAAGCAAGTAATAAGAATATTTCTGCTAATTTGTTGTCGATTAGCTTCAAATAAATAGAAGCATAAACTTTTTAGAAATAATTTGATGTAGAGATAGTCGTGTGAATGGAACACATCAGATTTTTAGCACTAGGAAAGGCTATTAGTAAACTTCGCCACAAGACTATTTTGAATGTACATCTGCGATACAGTACCAACCACTTGGGCAGTTGAAGCATGTGGAAGTCATATTAGCCACGGTGGTTACGATACGGGTACTAGAAGTACTAGGGCTAATGCAAATGTTTCATGCGTCTGAGGGCCTATGGTCCAAGTATAACTTGCAAACTTAGCTAAAGTGCAGAAGCATGACTAAGGTCGGCGACTCCGCATAAACAGTCAAAGATAAACATAATCGGACGGTGACTTCAGGAATACATTGACACGGTCAGCTTTGGTGCGCACTTCAAGCACTACATTATCTTTTAGGAAGGAATAGTCGCTTTGCCTTCTTTTCAGACACGGGACTGTTTTGCAATGGAGTGCCTGGAATTCTTGTTTTTAATCTAATCAGAATGCCACTTAAACCTTGTCGAAGCGATGCATCATTCTCGAATGAACGTCCAAGAAATCGGATAGGGAAGGCAATAGAGGACTTAACACAGATTGAATACGTGGCCGAGTGTCAACAGATAATTTTGCACGTGTTAAATTTTGAAGGATCTTGGTTTAACAAAACCAAGGAATCCTAATGGAACTGCTATTTCTTATTGGTTTCAGTTTTAAAATACTTTTTCAAATGGGAATTTGTGTACTTCGTCATTCAAAGAAATGGATTTCAACCACATGCAACCGGCTTTTAAAACATTTTGACTATCGCTTTAGCATAGTGTACTCCCTTATTTCCCTTCTACTTACAAACAAGCAGGTAATGAGATCGAATCTGCTAATGTTTATCTCGATTATCATGAAAAGAATAGGCTTTTCAACAATATGTTAGACATGTACGGAAAGTCAATATCTATGGACACATTAGTGTTTTTTAATTCTACCTGAAATATTCTATCAGAATAGCTCATATATGAATATAATTACGTTGTATTTGTTCGCTGTTGTACTTTTTAGAGATGGGTCAATGGTGAATAGCGTGCAGATAGATTTTTATTATAATTTTTGCATCCAAGCGTTGCTAAGGACATGCAATTGTTGTTAGCGAGTGTTCTTGAGGTAAGGATTATCAGAATGCTGCACATGGGCTACATTAATTCTAGTCATTGAAGAACGGCTCCCTGTTACGGAATCCTTGCGAGCTGTGACGCTATGCTCTTGACGAGGAAATGGTTTGCCGTGCTGTTTTAAGTGGGTATTGACCTCGCCGATTTGCACATCCATTAAGCACTATTATGAGACACTGTGGCCATTCAGGTTTATTTTTACTTTATTGCTAGAACACATCTGAATCCCTTGGAAATATTCAGTGGAAATGCTCCCATTGCTGGTCAAAATTTCTCTTAAACTAATATTTTGAGATTTAAATGTCAGATCCCAGGTTCACTTTAGTTTTTTCTTAAGAAAAACTATTATATTGATATTTCAGATTGAACGGCGATTTTTATAGCGAAAATACATCGAAAACAAACATCCGTGCTTCGGTTTTTCCTCTAAGTTCCCTCTTCAGCGGAAAAAGTAAAAGTTGCAACGGCTGCTTTTTTATCTTTTTATTAAGATCTTGTCATCCGTTCAACGGTTAGCTACCTGCTGCGTCCTATGCCAGGCCGTGTTAAAACTTTGCACCACACCGAAGCTACATATTTGTGCGCAAGATCGCACTAAAGTTAATCGTTTAAAGCACTATTCACTTCCATAAAATTGATCACTATTTTATCACAGTATTTAATATGCCCACCTTCCTTAGCTGTTATTAGAGCAGAAATTCTTTTGGGCATGCACATCTGGCGAATTTCATTATTTTGCCACATGACAAAATTGTATTCACCATAATTTCCTTTGTTGTTGGGTGAATTTTTTCTTCTTCATTACATTCCACACACTAAGTAGGTCTCATATATCTGAGCTGTTACCGGGCCAGTCCAAAACAGATATGCCATATTCATTAAAAAATTCTTTAACACATTTCGCCTTGTGGTACGGCTCCGCATTTTGCATGGACAGCCCGTTTCCTTTTGAAGACCATTCTCTATCATGGGTAATGCATTCCCTTACCACATCTGAATACATTCATTATTCCCTCTACAATGTGAATTTCCTAACTCCAGAAACCGCAAACTTCCCCTGGCTGCCATTCTGACAACTGGCTTTCTTCAACTATTGAAATTTAAGTTTAATCACTGAAGACTGACTGGAAACAATTTTGTTGTGTATTTCTCACAACAAATAACACATTTATTCGAGAAAAATGTAACAATATTTTAAATTTCCAAATATGAATATACATATAAACAATACGTATTGGCCATTTTATGCATTTAAATACTTTGCATAAGTTTGTCCAATCTTCGATGTCCAGTTCTTTAATGTTTTTTTGCCTAAGCAAAATTTTTCGTGGTGGGTGTTTGTGTTAGGCCTCTCGATTTCAAACCTGCCTCAAAAAGTCTTCGTTGCACCTGCACACCCATGTTCTAGCACAGTTCTGAATTTGCGCAGATGTCATGCTTCAATTTTTCAGCTGTTACCTGATCAATATTAGTTTCAAACTTCTAAGTCCTACTTTGTGACGAAGTTGTTTTGTTTCCACTCAGCTTTTGTGAAAATCTACTCGTAAAAGTTGTGCTTACGCATACTATTCTACTTATTTCCTTCTTTATCGCCAGTACTTAATAAAACTTGAATTTGAGCTCTTTTGCACGGTTTGATGCCTTGCGTTTTCCAGTCTTCCTATTACCAAGGCTTCAAGACAAATGCGAGAGCAACTTTTCCTATTCTCACCCCCCCCCCACACCTACCCCACCCTCAAAATACTTATGAGGATCTTCCTGCGAAGGGATGAATTGCCTGTGGTGTGTCGTTACGTGTCGACAATTCAGGATCAGTGGTAGTGAATTTCTGAGCACAAAAGGAAATTTACCTTTCACTGTGCAATGCAAAACAATGGATAAACTGAATATAAAGCCCTAACAGACAATCAATGCAGAAATGCGCTAAGTAACATGTCACCATTTTAAAATAGTTGCATTAGACACATGAACATTGAAAGATGATAATCATGTGAGGCTTATAGGGTCTGTCGAATTAGAGCTGTACCTTTGAATAGCAAAATTGCTAATAATTTGCACAAGTCTGTGTGTTTATTTCCATCTAGTATTCATCACGGAATGTGTACTCGTAGATTTCAGTTCCTCGTAGAGGCATAAGGTATATTGACTGTACTGAATTACCAACCGAGTGATATTGCCAAATGTGTAATGATTTATTTAAAAAAAAAAAGAGGGATACGAAGAGTAGGTATATAGACTGCTTAAAATTAAAAGGATTAAACTAAAAGGCGAAAGCTTACGTCTCCTATTCAGGTTAAGTGATTCATACATAAGTTCAATCTGTCAATGTGGATACCGCTGTAAATGTTTGCGATTTTGAGTATTTTTTGCAATACGAATTCTTAACTGAAAAATTGGAATGCAGCATTTCATTTAAATTATGAAGGCATTGTGTGAGAGGGTCCAAAAGAAGTGTTCTGTGGTGAATTATATAAAAGCTGATGTCCTTCTATCTAACAAATTACTGTTAAAAGCTTATTCTTCTATCTACACCATGCTAATGTGATGACACCGGTGATGAAAACATTCATTTTAAATTTAGTTCTAAACACGAAGTTTCTCCCTTAAGTAGAAGGGAAATAAACTGCACAGGCTAAAGCGAGTCCGTCGCTATGTGAAACAATAGATATTCCAATCTCTTTGCTTATCAGGTGTAAACAAACTATAAAAAATATATCTTCCCGTTTGAGAAAAAGTGAAGTTGCTTAAATTGAAATCAATATTCCGGAATATCTCGAAAACGGTTAACTCTACAGAAAAAAGTGTGTTCTAATAAGATCAACATTTTTTGCGTAGCAAGTATTTGTAGCTCTTATGGTTTGCCAGTTATGCAAAAGTCGACCAAAATGAGGAGCTCTTCAGAGGCTATTTCCAGAAAATCCAAGATATAAATTTCGTTTGTCGTAAAAATATCTTAAACATGCGGTATTTTAATCAAAATCGTTAGCCATTGTTGGGAAAAACAAAGTAAAGTAAATACTGAACTTGGTATTGTCAGAGTTCAGTATCTTAAGGAAGCCACATAAAGATTTTCAAAAAAATCGGCCCATCCTAACTACCCTTTACATGGAACATTTGTTTTTCTTAAAAATGACTAACGATTTTGATAAAAATACCGAATATTAAAGCTATTTACATCACAAATAAAATATCTTGAATTTTTTAGGAAATTCTGGATGAATGTTGCTGAATTTTGCATAACTGGTAAGCCATAACTCACTCTCAAAACTCGCAACTTATGAAATATTTTTTTTTTCTTTGAGTTGACAGTTTTCGAGATATTCCATGTTATTGGTTCCAGTTTTAAAATACTGTAAGAACTTTTCAACACCCAGCCACGTAAAGAAACTTAATTTCAATCCTATAGGAACCACATTTTAAAGAATTTGACTGTCGGTTTAGCCTAGTGTATTTGCTTATTTCCCTTCTACTTATAAGGAACTAAGTAATAAGACCGTTTCTGCTAGTGTATTTCAAGTAGCATGAAATAGAAGAATAAGCGTATTAAAATGTGTTAAGAGATGTAGAGAAAGTCATGTGAATGGAACACCTCAGATTTTTTGTTCTACTTTTGGCCAAGCAAAGAAGCGAACCTCAATGACAATCTCATCACGATAACTTGTAAAACATTTACTATGGCTTTAGCTTAGCGCATTGCTTTAGTCCCCTTCTACTTATGAGGAACTAAGTAAAAAGTACTCTGCTAATGCTTATCTCGATTAGCATAGTGTAGAAACAATAATACTTTGTAAGAAGTCTGTAGAACAGCTACAGAAAGCCATGTGAATGTAACAATTTTTTCCATAGAGAAGGCGATCGACTGCTGTTACAAAATTGAAATCTGGACAGGACACTAAAGCAACGTCTGATTTCTCTTAACAGGAACATTTATGCAAGCTTTTATAAAACCACAATTGTTTAAAATTCCAACGGTCTCCTTTCGCTGTGTTTTATAAATGTGCCTTTTATTTGCCTTAATACCGAATTAGGTATTTCAGGTTATATCACGAAAAATAGATCTTATAAGAACCTAACTTAAAATTAAGTGATTTAGGCTCTGCAAAATTGAAGTATATTACTCGTTGGAGAGTAAGAGTTCAGGAATAAAATGGGCCGAACCTAAGAATCCGGGGTTCGTGACAGTCGCAACAAGGTGAGGTATGTGAACGAATACGGAAATATACGAGCGGCAGCAGTGATGACATTTCTATCTTAACATGGGTTATTGATCCAGTCTGTATTTCTGTAGTTGAACGGTCTTTTGGCATGCTTTTTATCGTTTTCTGGATTGTAAGCGAAGAATTGATGGAATGGCAGGTTGCAGAAATCAGTGTACTAATGAAAATTAGCTGTAATCATTTTAGAATAGAGAAATGAAAACCTTAAAGTACCGCTTAACTTCAGTTACAGTAGGTAGTAAAAAGACGCTGGGACAAGTTAAAATACTGTGCATAGGAGTTCAAAGCTGGGGGAGGGGGGGGATTATACCATGTTATCAGCAACGGCGAAGTTAAAGGCAACAGATAGAGATATCCCATTTAACGCCGTAATGTCTTACGGTTGAGACAAGCTTTAGACCAGAAGTCTTCAAAGTTAAGTAACCAGATAATACTATATACCACACTCCGAAGGTATTTGGGGCAGTTGCTGCACTATAAATACCTGCCAAAGATCACGGTGAAGAGTGAATTTGATAGAACTATGACACACTGTTGAAATCTAACTCGTCACATCCCCGACTAACCCACAGATTTGCGTCTAGTATTAGAGATCGTGAATGCTGTTTTACTGTTTTCAATTTTAAAAGTTCTTCAGTTCCTGGAATTGTATTGCACGCCCAATCCTTATAATAAGATTATTAATTATACACTTTTATTCATTATCACATTTCTACACCTCTAAGAAAATTTTAAGCTTGCATTTACGATACAATCTAAAGTATGTTTAAAACTCGACGACTTCATTATGTTCGTATATAACCTTTAATGGTAATGTAAATAATTATGTAATACTGATTAGTAATATGTAGTATATACTAATATAATAGAAAGTTGGGTGTGATATCAGTGTACTTACACTTCATTCATTTTGTTATACTGACCTGTAATGTTCACGTGCTTTTTGTGGCACGCAATATGACGTCTTATATTAGCCATATATATCCCCCGTAAACTAATGGAACAAATAAGGAACCTTGCATTTTCACCAGGAGCAGTACAAAAATGTCCCCATTCGTTCTTATGTGCGTTCTTTTCCCTGGATTGTTATGATTTGGAGCCATTTCACTACGACAGTTCACAACTGCACGTCTCTGAAAGGGATGAATGGGCAGTAAGTTTACATCATAGCTCACGCCGTCGTCCCCTCATTCAGGAGCTGTATTCGCGAGTACAGTTTTGGAGACGTCTGCTTTAGACATCGAAAGGTTGACGTTCTTAACCCATTTGCAAATACATTTAATAGTTCCGAACTTGAGCCATCTTGCTAAAATAAAGTGCGTGGTGTTGAAATCGAGGGGTCATTTTTTCAAGCTGTTGGATTCTACGTTTTATTAACAGAATAAAGAAAGGGCCGGTACTCTTAGAGAATGCGTTTGAGTGTTTTTTTTTTTTTTTCTTCTTTGCGTTTGTATGAAGTTTTCAGTTTTTGTAGTTGAACCGTTGGGATACATCAAAAGTCATTGAAGTATTTTAATTAGGTTTAACTAAGGTTGAAGGATACGATGTGAAAGTAAGTACTTCGCATTAAATACGTCTCATGATTCGCTAGGAATAATATAACCAAGAGTAAGGCGCTGGCAGTCTGGGAGGTTAACAAGGGATCGATTTTTAATATTTTTCCGAGAAGAGTAAGGGACATGTGCCGCTTTGTTTCCCTTCCCCATTTCATGTGAGCTAACTCCCGCCAACTCAAAACTTTTGACTTGTTTAGAACAATGAATGGCGACCGTGCTAGTATGTCTGCTAGTATTAAGCATGAAAAGGTTGCTTGGTGTGATTGTTTTGTTTTAATAACATAATTGTTGACTTCTAGTCCTATTCTCAGCCATTGTATAATATATACTCCGGCCTTTCTGGATAGTAAATTTATTTTGATTTTCCATGAAGGGCTGAGGAATGTGCCGAAATTGGTAGTATTCCTGCCTTAGGAGATGAGCAATTTTTGTGTTTTCTACCCGTATAAAAGATTTCTTTCGAATCCACAAGTCGGTTGCCTCTAACTTGAAGTTCTTATAAATTCGAATTACCTCATCCAATGAATCTAAATTTGGGCTACTTGGGGCTATGCGAGTTAATATTTCACCGAACCAAGAAGACAACTCCTTGTAAGCGTATAAATTGTTTTTTATATATATACATATATATATATATATATATATATACACACACACACACATTCACTTTCTCTAGCACGCATGTGCAATGCAGTGAAGGTATTGTATTCCACCCAAAAACTCTATACCGAGATTTCAACGAGTGTGTTTTGTGACCCATGAATCTAGAAGCATTTTTAGAAAGAGAAAGGAAGTGTGTTTGTGTCTGGACAGCATAACATAAAAGCTGAAAAGTCCATTGAATACCAAACTTGGTTGGCACAGCTGCCTACAGAAAGGTTCACCTTTTTTTTTTTTGAACATACGCGAAGTTCATTCCCTAATGGCATTTCACAAATTGTGTGTATACAGCCCATGGCCGAGAGTGTTATTGCTTGATTTTCCCCTTGTGCAAATCAGAAACGTAGTATTGGAGTGTGCGTTTGTATTGGAAATAACATAGAAATATCCCTGGGCGACAGAATGTTTGGCTGTGCTTGGAATGGTTTTGAGCTTATTGCTTGGTTTTGATTCTAGCCTGGGAGTTGGAGGTGCCGTATGCTGCATTAAATGATCAGTGGATTGTTGCCACGGTGAAATCATTTGGACGCTCTAGTGCCAAATAGGAAATATGCCGGTAAACTGTGCTGCTTGAAGGTTTCCCCATTCCCTTCATCCCAAGTGTGTCTGCATGAGCGAAGCTCCTTTTTTGTACTCCTGGTTTTCGAATATGTACTTTTTTTTTTTTTTTTTTTTCCAACCTTCCTCTCCCGTATAGTTTTGTGAATAGAAGACTCGAAAGCACGCCTCATCTGTAAGAGTTATGGTCAAATTGTGTTCACATAAGGTTTTAAAGGGTTAGGTAATAAAATACGTAATCTAGCGTATTTTGCACTGTTGGGTTGGAAATGAGTGCCTATAAAAAGCATCTCTTTCTAGATGAAACTCTCAGAGCTGTCGGAACATGACTCAAATAATTCAAGGATTTTAAAAGAACATATTGGGCAAACCTGTACATAAGTGAAAGACGATATACTAAAGGAAATTAAGAAATTGCCGGAATTGTGTGAATGCAATGGTCGGAACTGGTAGCAAAGTATATTTTAAAAATTAGAGATAAGTAGTATACTTGCAACAACTAAAAAGTTTCTAGCTTTGCTAGACGGCAGCACAAGAGCTACAAAGCAGCCTGTACTTTCTGGAAGCAATGCAGAAATATTTTAAATTAGTATTCATCACAATACTTGAATTATATGAAGCACATTTAAACAACTTTTTACTTTTCAGAAAGTAGCCTCTTTTTTTAATATAAAACAAATAAGAAAAATATTCAGTACTGCTTTATAAACTTGGCCAGTTTTGTACATGCATTTAGCAGCGCTCTAGAAAACTGAGTACTAACATCTTTGTTTGAGGACTTAGATTATACTAGATTTGTTTAAAGAAGCATAATTTTTTGCAAAGTATTGAATTCAACTGGTACAAGTTTAAATTAGAGTATTATTTTCAACTTTCATTATTTAAATTCAAATATGTGGATATTAGTAGTTTATAGAAGTGTTTTTAAAATAGTACATTATATTAAATTTCAGTTACTACGCTGGGCCAGTACAACTCGATTAAACCCTGATATTTCAAATAAGCAGTTATATCTTAAAATCGGATGCGATTTCCTAATAAATGTCCT
This sequence comes from Hymenopus coronatus, assembly GCA_030762935.1. NCBI lineage: Eukaryota > Metazoa > Arthropoda > Insecta > Mantodea > Hymenopodidae > Hymenopus > Hymenopus coronatus. The sequence continues at coordinate 113,853,323 of CM060881.1, read as the reverse complement.
CATCGTGACCCGGAGGTAAACATTTGAGAAGCACTTGTTTAAACCGTAAACTTTGGGCCTCTTCAGTTTTCATGACACGCGACAACGTTGAGAGAAACCGAGAGATTGAAATGCCTTAAATTTTCTTGAGCATTTTGAAAAGCAATATTTCGCTGTTTTGGAATTTAAACTTATGAAAATAAAAACAATATTTTATTATTTTGGATAAAAATCTGCAAGGATACTACAGCATGCTTTGGAATGTAAAATCCCTGTTTAAAAAATCAGGTTTATGAAGTATTATATTTGAATAAGTGCTCCATTGTGAAAATTGTGTTGAAATGCGCTGTTGATTAGCGCTTTGTGTTTTAACCAGGTAGATCATGTCGACAGGAGAACGAAATGGGTAAAATGATGCACAAAGAGCGCGGTATCCCGAGAATTAAATTACCTGCATTGGGAAAATTCTGGAAGGAATATATATATATATATATATATATATATATATATATATATATATATCTCCAGATAACCAACTGGGCGAAATTGGAACTCCAGTCCTACTGAAAGGACAACTTGCATTATCCAAGATAAATGAGAATTGAGGGTAATGGCAAGGCAACTAATTTCGGCGAGTCCGGTAAAACGTATGTATCCTCTTATAAAAGCTGCATTAAAAAGATAACGTATACAATGCTTGAAAACAAAATTTGCTTAACTCGCTAAATAGAACATATCTAAAGGCATCTAACCTTTGCAAATACCCATTCATATTAAAGGTTTAGTGCGCCAGAAATGCAAGATGAAATACCTGTTTAAAATGTTGTCGTCGATGTCGAAATTAAGAACAAGTATTATTACTGTGTGCATGTGAAAATGTGATTGTCTTTTGGTTTTACATGTTCTGGTTTTAATTTGCTACCTGCATGTATTGTTCACATCCGTTAATTTTGTACAAATGGGACGCGTCTACTAACCATCTTGTTGAGATTTAGCACCCGTATGAAGTTTACAGTGGTTTCGCCATCCACGTGTTATGAAGCTACCCTCATTACACTGTTTTATTCCATATATAGCTAGGATGGTTGTCCTTGTGAGTTTGGAGAAAGTGTGCAAGAACATTGCAACCAAATTAGTTCAATGAGTCATACCGGCGGAACGAGTTTTTTTGTTGTCATCAACAGCTGCCTTGTTGAACGCATCTTTTTCACTAGTTAAACGTTGGTTGAAATCTATATTAGTCCAGCTAAAATTGAGAGGTGAAGTAAACAATAAGGAAGCTGCTTTTTTTTTTTGTCACGTATCACATTGGAGGAATAACTGGCATCTGTAACATTGCATGTGTTCCAAATGTTAGCCAATGTTGAAAACATTTCAGAAGCTGTCCGCCTCCAAAGAAGTGTTAGTTTATTATGTATGGAAATTAGAAGACTTACAGTGTAGAGACTCGCTCTGCTGTTAAATGACGCCTGGATCGAATAGAACCTTCTAATTTGGGTCTTAGAAGACCCCCGCTCCAAAGTTTGTCATAACGAATTGAACCGGGCAATTTTATGACCATAACATTACTTTCTCTAGCATGCATGTACACTACGTGCACAATAGCTAGAAAAGGTATTGAACCCAAACATTCGATATCGAGATTTCATCGGAAATGTTTTAAGGTCCCCTGAGACCGAAAAAAATAGAAAAAGGTCCATAAGTAAGTCTGTAGACAGCATAGCTCAAAAATGGAGATGGGAACAGTTAAATATCAACTTGGTATTTGTTGTGAATATTCCAAGGGTGTGACAGGAAGAAAATGAGGAAAATTCCATCACATACTGCATGGACCTTTTTTGAAAATGTTTTCTTCAAAAATAGCTAACCATTTTGACTAAAATGCTGTATATCAAAGATGTTTACCTCGCAAATAAAATGTTTATTTTGAATTTTCTGGCAATAGCCTCTAAAGAGATTTTTATTTGGATGAGTTTTGCAGAATTTTGCATAACCGTTAAACCGTAAGAGACAGAACAAAACTTACTATACAAAAAGTATAGATCTCGTTAAAACACAATTTATGGCATATTCGATTTTCTTGTAGGGTTGGCCAATTTGGAGATATTCCTTATTCGTTTTAATTTTAAACTACCCAACTTTCCTCAATGGGACCATGCAAAGCGAACATAGCGACCAGCATTTAAAAGATTTGACTATCGCTTTAGCCTAATGTATCCTTATTTCCGTTTTACTTGCAAGGAAGCAGTTGTGCTAATGTTTATCTCGATTAGCATGATTTAGATAAAAAATAATATTTTTTAAGAATGGTTTGTATATCGAACAGGTAGGGAAAGTGATTTGAATGGAGCACATTGTATTTTCTTCTGTAAATTAATCTTGCGCAAAACAAAATAGCAAAAGTCCAATGGTAATGTTTTACTAAGTATAAACATTGGATATATGTGTATGTGTGTTTATTTTTAATTCGTAGAGCTTCAACACGTCTGTTCATGTAAGCCAATAAGTCAATGTTTCCTTTTACTCTAGAAATCTTCAATTTTTGCTATGAGATGTTTATTTTAAAAGATGTTCTGTGAACCTTTTGTACACATAATGGAAGTATATTATCTCAGCACAAAACCCCTTTTATTGACATTTGAGCACATTACTATGTTTATATTAATCTCTTATCTTTTTATGAAGTTCTACTCGCGATGTTTTAGATCTCCTTAGTGTTATTTAAAAAAAAAAAAAAATAATCAAGAAAACGTAAAATGAATATTAACCAAAAATAAAGGTCCCATGAAAACAAGGCGTTTTAATTGCACAAACGTCGGTGCAACTTCAGAATTTTTCTCCTCACGAAACTGATTATAATGAATTTGCTTCTTATTTAATTTCAGCTAAATAAGGCTAATTATTTATCTTACTATCAGGTCGAAACTGATCACATTTGATTTGCACTCAAAAAGTATTGAATTGGAACGTATTTACAAAGTATCAAATGTTGACTTTTGTCCTTTAGACCCTTATAATTTCGTCAAAAGAATTCTGTTTCTAAATTAGGGATATCTCTAGTTAAGGAAATATTGCTACTCTAGGCTTGCTATGAGTTACATATTAAGGATATTATACATTATTTTTACTGTGTTCTTAAAATTGTATCTTTAAATTATTTGCATAACATTGACTAAGCACTGCTCAATTTTTAGTTTGTGAAATAGTGTGCAATTCCCAAAAGTATTTTCTTATTTAAGCCATAATTGGCTTAAAATGGCCAGTAAAGTGAAATGTGTATAATAGGTATTCAACAGTAGTCGCACCTCTTTTTGTTTCCTTGTATCTCTGCAAGAGGCCCTCGTCTCGACGGGTCTGTTCTTATTAAGTTGTTTGTTCCAGATGGTGACTGTAGTTGAACATGCTGTTTTTTTTAGACGTCCTTGACTTAAAGCCTGAGGCTAGATTGAGTAGGTTAAATCCATATTAAGTATAAAAGTCCTTGCATGTCTTGTTTCACTTCAGCATGTAGCGCCACCTGCAGAAGTTGCATTCTGTAATGATACTCCCCTGTCATCAAGGAAACAGGTTGCCACCAAATACATACTCATGAAAGCGTTAGAGAAGCAGTTTCCAGAGTTCGGAACTCGTCACTTCAGATTTTCTGAAAAATTTCGCTAGGAGTAGTGCACAGTGGGTTCGAATTTTGCATATAGAATAGGTAGCATAGAACCGTTTGATCAAAGATACTGGAAAATGTTTAGACCATTATTCTCGACAAGTTGGTTCCGCGGTTCCTTTTGTTCATTGCTATATGCCCCTTTTAACTGCTCTGGTCATAGCTGAGGATTTTGTCATTTTCACTCTGTGAACTTTTAGGTTAGGATATATTTTTTTCACACGCGCATTCACTCTCGCAACCAGACCACTAGATTCGGATAATAGAATAATTCAACTAAAGAAAAATTTCCACCCACAGTTGGGAATCGAACCCGGGACCTTGGTTGATAAACGTTTTTGGTGGAAGTACTGTTTGAGTTCTATCTAAGGCAGATAAGTTTTATCATCCGTGGAATGGGAAAGTTTTATCAGTCATAGACAATAACAATGCTTGAGAAAAATGTGCCTCGTATTTTATCACGACTTTAACCGAATATCATCAGTTGCAGGCGTATGTATGAAACTTGGTTTTCAATCATAACCATCTCTAGTCATGGCCTGGCCCTCCCTACCTGGCAACGTGAAGGCATTTGTTACACTTTACCATTACCTTCGTTTTTATAGACTTCACAGTTATTCTTTTTAGGAGTTATGAAATAAATTATCTGCAAAATTAGGAAATTGATGTACAATTTTCTTCTTCTGCCGGATTCTCTTCATCCTAATTTAGCTTTTTAGGGCGATTGTAAATCTTTTCTGTCGTGGATTGTTTTCGTTTAGTTTCACTCGCACAATTAGACATGAAGGCAAAATCGATAGTAATTGGATGATAGGTTTACGAAAACGTGTTTTTCCATCCTTATCTGCATATTTCTCAACAAAACTCACGTAACTGAGAATGTTTAAAACATGGCAGATCTAAATTGTGACCAGTCTGCCTCAGAAGAGAGCGAAACAATTTTCTCGGTAGAACGGATTCACATTAGGTTACCGTAATATGTTTTAATGGTTACCATAATTTCTTACGCATCCTTTCACTGTACCTATACTTGGCGTATTTATGCAATGTTTATATTGCTACAGATTATGGGTATTTATATTGCTACACAATGGAAATAAAACTAATAAGAACGGAGAGCATTTTACATTGAAACGTGTTGCTCAGTTGATAGGACGGCTGCTCCATTGCCACATTTACCAAGGCCGGGCCATGACTAGAGATGGCTGTATTTCAACACTTATTACAAACATGCTCGGGTATTCGAGTAAGTTGACATTTGGCTAATATTTCAGCATTTCCCCTGTGGTGGCTTTTGTTATCGAAATATTTTTTGGTACCGTTCTTCCGACACTTGAGAAATCTAGGTTATGTTGGAGGTGTGAAAAATCGTGTAGTTTATATTTCTTTGGGTAACAACATATTTTATATCTATTTCTCCAGAAGCACAGTATCGTATATTAACCGTATTTTTCGTTTCTAAACTTTCAATCTACCTTGATTCATTATGAAACCAATGCGTGTTTTTAGACAGTTTACCATAAATTATAAGTAATTGTGTATTAGGGAACCATATTTTTCGTATAACATTCGGGTAAACTCCACCATGTGGACTTTCAACAGCTGTTTCGGAAACTGGGTTCCTGGAGGTGGTGTTATATCAACAAAAAAGTATGTAATAAGCTGGGTAGATGTCTGTTAGTCATTCATAAGCGTAGATGACAGTATTGTGCTTTTAAGGTTGCAGCTGTCATGCTTTTTAATGTGAATGAAAGAAACCAACTGTTGGGAAGAAGTGCATGAGGAGGAGGGGTATATTGAATTGTTTGCTCAAGAGCTTTTTGCCGCAGAGTCTAGAGACGGGATGTGTGGCGGGTGAAATGCTTTCTCCCCCCCCCCCCCCTTCGATGACGCATGTACGTGGCAAGAATGGGTTACGGGAGGCAGCAAGCGGCTGGTAACTTGGCAACCGCAGGCGGGGTTGACTGACTCATTGCAGTGACGCGGCGAATTTTCTATTTCAAATGGTGGTGCTAGACGCAAGGCATTTCTCTTCGCTTTTACCTGTTTGTCATAGACCTGTAAATAACACAACGTTCGACCAAGTCCGTAAGCTAGTTAACTTGCTCATGGTTACACAAAACGACATAACATAATGATTGATCACGGACAAATGAATTAAGATCGTAAGGAATGAAGGAAGCCAGGTTGTACCTCACAAGTGGTGGCCTTGCATGTTAGAGAAACTCCTGCATTTTGCCAATTAACATTTCAATATAATTTTGTCTACGTTTGTGAAAATTATTTGTGTAATCTTGCAATGAAATAATAGTCGCAACTAAGGAACAGCTTAGCCCGGTATTATACTGTAAAATATGTCAGACATAAAATGTTTGTAAAATATTGTAGTCTAAAGGTCGTGCATAATAATCTTCGTGATGAAACTTCTATGGTGAAATAAATGGATATTTGGCTACGTTTTATGAAACATTGATTAATGCAGCAAAGCATTTAATAAAGCGGGAAATAAAGTCTGAATTATTAATACAACCAAAATTTTAATTTCGAAGCATGAATCTAATGTTTCCTGTACAACAAAATGCATATGGAATACCGAAATAAAACAGACATGCCCAAAAAAAATCGGTGTCCATTCACATGACTGTAGCAAGCAAACTATTCTTACAAAAAATCTTCCATGGCCAGGAGTAAAACAGAGACACGGATTTAGGGCTTCTTGTTAAGTGTTTAAAATTGAAACTAACAGGGAATGTCTGAAAGGTTAACTTGATAATCTGACTTAGGCTGAATAGGTAATCAGGCTGAAAAATGCAATGCCATAGCGGGATTTGAACTACGGATTTCTCGGTTTCCAGCCGGCCGCTCTAACTACTGAGATACCATGGCAACATGCCGGTACGTCACGTAAATTCAACTGACTCGCATGTTTCCCGGTAAACCACAAGGTGATCTCAAAATTATTTTGAGATGACATACCCCAAGAGCAACTTACAACGTAGCGGGTACTTTTTAAGTCCCAGGCTTCATAATGCAGCCAATTGTGTCAACCAGTATTAATTTATTACTTTCTCTATGTACTTAGTGTATAGAGAAATTGTATTGCACCCAAAAATTCGATACCGAGATTTCACCGGAAATGTTTTGGTTCCAAGTGAATCCAAAAAAAGTATTTTTGGAAAAAGCTGTAAGTGTGTCTGTAGAAGCACAGTTCAAGAACGACAAAACTGTTAAATATCAAACTTGGTATTTAAGTTTCGCATCTTCCAAGGGTGCGACGCGAAGATTTTCAAGAAAATCCCCCACCCCAAACTACCCTTTGAATGGAAAAAAAATTAGTCGCCCTCCGTGGTGTAATGGTTACCATGCTAACTTCATATACCCAAGGTCGCGGGTTCAAACCCGGCGGAGGACGATGGATTTTTTCGGGCGTAAAAATCCTTAGCATGGCTTCCTTCGGAAGGGAAGTAAAGCTGTGGGTCCCGTGTCGTAGATTTACGGCACGTAAAAGAACCTCAAGCCTGATAAGAGAGGCCTCTGAGCAAAATTAAGCGATCTTTCACGCCCAATATAGAATGGGACGCTGAGAACCAAAGCAGTTAAAGAGCGTCCATAAATAACAGGCCATTTCATGGAAAAAAATTGGAAATTTTTGATTTTCTGAAAAATGACCAACGATTTTTATTAAAATCTATGTTTAAGATAATTTGCATGACAATGTATAACTTGAATTTTCTGGGAATAGCCTTTAAAGAACTCCTTATTCTGTATGATTTTTATTGAATTTTGCATAACCGGTAAACCGTAAGAGAGACAAAACCTTACTACACAAAAAAATGTAGATCACAATAAAGCAATGTCATATATGTTATTTTCTTGGAGTTGGCCGTTTTCAAGATATTCCTTGCTATTGGTTTGTTTTAAAATACTTAAAACTTTTCTCATACGGGAACTTGTCAACGCTTGGCCACGCAAATAAGCTGATTTCAATCCCATAGCAACCTCATTTTAAAACATTTGACTGACGGTTTAGCCTAGTGTATTCCCTTATTTCTCTTCTACTGATAAAGGAACTAAGTTATAAGACTTTCTGCTAATGTTTCAGCATTAAATGGATAGAAGAAAATGCTTATTATCAATAATTTGTAGAGAAAGTCGTGTGAATGGAGCACATTTTTTACTCCACATGAGCGGTGTCAGAAGTTGGATATATAGTGTGAGACGCTACCTATCAGGATTTTCGCAAATATGTGATAAATATACAAATGAGGACAAATTGCAGTTCTCTTCGTGGTGTTTGCGAGTGAGTGGTTTTGAAACAGTGGAAAATGACGTTGCAAAATATTTGCATTATCTCTCCTCAAGGGGAATTTAAATTAGTACTCGGCGCTGTTCCGAAATTGCCGGTTTCATTTATTAATGCTTACAGTGTGGTCGAAGAGTTTTTTTTTTTTTTGAGACGTTGGAAAGGGGGGGGAGGCGTCACGGGACTGCGACAGCGTATGTAAAGTGGCGACCTGACCACGAACATCCGGTTTCTTACTTTAGCCCATTCCTGATTAAAGAATAAGTTGCATCCCGTCATTTGCTGTTTTAAATTGCATTTACATTCTTCGATCAAAGCCCCCCCCCCCCCCGAAACCCTAGACATGAAAGATGTTTTCATAATTTATCATTTACTCAAAATATGCTAATGTTTTTTAATAAAATACAGATATAAAATATATTTACATGACAAAATTATAAATTTCGCGGGAGTGGCCCTCTGAAAACCTCTTTATTCTGGCGAAATGGCAAACCTTAAAAAACACAGCGTGTTACACGCGAAACGTTGGGCAACAGTATCACTAGGTTATATACCGTGGTACTACACAAAATATAGATTTCGTCAAAAGACACAATTTGTCAAATTCATTTTTGTTGTAGAGCTAAGCATTTGGGAAATGTTGCTTGTTATTGAGTTAAATGTTACAGTACTTTTCTCAAATGGGAATCCGTTCATATTTTTTCATCCTGGTCATGGATTTCAATACCATTAGCTCATATTTCCTTATTCTCCTTGTACAAGGGAATATGTAATAATAGCTTAGCATGGGTAGAGAAAGTTATTGAACATGTTTTTGTATTCGGGAGACCTTAAACCATATTTTCAGTGAGATTTCGTATGGAATTTTCGGGCGGAATGCAAATAAATATTTTTTCCACCTATGTGCTATGCAGGAAGTGGAAAAAGTAAAAATTAGTGCAGTATCACAAAATTAGTGGCATTTTCGTTGGTTCTACCAGTTTGGACAAAAACGTGTTAACTTGTTAAACAAAAAGCCGAACGGTTCGACTACATAGCCAAGCAACGACAGCTGTTTTCCGCAAAATCGGGAGTTTCTGTTTCTCCCCGACGGGAAATTTTGTGTCGGCAGTAGGCGGAAAATTTGGTTTCAAATTTTATTTTTTAAATAACACTGCAGAAATCTAAATTTGTGCGTATTTTAACTTCTCTATCCGTATGTACATACAGTGTACATAGATGCTAGGGAAAGTATTTTATTCGACCCAAAAATTCTGTCGAGATTTGACCGGAAATGTATTTTGATGTTACCGACTCCGAAAAAAAAAAACATTTTTAGAAAAAGGTCCGTGTGTTGTACAGCATAACTTAAAAACAAAACGACGGTTAAATATCAAACTTGGTATTCATGTCAAGTAACTTCCAAGGATGCGACACGAATTTAAAAAAAAAATCCCCCAACCATTAACTACCCTTTACATGGAAACTTTTAAATTTTGTGTTTCTCAAATATGATTCCGACGATTTTAAAATGCCGGGTATTAAAGATTTTTAGTTACATCGCAAAAAACGCATATTTTGAATTTTGTGGGAATAGCTTCCGAAGACCTTTATTCTGGATAATTTTTGCAGAATTTTGTATAACGGTTGAACTGTAAGATATAGACAAAACTTACTTTTAAAAAATGTAGATCTCGTTAAAATACAGTTTTGTCATATGCTTTTCTTGTAGAATTGGTCGTTTTCTTTACCGGTTTCAGTTTTAAATTAACCATTTTTTCAAATGGCTCAATGCAAAACGAACTGAAGATTTGACTATCCGTTTAGCTTAATGTATTCCCTTATTTCTTATCTGCTTACAAGGAAACTAGTAAATCTAGCAATTCTAATGTTTATCTAGATTAGCATGATGTGGATAAAACAATATCTAGTAAGAATAGTTTTTATATGGAACAGCTAGATAGTTATGTGAAGGGAACACATCCGATTTTTTATTTATTAAGGGTCACCCGTATTTGACCTTCCTATTTCTTATAAATAGGTAGTCAAAGATTCGCTACATCAAAGGTTTTTTACTATTCACATTAAACATAATTGTGGCATATAAAATTGCATAGAGAAAACTGCAACGAAAAAGAATTTGGAATATTTCTCGTTTTACTTTCTCATTACGTACTATGTACATATTGTGTAGAGAAGGTATTGCATTCCACCGAAAAATCTGATATCGAGATTTCACCGAAGTAGACGTTTTAGGGTTCCTGTATAAAAAAAAACATTTATAGAAAAAGTTCCAAGGTTCACGTGTCTGTAAACACAATAACTAAAACGAAAAGCCAGTAAAATACCAAGCTTCGTATAAGTTTAGTGCCTTCCAGGAATGCAACACGGGAACTTTGAGGAAAATCTCCCCCACCCCAAACTACGCTTTAGATGGGAAAATTTTCGAAAATTTGTATTTTCGCAAAAATGGCTAACTATTTCGATTAAAATATTATATATTAAGATATTTACATGACAAATAAAACGTATATATTGAATTTTTTTACATCTTTATTCTGAATGAATTGTGATATTTTTTGCCTAATCGGTAAATTGTAAGAGACAAAAACTTACTACAGAAAAAGCGTAGATATTGTTAAAGCACGCAATTTGTATAGTGTTTTTTCTTTCTTTCTTCGTGAAGTAACCATTTCTAAGATATTCTTTGTTTCAGATTTAAAATACTTTTCTCACACGGAAACATAGTGATTTCAATCTCATAAAAACCGCATTTTAATACGTTTGACTGTCGGTTTAGACTAATGAATTATTTTATTTCCCTTCTACGTATAAGGAACTAAGTAATAAGACTGTTTCTGCTAATGCTTATCTCGTTTAGCATGAAGTAGCTAGAAGAATAAGTTATTTAACAGTTTGTTGCAGAGATGTAGAGAAAGTCATGGGAATGGAGCACGGATATTTTTCAGCTCACAGGCTGGTTCCGTAGTTCAATCGGTCGAGTTCGTGCTTGTTGGAGAGAGGTTTCTGGTTCGATTCCCGACTAGGAATATTTCTCACAGCTGAGATCACTTGACAAGCTCAGCAAATATAAACACGCAGTAAAGGGATGGTGGTTCCGGGGCTAAAACTCTCCAAAGCTACTCAGAAAACGTATTATATTTTTCAGTTTTAATAAAGCTTTATTTCATACTGTTGTAACATTGGCGTTCTTCAGGTTTTTGATGGAGGATGCCAGATCAGTATTAATAAACGGTCATAAAAATGTCAACTCCACCCTGTCCCCAATGTATTAACAGGTAAATATTTTTGTTTGTGGAGCAAAGCTTGTAACTTTAGCAATGGTGGTATTCTAGTCATTTTGGTGGTTTTTAATTGAACTGGTTCGCAACTCCGCACGTAGCTCAGTCGGTGTCTGTGCGAGGTGTCTCGTGTTGGAATTTCTCTCAAACAAGATCTTCCGTAGACTGTGGAAGAATGATTCTGATCTACCGAATAAAACAGGCGTGTACGACTTTTATTTTTACTTTCTTTAGTACGTATGTACAATGTACATCGTAGATAGAGAAGGTATCGTATTCTACCCAAAAATTGAACACTAGTTTTTTAACGCAAATATATGATTTATCCTCTGTTGGAAAAAAAGTGTGTGTGTGTGTGTCGATAGCTTAGCTCAAAAACAAAATTCGTGAAAATACCAAACTTGGTATTTATGTTCAACATCTTCGATATGTATGCGATATGAAGATCAACATCACCCCACCCCAAACTACCCGTTACATGGAATTATTTTCACATAGCGATAGCTGTTAAAAGATTTTGATTATCGCTTTAGGCTATTGTATTCCCTTATTTTCTTCTGCTTATAAGGAAATAAATAATAAGACCGTTTCCGTTAACGTTGGTCTTAGAATGATGTAGATTAGATACGTGAAAAATCCTAAGTAAGAATAGTTGTTTGCAGAACAAGAAGAGAAGATAATATTAATGGAGCGCATCAGGCCATGTCATTAAGGTGAAGGCCCACAAGATTCGACATTTTTACTGTATTAAATAGGATCTAAAGTCTAAGATAAGCCAAGTAATTTAAAAATAGTTAATGAATATTGTACCTGTCCGTGCCATACTGGCACTGCCTGTAATTAACAAGGCATCCAATATTTGCGCACTTCAAATGTTTCATCCAGGAAAAGACTTGCCAAAAAATGATTTGGAGCAAAGTGCACCTTTAAATATATGGGTTGGGAAATTCATAAAACGGATACGATTTCTCTGTGTTTTGAGTAAGGGGATGACTGATTCGCAAACATGTTGGAAAGTCTTGCTGTTTATCTGATTCTAAATATAATTATTTCATAAATAATAATATAACTTAAAATATCACTGCGAGCCGAATGCAAGTGGCCCTCGGGCCGGACACCTGATGTAAAACCTAAAGAAAACTTGGAAATCCAATGGCAAGTTTTCTTTAGATATAAATGTATACAGAATATGATGACTTCAAAATTGTAGAATTTGGAAAATCCAGTTCCATGGCCTCTCAGTGCCTCATTTGTGTGTAAAATTTAAAATGAACTATGGTATTAGGTTTTTTGACGAAGTAATCTCTATCGTTGCTTATCAGAATTTTATCATTCTGCTCCTACCAGTTCTGCAAATGTTAAATTGCAGAGATATGGCGGTATTCGGCAATTGTGGCACGGAAGGGCGTGGATAATGGTAAAATACTTTTTTTCGTAGCCTTGTATGCCTGACTGAACAGGCACAATGTCTACAAGCAATATGCTGACCGTGATAGGCGATGACTAAGGCACTATTTGAAAGGATAGTTTCTGAAACCGGGTATTTGCAAATTACACATCAACATTTAGTAGCCCCTTTTCTGTCGCGGTACATCATATTGAATGAAATAGTTTGTATATTGCGGATTTTCTGCAAGTTTTCGTATATTAAAAACTATCTAAAACTATTGGCTAGCCCAGGAAATTGATCCTGGCGTACCGCAATTCTGGTTTTGAATAACCTACATCCAAGTGTTCCCAACTCCTTCCCCATGTTCTCTGCCATTCATTCCGTTCATCGGGGAAAGGTGTTTTGAAACTCCCTGAACTAAATTTTTTGAATAAAAAATGTGTGTGGGGAGCATAACTCAACGAGAAGTTCGTTAAATGCCAAAATTGGTATTCAAGTTCCGTATCAGGTTGCGACACGATGATTTAAGAAACTCCCCTCCCTAAAATGTTTATTTTCTCAAAAATTGTTCCAACATTTTTTTATCAAAATACTGTATATTAAAGATATTAACAAAACAAAATACCTTTGGCATTTAGAGAACTCCAAAACTGGCCTTTTTGTACTAAGACAATAGTGATATAAAAGAAACAATCCTCTATTGTTTAGTGAAACCTTGGATGTATCAGAGCTTCACCAAAGAGGATTGTTTGTTTGTTTTTTTATCGCTACTGTCTTGTCTTAAAAAGACCAATTTTGGAGTTATGTTCTGTCCAAATGCCACAGATGTATTCAATTTCTTGGGGAATAGCCACATAGTCTTCAGTTTGCATGGCTTTTGCATAACTGGTAAACCGTAAGAGATAAAAACTTAACCACATAAAAGATGTAGATCTTGTTAAAACACACACACACACACACACACACACACTCACACTTTGTCCTATTTTTGTGGAGGTAACTTTTCGAAATATTCCTTGTATTTTTCTCAGACAGGAAGGAGCCCGTGTTTGTTTTACTCCTGGCCAAGCAAAAAGTGAATTTCAACGACAATCGTACAGCGACATCTTTTTAAAACATTTAACCATCGCTTTAGCATGGTGTAGAAAGAAAAAGCTTCAAGAAGTTTGTAGAACAGCTAGAGAACGTCACGTAAATGTAACACGTCAGATCTTTTTAACCTTCATTTGTTTTTCCTCCTGTTCATGCAGAACAATTTCAAGGTTATCACATAGCGACCAGCAATATCAATCTTAAAATATTTCATAATCGTTTTAGCCTAGTGCATTCCCTTGTTTCCTTTGAACCTATAAGAAAATACTTTCTGCTAATGTTCATTTGATTAGCATGAAGTAGGACAAGCTTCTGTGGGAATAGTTGTTGCAGATTAGATCAGTCGCGGTGAATGTAATCGGAGGTTTCTACTGAAAGGTTAATTGAGTTTAGCAAGTAAAATAAATTCTAACCGTTTAAAGGGGCCACATTTTACCGTTTCACATTTAACGAGGGGTGCTTTAGAAACGTGTGTAGTTGGTGAATGGAAGTAATGGTCGCAGGATAATTTACTTACGACTTTGGACTTCGTAAAGTGCTGCAGAACATTTCATGGAGCGCTTTTCTGGATTTGGGCCACCTTTATTTAGATGAGTTTACTCGCAAAAGACATTCAGAAGTATAGAGGCAACATCTAACCAGAAAAGTTAAATGTTTATCTTTACGTTTGCCTTTTGCTTTATACACTGCCTTTAAAATTTTGGTCATACTGCCGGCATATTTCCTTATGGAACATATTGCCTATCGGCAATGTGTTAACTCGCGTATTGTTATTGAGTTCCTATCTTTAATTTATTCATTGGATCAACCAGACGTTCACTGATTCATACTTGGAGATTTTGGGGAGGGACTTGGTTAGAGAAAAATTCTCGCCCCAGCCGGGAGTCTAACCCGGGATCCCTCGCACAGCAATGAGGTACTCTACCAACTTAGTTACATGGCCAACCAGTTTGATTTTATCCATGCTCGAATAGCAGGTTCACAAGTTCACCAAATAGGGATATGCTTGTGTCACAGGGAGTTGTAAAATTGCTACAATATTGGCCGTGCAAATGTAAGGTCAAAGCCTATATTTGCAATCGTCTAGTCTATTCAATTCATTACAATATGCATACAATAATGTGCGCTACTCAGACCGATTATTTGCCTCTGGAGGTGCTGCTAAACGAGCGGGATATTTTAATATTTTATTTATATTGAAATGAGATCTTGAAATGATTCTGTTTTACGTCATACGATTTTCGACCAGCATAGTGAAGGAAAAGTTTTGTTTTCAACCAATGTATTTTTTTATTAATGACTTGAATTTGTATACTGGTGAAAATGTGTGTAGTAATATTAAAACAAATGCAATAAATGTATTAAGCTTACCCTGCTCAACGGGGCACTAATGACCTCGGTAGTTGTGCGCATTAAAACCATATTACTACTACCACTACCACCACCACCAAGACGAAAACTTGAGCTGCCAGGAAGTTGCGGCCCGCAAATTGAGAATCTTTCATAGTGTTAGCATGTGCGGATTATTCGAAGTGTCTTTCAAAAGCGCATTTATTCATCAGGAAGTGCGAGCGGATGTAAAATTTTCTCTCGACTTACGTCGGAATGCGATTACAAATTGTTGATGAGAAAGCTACAGATTTGGTAGGAAAGGACTTTGGTGTAAGAGAAATGTTTACGGAGTGAAGAGAGCGCGTCTAAGGCAAGTGTTGACTATATATGGTCATGCCACAGCTTCGCTAGCTCGCCAATGCATGACGTGTGTCTGTATGTGTATCTGTCACCTCTTCATCGACCGCGCCGCGGCGGCGTGATTTGGGAGGCGTGGCCCCCCTAGGGAAGAATATTGACCAGTGAAACTGGCATAAATTGTCGGCACCGAGAATTGGTGCTGGTTAAAATTGTAGACAAAAACTTCAATACTTGCTCTTTAGAACTAAATTTTCCACCTGCAGTTATCAGCATGTTGCTGCTGTAGTGTTTAATGGGGAAATCGTGGAAATATTCTTGCCGCATCCTTGAAAGATGTCGAGCTTTAAAGGTATAAAGTGTAGCATTTAGGGGACTTTAGTTTTTATTTTATATTCTATAGGCACGCCTTCGCGCCACCTAAAACTCTTGACTATAAGTGGGTGCTAGAGAAAGTAAAAAAAAAATGTTATGGAAACTGAGTAGGGTAGGGCGAGCAGGGCACGTAGTGACTAATAAAATGCAGCAGCATTTGCAAGTTTGAAAGTGGGATCTTCTATATTGCAAAAGTAATTAAGAACCAAATGTGGGGGAAACGCGTCTTAATATGTGTAGAGCAGTTTGCCAGAGTGGTGAAGATTTAGTGAAATGTTCAAACACCGTTCTTGTGGTAAAAACGGATCACGAGGCTGAAAATACGTTTAAACTGGCTAGGCGTAGGGCCAGAAATGTCGGCAGTTAGTAAGACGTAGGAGGTCCAAATGAACAGTCATGTATTTCAGAAATGGCGCGTTCTATTCCCATAACTTTTAAAACCGTGCTATCTTCAAAGCTACTGGCCGTAGCCTTAAGAAACGATAAATGAACTTTTAACTTGAATCATTCAGAAGATTTTGTCAAGTAGGGGGAACTGTTGGCTCAATAGACAACTAAATTACTTTAATACATACGAAAACATTTATTAGTATCATATTCTGTATGTCTTGCATTGAACTGCAACTAGAAGCAGCTAAAAACCTTTTGAGAATTAATTTTAAACTTGTCTAGGAATTAAAGGCACAAATTGGAGGTGTCTTAAAGGGGGAGCTGGTACTTGTGTTAAAATATTGAATCGGGCTTTCTTAATGCGTTTATTTAACCTCTGCTATAGATGTTTGGTATATCGTTACATAAATGCGAAGTACCTAATCACGAAAGTGTTGAGTAGGTATAATCCTGTAGAGTAATGGTCAACTTAGTTCAATACCGCGGGTTTTCCGAATACTGACTAACGTTCTGCACTTATCTGATGTTTGCCTGGAATTAATAGAGAAAAAACATCTTTATGTTCTTGAAAAATAAAGGTCTGCCGTTGTACTTTCATATTTTAAATTAAAATAATGGGCGCATGTCATTGTTATTAGTTGCCTATACTTTTCTCAAAATGGAAATGTGCAGTCTTCATTACCATGCATAGAACGGGATTTCATTGTTATCACTTAGCGACCATATTTAAAAGATTCCGTACGCTTTAACCTAGTGTATTCGCTTTTTTTTTTTTTTTTTTTTTTTTTTTTTTTTCTTTTCTTTTCTTTTTTTTCTCTTGTGCCTACAAAGGAATAGGACATTATTTCTGTTAATGAAAATTGTTTCTTCCACACTAACCATGTGCAGTACAGCAGTTGGAATGGTAGTCAGGCTGAAAAATAATCAGGAGATTGTTTTCTGTTAATGTGTGTCTTGATTAACATGGAGTAGATAGAATAAATAGTTCTAAGAACAATTTTCCCGCCTCGTTAGCGTGAGGGTAGCGAGACTGCCTCATATTCAAGAGGTCGTGATTTCTATTCTTGTTTAAGGTGAGTTTCCGTTAAGTTTTTTTTTCCCCTCTTTTCTCGGGGTTTTCTCTTATCCTGAGAAGGCTAATGTCGTGTAACTCTGAGCTCCATGGACCCGAGATCATTTGAGCATTTCGCTGATTTCATTCGTCGTCCGGCATGACCAGTTTAAAGGACATTAAGCTACAAACATAGATATATAATACTACTTTGTTGCACAATAGAGGGTCATTTCCCCCTAGCATATTGCACCTTAGCCGCTTACGGTAATGGCAGTTTGTAGCTGCTGTTTGCTTTCATTATACGAGTGAAAGTATTTAAATACTGATTTAAAAAATAAAAGGTAGGGCTAGGCTGCATAACAACCCTGTGCTTTCTCGCGAAAGCTTGTTCTGAATCATGCTACTATGACCAATTCATTTTGAAGAATGCTGTGCTCACTTGTTTATTCCACATTTCGTCAGAAGAGGGTACCACAAGCGCAACCTTCACTCCGAAAGCTAGCCATCGACCCAATGCATCTGGCGCCAAATTGTCTCCTTATTTTAGGCGCCGGTGCATGTCGGTGTTTCCCTTGTTTAAATAAGGGTAGTTCGCTTCTATTTGCCTTGTGGTTTTAAAACGTCACGAATTGCTTATTCCTGAAAGATTTGTGTGTTTGCATGTAGCATTTACTTTAGGAATGGATTGCTATGGCGTTTTGCTGTTTTATTTACTTTCATGCTACACAGTATTATCGTTTAAGAATTGTTCACTATTCAAGACTCCTTGGACCACATTTTATATCTTAGCTTGAAGTTTTCACGAGAGCTTCAGAAATTAGGAATATAAAGATTCTTCTATCCACTACATGTTAAATCAGATAAACATTTGCTGAAATTGTCTTTACTGCGAGATTAAGGGTGTAGGCTTCATCGATAGTCGAAATAGAGCTGATCGCTATGTAATGACTTCCGAAATTCCGTTATATTGAACATAACTACTTCCTATTTGAGGAAAGTAGTCTTATTTTAAAATGCAGACTAATAACTCGGAAATGGCTAACATAATAAAATATCCATTTGATATAAATGTTTGCTTTAACGAAAATTATTAGCTGAAGTAGATTAAACTACGAAGGCATAAATCTGATTGGCACCACAGATTTCTGAACATTGTCCATAAAATACGCCCAGAAAATTAGATATGCATTACATTTTAATGAAAATAAGCTTTATTTTCAAAGCAATCCGAAGAAAAAACATGGTCAGAATGGTGATCACACCTAAACGCTTGAAGCAAATTGTGATCTGAACAAAGCAGTGTAGGCAGTTTTAGTTTTCTCAGAAGTTGTTTTTAAATCTGCTAGGATAGACATTTCGTGGAATATGACCCGCTTCATCAAAAGATCGATTGGATCGGGGACGGCGAGTTCTAGACGTTATACTGCAACTCCCGCATAGCTAATACCTATCACATGACTTGCAAGTAACGTTTGCTCGAGGAATAGTTACTGAAATCAAGTGACGTCATTTCTCCGAGACTGTGACTAAGGCAAAGCCTTACCTAACAGTAAGTAGTATGAAGAACGGTGAAAGAGCCAAAATGTTCTGCATATTGTGGGGGGGGGGGGTTGCATGTATAACCTTCTCTTCTCGTTCATCTACAAACTATTCTTAAAACTTAATCCTCCTTTTCATTTACAATTTAAAGTTTTAACATCTAAAATCATTAAGACGGCTTTGCCTATCCTCAACAGTGTCGTTTACTGTGTGCTTTTGAGTTTGCGTGCCTTGCAGTTTCTTTTCTTTTTGAAAATTAAATGCACACCCATTTCTCATTTCGTTGTTGGATGAATAAAAGCGAATGTTGGGTATTGTCGCTATGGATGGGCTTGAAATTTCTCAACATGTCACGAGAAACAATCTGATGGTTGCATTCGCATGTCTTTCTCTAGCTCTTACGCATAAAAAATCAAAAGATTAATCTTTTATCTATATCATGCTAATCAAGATAAGCAGAATGTCTTATTACTTGCTTCCTTGTAACTAGAAGGGGAATAAAATGCCAGGAGTAAACAAATGTGAAACCTTACGTGGCTTAAAATTTAAACCAATAATCCGGAATATCTCAAAAACGTTTTAACTGTACAATGTATATATTTGTGTGTTTTATCGAGCTCTACATTTTCTGTATAGTATGTTTTTAAATGTTTTGCCAGTTATACAAATCATTCAGAATAAAGAGGTCTTCAGAGGCTATTCCCAGAAAATTTAAGATATACGTTTCGTTCGTCAAAATGTCTTAAACATACGGCATTTTAATCAAAATCGTTGGCCATTTTTGAGAAAATATAAATTTTCGAAAAATGTTCCATGTAAAGGGGAGTTGGAATTATCTTTAAAATCACTGTCGCATCCTTGGAAGATATTTAACCTAAATTCCAAGTTTGGTATTTAACCAACTAATCGTTTTTGAGCTATGCTACACACGCGCGCGCGCGAGGATGTTTTTTCTAAAAATGTTTTTTTTTTTTTTTTTTTTTTTTTTTTTTTTTTTTTTAAAGGGGAGTCTCAAAACATTCTGGTGAAATCTCGGTATCGAATATTTGGGTGCAATACAAAACCTTCTTTATGTGTAGAGAAAGTAAAATCACAAGAATACATCGGAAAAGCTTTGCGTTCTTTCACGAAATATACATTGTTGAGTAGCTTTTGCGGTTTACCAATTATACAAATCATCCTTAATGAAGAGACTTCAGCCTAGTAAATTCATGATTTAAAAATGAAGAAAAGTTCTAATTGAGGGTGTTTTGAACTTGTAGGGGGAATTTTTAAATCAGGCCACATTCCATGTACGACGCTGAACTTAATTTAAAACTTTAAGTCGCCCGCGTGGATATTTTGTTCTCTTTTTCTTTCCTTTCTCCATAGGAGTTGCAAGACATAAATTAACAATGAAATCTCAATATCGATTTTTTTCACTTCTACTTTCTTTAGGTAAGTATAGAAAAATAAAAAGTGTGAGGGGGGGGCGTTTTCCTTAGCGTTAAGTGTAACAGGGAACGTAATTTGCGGCTATTCTCGAAGGCTCTGCCAATATTTAAGATAGAGCTTTTGACATGAAAATGTAACATTGGACCCTGGAAATTCCACACTGCGATGACTTATCAGAGGTTGTTTGCGAACTACCTACTTGATGCGCTGAAATCAGGGATGTACAGAACTCGTTGCCAAGCATTACACGTTAACGTTTGGCTGTTCCATTCTGCTAGACATTCGTCTAATGCTGACGAGTGCTTATTTTGAAATACTCAAAATATATGAAGGACAAACTCTAGCATAGCACGTACATTGTTTCTTGATATGGTCAGCCCTGCCAGAGGAAACGGATGGAGACAGGAAACCGACCGGGATAGGTCTCGCGTGCTAAGTTTGTTTTCCGGCCCGTAACTAATGAATCCTTAGTTTCTCTGGTTCATATACTTGCTTGAAGACTTAAAAGTTCATAATTTTATATCGCCTGTTTTCGTTGAATCCCGTATACATTCCCCATTTTAATAGGTAATGCGGAATTAGTGTGACGAATTGGACGTAAACACTGCATGCGAAAGGGATGAAAATTAAAAAAATATGTGCAACAACTTTACCCATCACTTATTCTCGGTCCTCACCTGCTTGTTCTGTACTATTCAAATATTCGTGTAGTAATGGCAAGAACGTTCAAAAGCTACACCCAGTTCTATTTCTCATTAGGAGACTGGCGTTCTTAAGCCAGTTGGCTTGAAGTTCTCTTCACTCAAATCATTAACCTTAATAGGAATGTAAAGCAAGCCAAGGGTCCACTAATAGACAGTAAAAAAAACCGGTCTGAGTAATATTCCAACTCCATAATACTTTAGGAAGGAAGGTGTGATTACTTGCAATTTCTCTGCTCATAGATCAGCGACAGGTCATTTCCTTTCCTCACAGGCTTAGAAATTCCTATGCTTGCTCCTGAGCTGAAATAAATAAAGATTAAAGGTGCAAAACATTTATTTGAAATGGCAAATTATGATATGTCATGTAAATGACATATTTTAACAAGTTCTGTATTTTCTGTCAGTACATAAGTCTTGCATCTTAATTTCCAGATTTTTCAAATTGGTGAATGAATTTAATTTACATGATACAAGCATTTAACTCAAAATCTGTCACTGAGAAAAATATTGAACCTGTATTACTTAAAGTTGTTTAGATTTGGGGAATTCCAGTTTTTTATGGCTACAACACTCCTGATTGTATGAATCTTGATTATCTTTGTTTTTAAGTTGCATATACTTTCATGTGCACATTTTTATGAAGACATCTTTTGGTTAAAAGGAATCTTGCCCAATGTTTATTTATTCTGAAACCTGTACACAAATGTTTTGATGGATAGCTGTAGTTTCTGTGGCAGAGAAACAAAAAATTACAATATTACATTAGTGGCATAGCTCTTGCTCATCTTATATTTGCATATATTTTAAAGTGACAGGACTGTTCTGCACATTTTAAGTGGTAAAACTGTCTTTTATCCAAGTTATCATACTTTGTCTGTTTTAGTGTTACTTCAATGCCATATTAATATTCATCCTAGTATAGGATAACATATTTTCAGTTCTTGTCATAAAAATCTGTAGCTAAATGGAGGAGAAATATTGAAGTTACAAAATATTCTATAATTGAAGGGTACCTATATAGAATCTCTCAAAATACTGTAAGGAAATCTCTGCTAAAAGTTAAAGGAAAAGTGTGGGCACAAATCCCCTCCCCCTACCCCACTAAGATGATATGGTTAAGGACAAGGAAACATGTGTAACTCTGGTGATAACTTTCTTCATAGAGTAATTTGCTCCAGCAAAATAAAATTACCTTACCTTTACACACAAAAAATAATTTCTCATGCATGGATCAACAGTAAATCACATTTGTAAAACTTTTTTTTTTTTTTTTTTTTAATTCAAATTTATAGGAATCTAGTTCAGTTGCACTCTGAAACTTGTGCAATCAGCTATGTAATTAATCAG
Organism: Hymenopus coronatus; assembly: GCA_030762935.1. NCBI lineage: Eukaryota > Metazoa > Arthropoda > Insecta > Mantodea > Hymenopodidae > Hymenopus > Hymenopus coronatus. The sequence continues at coordinate 113,831,088 of CM060881.1, read as the reverse complement.
TATACTGAGTGTTATAAACAATGCGTTTTTGTAAACTATTTCTATTATTAAAATTGAAGAGTGTTATAATGACAACTGATGCAAAATTATTGCAACTGTTTTAATTTCATCAGGTAAAAGTTTCAATTTTCATTGAAGATAACCTGTGCAGCAAAGTATCACCAGAGATATTCAAGGCCATTCTGTAGTGATTTGTTAACAAATTGTAAAAGCTAAAATTTTGCCAAGAATAAAGATTTGTTATTGAACAAAACTGCATAGACATCTTAATGCTGCTGTAAAAGGAAATGTGTGATGAAAACCATGAAATGCTTATTAATTTGTTTTAGCTTATGTTACAGATTAGGCAAGCAAAGTTCTGTGTAGATTGATGCTCCTAAGAGCTCTTAAGAGACAAATTTTAATAGAAAAATACATTTTGTGTAATCTTGTAACATAATTAAAAGTAACAATTATTAATTCAAGAAATTTAGGTCATACTAGTAATTTGTTCAGAAATATATTTGCTTTACTTTTAGGTTAGGATTAATAATTTAGACTTTTGAGGGCTCTTAAAATATTACAGCAATATGTTCATTCCCAGAATCATTTTAAGAGAATTTACCAATGCTAAAATAAGCGGCTAGCAGAAAGTTATTCACCAGCTTTTCATGATCATTAAAAATGAAAAGAGCATAACAGAAGGCAGTGTGTTTGATTTTAAAATGAATTAATTATTTTAATATATGCATAATAAATTTGCATATGGAAAAAATCTGAAAATACTAATACGAGCAATGTTCCCCTGGATGTAGAACTAGTGAAACTTACTTTTCCCTTCCATATTATCTTCCGCTTAAGGAATACCTAAAATAATGTAGATGATTATCAGATAGGAATTGTGGTTTTTCATTCAGAGATTGACATCCAGAACATCATTTATACAGAACTAAAACAAAACAAAAAATCTGATATGTACCATTCACACGACTTTCTCTACATCTCTGCAACAAATTATTCTTAAAAATTATATACTTCTAATTACTTCATGCTAATCAAGAAAAAGTTATCAGAAATGGTTATTGCTTCCTTGTAAGTAGAAGCAAAATAAGAGAGCACCATAGGTTAAAGTGATAGTCAAAAGGTGGTTGCTATGTCACTGAAGTTCTTTGTTTTTATGGACAGCAGTTGACAAATTCCCGTATGAGAAAAGTATGTTTTTCAAAGCCTGAAACCAAAAACAAGAAATGTCTCAAAAAGGATGAACTCCACGAAAAAAATTTATATAACATCAATTGTGTGTTTTAATGTGCTCTACATTTTTCGTGTAGTTTTGTCCATCTGTTACGGTTTAGCAGTTATTCAAAATTCATCCAGAATAAAGTACTCTTCAGAGGCTATTCCCAGAAAATTCAAGATATACATTTTATTTGTCAATTAAATATCTTTAATATACGAAATTTTAATCAAAATTGTTACTACCATTTTTGATAAAATCAAAATTTTCGAAAAAAGTTCCATGTAAAGGGTAGTTGGGGGTGGGGGATTTTTCTCAAAATCTTCGTGTTGCATCCCTGGAAGATACAAACTTAAATACCAAGTTTGATATTTTACCGACTTCTCGTTTTCGAGTTCACACACACACACACACACATGACCTTTTTCCAAAAATGTTTTTTTTATTATTATTATTATTATTATTATATACAGATAAAGGGTGCCCTAAAACATATATTTCTGGTGGAGTGCAATACCTTCTCTATACACTATGTGCATAGTGTGTATAGAGAAAGCAAAAATCTTGATCTGCTCCATTTACAAGACTTGCTCTACAATCTCTAACAAATTGTCAAAAAGCTTATTCTATCTATTTCATGCTAAAATCAAGATAAATAGCAGAAATTATCTTAACACTTGCTTCCTTGTAAGGAGGGAAATAAGGGAATACACTAGGCTAAATCAACAGTCAAATCTCTTAAAAACTGGTTCCTACATGATTGAAATTTCCTTTGTTTGTATGACCAGGAGTTGACAAATTCCATATGAGAAAAGTATAACTATTTTAAAAGTGAAACTAACAAGGAATATCTCAAACAGTTGGCACTACAAAAATAAATTGTTCTAATGTGAGTTAAACTTTTTGTCTTTTAGTTTACCAGTTATGCAAAATTCATAAAATTAAACATATACATTTTATTTATCATGTAAATATCTTAAATATATATTTTTTACATGTAAAGGATAATTGAGGTGGGAGGGATTTTCATGAAAATCTTTGTCGCGTCCTTCAGAGATTAAACTTAAATACCAAGTTTGGTATTTATCAGACTTTCTGTCATAGAGCTAGTATGTTCACATATGAGCATGCGCACGCTTGCCTTTTTTGTTCAGGGTGTCTCAAAACGTGTTTATGGTGAAAATCTCTGAATCAAATTTTTGACTGCATTACAATATCTTCTCTTTACACTATGTGTGTGGTACATGTAGAAATAGTAAAAAAAGCAAATAGCTACTAAAAAAATCTACACAATTGGTATATTAAAAAGTATTACTAAAAGTAAAATGCCATTAAAGAAAATTAAGCAATAACTATTGATTGATAGCCAATCAGTGAAACCTAAATCTAAAATTGAATCTCATTTTACAGGGCCACTGATAGTTCAGTTTTTTCCATTCTTTTCCATTCCTGTTCTAAGTAAGTGTGTTTAAAAAAATCAACATAATTATTTGTATTTTTCATACAAAATCTTCAAATTATGCTTTCTCTCCATTTTGACCATCCAAAGTAACATACTTTGTGGTCTGTATTCTGTTTGTGTTTATAGGGGAAAAAACAAGATTCTAGGAATTTTCGATTAGTCACTCTGGTTGAACAAACCGTGGGAAACAAACATTAGGGTATTAAGCTATTTTACATAATGGCAAATTGAGAAACTTCTATTAGAATCTGTACTTTGCTTAATAAATAGTTTTCTAAATCACAACTTCACTGAATGTTGCAGGCTTCTGGGGTGACAGTATCGGATTCGTGTAAAACAACATATGAAGAAATTAAAAAGGATAAGAAACATCGTTACGTTGTTTTCTTCATTAGAGACGAGAAGCAGATAGATGTCGAAGTTATAGGTAAGCTTCAGCAGTCTTATTGAGCATCTAAAATAAATATATACTATGTGTGTATCCTGCATTTTAGACATACTATTCGTAAGTCAGAATAGACTCATTTTAGCTGAGAGCTTATAAAGGAGAATAGACTTAATTCTAACTGTACAATTTTTGCTGTAATTTGCCATTACATCACATGCTTTAGTAACTCGTAACCAGCAGTAATTCTTCTTATAAATAGGGCATTACAGTACAAAAGCTTTCAGGTGCTGTATCTGAATTTTTTGTTCAGGTGATCGTAATGCTTCCTATGACCAGTTTCTAGAAGATCTTCAAAAAGGAGGTACTGGAGAATGTCGATATGGTCTCTTTGATTTCGAATACACACACCAATGCCAAGGAACTTCTGAGGTAAATATTTAAAATTGTTCTGTGATGAAAGTGTTCATGGGAGGGAGGGAATTTGCCGAGCTACTTTATTTGTGGAGACCGGATATGTTAGTATGGCTTTTGTGAAAATTTGCACTAAATTGTATAGATGTTAATCTACGCTAAATAGATTGTGTGGTATATATTGGATTTCATAAGTAAATAGTTGTTCTATATAATAAGTGGAGGCTAAATTATAATTAAATCTTTTTTCTTCCCCCCCCCCTTTCTGAAGAAGGTTGAGTGCAGTGTTTGGTTATGATTCTGGACATTAATCTTGGTAAGAGTTTCTTAATAGTAACTTTTGGCTTATATTGCAAATGTCATTAAAGATCTCATTAATGAACTTGTGTAATTCAACTTTTTTGAAAGTTGCTATATTCTTCTTTCTTCAGGTATTGCAAATGAAGGCTTTACTCTGCAGATAAGTTACTGTTCAAAGAGCTTCAGAGATTTCAGTAGAAGCACAAACTTGTAAAGATATGCTGTTTGCATTAGTGTAGGATATTAATGGAAATGCAAATAATGTGTGCTTAATGAAAGATACTGTATACTTAGATTTCCTAGTAGTTATGATATAAACTGAGGCCTCTCTTGAGATCTAGCCCTACTAGAGCCCTTTGTGCCTCATAAACTGGGTTTCAATAAAATTCAATGGTCCCACTATATCGGATCACATCCTTAATGTTTACATCTCGTATATCACCATGGTTACATATTTATTAAAAGCAAATGTCTCATATTCTGGTAAAATGTACTGGCAGGTTTCAAAGTTCATCCCACATTTCCTATACATGGAATCCTCAGTTATCCCCATAGTGCATAAATGTCTTCTCAGAGTGTTACATCCAGTGAGTTAGCAAATAACCACTCTGAGCCCATTTCTAGGTTCAAAAGAATCTCACTTAGTTTGCCACCCAGCATGAATAATCATGTGCCTGTCTGGCAGTATTTTGCTTTCTCCAAATCTCAAGATGAGCCCTAGCTGTGAGCTGGTTTCTCATGCTGCAGAAGGGCACATGTTCTACAAATGAAAGATCCCTGCTTAGACAGCTTCTCTGCCATCTCATTACCTCTTAATGCCTGAATGGCCTGGAACCCAGATAAGAATAACTCTTAGTGTTACACTCTATACTGTAAGTTCCTAGCAGTTGCTTGTCCAATTTTTGTTCAAATACATGGCTGAACACATTAGGCTTCAGAAGTTATATCTTGCTTAACATTATTTTTGCAGATCACCTTGTCTCCGTTCTGCAAAATGTAAAAGGCAGGATTGAATTCTGCACTTAAGAGTGTCTAAATTGCATTCAAGCAGTGTGTGGAACAATGCTATTCCATTACTTATTGTAGCCATGATTTATAGTATGTGGATGGAGGAGGAAGCTGCAATTGAGCTAGTGCACCACAGTTATTATGCACACATATTTTCTTGGTTATGCAACCCCTATTCATTTAGCAGGTTTCTGCAATTTTGTAAACTGCATTGAGACATGAAGTGTATTATGCACCCTAATATCTAGTGGCTTTAATACTTGGGTTCCATTCTCTGTAGATGCCAGAGTTCATGAACATGTGCGGTGTGTCATTTAATAATTAAGGGAGTTTGTGGTAAATTAATGACCTATTCTCCATAATAGGAAAAACCTTTTGGTTGACAACTCTGCGGAAAGATAGGCAGGCAACCTTATCTACTTGTAAAAGAAATGCCCAAGAAAAGGTGCACATATAGATGCCATCTCCATTGTTTAAAACACATGAGTACCATTGCCATTGTTATTGATGGCTGCACTATGGCCAAGTATGGCCTCTCGCCTAGGTGGTCTGGGTGTAATCCCAAGTGACTGACTACATGTGGAACAAAGCGGTGCAGAGGTGGGTTTTCTCCAGGTTCTCTAGTTTCCATCAGTGCTCAATCTTCATTCCATGTATCATGTCATCGCCTGCTGTGCCATTTGTGGTAAAAGCTGGTGTTGAACACTATTTAAAAAAATTATCTGCCAGCCGTTTTCCGTGTTAGTCAAAAGCAAGCTCAGTTTTCTGATGTTAATCAGCATGTTTCGTCAATGCAATTTAAAAGAAATTTGTAAAAGCTCGTGAAACAGAAAAAGAATTGCTATTAAAAAAAATTAGAATTAATTGCAAGATTTGAAACAAAGTGCCTGGTTATGATTTTGGAATGTCAATAAAATTGTTTAGGACATTAAAAATAATAAGCAGAAACTACATTATAATCTTGCTGGTGCAAATTTGCTTAAGACAATACTCTGTTAATGTGAAAAAAATGTTGGCCCTGGCAGGAATGCATTAGTTCTTCTGGGAAGTTTTATCGGTTAGCATGAATTTCAGTTATCAAATTACAAACTCTTTCATTCCCTAGCGTAATTAAATTTCATTGTAATACAAACTTCCGATGTTACAGTATATATTATAATTAATTTTTTTCAAAATGAATGCAAGAAATTTTACTAAGCTAAATATCCATTGTTGATTTGTTTCTAATGTATTGTAGATCAACTGCAATTATTACCATCAATCAGCATGTAAGGTACATTTAAGTTCAATAATGTTTATATTAATCCTAATTTTTATTGCTTTACCATCTATTCAAATTATTTATTTAATTGATGAAAGTATCAAACCCACATTAACACTTAAAACTATTGGACATCAATGATACTGAAGTTATATTCAGATTTTTTTTAAATTTTAAATTTGGTTCTTATATAATTCTCAAAATGAATTAGATCCTTATAATATTCGACATTTAGAAGTGCATTTGACACCAGGTAATCTTTTTGACAACATTAAATCTTAGCCAAACAGAGCTAGAATACTGAATAAAAATCTACAAGCAGTAGCACGTGAAACATGGCAAAGAGGAAACAGATGGCTCTAAATGTATAGGTAAGATTCTAGATGAAGTGGGCCATGGTATTTTTTTTTAAAGCAATAATTTGTAGAGCAGTTTGGAGTTTCCAAATCTATCTATGATAATTAAGCATCAAGAAAAACCATTAATTATGCTGAATCAGGTTCCGTAAACTAATCTAGATGACTTCGTAGCACTTAATATGAAAATGTCAAGACATTACTGCTAGAATGGTTCAATTATATGCCTGCATTTAACATAACTTTATGATCCTATAATTCAGTCAAAAGTAAATAAAATTGCCAAAAATATAGGTATTGAAGACTTCAGTTCGGCTGGCTGGCTTGGTTTCAAAAGGGACATTCAATTTCAACAGCAACCCATCAGATATATAGTACCTTGGGTCATTTAAGCTACTTGCTTAAATATCTGATGTCATTGCTGGGTTTACGAGTGTTAAACTTAACAATAGATTATGAAATTGCAAGATATTTTCATTCCCATGAACACCAGCAAAACATTCTTGAATTTTTTCCAAGGAAATAGTGTAATTTGTGAGTACTTATACACTTAAGTGTTATAAGTCTACAGTAATGTAAAGTGATTGACACTGTAGTGTATTATGCATCGCTGTACATGAATACATATTAAAATCTGTGTTTTATGCTAATTACAACTTTTTTTTAATACAAATTTGGCCATTTCAGATTAGTGTTAACGAGGTTATACTGTAACAGTTTTTTGTCAAGCTGCTATTCTAATATGAACCATCTGCATGTAAAACATTCAATGAAGTGGATGCTACTCTTTTGGAATGGTTTAGCTAAAAACGAGCAGAAGGCATTGTTTCTGGTGCAATATATGCCAAAAGGGTTAAATTTTTACATGAACCTCTAAAGTTAGAGGGAGAATTTCCTATTTACACATGTTAAAAATCATTGTTACAGGTTCCTCGATTATTCATACATCTTCTCTTCCACATAACCTTGAATCAGTAGTGTACTGTGCAAATAAAACTTGCTCTTGATTAAATCTGGCAGCTTGCTTGCCCAGGTTTCTGTTTGTACTCTTCTATAGTGCACAAACCATTCTCTTAATCTGGAGTAATTTGTTTAGTGGGTCAACAGTAAGAACTTACCAATGTTGCAGATCTGTTTTATTAGGCTGATGTAATTTAAAAGTTAATTATTCACATTGTAGTTAAAGAAGTTTGAATAAAAATCTATTCTTGCAGGCATCTAAGAAGCAGAAACTTTTCCTGATGTCTTGGTGCCCAGACACTGCCAAGGTTAAGAAGAAGATGTTGTACTCCTCCAGCTTTGATGCCCTTAAGAAATCACTTGTTGGTGTTCAGAAATACATCCAGGTAAGACTGAGATTAGTCTCCCAAAACAGATCGTGTAGAGCTGCTTAAAAAAATGCTTCAGATTCTCTTATTTCATACTATTGTTATTTTCCTTTATTCTAAAATTCTGACACCTTGCATTTACGAGGGGCATACTGAAAGTTACGAGCAACCCATTATAAAAATTTAAATTTCAACAATGTAACAAAACGAATTGCAGGATCGTAATCTACAGACTTTAAGCCAGATGTTGACACATTGTGACGTCATTAGCTTCTATCATGTGACCACAGACGGTGTTTGAAAAATGGCTGACATTGATGTTTCGTTTCGACAGCGTGCTGTCATTGAATTCCGTGTGAAAGAAGGAAAATCTGCTCCTGAAATTCATCTCAGACTTCAACGTGTGTATGGAGGTGTCTGCATGGGTGCCAGCAGTGTTAGAAGATGGGTGAAACATTTCAAAGATGGAAACACGAGTCCACAAAATGCGCCTCGTAGTGGGCATCCTTGAACTGCCTCTACAGAATGCAACAAGGAAAGAGTTGATGAGCTCATTACAGGAGATAGGCGTTTCACTGTGAATGAAATTGCTGCACAACTTGGAATAGGACATAGTGCAGTGCAAGAAATGATCCACAGCTTGGGTTATCGAAATGTCTGTGCCCGTTGGGTCCCCCGTTTATTGACTGAAGACCACAAACTTCAGAGAAGAACCATTGCACAAAACCTTCTTCAGAGATTTCATAATGAAGGTGATGAATTTTTGACGTGTATTGTGACTGGAGATGAGAGCTGGTTCCATCACTATGAGCCAGAAACGAAACGTCAGAGTATGGAATGGCACCACTTGAACTCACCATCGAAGAAGAAAGTGAAGACAGTGCAGTGTGTAGGAAAAGTTATGGGAAGTGTCTTTTGGGATGCACAAGGTTGCATTCTGGTTGACTTTCTTGAACCTGGACAAACCATAAATTCTGCCCGCTACATCAAGACACTTCTGAAGCTCCGTCTGGCTTTGCGTGATAAATGCCCTGGAAAGAGGACCATCCTTCAACAGGATAATGTGCGTCCACATACTGCCGGTGCCACTATGGAGAAGATCAGGGCATTAGGGTGGGAAACTCTTCCACATCCTCCCTACAGTCCTGACTTGGCACCCTCAGACCACCATCTTTTCGGTTCTGTGAAGGAGCAGATGCGTGGCCAACGCTACGAGACGCTGGAGGATATTCGGAAAGCAGTGCGTCAGGGCCTGCGGGCAGCTGGAATGGAGTTCTATCACAAGGGCATTTTCAAACTTGTGGAACAATGTGAAAAATGGTGCAAAACAATGGAGACAATGTCGAAAAGTGAAATAAAGTCGGTAGATTATGATGATGTATTTGGTTTGGTTTAAAAATAAATATTAAGATTGTAAAACAGTGTTGCTCATGACTTTCAGTATGCCCCTCGTAATTAAGCATAAATATATAAGAAGACTTTGTTTTATCTTGAAATGGAAATTAAAGTGAAATTGGTGAAAAAAATAATGCATTGCTTAAGGACATAGATTCTAATAAAATTCTAATAAGTTATTTTTTTAATGAGTAATCTTATTTAAAGCTAAAAGTTACTACATCTGAATGTTATTGTTCTTAGAGGAACAAACGATAAGATAGTCAATTAGATTACCATTATTTGCTCTCTGTAAAAAGCTAAAATAGTTAGAAATGAGTAATCATTCCATTTAAGTGGCCAAAGGAGTTACTGCAAAAGGGATTCCTCTGTAATGGAATAATATATTATGGTCTATATTTTAATTATTGTAGATTTATAATTTGGTATATGCTTAATATTCACTTTAAATTATGCAAATTATTCCTTATGTGCAATATAATCGAGGAATTTATGGTAAATATTGTAGGTTTCCCAGACCAATTGTCCTATCATACACAAGAAATAGAAAAGGGTCAAAATAATAAATACATAAGATGTGTATTCCAATTATTTTCATTAATTTCAATAAGATATATATTACACTTATTATATACTTAGTATTTTTTTATACTCACAGATTCTTTTTTTACTTACGCCTACCTAATTAAAAAATTAATACATAAAAATTATAATTTATTCCAATGAATAAAAATAAAAATTTACCCTAATAAACATGGCTCTTGACAGAACAAGGCCCCTACAAATGTGAAGTTTTGAGAACAAGTTTCTATATAAATTATATTTCACTATAAATGAATCTTATCTTTTTCTTTGTTGTAATTACCACCTTTTTTTCATTACTTCTTTCTGTACAATGTTGGAGAGGTCTAAAGCATGTCCAAATTGCTGTTTAAATAACATTGTTTGCTATTAATGTAAACATTGTAGTTTAATCAGTATAGAATACTATAACATGCTGGTTCTGACATTAAAACGATATTCCTTCAATAATAATATCACCAAAATAACTTAATATAATGAAAGAAAGCTTGCAAACTTCTAAATTTGTCATTTGAGCACATAAATTAAGATAGCACAAAACAAGCTTCTATGCTTACATAGTTCCTACTTGGATGGCCCACAGACTAGTATAACACAGCACACCATATGTATATGCCTTATATGTTGTGCTGCAGATTTATTTCTGGGGGATATACAAATGTTGAAACTTCCTCTGATCTGTGTGAACTATTTTCAGGCTACAGATCTATCTGAGGCATCCCAGGAAGCAGTGGAGGAAAAATTGCGAGCTACGGATAGGCAGTAAACAGCATAGGGGGGAAGGGGTTAACCCTGTACTTCTGTGGCTCGCTCAGTTGAGCTTGGGAAACACTTTGTCAGCCTGAGTGTACAGCCATCTAGTCTCATCAGACAAAGTGTTTGGCACTGTATGGTATTGTATTATTGAGTGAAAACAATTAAGGCAGAATTTTTTTTTTAAAAAAAATGGTAATAAGAAAATCCTTTATTGTGAATTTGAATAGGTGGCTGTCAGCCTTGTAATATTTATAACTGTTCCGGATAATATGCAATTTGATTCTCGTCACTGTAACTGTATTTGGTAAGTCAAAATGTAATTTCTTGATTTTAATGCTGTAAGGTGGAGAGGTGTGTGTGGAAGCACAATTGCGGAAGCCATGCTCATTTAAAAAAAAAAAAGCAACAAAAAAAAAAAAGTTATGAAAAGAAAAAAAAAATGTATCTCATAGGTTCTGTAGAACTTTTTTTTGTCACATGCTAAGTATGTATTAAATTCTTTCTACTGAATGAGGGTGTGTATTTATTTGTGTTAAATGTTCCTGAAGTTTTTGTTCTACTTTTAAATCTCTATTTATCCTAATGTTTTGTTTTAAAAAATTCTTGAATGTGGGTAACTTTCTATTTTTGCATATACTTGAATGCTTTCTTTTCATTGTAAGGTTTTGAACCACAGTGGATGTAAACTTCTGGTCAATACTGAAATCGCTGATAATGAAGTCACATTAGAGAAAGGTGCTGATGTACAATTTGCTTTAGTTTATTGCTACAACATTTAAAAATGTAAAGCTTTACTTCTTGCAAAACCTGTAATCTGATGTACATTATCTGCTTGGTGAATTTATGAAGAGATTAAAGGGCTCTGTGGCTGAAGTGAGTGTTATTGTTATGATATGTGGGAAATGTGTGTTTTCCTTTCAACAGTATGCTTTTGTGCATTAACCATCCTTATAATTGAAAAACTAGAAATCTGAGAATCTTGTTTTAGCTAGAAATAACTATTGAATAGCAAAAGCACCACCTAGAACTAGCGGAAATTTTGAAATTTCAGATTCCAGCTTCCAGTTGTAGTATTCAAAAGACATCTTTCTTTGCAAGTTTAAAATAAACTATTTAACCTCTGCAAATTTTTTAAATTTGTGTGTACAGAGATTTGTCTAAAATATCAAAATAATAGTTATCACAAATTGTTTAGAAGCTATGATAAACAAATGCAATAGCATATGCAAGTTATCAGATTTATCCTTGAATTGGATGAAGCTTGCACAGCTGGCAGCATATTTCCACAGTGAGCACATAGGTTAAGTTTATATATGGGCATGTTAAAGCAATTTTTGCCTTAGTATCCCAAATTAAGTGTACAACAAAGCAAAAGAAAAGTTGTGAAGTTAGCAAGTGACTAATACATGCAAGATAATAGCAAGACTTAACTGCTCCCAAGAGAAATGTGATGGATAACTCTTCTCATAAAATGCAACTCTTGAAATGCGAAGAATTTGCAGTCTTGTCAGATGTGATATTGAATAAGTAAGAGGTGTTCTAGAATTTGCAATAAAAAGATAGTTATAAAGTATTAAAAGTGTAGAATGTATATCTACAAGATATTCTAGCAGACACCTCTAATAACTAAAGTATGGATTCAATTTATAACTTGATTTAATAATTTAGAAAATGTATTAATGCCAATAATACACAGTGAACAACTCCTATTCTTGCAACAGAAAAAGCAGTTGCCCTTCATTTCTGATCCTCAGGGCATAAATTCACACCTAACATAAAATTGTTAAAACCAGCTTATAAATATGCAGAATTAAATGTCTGGGAGATGATTTGCTTCATGAAAAAGAACCATGTTGTGAATTTTGATTTGCCACCATTTGGCAATATTGAGAAGTCCACAGATCCACCAACAGATGCCTCCATGATGCATTTCAACCTTTGTGGACACCAACAAAGCTAAATTGTCTGAATTGGGGAATGAAAATCGGAACAAGATGATGATAATAAACACTTAATAAGTGATATTTTAAGTGTACTTAAGTGTATCACTTATTATTAAGTGATATTTTGTGTACTAAAAACAGACTCATTCCATTTTCTTAATATTGCTGCCAAGGTGTGTCAACAGCATATTTTGAGCTTCATTTTGTGTCGTAGACTTAACTTTAACAGACCTATAGAGTTAAAAACATTGTTATAAACAAGATTTCTCTCAAAGACAGGATTTCTGTCCACATCAGTGGTTATAGTAATGAGAGAAAGCTGTAGCAGTGCAGTTCCGTCCCACTACACCCATACTGGGTATTTTTTTGCAATGATGTTACATTGGATATGTTGTCTAAATAGAAAATAGTCTGAATTGTGCTGCTTTCACCTTTATGCATACTTATAAATTTCATTCTCCCCTCTCCCGATCATGAATTTCTGCACAAATTCAAATTAGGCAAAACCTTTTACTTTAATGTGTGGTATTAGGTATGTTTTCATCCATAATTGTTGCAGACTCTTCTAGCACATCACACATTTGTTCTCCCTTCTCTTTCCCCTGCCTGTTATGGGCATTTTCAAGCAAATTTTAATTAGGTAAAACCTACAATGATTGTTGTCAAAATAGAAATCTTGTTTTATTGTTGCAGTGCACTGCTTGAATATTCAGTACAAAAACAAGTTTGAGGGCACATCAACAAATTTGACACAAGCTCCTCAATGTCTTCATTGGTTTTGAATCTGATTCCCTCCAAATGATTCTTTCATGTGTGCAAACAAACAAAAATAGTCCCAAGAGGCAGAGTATGTCCTTCAATGAGGAAATTTGTCCAATTTTTGCTAAGCCTCGCAAGCACGTCTTGGAGAAGGATAACATCTCTGATGAACATGCAGCATCTTAAGTTTGGTAGGCTTCTGCTGACCTTAACAATTGGCAATAGTAAGCTGTAAAACTCCTCAGTAGTCAAAATACATTGTAGCAAAAACTTTTCTGGCTAAGAGGAGAGTTTTGGACTTAAATATGTAGGCTTAATTCTTTCTTCCTCGTTTGTCATGTTGGATTCTGGAGTAAAATGATAAGATCTGTCTCATCACATGCAACAAGCAGCTTAAAAAAAAATTTCGCTTCTTGCCAGAATTGATTTAGAAGTCTCAAATTTCCAACCTGACCTGTTTCTGCTGCTTGTTTAACTACTTCAAAACTAATTTTGTAAATCCAAGATGTTCGCTAATAATGGTATGAACCAAGAAATCCACTTCTAATGCAGCAATCACCTTTAATAAGCTCTCGAATGGCATGGATGTCATCTTAAAGATGTTTTGTAAAATTCCATGTCTGGCCCAAGTAAACTTAATTCTGGGCTGTGTAGTATCCTCAAACAGAGCCTTCAAACAAGAAAATTTCAGATGGTTTTAACTCCTTTATTAATTAAAAATGTTGCACAACAGATGAAAGAACCTGTTCACTTACGGCTGTACTGATGCTGAAGCCTATCAAAGCAGTTAATTCTCCATTCCTCATCCTGTTTGGATCTGCCTACACTGTACTCTGGCTTAATTACCATTTCTATTTGAAACTCTGTCATATATCTGAAAGTTCCTTCTGTTCGTAATTTAATAGGCGGTTTTAAGAAATTCCAAAATGTTCCAGAATATATCTATTCTGGTATCAATGGAAAGCAAATAGCAACTAAATCTTTGTTGCTAAAATTATCATTTTTGACCTGTTTTTGTTATTTCAGTATCTTTTGCTTTTTTTTTTTTTTTTTTTTTTTTTTTTTTTTTTTTTTTTTTTTTTTTTAAGTTAACTTGTTTATTTCAATGTTGTGCTGTAATAATCTTAATTTTTGCAGCATACCCTTGATTTTAATACAACTTTTTGTGTAATTCTCAGAGACCTTTTGTATTGAACTACAAAATGAGTCAAACTTTACTCTCTTTAGCTTTATGTATTTACTTATCCCAACAATAGACAACCAAATTTTAAGAAGTTTGCATAATCATCCCAGTGCCACAAGGAATTTTCAAAAGGTATTTTTAGTATTTATCTGTTTGACCAATAGACAACTAATTTTTAAGAAGTTAACATAATCCCAGTGCCAAAAGAAATTTCTTATGGCTTTTAGGATCACGACATTAGTTTCGTTCCACGGAACAAATTTAGCCTAAAAATTGCTCAGCTCCAATAAAATGGACAAAAAGCAGGCCAAAGAAAAATTGGGTATGTACTGCAATAACTATAAAAATGCAAACATAAAATTTTTATTGTGTATTAATATATGTTAAAATTCAATTGAGCTACAGTACTACAGGGGTAATATTAGGCAATATGAATAATCAATAGTTGGCATTCTTCTATCAGCATTTTAGGTTTATTTCATCAGTTCATGTGCATACTGCTGTTCGCATTCCAAAAAAATTCACTTGAAAAGTTTAAATTATGGAAGAATTAATGAACAAAAGATAAGTGAAGATTTGTTGCAACTATTATTTTTATATTAATATGGTTAGATATGTTTAGCTACAGGGAGCCACTTTCAACATCTTCAATAAATGACAAGTTGTCTGCATTTATACTTGCACAAGCTACTTTTATCTGTCTGTTGGTAGGGCCATACTGTTCCTGAAATAAGAGGTATACAAAGGCAGTGAGAGTGAGTGCTCTCACTGCAACTCAGCACAAGAGTAGAAAATAGACTCATTTGATTTTGGGGTTCAATAAGCCACAAAATGGGTTTCTGGTGAAATGTTAGCATCTGTTTTTAGGCTCATTCTAGATTCTTCCTCTATTTGATGTAATCCTTAGAGAAAGAATTGTATGGGAGCTCAATTCAAGCACTGATAAGTAGAGAAGCAGTCAAAATGTTTGATAGTCAGTTTGTATACCTATGTAAACCTGGGCACAACTAAACACCAAATTGAATTTATGAATAACATGTTGAGTCAATTTGGAAAGCAGTTGAACAATCTTATTGACTTAATATGTTGAATGATTCTTTGGTCTCAGCGACTTCCATTTTGAAGAATTTCTATCTGCTGTGGCTTGTGTGATTTAGATAATTTAAATTATTGCAAATATATTCCAAACCTTAAATGTGCTGGAATGGCTGTCTCAAGTGTGTGCCATATGAGTGGCTTTTTAAGGTTGTACCATGCTCAAAATAAAATAGAAGACAATTTCATGCATTGTCAAATAATTGAAGTAACAAAATAAGCTCATTCAAAGTGTTTTTGAACAGGATGTTTTTACAAGTACTAACTGCCTTGTAATCGTCGCCCTCCATGGTGTAATGGTTACCATGCTGACTTCATATACCCAAGGTCGCGGATTCAAATTTGGCGGAGGACGATGGATTTTTTCAGGCGTAAAAATCCTTAGCATGGCTTCCTTCGGAAGGGAAGTAAAGCTGTGGGTCCCACGTCGAGATTTACAGCACGAAAAAGAACCTCAAGGCTGATAAGAGAGGCCTCTGAGCAAAATTAAGCGAACTTTCATGCCCAATATAGAATGGGACGCTGAGAACCAAAGCAGTTAAAGAGCGTCCATAAATAACAGGCCATTTCATTTCACCCTAAATATAAATCAATGTGTTAATACCTATGCTAATTAGCCAGAAATAGCTTGTTTTATGTTGGATAGGTAGAGTCAATCGGAAATATTCAATGCCATAGTCTGGATTTGAACTAAGGATCTCCCAGTCTCTAGCCAGTTGCTCTCCCACTGAGCTACCATGGCAACATGCTGGCATAGTACTGAATTTCTCAACTGACTCGCATGTTTCCCAGTAAGTTGCTCTCAAATTATTTTGAGATGACAATCCCAATGGCGACTTGCAATGTTAAAGGTACTTTTAAGTCCCAGGATTCATAGTATAGTCAAGTATTATGGTCAAGAGTATTGTTTTAATTGTTTTTTTTTCCACACAAGCTATGTGTAGGACAGGAGTTGGATAGGCAAGTCAGACTGAAGAATTCAATGCCATGACCAGGATTTGAACCACAAATCTGCAGGTTGCTCTTCCATGAAGCTAACATGGAAACATGCCAGTATAGCTTTTTTATGTTCTTTCTCATAACATACCAAGCAAAAATACAAGTTTGGGCAGAATTGTAAGTCTGCAGTGTGGTGGTGTTGGTCTCAAGAGCTGTTAGGTTTGAATTTGCCACAGTATATGAAGTTGGTAACTCTTGATGTTGGCAAAACTGGAATTAACTATTTGCGCCAAGTTTGATTGTCAGAGCAGTTGCAAGGTTATTTGGTGGCAAATTAACTTAATTATGCACAGCTCAAGCACGTTTTCTGTTATATAAGTCTGCTGGCTACAGTCTGTGAGTAAAAGGATCTTAACCCTTGCTTGGACAGTCGGATTTAATACTGTATAGAATTAATTTAGAAGATTTCTTGTTGATTATAAACTTTTATTTCTTAAATCGTTGAAACAATGTGGTGAATTAAGGCATGCTATTTAAACTGAACTCTTTTTGAGAAAACTGCCAAATATATACTTTGTAATCTGTACTTAACAATAAATCTTGTTGATGATCAGTAAAATATAATATTTCACAATAAATAGCCATATTAGAGGTCTGGATTTGCAAGATTAGCTCTTGGTGATTATCTCTGGCATCTATTTTGATGACTGTCCTGGAAGCTTTTTTTTTAATTTTTACATATCTACAAAAGTTGAAGATCAATGTTTTATAACATTGTAATCTGTCCGTCACCATGGGAACGACAAATTTCCTTATTCACATTTCATGAAATACATATTTACAAATCATTTTTACATACCCATAATAATTAAAATTAATACATTTGTATAATTTACATGAAAATGCTCTTATAAATAGTTGGCATTTCTTAAACAGATATTTGTTTAACTCTGTTCTTATGCTTTGTTACCATTATAAACAATTTATAGCATCTGGTATCTCGTTCGCCTTTTATTCTTCTCTCATACTACTACATTAATTATGTTTTATTATTAATATGCTTTCCTAAACATCAATTCTTAGCTATACATTATAATGTGTTGTATTCGTTACATAACCGTGGCAGATCTGATTAAAACACAATTTTATTAAGTTAACCATTTTCAGTAGAGAAATATTTGAGTTACTAAATGCAATGGTTATGCAGGTAGCACAAATAGAGTTAGGCAGAGTGGCAAGCAAGGGAAAGATAATGGGAAGGACACTGAAATTTAGAATCTTGAACTTGGAGAAAAATTTGTTGAAACAGCATTTAGAATATCAAAAGAAAAGCTTAAAGAACGATGGTTAGGTAAGTTGTCTTAGAAGTAATAAATGGTTTAGGGAAGATATGGGAAAGGAGAGAAAACAATGTAAATAATTTCTGGAATTAGTAAGAGATTTGAGGATATAGAAATACAAAAAATATGCCAGATAGTAAAAAAGAGATCTTTAGTTTTTTATACAAGGTGGTTCACCTGTTCCTAATTATTTTTGGAGGTAGGCAACACTTCATACTCTGAACGTAATAAGGTCGAAATTACCATACTTACTGGCCATTTTGTAAGCATACAAATCTATCCTGCTCTTCATCAGAAAATAGACCTTTGCAGCAAAAACATGTGCTTAATAACTCCAGTTACAGTACATGTTATAACAATAAGATTGCTGTTATATGTTCAACGTAAATTATAATGAATGATGGCTAAATGAACGGCTTAAGGTACAAAAAAGGGATCGGCAGTAGTTAGAAAGAGATCAGAACCAGAGAGGGAGACATGTGTGATACTATACCTACAAGTTTTAATGCAGCAAGCAGGTGCAATAATTGTAGTTCAGCTAGTTAATTAATGTTCTCTTATCACCTACAGCGTGTCAACGGTTCAAGTCCCATGGTCTGCGTACACTTTTTTTCTTCTTTATGTATTATACATCAATAAGCAAAGTAGTTCAGTGTTTTGTCACTCATAATTTTAGATGTAAGCAAAAAGGTATATGAATGAAGAACAAACGGCAGTTCATTTTACGTGTTCTTTAGTCTTCGATCCTTAATTTTCTTTCTAATTGTTTTGAAAAAGAGACTTTAAATAATAGAGGAAATTTTCAAAGCATATGAAGTTAAAAACAATTTCAAAATACTAGAACTAGAACACCTAACATGTTATCGATTGTTCTTCGTAGTTAGTGAATGTTCTCTACAAAAATTTGTCAGCTGGAATCCTCGGTGAGTTAGCAAATATTATTGGAAGACAATTTAGGTCTAGACATACCGCATTAGATACAAATACACAAAGCAAATATGTAGGTATATGCTATACCTATAGCTAAGATTATCTCCTATAAACCTTGCAGCCCATTAGATAGGCAGACTCAGTCAGTCGTGAACTTGCCATGTATTCCAGGCTAAACGCCTGTATGGAAATCGAAAATGAAAACCTAGATATAACACTTTTTCGGAACGCTGAACAATATTCACATGTAATAGCATTTGAAAGGACAGGCCCTAGTAGAAAGGTACCAGTTACCTCTGGGACAGTGAAGATATAATTTTAGATGCTGTCTTAAACAATACCCACATTAGCACGCGGGCACTGGCACAAGACACAAACATCAGTAGGTAATCAGTTATGCAAATACTGCATACTGGAGTATCGATAATCCTTTGGGTAAGACAGGCAGATTTTCAAGACCAGTGGGGAATCAATATATGGTGTTGCATTTTGGGTGATCATATAATGGGGCCACATTTTTTCGAAGGTCACCTTACGGAGCACGCTACCTTCACTTCCTCCAAAACAATCTCTCTCCATTGCTGGGGTGTGTACCATTAAATGAAAGATTATGAATGTGGTGCATGATGGTGCTCCACCATACCAGTTCAGGATCGTCGTAAATTACGTTCATGGCACGCATCCTCAAAGATGGATAGGTAGGTGAGGATCTGTCTTGTGACCTGCCAGGTCTGATCTTATGCCATTTAATTATTTCCAATGGGGTCATTTAAAACAGTGTACAGCCAATGGCTGCATAACCTTAAATTATCTGTAGCAACTAATCCGAGGCCTGCAGGCCTGTCACATCCCAGATGTTACTACTTACCAGGTTGTCATTGCAACATCGCGCACAACTCTGAATCAACAAAGGTCATCATTTCAAACAGCTGCTACGTTAAATGAAAAAGTTCCATATCGGAAACAGTTTATCAAGTGGATGTTGAGAAGTTTGTTAGGTTATGGGGATTAAACCAAATTTTCTTTTCAACTGAAAGTATTGGTGAATACCTAGAGATACCTTGAAAATGGGTCTGGTTCTGGCATTATCTGAAATACCTATGTTTTAAACCATTGTAATAATACCTGCATATTTAGAAAAAACTAAATGAATATGCCTCAGAATGTTCATATTCATTTCTATTTCCTGTAACTGGACTGATTAAGTTAAAATAAACATATAAAAAGAGAGCAACAATAAAAGAAACAAACAAGCAAGTTAAAAATGTTCCGATATCCCATCTAGATTTGTGCCAAATAAAGAAAGTGGGGGGCAAAAAAAGTTTTCAATGTTTTGGCAAGATTCGAACCTGAATCAAACATCTTGGAACTCATACTAACATTGCACATTAATCAAATATGCTGCTGTTCAGTTATAACTTGTAGCGCTATTCAGGTTAGACTGTTATCTGTGGGCTGCATAAAACCACAGAATAACCTGGTGAACCACCTTGTATATCAATGAAAGATTCATAAGGAAGGGAAAATTGCATAGACATAAAAAGAGGAGTGAGAAGGTATAGGCGAGAACAGCAGTATGGAGGCTAAAGGTCTAAGGAAGTTTATCCCACAAAAAAATGTCTGTATGTGGTGGAAATGAAGATCTGGATATTTAAATGCAAAGGAAATGAAATTTGGAGCAAAAATACATACATAAAAAATCTTATGTGTTCCATTTACATGACTGTTGCTATTCTACAATGGATTATTCTTGCAAAAGCTGATTCTTCATCATGCTAATCAAGAAAAATAGAAGATATCAGAAATTGTTGTATTAATTACTTCATTATAAGTATAAGGGAATACACTAGGCTAAAAAGGTATTTTAAAACTGAAACCAATAACAAGAAATATCTCGGAAATGGTGAACACCATGAAAAAAAATGTGTATTTTAATGAGATTACATTTTTTATGTAGTAAGTTTTTGTCTATCTCTTATGGTTTACCAATAATGCAAAAGCCATCCAGAATGAAGAGGTTCTAGAGACCATTCCCTCAAAATTAAAATTGATTTGCCCTTTAAATAACTTTAATGTAATCAAAATTGTTAAAGCCATTTTTGAGAAATCAAAATGTTTGAAACATTTTCCATATAAACGGTAATTTGAGGTGATGGGATATTCCTCAAAATCTTCATGTTGCAGGAAAGCACTAATCTTAAATACCAAGTTTGGTGTTTAACCAATTTTTCGTTTTAAGAGTTATCATTCTCGCTGACAAACACACACATACATTTTTTTTAAATATGCTATTTTGGTTACTGGGGGCCCTAAAACATGTACTTTTTTTTGTTTGTGAAATCTCTGTATCAATTTTTTTACCTACCATGCACATTGTAAATACATGTTACAATGGTTTAGGTTATGGAGAAATGTAGCTATAACCCAAAATGTTTCATAAAGATTGTAAAAAGGGGAAGTACAAGTGAAAAACAAATGGATTTTGGCAGTAAACAGAGTTAAAGAACAAATTGCTAATGAGACCACAAACTAGAATTAAGGAATTATTGTATAATACGAGTATGAATGGTGTGACTTATTGTTCGTTCAAATTTTCCAATATTTATACTTTCTCAAATGAGAAGTCGTATATTGATTTTCTTTTTATATGCTTAGAGAAGATATTGCATTCAACCCAAACATTTTATATGCCTGGAAATACAGTTTTAGGGTCCCTTGTGTAAAAAAAAAGCATTTTCAGAAAAAGGTGTGATGCAATAACTCAAAAACAAAAAGTCAGTTAAATACCAAACTAAATATTGTTTATCATATTCCTAGGATACAAATTGAAGAATTTCAAGATAATCTCCCTTACCCCAAACTACCTTTTACTTGGAAATAATTTTGAATGTTTTGATTTTTTCAAATAACAACATTAAACATATTTATAAACAAAATGCCTATATTGAATTCTCTGGGAATAGGTAGGTGAGTGCTCTTAATTTTGAATGACTTGCAGAACTGGTAAACAACAAAAGATAGACAGAAAGTTACAAAAAAGATAGATCTCTTTAAAACATGCAATACACCATATATATTTTTGTGTAGAGTTAACAATTTCCAGGGTATTCCCTGTTATTGGTTTCCGTTTTAAAGTACCTCAGGTCATCTCCTTAGTGCAGGAGACCTGGGTTCAATTTGCAGGTGCACTCTGCCTCGTGAGGTCCCTGGGAGGGGGGGGGACAATTGTGGAGCTACTTGATTGAAAAGTAGTGGCTCCAGATCGCAAATAGCTTCAATCAGCCGAGAGGGACTTGAGGTGCTAATCATATCTCACCCTCCAGCACTGCACCCCATTCGTGATGCATTCGAGCCAATATGGGGAATGCAGCAGCTGGGGGCAGGCCAAGGTCCTTTGTGGACTCGTGCCATGGAGTTATAGTTAAACTTTTCTCAGAATTTGTCATTCCTGTTTCTTTGTTTTACTCCTGGTCATGCAAAGAGCAATGTTCAGTTGCATAGTGGTAACTTTTAAAAGTTTGATACTGTTTTAGCCTAGTGTATTCCATTATTTCTCTTCTATTTATAAGGAACTAAGTAATAACACCATTTCTGCTAATATTTATTTTGATTAGAAGTGTAAGCTTTTTAAATATAGTTTGTTAGAGAATAGGTTGAGAATTTTTTATTTTATTATTATTAACTAATTTGTGTCATCACTTAGGAACCAGCTTGTAAAGATTTGGCTAGCCAAGGTTATTCCTTTATTTCTCTTGTACCTATAAATATATAACTAATAAGTCTTTTTGTTAATGTTTATTGTGATGAGCAAGGAGTAGATAGAAGATTAAGCTTTCATAAGAATAATTTGTTATAGAATAGGAAGAGAAAGGCATGTGAATGGAAAACATCACATTTTTACTTTCTCTAGCATTGATGTACAATGTATATAGTAGATAGAGAAGATATATTTTATTTTCTCAATGAATGATTATCATAGTTGTAATATTATTGAACTTGAAAGCAGCTTAGCACAGTGGTAGCACAGCTGCTTGCCAAGCGGGAGACCTGGGTTTGATTCCCAGTACCAGCATGGGGATTTTTCCATCACTGGGAGATTTGGACCGGTGTGCACTCAGCCTCAGAGTCCCTGGGGGGCCAATTGAGGAGCTACTTGACAGAGAAGTAGCAGCTCCAGGACATAAAGACCGCATTAACTGGCTGGGGGGGGGTTCGAAGCTCTGACCACGTCTCACCCTCCAATACTGCACCCCATCCATGACGTCTGTCATGGATTGAGACGGGGAACACAGCGGCCAGGCCGTAGGCTAAGGCTCTCAGTGAGCTGTGCCATGGAGTTAAAGCAGCTGTAATATAAATGCATCTGATAATATCTAAATGTCACTAAATATAAAACAATTAACCATTTTAATTTGAAATACCATATATCTATATAAATAAAAATGAGTCGCTGAAATGTATGTACGCATATCACTTCCCAACAACTGCATCAAATTGAGCAATTCTTTTTTTTTTGTTGTGGACAAGGTTTGTGGAAATAGTAATATGAATATAAACTGTGCTAAGTGACCGCATTTCAGTTAATGGCTGCCAGATGGCTGTGGTAGAAGTTATTTGTTGCCAAATGGTCGTGGTACTGCTATATATTTCCCTTCCAATTCAATGTTAAGGCAACACACCAGTTTATCAAGACATTGATGCAACACAGCAGTGAAATTCAAATACATTTTTATGTATTAACTGTCCTTTCTTTACTCCTATCGTTTAAAATAAATAAGCAAAGAAGCTTTTCTGACGGTGAACACCTAGAGTAAGCACTTATTTTATTTGCCACTAGATGGCTATAGTAATATTTTTCCTCCCTATCCAATGTTAAAGTAATGCAACAGTTTATCGAGATGAGATAATGCAGCAGTGAAATTCAAATATATTTTTATTAATTAACTGTCCTTTCCTTACTCCTATTGTTTAAAATAAAGAAGCTTTCCTAGCGACAAATACCTAAAATATGTACTTATTATTTGCCACCAGATGGCCGTAGTTCCTACTGCTCTATTTTTACTTTCTCCATACGCACTATGTACATAGTGTATAGAGAAAGTATTGCACTCCACCAAAAATTTGATACCGAGATTTCACCGGAAATATATGTTTTAGGGACCCCAATATCCAAAAAAAGCATTTTCACAAAAAGGTCCGTGTGTCTGTGAACACGATAACTCAAAAACGAAAAGTCGGTAAAATACCAAACTTGGTATTTAAGTTTAGTATCTTCCAGGGATGCGACACGAAGATTTTGAGAAAAATCCCCCCACCCCCAACTACCCTTTACATGGAACTTTTTTCGAAAATTTTTATTTTCTCAATAGCTCTAACGATTTTGATTAAAAATTCGGATATTAAACATATTTACCTGACAAATGAAATGTATATCTTGAATTTTCTGGGAATAGCCTCTGAAGAGTAGTTTATTCTGGATGAATTTTACTAAATTTTGAATAACTGCTAAACCGTAAGAGATGGACAAAAACTTAGTACACAAAAAATGTAGAGCACATGAAAACGCACAATTTATGTTATATACATTTTTTTTTGTGGAGTTCGTCGTTTTTGTGACATTCCTTAATTTTAGTTTCTGTTATGAAAAACGTAATCTTTTCTCATACTGGAACTTGTCAACTCCTATCCGTATAAACAAAGGAACTTCATTGACATAGCAACCAGCTTTTGACTATCACTTTAACTTACGGTTGTCCCTTATTTCGCTTCTACTTACAAGGATGCGAATAATAAGACTATTTCTGCTAATTTTTTCTGATTAGCATAAAGTAAATAGAAGTATAAGCTTTTTAAGAATTATTTGTTGCAGGGATATGGAGAAAGTCATGTGAATGGTACACATCAGATTTTTCGTCTTCAATGCTAAGGTAATGCACCCGGTTATGGAGACAATGATGCAAGATAACTGTGTAATTCCAATATATTCCTTATGTATTAACCATCGTTCCCTTGGTCACATTTAAATAAAGAAATAAGTATATTTTTGTTGTAATTCTTTAAAATGAACAAGTTATAATCAATGCACATAACCATTAACCCTTCTTGGAATCTGAAAATGGCAGAGAAATAACAGAATCCATTTTAGGTTTAACTTCCTATTACATATGTTGGTTATTTGACATTTTTTGTTGTTTTTTTTTTGTTTTGTATTCTTTGTTGTAGTGTTAAATGCCCGCTTTAAGTACTTATGGCACCGCAGGCAGTATTTGACGTTATGCTAGCTAAAGAACAAGAAGCTATCTGCGTCACCACAGTACAATTGCAATGCTCTTAATACATTTGATCAAGTTATAATTTGGGTTAAATGGAGAAATTTAAAACACACAAAGCTATCATCAAATAAAACCTTATCAATTGCCCAAGCAGATCTACTTGCTCTTTAGTTATGTCATTGTTAGCCTTAGAAATGGCTGTTTTGACATAGAAGAAAATAAAGAAAGAGGTGGGAAACATTAGGAGTAAAGGTAAGAAAGAGATTCAGAAGAAGCATGAATGTTAATTTGTGACTTTCTCTTTAATGTAATTCATTACCTATGCCAGCGTATACCCGCCACACTATGGATGCGCTACCATCACTTTTTTTTTTTTTTTTTTTTTTTTGGTAGTGTTTAACGACTGCTTTAACTACTTGTGGCACCGCAGGCATAACTGATGATACATGAATGAAGATGGAGCACCGATGGAATGCGATGGCTGGGGATACCGGATAACCCTTGACCCTGCGCCAGCTTTGTCCACCACAAATCTTACATGTGGTCGCTTGGGATCAAACCCGAGCCATCTAGGTGGGAGGCGAGTAGTCTAACCACTCGGCCACGGCATGGCTACTACTATTACTATTATTATGCCGACATCTTGCTTGCCCACACTGTTAACTGCATGTCATCCTTTCCATACTCCCTTATGGGTGCTCTGACTTCGTCCATTTTGCAATACCTACTATATATGCTACATTGTGCAGATCATTGCGCTTTTCAGATGCAAAGGCATTATTAGACATTGGCAATGGGAAAATTCATGTTGACACTTCTACTGGCCTCATTTCGTTTCCATCAAATTTTTGTCACTTCACAACATCAAAGGAAGAAAAAATATCAAAAGCGTTTCCAAATATTGGTGCAAATTACAAAAACTATGCTTGGTTGAGCGAACAAGCCATTTTAGCAGCAACTTGTAGATGTAGATGATTTGAATGTAAAAATTCAGGGTTAAATTGATAAATGCATTCATTTAAGTCGATCAATTCCATTACCAAACCAAATGAAGTCGTCAATTATCTATCTAAATTCATTGGATTTGCCAGGATTTCCGCCACACAATTTACAAGGTTGACTTGGCGATAATTATACTACACAATATCAATCAGCAAAAATTATGCAGCAGAACAAAATTCACTGTTAAAAAAAATTATAAAAAATTTGATTTAAGTTACTAAAACAGGAAAGTTCAAAGGCGAGGATATACTTATTCCAAGAATACCACTAATGTCAACTGACTTTCCTTTTGAATTTAAGCGCGCTTTGCATTCGCAATGACAATAAATCCCAAGATCAATCGTTTGAAGTGTGTGTAATATACCTTGAATTGTGTTTTTCACATGCTTACGTTGTGAACTCGAGAGTGGGCAAACTATCGGTGCTATTTTTTTCTCTCTGGAAGGAAAATTGTACATCACAAGGCATTACAATAAAGTGTTGTCAAATTATTTAATTGTAATTTTATTTCATTGCATGGTCGTACTGTAAACGGAAGATTTTGTTCGAGTTTTTTTTTTTTTTTTTTTCCGTGCAAAGCCAGGGCGGGCAGCTAGTTTTAAAATATTTACATGACAAATGTACATCTTAAATTTTCTGCAAGTAGTCTGTGAAGTCCTCTTCAGTCTGAAGTTACTTTTGAATAAAAGAATAATAAGAGAGTCCAAGTATTACACAAAAACTGTAGACTGTTTCTGTAGTCTGGTGGTTAGCATACCAACTTCCAAATCCAGGATACCAAGTTGGAATCCTGGCTGGAGGCTGAGTATCTTTCTTTAGCCAGAACTATTCCTCATCCTCCCTAACATAGCTTGGAAATATGAGTAAGTTTAGGAATGTGTTATAAAGCTACCTATATGACCTTAGATTGTAAGGCAACATATAAATAAAACAAACAGAAACTTTAAAACACACAAAGTCAGATTCATTTTTTGTGGCATTAACCGTTTTCAAGATATTTATTATTGAATTGCTCGACTGTAAAATCCTATTCCTTTTTCTTTCAAATACATATATTTCTTTTTTATCAAGATGAACATTTTTAAAATATTTTATTACCTTCTAGAGCAAGTGAAAAAGTAAAATGAAAAGATTAGAAATGATAAGGCATGGACTTAAAAATAAATATTCATTTGGAGCATTAATTAGCAATTTCATCATAATTTGGCCAAAATAATCAAACACTTCGAATCAACTTGAAATGTACTTCGAAAAATTTTGAAAATTTATCATTTCAATGAAAGACAATTACTTCTTTCATGCTTTGAAAGAAATAGCACGATTTTTGCAGTATTTGTTTTTCCATTAAACATTGTCAATGTATGTGCAACTATGGCATTGGACATAATGGAAATGGGTAAAAATTATATTACACAATGTATTTTTCACATATTTTTTTTCTTTTCAGTTAATGTTTGTGGAGGTTTAAAAATATATACATAAAATCATAGATTTAAGTTAACAGGTTTTGAAATGTGAAGATAATAGATATAAAGGTGCCATTTATTTTGTTACTGAGAACCACAGACGAGTTTCAGGGAGCATTATGTGCAAATATGTAAGTATTCTAGGTGTTATCTAAACTGTTGAAAATATGCCATCACAACCGATAATAGTTAACCATACCACTATCTTTAAAGTCATTTATTATTAGCTTGTCTCTCTTAGGAACCACATAATAACTTTCCTTTGAAGAAGATATTGACGGCGTTTATTGGCATAACATTCAATCAATGAAGAGGATTGTAGGGATGCTCAGCTTTTAAGAACTCTGAAGAGCTCTGGAGGATCTGCAATTGTGGAAAACGAGAGGCAATGTGAAATAACAGTCTGTATTGCTGTTCAGCCTTCTGGTCCAATATAAGAATTTTAAGGTTAGGAAGATGTTCAGGAATCTTGTCCAATAGCTCCGGACCCATTTCTCCAATATGTGCAGCATTAAGGTGAGTGAGATTTAAACAACTGTGTAGAATATACCTATAAACCAATAGTATCATAATTATGGATATTTAATTAAATTATAGAGAATACCATAATATAATAGCAAATATGCTTTTTTTTTTAAAGCCCTTTAACCTGGTAGGTCATATTGGATAATGGGTGAAATGATGCTCAAATAAGCCCAAGTCGTAGAGATTAAAGTTACCTGATATTCATCTTCTCAGGAAGAAACCTTATTGGGGTAACTCACCCCAATCAAGATTCAAACTCAGGACCTCTGAATGTGAATCAGACACCCTATTCCCATGCATTAATGTGTTAAGAATGCAATTAGGAAAATAGTTACATTTTAATTTCTTATTCCTTAATTGTACATATACTAATAGACTATGGCAGAGGTGGCAATCTTTGCAAGTCAGCCATGTGCAACATGCATTTCATCCTTGAGGCATGTAAAAAACAAATAGACTTCCATCCAGAGAAGGAGAAGTCACTTTTTGTGTTACAAGTTTCTTTGAGTACCCATTACCAGTTAAGACATTTTTAGGTCACAATTTTAATAGGACTTGTAATTTTATGCTCTTATTTCCAAAGAGAATTAGAATATTATATCACTTGTCTATTAAGTCTTTCATTAGATGCTCCAAGGGACTATGAGATCTAATTTTAAGATTTTTTCTCAGGTCCAGAAGCAGATATAAATCTGCAGTTTGGCTTCAAATAGGCTGGTCTTTGTGTGCATGGCAGGAATGGCATCACCATATGATGCTCAGAACCCTAGTTGCTGTAGCTAAGATGAGGAATACTTTTTACTTTCTCTAGTTGTACATGCGCCTAAGCAGGTAGAGAAAATAAGAAAATTTGATTTCAAGATTTCACTAGAAATTCATGTTTTAGGCTCAACTGCATAAAAAAAAAAAGGTCTGTTTGTGTATGTGTTTCAACTTAAAAATGAAAATCAGTTAAATATCTTGATATGTAAGTTCAGCATCTTCCAAGGTTATGACAAAGATTTTCAGAAAAATCCCCCAACCAACACTATTCCAACATTTTGATTTTCACAAAAATGGTTGTAAAAATTTTGATTAAAAAGTTAGTTCAGCCCTGATGTCAACACATGGGAGGGAAGAGAGAGAGAGAGAGAGAGAGACCGAGATATTGAAGCAAAAGAGCGTTAGGCTGTTGATTGGTTCAGGGAAGGTAATGGGTGTTAACTTTTACGTGGATGCATATTTTAACAGCCTCCTAAAAGTACAGTAGTACTGTAATAGTTTTCAGATCACTGCTCTGTGCGAATTAGTTTCGGAAGGAAAAGTATGCAATGCTTTGATTCTTATAAAAGGTAATAGTCCAACATTTTATCCATATCCGACACATACCAAGCAGATGGCTCTGGGTTCGTGAATTCTGAAAGGAATATTTACAACAGACGTACACATTAGATAGAAGATTGGCAAAATTATATACTGACTTTATTAACTTATTACTGTTAAATAAAATGCAGCTAACTTATATTATTAAAGAACATTGGTATTATATGCACAATAAGTTACAAGCCTGTACCAGACAGCTCTCTTCAACAACTGGTAATTCTCGAGGTGAATGCTGATTAAGATGTTACTGTCCTGATATATGGTGGACTTTGAGACAGTGATGTGTTTTAACAATTAAAATTTAGTTGAGTCGATTTTGTAACACTACATCACTTACTTTTTTATTTCGGAAAACATGTTTCAGAAACCATGTGCTTCCATTGTCCCAAAGGAATTGACAATGGAAGCACATGGCTTCTGAAACATGTTTTCCGAAATAAAAAAGTAAGTGATGTAGTGTTACAAAATTGACTCAACTAAATTTTA
This sequence comes from Hymenopus coronatus, assembly GCA_030762935.1. Lineage (NCBI taxonomy): Eukaryota > Metazoa > Arthropoda > Insecta > Mantodea > Hymenopodidae > Hymenopus > Hymenopus coronatus. Next base: position 113,801,323 of record CM060881.1, on the reverse strand, counting down.
ATTGTTAAGATGTTACTGTTTATAGTGCAGGGTCGCTTCTGATAATTTATTATTTAAGACTGTATTTCCTGTACATCTCGCATGCCTCACAAGCCCAGGGGACTTGCTATATGCAGTTTAAAAGCAGTCTAAGCTTTTGATCATGGATGATTAGCCGTAATAAAATACAACCGAGGCAAGCCTTTAAAAAGTGTCGAGAGGCGAATGGTCGCGCATTGTTTTGCGGTGCTTAAAGAAAGAAACGCCGAACCAGCCATAAAGAATATCGAAAAAGAAACGGATGATCTCCTTGGCATTTCTGCATTTAGTGTACATAGTGTTAGAATGGAACAGCAAGCATCCAGAAGCCTAAGAACACTGGAAAAATCGCGTAAGTATAAAAAACGTTCGGAGAAATATGATGATTTTGCGAAAAGTGCTATTCGCGGTAAAGTTTATGATTGTTTTTTCAGAAATGAATCATCGACTCTAAATACAATTTTGCATGCAGTACATTCTGACACAGAATTGCCACATTTCTCAAAGTACTCTCCACAGGTTGCTGATATATATTGCTAGTGTTGCAAAACTTATGTGCGCACATGTACCGTTAACAAGTGGCGAGTTGAGCCAGCTCCGACTTGTTGTTGACATCAGGACTGAACTAACTTAACACAGACAATGATGATATATACGTGATAAATGAAATTTATAATTATATTGAATTTTCTGGAAATAGCCTCTGAAAACTTCTTCATTCTGGATGACTTGCACATCTGGTAAACCTTAAGAGATAGACGAAATCTTACTACACAAAAAATGTAGATCTTGTTAAAATAAAGAACTTATGTCATATACGTCTTTTTGTGGGTTTAACCATTTCTGAGATATTCCTAGTTATTGGTTTCAATTTTAAAATACTTAAAACTTTTCTCAAATGGGAATTTGCCATTCCTGTTTCTTTTGTTTTACTCTTGGCTACCTTACCAACGATCCTAGTGTTCATTAGTAAGGCAGCTATTCCAACTGCGATTAGTAAAGATTTTAATCAGACTGCTATAGAAGCATATGCAGGGCTCATGGAATTATGACATTGGCTTTGTTAAAAGTGTGTACATATATACAGGGAGGCCACAATCAGAAGTGACAGAAGGTTCATATTTTTGGTGCAAATAGTTTGTGAGAAAATAAAAGGGAGACATTAGAACCTGAATGCACCTAGTAAGCACCTAATGAAATTTAGGGTTTAAATTTGTCTTATATAAGCTTGTACATATTTGTATATAAGCTTGTATTACACCACATATAATTAAAACAAAAAATATGATGTGTTACATTAACATGACTTTCTCTAGTCACTCTTCAATCCATTATTTTTAAAAAAAGCTGATTCTTCTATCTACTTCCATTAATCATGAAACAAAATATGCTTCTATTGCATATTTCTTTGTAGATACAATGTGAATAGGAAAATATATTAAATTTAAGCGATAGTCAAAGCTTTTAAAAGCCAGACACTATGTGATTGTTTGGAACTGCATTCTTTTTGCTGTCCAAAAAAAAAGAAAGAAAGAAAAACAATATTAGAAAGATTTTAAGAAATGCAAAATTAAAACAAGAAATATCTCAGAAATGGTCAACTCAACAAAAAATGATTTATGATATGAGTTATGTGTTTTAATGAGATCTACAGTTTTTGTAGTAAATTTTTGTCTGTCGCTTATAGTTTTCCAGTTATGCAAAAGTCATCTAGAATGAAGGGAGCTTCAGGAGTCATTCTCAGAAAATTCAAGATGTAGATTTTATTTGTGATGAAAATAACTTATACATATGCTGTTTTAATCAAAACCATTATAATTTTTGTAAAAATCAAAATTTTTAATAAAAAGTTTCCATGTCAAAAGTAGTTTGGGGTGGAAAGGATATTTTTGAAAATGTTTGTCACGTCCAGGAAAGATTCTGAATTTAAATGTATCAAGTTTGGTATTGTTCTCTCTCTCTCTCTCTCTCTCTCTCTCTCTCTCTCTCTCTCTCTCTCTCTCTCTCTCTCTCTCTCTCTCTCTCTCACACCCACGCACACACACACAAAATTTTATTCTATTTTTTTTACTAAGGGACTTCAAAACACATTTCCAATGAAATCTCAATACCCAATTTTTTAATGCAATATAATATCTTCTCTACCTGTTGTATAAATATTAAGGTAGAGAAAGTAAAAAAATAAGTACATTTCATGCTATTTTAACAGTTTTAAAGGTATCAGTGTTGTGTCAAAAAACAAATAAGTGTTGTACACTTATTTGCTTTTTCACATAAGTTCTTAAGATAATTCACTATTAACAGGCAAAGTTGTAGGATTGTGGGTGAAATTTATTTTCAGATACTTTACTTTTATAGGTGGATTACATATAAATTGATATACGTCCCGAAAAGCTGGTATTATCTCAAATGTTAATTTCAAGAAAGATGGTCCAGCTGATTTTTTCGTTCCTTGCAAATGCATGAATTTCTAATATTAACATAAATAAATGATCTAATAATTTTAAATTATCTCCATAATCTGTGCTATGTGGCAACAATTGTGCTTGAAAATCAGAGAAGTGCAAAAAATCCAAAGATAAGAACTAGTGAGCTTTTATGTTGCACCATAACAATGCACATAAGTTCACGATGTTAACACAATAAAGTTTTTGCAAGGAACTGAGGAAAAATTATTGACTCATTCAGCCTAAAGTCCTGACCAGATACTTCCTCTTCCAGCTGAAAAGAATTGACTTTGAGGTCATTGATTTTCTACCTAAAAAAGCAGTTACAGCATACAAAGAGGAGTTTTCTGTATCCAAAAGCTGAGTAGTCTGGATGCTTTCAGAAGTGGCTCCAGAGAATGGAATGTTAATATAGTGTCAGTGAGAATACTGCGAGAAACTGGGATAAACAAAGTGCTTCTATGAGTATGTATTATTTGTTGTCTCAATACTTATCTAGTAACCTTCATGAAAAACTCTGAAAAATCAACATTCTGTCTCTCATGCAAGAGGTCCCTAGTTTGAATCTTGATTAAGGTAAGTTATTTGGATAAGGTTTTTCGAGATTTCCCTTATCCTGAGAAGATGAATGTCCAGTAACTTTTAGATCATTAGAGCCCGACTCATTTGAGCATTATTTTACCTATTTCATTCATTGACCACTATGACCCATCAGCTTAAGGACATTAAACTATATATATATATATATAAAATTATAAGCAAGAATGCAACACATTTGGTAATTACAATCAAGTAAAAATCTTACTGTACTCTAGTATTCTATTGTATCTGAGTTTTTTAAAAAGGTTATATGAACAATGTATAATATCTTTCTATCATACTTGTATTACTAGTCTTTTCTACATTTTAATGCAATTTTCTCTCATGGTCAATCAGTTTTAAATAAATTATCTAAAATATCTTACCCAATACCATTCTCTGTGATGAGTTTACAACGTTTAACTGACAGACGTTGAAGAGTTTTATAGCAAGTGGAGGCAAGAGCTTCAAGACATTTGTCATTCATGTGCCAACATCCAGATGCATCAAATTTGGTCAAATGAAGTCCTGGGGTAGAAAGCAAGACACAGAAGTTATCTGTAGAGAAATAGTTGGCTTCCCGAAAAGTTAAGACTTCAATATTTGGAAGTTGAATGACCAGGGAGCAGGAAACTTGATCTGGCATTTGATGTGCATTGTTTAGTGCTAGGCGTTCCAACTTCTTACACTCCAGAATGGCCTGAAAGCAGCAGTCACATTCTAATGCTCTACATCACAAAGAGAGAAAATAAAAGCATAAGTAGGTAATAGCTGAATACTCTGAATTATGTTAAGGTATTCTAAACTACAGAGACAGGAAATTTAGCCCATTCTTCTCAGAATGGTATTTTAATCTGGGCATTGTACTATAGTGATACTTTGGTTAGCCATAATCAGTACCTAGTAGCTCGGAATATACATTTTGGGTGTTCACAAAATTTTAGATTCAGATAGCCCTGAAAATGCTGCTTTTTACTGTAAAAAAATTAATACAGTTGCAGCTACTCCCAAATACAACAACAAATAATGATGATGATATCAACAACAACAATAATAATAATGCATAGGTTGTATGAAGAAATAATGTGTGTTCCAATCACATGACTTTATCTACATCTCTGCAACAAATTATTGTTAAAAAGCTTATTCTTCTATGTATTTCAAGCTAATCGTGAAAAAATTAGAAGAAATAGTCTTAATTCTTGCTTCCTTGTAAGTACAAGGGAAATAAGGAGTATAATAGGTAAAGCGACAGTCAAATGTTTTAAAAGCTGGTTTGTTATGTGATTGAAGTTCTTTTGTTTGTATGGCCAGGAGTTGACAAATTTATGTATGAGAAAAGTATAAGTATTTTAAAACTGAAACCAATAAGGAATATTTCAAAAATGGTCTACTCTGGGAAAAATGTATAACATAGGTAGATTGTGTGTTTTAACAAGCTCCACATTTGGGAAAAAATGTATAACATGGGTAGATTGTGTGTTTTAACAAGCTCCACATTTTTTGTATAGTAAGCTTCTGTCTATCTCTTACAGTTTTCTAGTTATGCAAAATTCTCTAAAATTCATCTAGAATAAAGATGTCTTAAGAAGCTGTTCCCAGAAAATCAAAATATGCATTTTATTTGTCATGAAATGTTTTAATAAACAATATTTTAATCAAAATATTGAGTCATTTTGGAGAAAATCAAAATTTTCGGAAACTGCTCCATGCAAAGGGTAGTTGGGGGGAGGGGGGGATTTTCTTGAAAATCTTTGTGGCGCATGTTGGTAGACATGGAACTTAAATACCAAGTTTGGTCTTTAATGGACTTTTTGTTTTTGAGCCCCACACACACACACCCATGCATGCATGCATGCATGCACACATACACCTTTTTTCTAAAAATGCTTCTTTTTAGATTTCAGGGGGTCCCAAAACATGTATTTCTAGTAAAATCTCAGTATCAAATTTTGGATGCAATACAATACCTTCTCTTTATGCTATGTACATAGTACATGTAGAGAAAATAAACAAATATTCTATATAAGATTGCTCTGCTTTCTTGAGTAAAATTGAAAGCTATCTGATATGCAGCATAGATTAAGTAAAAACAAGCGTACAGTAATAGCCCTTATTACTTTAGTAAATAATGCGTTAAAAGTATTTAGATAAATACATACTTTTTACCTCTAAGAAATTTGATATCTTAAATCATCACCTATTGCTCACCAAACTACAGAAAATGGGAGTTAAGAGGCATACTTTTAGATTGATCCAATCATACCTTCAGGATAGGAGTACTTAGAGAAAACTTTAAATATTAATGGAAACTTTATATGCCAACAGTACTCAAATGATTAAATTATAAAGATTGGAGCACCTCATGAATTTTTTTCCTAATTACTTTCTCTAGGTATGTGTACATAGTAGCTAGAGAAGGTTTGTATTCCACCCAAATATTTGATGTTGAGATTTCACCAGAAATACATGTTTTGAGGCCCCAAAAAGCCTTTTTCGAAAAAAGACTGTGTATGTGTGGGTTTGGACAGCATAGCTCAAAAACGAAAAGACTGTTAAATACCAAACTTAGTCCAATCTTCCAAGCATACAGCACGAAGATTTTCAAGAAAATTCTCCCTCCCCAAACTCTTCTTTACATGGAACATTTTTATAAAATTTTGATTTTCTCAAAAAGACTCTAATAATTAATAAATAAAAATTATGTATAAGCTATTTTTATGACAAACAAAATATATATCTTGAATTTTCTGGGAATAGCCTCTGAAGACCTCTTCATTCTGGATGACTTATATAACTGCCAAACCGTAAGAGTTATACAAAAAGTTACTCCACAAAATATTGATCTCACTAAAACACACAATTTATGTCATATATTTTTTTTTGTAGAATTAACTGTTTTCGAGATATTTCGGATTATTGGTTTCAATTTTAAGCCACTTAAACTTTTCTCAAACGGAAAGGCATCTTTTTTCTTGTTTCCCATTTGTTTACTCCTGGAAAACAAAGAGATTGGATTCAAAATCTTCTCAGGCTTCTAACCAGGTAAAAACTTGGCTTGACACCAACGTTTCAAAGAAGTTCACCCTGAACGACCAGGAAGATGCACTTCTTCGAAACGTTGGTGTCAAGCCAAGTTTTTACCTGGCTAGAAGCCCAAGAAGATTTTGAATTAATACGTCGCCAGGAAAGCTTCAGTTCTTATTTTAAAGAGATTCGAATTTCAATTGTTTCACATAGCGACCAGCTTTTAAAGGACAAGACTATTGCTTTAGCCTGTGCATTTTCTTATTTCCCTTCTATTTACAAGGAAGCTAGTAATAAGACTAATTCTGCTTATGTTTAACTTGATTAGCATGATGTTGATAATAGATCAATTCTTAAATAAAAGGTTTGTTTACTGAAAAGCTAGAGGACATAATGTGAATGGAACACATTAGATTTTTTTCCCTTCTACTTACAAGGAACCAAGTAATAAGGACAATTTCTGCTAATGTTTATCTCGATTATCATGAAGTAGATAGAAGAATACGCTTTTTAACAATAATTTGTTACAGAGATGTAGAGAAAGTGATGTAAATGGAACACATCAGATGTTTTAATAAACTTTATTTAACAGCTTTTAGTTCGTAATACAACATGCACCATTTGACATAAGTTTATATTAACAATGTCTAAATACTCGTATTTATATATACACTTTTTTTCTTCTGATAATCTTTAAATGATTTGTGAATCTATTAATTTAGGTAGTACTATAGATCATCAAAAGTTTATTTTGTTAATAAACTGTAGAAACTCTTTTATATGATTTGTAACAAGTCTGTTTTTTGCACTGGCCATGATTTTCATTTCTTTAAAATTATTGTTCGAAGGGTTTTCTTTCTTTTTCCAATTAGCTGCAGTCATACAGTAGGTGGTCAACTGTTCGTTCTGCTTTTCTACATGGGCACTCCAGGTATCCTGTATTTTAAAGTAGTAATAATACTTTCTGAATTTGCCATGTCCAGTGACGAAAAAGGTAAATTTTGGAGTTACTGCTATACTTATATTCAGACAAAGGCTTCACTGTTGGGAAGAATGTTTTTGTTGTGCTTCCTTTTGTAGTTATCTGCCATTTTTTTCTGCTCTCTTCTTGTACCTTTCTAGTTATTTCACTTTTGAGTATTTTCTTGTAGGAAATTGCTAGTTTTTTGTCTTGTGCTCCTTGTTTCGCTAGGCAGTCAACCATTTCACTTCCCTAGTGTCCAGTGTGTGTGCTTTGATCCAACTCATCTCTATTGTTCAGTTGTCATTTTGAAGAGATCTGATGATTTTTCTTATCTTTTCTATCAGTTCTTTATGATTTTTGAGTCTCAGAAGAAAGTCTAAGGTTATCAGACCATTAGTAAAGATTACCACTGTTTTGTTTTCATTGGTTGATATTTTTGTTTCCATTATTCTATCCAGAGCCTTGACAATTGCTAATATTCGACTTGGTTCTAGAACATTTCTCATGGTGCCTATATTTTAGCTTAGTCTTTTTCATAGATGAATATGGCGATTCCAGATCCTACTCCATTTTCTCCTTTGCTACCATCAGAAAATGCTTGTATTGTGTATTTCATGATCTTACTGACTTGACATATGTTTATAATGTCAACAGGATGAGGCCAATGTTGTAACGGTACTGGTCCTGCAATGGCTAAATTCTGTGGTACAATTTCTTCTATTTTAATTATTATTGGAGTTAGGCCTGTTATTATTTTAACACTTTGTGTGATGAGTGCAGAAGGCCTTGGCAATTCTAATGTTTATTTATCTCTGCGCTTGTATTTGATTCTGTTATGTTTTCGATCCATAGGGGGATCCATAGGACATTTAAGATAGAATAGCTCCTTTGCATATAGTCTTCAGTGTTTAAGTCTCCAACTGATTTTGGCTATTCTAAAGAGGCTTTGTGTTAGTTTAGTCCATCTATTCGTTATATTCAATATGTGAGTTGAAGGTAAGATTTTCATTGATCATTATTTCAAGACATTTTATCTTGGTGGCTTGTTCCATATGTTTGTTGTTCAAATATATACATAGCTCTTGATCACTTTCTTACTTCTTTCTCGATATCATCACTTTTGATTTTTCTCTATTGTGTGTGTGTGTGTGTGCGTGCGCACACATGTGTGACTCCAACATTGTATTAAAAAGCAGTCACAGGGCCAATTTTACCATCAGGATAGTGGCAAAGTGTTTGAGCTACTGGGAAAGAAGAGTAAAAGAAGCCTTAGCCATTTCACTGAAGTAAATACTGTTAATCGCCTTTCAGGCCACCAACTAAATACAGCACCATGATGAAGAACCTTAACACATAATTCCCAACTGCTGTCACTTAAGACTTTAGAAAACTTCACTGGATTCTTATATAACAGATTGTGCTTAAAAAAAAAGCGTGCTATAAAATGTTTTCAAACAGTCTGTGCTCAAGTTCAAAACATTAGGCATACAACTGCCATATATAGTTTTCTACAAGGTCCATGCAATGCAACGTGTAGATAGCAGACTGAGGGCAGCCTGATGGTGTTTTAGATGCGTTCCTATTCTTTACAGAACTTAACCACATTATGACAGGATGTGGGGTTTACAGGAAGGCGGGTGAGGTTGTGGAGTGACAGGAGGAGGCAAGTTTTGCTCCTCGACAGTTGCTTATTATGGTGCAATGGCCCTTGTGCACCACTGGTGCAATAATTTTGCAAAATGTATATTTTTGGGGTTGTTAAATTTTGATATCCAAGCAACTCTTGAAAGATTGTAAGGAGTTTAGCCTTAGCAGCTGCTGGAGGTGCTCCTTTGTTACCGGGGATGCCCGCAAGCCATGTGGGGAAGCTGGTATCGCCTGAAGTGGCGGTTTGTGGGATTATAATCCTCAAGAGACCTAACGAGGGTGCTCTGATGGAATGGTAACCCTTCGTTGAATTTTGTTGACCAACTCCTAATTTCGCCCTCAGGTATGGCAGACCAGAGGCTTTGTGCAGGAGTCTCATAGGAAATCCAAACTCATCCTTCTGGAGCTCCCATCATACATCATACACCAACTACACTCATACTTAAGACACAGAACTTTTGTTGTTGCAGTTGCGGGACACAAATCTACACTTAGGCCAAAAAGAGGCGGAGCCCCCAAAGGCTCTTTAATATCCCCCATGCTTTTCCGCCTTCAACCCCATCCAGAGACACCTCTGCCTCTTCAAAGAGTGGTGTGAGTATTGGCAGTTGTCCATTAACCCGGAGAAAAGCCACACCATCCTGTTCACCAAGCACCGCTTTCCCACAAACTTCCCTTCATTTGCATACCTCAGACGAAGGATTGAATGGATGAACACCATCACCTACTTGGGGGGTGAAGCTTGACAAGGGCATTACATTTGGGGAGCACATCAGGAAACTGAGGTGTCAGGGCAATGGGGCTGCGGCCTCCTTGTACCCGATGCTGAAGTCCATGATGCCAATTCCCCTTAAGTTGCACCTTTTGAGGCCTCTCATAGTCCTCCTGTTAATCTATGCCTGCAAGATCTGGGGCATGGTGGCAGACTCCAGTTTGCTGTTGCTTTAGCGGGTACAGAATAGATGCCTTCGGGCAGTGTAGGCCCTGTCCTGGAAGCCCAGGGCAGTGGCCTCCACCACTCGCATTAGTTGCTGGGATGTAGAATTCCCGAAAACGAAGGTCAAACTGATGGTCTGGGATGGCTCAAATGTTGCCCAAAAGATGGGACAAGCGGTTTAGTAGTAGCCTCTCGAAAACTTTCGAGAGAACTGATAGAAGACTGATGGATAGAAGGTTCATGCCTGTGCCTCAGTCATATTAAATATCAGTTACTTCATGGCCAAAAAAATATCATGCAAACCAATCAGATGCTAGCTTCACTTTGGCTCTATAAATATGTGAATCTGGACTTATAAGTCATCAGGACTTGAGGAAGATGGTGTGCACATCTTTGAAATGTTGGAGTCAATCCATGCACTTACCTGGCTAGAAGTCAGAGAACAGTTTAAGTTGGTATTTATATTTAATATCTTCCAAAGATGCGTCACAAATATTTTCAAGAACATCCTCCCATCACAAACTACCTTTTACATGGAAAGAGTTTTGAAAATGTTGTTTTTATCAGAAATGGCTCTTATAATTATGATATTGCATTTTAAATATATTTACATTACAAATAAAAATGTATATTTTGAATTTTCTGGGAGCATTTAAAGAGTTCTTTATTTTGGACGAGTTTTGCAGAATTTTGCATAACAATTCAACTGTAGGAGATAGACAAATGCTAACTACACAAAAAATGTAGATCTTGTTAAAAACACATAATTTATGTCATATATGTTTTTCTTGTAGAGGTGACCATTTTCAAAGAATTCCTTTGTTAATGGCTTTAATTTTAACTATCTAATGTTTCTCAAACAGAACCTACAAAGTGAACTAAACCTAAAATGTTTCACATAAGTAGCAACTTTTAAAACATTTGACTGTTGCTTTAGACTAATGTATTGCCTTATTCCACTTCTACTTATAAGGAAGCAAGTAATAAGTCCAATTTTGCTAATGTTTATCTCGGTTAGCATGACATAGATAAAAGAATAATGTTTTGTAAGAATAGTTTGTATATGGAACAGCTAGAGAAAGTTATGTGAATGGAATAATCAGATTTTTTTTGTCAATGATTTGAGGGCAAGTACATCATTGAGGAAACATTAATATAAAAATAATAGTTGCAACAAATCTTCACTTATCTTTTGGAATCCTTGCTTGAACTAGTTTCACAATGATTTCATTGCATTATCAACATATTTTTATATTAATATTTGTGTTATTCTTCACTGTTACTAGCTTCTTTTTACATTTATAACATCATTGAGGAGCTTACTTAGTATGCCGGTGACATAAATATTTATTTTTGGAAAACTAGAAAGCAGTAGTTGAAGACAAAGTTCACAATATCTCTAACTGGTTTGAAAATAACAAACTAATGGTCAATGCAGAAAGAACTGTAGCAATGCTCTTTTATCTTCACTCCTCAAAAATATCTAGTACCCATAATTTCAAAGTAATATTTTCTGACAAAACTCTTCAAAATGAAACAATAACAAAGCTTTAAGCATTTGGTTGTAAAGTAGCCTTAAATGCAACAATGCCTATGTTAAAACTCTGTTGCAATTTTAGGCACCTAATGTAAACAGTGACAACTGAATCATTTAGGAGTTTATATTTTGCATTTATACATTCAATTTTATGTAATATAATTTTAATCTGGGCTAATTCACAACCTTGCAAAAAACTATTATTCAAAAACAAATACGATATACAAAATATTAAGAATTATTATTAAAGACAGAGATCTTCTTGTAGTATTATTTTTAAAACCTTCAATTCTTCCATTATGTTTGTGTGCATGTGTATAAAACATAAACAAATTATGATATTTATAAAACAAAATTTTACAAATAATACTTTCATTTATATCAATTCTGAAATGCATGAGAAAAAATATATCTGCACATAAATAGAACTAATATAGCACATATGTTGTCCTCTTACTTTTATAGTATGTTGAAATTGTATGTTATTATTTTACATTGGCCAGCTTCATGGTTGTATATTTTCATTTTTACTTTCTTTAGCTCGCATGTACAATGTACATAGTGGATAGAGAAGGTATTGTATTCCACTCAAAAATTCAATGTCACCGGAAATATACGTTTTGGAGTCCCGTGAGTCCGAAAAAAAATTTTTAGGCAAAGGTCCATCTGTGTGTGTGTGCCGGCGGAGGCATGAGCATGGGCAGGCAGGGAGTGAGTGGATGTGTGTGGGGGGAGGGAGTGCATGCGTGTGGACAGCATGGTTTAAAAACAAAAAGACTGTTAAATACCAAAAGTTAAATGCTTATTTTTAGGTTAAGTATCTTCCAAGAATGTGATACGAAGATTCCCCCACCACAAACTATCTTTATATACAAAAATGTTTGAAAATTTTGATTTTCTAAAAAATGGCTCTAACAATTTTGATTAAAATTATGTATATTAAAGCTATTTACATCCCAAATAAAATGTATATCGTAAATTTTCTGGAATAGCCTCTGAAGACTTCTTTATTCTGGATGAATTTTGCCGAATTTTGCTTAACTGCTAGACCATAAGAGATAGACAAGAACTGACTACACAAAAAATGTAGAACTCATCAAAACACACAATTTATGTCCTTTACATTTTTGTTGTGCAGGTAACCGTTTCTGAGATATTCCTTGAAATGGTGTTTTAATTATAGACGCTCTTTAACTGCTGTGGTTCTCAGCATCCCATTCTATACTGGGCATGAAAGACCACTTAATTTTGCTCAGAAGCCTCTCTATCAGGCTTGAGGTTCTTTTACGTAAATCTACCACACGGTACCCACTGTGTTCTTTATTGCATGTTTCAAGATTGCAATAAAGAACACAGAAGACACATCAAGTCAAAACAGCCGGACAAATCTGCAGTAGCACATCACTTTTGGGAAGCACACCACGAAATCAACCCTAACATCAATCTATTGAAAGAACTTTTGAATCTGCTTCAATTATCAGCATGGGAAAAAATCTACATCCATAAATACCGCCAACATTGATGAACATTAAGGATTGCTTAACAAGTCTCATTGCCCGCCCAACAGATGTCACCACAACCAACACACCCACAACTTGGAATCCAAACCCAAGCAGTAGTGGTTCAACAGCTGAGGATGCGGGCAATTGTTCTGCACAATAAAAGTAAGTAAAGTGTGTGTTAATACATACCACTTTAATTAATTCAATTTGATTATGCCTTCACTGTAGGCAATTTCAAAATTATACAACTCATAAAACATTCATGAAACAACTATTGTGACAGGCACTAAATATTGCAAATTCCACAATCATCAGTAATTATCATCCTTGAAGTATAGTTTAAGTATTTTATCAAAGTGTGGATATGATAGAGCTCTTATAATGGTTATTATATTTACAAAATTATCTAAAATGATCTTATAACAAATACCTTCTAATTAGAGTTTCTAAAAGCATAAAGATAAAAGAATGTTTATACTAAAACTAATATCTACCTGCAATACATTATTATTAAACTTAACTTATATGCTGGTGGACCAAGATCTTGCATGTCAAACTTCAGGGAAGTTAATTGCTTGTGCAACAAATCAAAAATAAGCACTGCATCCTGATCAGTAATCCCTAACTGAGTAGTTCCTTGAGATCCCCATTGGAATAATGATAGTTCAGTCAGTGTGCGACAGTTGTATACTACCATAAGCAGATCTTGAAATCGAAGATACTTATTCATACCAAGATTCAGGTGATGGAGAGTTTTTAATTTGTGAAGTTCATAATACAGCCTAAAACAAGAAATAGCTTTATTTATTTTGAACTTCTTAGGAGCATCAGATGTTGTAAAACTATAATAGATTTGCTCTGAAATCCTGAAAGTTATCTATACCTATCAAACATTACGTGCATAGACTAACACTTTATGAAAAAACTGTATATAATAAACTGCCATAAAAGATCAAAGATATAAAAACCTTAAATTTATTCACAAAAGAGTTAAGAAATATTAGTAAATAAAACATATTTCTGTATACAATAATTTATGGATGACAGAATGTTGGAGTCACTAGGTTAACATAAATATTATATTGTTACCATACAAATCAATGTTTCAATATATTTTTAAAATAATATCTTTATACATATACATATTAGAATTTAAGTTACTCAAATATATTTTTTGATGAGCCACCAGTTTACGATCTTAGGCTCACAATATAAACATTATATGACAATAAATATTCTATTCTTTGTTAATCTCTGGATTTTCTAATAAAAAGAAAGAAGATTGTAATTATTAAATTGAATATTTACTTTAAACATTTGAAATCTAGCATATGAACTTCTAGCTAAAGCATATGAAGATGCCTGTTATATTGGATGGTGAATGAAAAACTGGCCCTGAGTAATTGACTGCTCAATGTTGCCTGCCAATTATCTATTGTTGCAAAATTGTTTTGTATTGTACCATAATATAATAAATTTACTAAATATATTTCTTTAAATTTGCACTCTTCAGTCAAGGGCAAGGAGGGGGGAGATGGTGGGACTGCTTTCTTCTGGACAAGGATGTCTACAGGCAGGATTTCAAAATTCATCAATTATTGTTCCTTGTACTTCCAGACGTCCACTACCAGAGACATCCTCTATAACACTGGATAATCACAGCATTGGCAGTGGAAAAGTTGATAATGGAAGCTGTGGTACTTCTGAAAGATGTCCTTAATAATAAAACACTGTAAGTGATGGAAATGTGTTATAATTGACTCAAATCAATACTTGGTAAGTAGGTAAGGTATTGTATTCCACTCAAAAATTTGATACCGGGAATACATGTTTTGAAGACTCCTGAATTAAAAGCATTTTTAGAAAAATTTCTCTGTGTTTTTGTGTGTGCATATGTGGGGAGGGGGCAGCGTAAATTATAGCATATATCATTATCCCAATATTCTCATCATTTCAAGTAACCAAACTTGCTATTTAAGATTAAGATTCTCCAAGGCTGCAGCATAAAAATTTTCAACAAATCCCTCCCACCCCAAACTACCAAACTAGTTAAAATTAAGGAACACCATTATAAACATATCTTTAAGTTTGTATATTGTGACTAAGATCTATGACCGTAATTGCAGAACATGTGTGAATGGCTTACCTTGTAAGCCATAGCATCCATTATTACACCTGCATTAGTGGACACGTGTGCTGATGGCAAGTTCTTTTAACATCGAAGCTGTGATTGTTACACCTTTGTGAGTGGACATGTGTGTTGTCAGAAGATTTTTTGGCATTGAAGCCTGCATTGTTACACCTGAGTGAGTTTGTGACATCTGTGGTGATTTTGCATGTACAACTTTTTCTGGAAATTTCTTACCACATGACTGAGAGGTATAAAAAGAGGAATGAAGCCCTGCCTGCCTCCGCTGCCCAATCTTTAATCAACATAACAAAACATCACAATACTGGAATGCAAGAGAGCAAATGGCTTTACTGCCAACTGCTCAACATCAGATACCTACCAACCAACCAACATGTTTTGTGTATTAAGTTTTTGTGAATCTCTTACAGTTTACTATTTTACTTAAAATTAAACAAAATTCATCCAGAATGAAGTGTCTTCAGAAGCTATTCCCAAAAATTCCAAGATCTATATTTTATTTGACATGAAAATATCTTAAACATATGGCATCTTAATAAAAATCATTAGAGCCATTTTTGATTAAATCACAATTTTTTAAAAATATAAAGGGTAGTTAGCAGTGGAGCAATTTTCTTGAAAGTCTTTGTATTGCATCCTTGGAGCATACTAAAACTTAAATACCAAGTTTGGTATTTAACCGAGTTTTCATTTTTCAGCTATGCTGCGCAAAGATCCACACACTGACATGTTTCTAAAATGCTCTTTTTGAGTCTCAAAAATGTATTTCCAGTGAAATCTCAATATAAAATTTTGGGTGGAATACAATATCCTTGCTATCCACTATGTACATTGTACATATAGGCTAGAGAAAATAAAAAGAAAAAGTGTAGGAAAATTTAAATCAATAATAAGCTATACCTGGAAATAATTAACTCTACAAAAAAAAAGTATAAATTGTGTGTTTTATCAAGACCTGCATTTTTTTTGTATAGTTTTTGTCTATCTCTTACAGCTTACAGTATGCAAAGTCATCCAGAATGAAGAGGACTTCAAAGCCTATTACTAGAAAATTCAAGGTATATATTTCATTTGTCATGAAAATATTTTAAACATTTTTTTTTTTTTGGGTCAGCTTACCTTCTCCTCCGTGTGTGGTACCCCAATAGTTGCCATTTGAGATTACCTTGTGGTTTACCAGGAAACATGCAAATTAGTTGAAAAATTTAATACCATGTTGCCATGGTAGCTACTATAGTTTTCTAAAAGAGACAATGGTACCACTAAGAAGGGCCATCTGTATCAGTCATTAGATTTCTCTTCACCTGCACACCATGAGGTGGTGAGAGAAATTGAAGCGTGTGTGCATGCATGCATGCATGCTTGTATGTGTGTGTTTTTTTTGGGGGTTTTTTTCATCTGTTGGAAATTAATTACAATTTCAAGCTTTCGTCAAGTACAAGTTACAATTATCTGAAACTTATCTAATCCTATACACAGTAATCATGATTATATTAACAATTATATACAACATATTGATCCTATTTACATTGTTCATCAATTGTTGAACTCATAAAACTCTTGTACATTGCAGAAACATCGTTCAATTAAAAACTTCTTAGCCAGATTGTAATGGATTACACATTCTGGGATATTTTCAGAAGATCATAATATCACAAATACTAAGATAAAGAATGTAAATTAAATTACCTGTTTTCCAAAGTTGTGACAGAGTTTATATTCCACCGTGGTAGAACTTAGTATTATGGCTTTAAGCAATTGTAAGAAAGCATAAAGATTACTTAACATGATCAGAATCAGAATGTTTGTGATGTGGGGGATAGAGGATAAGGCTTAAATCAAGAAGCTGGATCCACAGAAAACTTGTCCCTTCACTTGATATATCAGAAAAGAATGAAGAACCTTTTAAAATATGAAGAGAGAATTCAAAAACTATTTTAATAATTCATGGATTAAAATAAAGCGTTGAGATGAACATTTTTATTTTCTTTACATTTTGATATATAACGCCTCACAGCATTACACTTTTTTGTCGCCCTCCGTAGTGTAATGGTTACCATGTTAACTTCATACACCAAGGTCGCGGGTTCAAACCCGGCGGAGGACGATGGATTTTTTCGGGCGTAAAAATCCTTAGCATGGCTTCCTTCGGAAGGGAAATAAAGTCGTGGGTCCCGTGTCGTAGATTTACGGCACGTAAAAGAACCTCAAGCCTGATAGAGGTGCCTCTGAGCAAAATTAAGCGGTCCTTCACGCCCAATTTAGAATGGGATGCTGAGAACCACAGCAGTTAAAGAGCATCCATAAATAACATGCCATTGCCATTTCCATTTCAGGCATTACACCTATCTGAAAGTATTAGTTCATATTCCACATGCTTCACTTACAGTGAACATGACCTTTTAGCAATTAGATCAATATAAAACCAATTTAATTAGTTACTCAGAGTGATATAGTATTAGATAGCAGCCTTAATACAGTAAAAAAAAAAAAAAAAAAAAAAAAAAAAAAAAAAAAAAAAAAAAAAAAAAAAAAAAAAAAAAAAAAAAAAAAAAAAAAACTAATGTGCACATTTTAATGATTATTTTGATTGTTTTTAATTGAAGTGATCATTGACACATTATCCCCATTAACACCTTAAATTATCTCTTAATAGAGAAGTCTGAAAAGATATAAACCTTGAAACAAGATATTCTTAATGCTAATTTCTGCCAGAAGTTAGCATACTGCAACAGTTTCATTATCTGCAGGAGATATGCAGTAAATTAGTATTTAAACTTACCATTGTGCACGAAATTGTGTTCCCTTGAGATCTAGTACTTGCAGTTGTGGACAACAGATAATAAGATTCCGCAGGCTTGCCTCTGGTATACATTGATCCACACTTGTGCAGAATCTGATGACTACATTTTTGACTTCCTTGTTGCGCCTGTAAAATCAGTGAGTACATATATGAGGCTGCAATACTATAGATTAAATCCATACAAAGAATATCACATAACCCCACCAGTTGCTGAAAACCATATAATTTTATCAGAAAATGCAGAAAAAAATAATCTGTTGAGAACTTACTTTGATCTTATTCTACACAGTTCTCTAATAACATAAATGAAAAATCTTCTGAGCTCTATTATTTCACTGAAAACCTCTGTGTCTAGTAAGCACCCTTGTTAACACACAGAGTTCTAACATCCTGTGACATTGTAAAGCTTTCTAATTGAATGTGTTATTGTTGTGCCTTCATTTAATTTACTTTCTTCCTGCCAAACTACAGATTACCTCAAGAGTACAGTAGCAAAACATAAGATCTGAAAAGCTAAGAAACATAGGCATAAAAGATTACAATAATGCATAATAAAAACATTATAAACAAACAAAAAATAAGAAACCTGTAACAAAGCAAAACGATAAGTAATAATAAAACATTGATTTATTCTAAAGATAGGTATGTAATGATCATGGTAAAAACCTGCTATGATACAAGGGCCATTCAGAAAGTATTAAACAATTTGACATAACTAAATAATAAGGAACAGATATTCAGGGTTATTTTCTAAGCTTATTATTACGGCTAACTAGTAGAGAGCTGTAACCACTAGTTACAGGCCAAACCTTACTTTCTAACTCTCAACGATATCGCTATGTGACGTAATGATAGTTAAATCGTAACTACGGGTCAGGAGCTGCCGTTAAGAGATTGTAAGCAGCTGTTGCAAGTTTTTCAACATGGATGCTGTGCTAGTAATGCTTTTGGATGAGTTTGAGAGAGAAGAGGAACATGAATTGAGGTAAGAACTTAAGTTACAATCGAAAAATGGAATTTATCGAGCAAATTGTTGCAATTAATAGGTTTCTTACCTATGTTTGTAGATTGGAATATTAAGCAAAAAACTTATAACCTAACCTTTGCCAAATTTAGAACATGGGTGTTTTATGGAGTATACTGTTTAATGTGGATAATAATCTTTACAGATTATTATCCACAGTGACCCATTTTCCATGCCAGTCAGGAATTTTAAAACACTGTTTCAGTTTCCCAAGGAAATGACTCGCGAGCTGATTGAGAAACTTGTACCTTTGGTTTACCAAGTAATTTTCTGCCTTATATATCATAAACTACTTTTATTTTTTCTTAGAAAATATAAAACACTATTATTTCAAATACAGATTTTGTGCTTAAGCTGTACAGATGTAATTTTATTGGCATTTTAATTGGCTTTAATACAGAAAAATACAAATATGTGCTGTTTATTTCATCTCTATAATACCTGGCAGATGAGCAATTTCTATCAAGTGAATAACACAGATGACTTTTTTAATGTTTTCTGAACTGTGATACAAATTTAAGAATATTATCAATGAATGCACGTTATCCTGGCTCAGTCCATGATGCAGCAGTTTAGAAAATGAGCAGAATAAAAGATCGCCTGGAGGAGAAATACAACAGAACCCATGAAAGTTCTTGGCTTATCGGCGAGCATTACTGTTCTCAAATATTAGGTATGTGCACAGGTTCAATAAGTATTTATTGTTTATTTTCTGTATAATTTTTTTAAAATGTTGTTTAAGGTGACTCTGGTTATCCAACACAGCCATGGCTGCTAACTCGTATACTGCAAGCTCAACCTAGGTCACCAGAGGAACATAATAACAGCAGCTTGTGCAGGGCAAGAAACTGTGTGGAGCGTTGCATTGGTGTACTCAGATTCAGAAGCCTCCTGAAAGACAGAGTTCTACACTATGCTCCACCCATGGCAGTTTCTATAATTGCTGCCTTGCACAATTTTCTTGTTAACAGAAATATTCCTTGTGATGACGCAGTATATGAAGATAGTGAAATTGGAAATGCAGGTATGTTAAACAAAAAAATGTATATCCAGTTAGTAACACCATTTTATTTGTATTTATATTTCTAAATACTGTACATCACCAATACACTTTAGTATTGTTGTAATAATAATAATAATAATATTTTATACAATTTATTTTTTCTAGTTGCTGGTGAAGAAAATTTGCTCTTAGAGGGCAGGCGAGTGAGAGCAAGAGTCATCAGGCAATATTTTGCTTAAGAAAATTTAACACAGCAACAATCACATTTCTGTATTCAACACAACAAATTTACACTTTTTTAGATTATACATATTTTCTATTTGTGTTACACTATTTATTTTCATTGAATTTATTAAGAAACTGTTAGTAAATTAGAAAATCAAAATGTACAAAGTATCACTTTTCTTTATCAAACAGTACTCTCTTTCTACAAGCACCACTCTTCAGGCATATGCACTGATGCCATTACATGCTTTAAACCAATTTGATCAGCTGACATAGGTATAAGTAGTGAACTCAGAAAGAGCTTATCACATGTTAGACTTGTAATAAACCACACTAAATTCATTTACACAGCAGCATTGTGATAGTAGGTGATGCAGTCTTTCAAATGTGTGAAAGAAAACTCTTATACTTCTAGTATTTAAACTCTGTATTTCATTGAGGAAAATATGTAAGAGTTACAATTCTGAAAATTGACTCAGCCTATTCTGAATGAGCAAATATTAATTGTTCTGAGTGCAAAATTTTACTGTCTGTTTTTATTTCATGCTGAGGTAGAATGATGTTACTCTGTATATAATACATATACAGGGTTACTACAAAAGAAATAGACAACTTCAACTGCCTGTAAAACAAAAACTATTAGAGATAGCAACCTAATTATTTTGGAGGTATGTTGAGAAACTCCCAAAGTTTCGTTTGTTGTTGCAGAAGCTGAAATGGTGGAAAATCCTGTGGAAAAGGCATATTGCGTGTTGGAATTTGCTAGAACGCAATCAGCAACTGTTGTCCAACGATATTTTAGAACACGTTACCACAAAACGCCACCGACTAGACAGTCAATCTACGACTGGTACAGAAAATTCGAGACAGCGGGATGTTTGTGCAAAGGGAAGAGCTCAGGAAGACCAAGAGTTTCGGAAGAAAACGTTGAACATGTTCGTTCTGCCTACATAAGAAGCCCACAGAAATCGACATTTAGGGCAAGCATGCAATTACAAATTCTACAGCAAACTGTATGGAAAATCTTGCGGAAGCGACTGCACATGATGCCTTACAGATTACAGATGTTGCAGTTTCTGAGTGAAGAAGATAAGGTCATACGGCGTGACTTTTGACATGTTGCGACATGATGAAGACGATGCTGGTTTTTGTGAGCGCATCATTTCATTTTTGTGGTAACGTGTTCTAAAATGTCGTTGGACAACAGTTGCTGATTGCGTTCTAGCAAATTCCAACACGCAATATGCCTTTTCCACAGGATTTTCCGCCATTTCAGCTTCTGCAACAACAAACAAAACACTACAGCGTTACCAATAGTAACAAACGAAACTTTGAGAGTTTCTCAACATACCTCCAAAATAATTAGGTTGCTATCTCTAATATTTTTTGTTTTACAGGCAGTTGAAGTTGTCTATTTCTTTTGTAGTAACCCTGTATAAAGATGGATAACAAAAGCGGTGATGTCATAATTATTATTTTATGTACTCTACTTCATTATTCATACTGTTTTAAAATTCTTTAATTATTGTATTTAAAAATATAGATATGTATAGACTACAAATGAGAGGATGCTACATCTTCCTTCACAGCGAAGGGGAGTTTGTTAAACAATGCAGTTCCCCATTGAGAAAAGTTTGTATTTGAAAATTCAAATTCAACAGAATGAAAATTGACTTGAACTGTGGGCTTTAATGAGGTCAGTATTTCTTATTCAATAAAGTTTTGTCTATTTCTTAAAGTTTACAAGTCATTGTAATTTAGTGTGCCATTACAAAAATTATACTTACTTTGTTCCAAATCATCAGAAAAATTAAACAGTACTTCCTGAATTTTTAAAACAAAAATTATTAATGAAGTTCATATGACTTTAGTTGGTAAAAAGTATTTATTTCAATTTCTCACCATTAAAATCAAGTTTTCCAACTGTGTTTAAAAATGGAAGCTTTCCAAACAATTCATTTTGGTTACCTTCAGCAAATTTTCTGGTGCTGAATTAAGAGGTACATTAATTAAGCAACCCAAAAATATCCAAATTCCATTTAGAGGTAGTGCAGAAATTCCATACAAAAAGAACACTTGTAAAAATTTAAACTTCATGATACTCAAATTACTTAAATTTTATGCTCAACAAAATATAGATTTATGATTCTAAAACTCAAATTGGACAATAAACGTCTAAGTGCTTTTTCCTTTGTTTAAAGTCAAAGGTTGGTGCTACAGAGTTATTTTGAAGTAAAAAAAGACTAAACTGTTTACGCTGTTTTGTCAGCAATCACCTCTCTCCCTTCAAATAATACAGCTAAGTTTGTGAAATAAAATATTGTCTTTCATCCTACTGAGTTCATGATATTTAGCAAGCAAATAACATTTATTTAATGAAAATAATTGATTAAGAATACCAAGTTAACATCATTAATATAAACATCTAAAATGTTTTCCATAAACTATAAATTTATTATTTTACTTTCTAAATGCACTTCAAGTTGACATACCAATAAATATCTTATTCCAGTGGTATTTAATTAATTTTTGTAATTTTTTTTTATTTCTAAGATATAAGATGTAGGGGTGTTACGTTCATTCATTTGTCATTTTAAATCATTCACTCCGTAAACATAAGGTGTTTTTATGGGTTAAGCTAATTGTTTGTTAGGGAATCAATTTTACTCATTAAAGAGTGATGTCTTTTTCATGGAATAACTGGCATCCTATCTTAAAATGGCCTTGAATGATTAAGAATTCAGAATAATTGCATTTCATCTATATTTTAATTTTAGAACATCATTAAATTAATTATAAAGCATTACTTCAGACTTCTTTGAGAGTAATCGAACCTAAGACTTCTAGTGATACGCACACAATACAATGGTACTGTATATGAGCTCTGTTTTGAAGGAGAATAAAATGTACCTATATATCAAGCCAACATTCACAGCCAGGAAAAATATTGAATAAAAATTAAGTCTTTGCATTATTTACAAAATTATTTCTTTATATTAACCTTTTAATATTGCTGAAAATGCTCAAGAGTATTTTCAGTGTATTAAATTGCTAGGAGGATTTTTCTCATGGACTTGTCATCATGTAATTTGCAGCTCCCAAACTTTGTAACATATTCTTTTAAAACAACTCTATAATTATTTAAACTAAAATAGTAGAACTTTTGGTGTTTCAAAGGTACTAGATTATTATTTTTCTATTTGGCCTCAAAATAAAGAAAATAAATCAAAGCTAAGTCAGAATGTAACATATAAAATGGATCACTGGTAGTAAAGCTAGAAAAACAAAGGCCAGAAAAAATCTTAACATAATTAAAAAGCTGATTCTTGAGAATTTTATGTGGTGGTTTCTCATTGCCTTCCACATCGCAGTCTTACTGCCATTCAAGTCATCTCGACCATGCCAGTAAATATTCAGTCACAACCCAATTAAATATTTAGTGTTTCTTGCGTTGTGCAGATACTGATAGTGCTGCTTCCCACTATCAGGAAGAAAGATTCTTCCGCCTCTTCTGCCGTTGGGACATTTGTCCTCATCCGCCTTGGAGCCGTTGATCCTCTTCGCTGTATCCCCAGCTAGGGGCCCACACAGGTTACTATCATCCGGAGCCAGATGAACCCAGGTTTATTAACGAGGTGTTACTCCTCCCCTTCCTCTTTTCTAATCCGGGTTTGGGACCGGCAAAGGCAGACAACTACAACTTAAACATTAATAAATCAAAAACAAAAATTATGACTTGCAGGAAGAAAGGGAATAGTAACACAAAAATTAAACTAAATGGACAACTATTAGAAGAAACCGAAATATTTCAATATCTAGGAAGCAAAATAACAGCTGATGGAAGGAGCAAAACAGAAATAAACAGTAGAATAAACACGCAAATCTTGCTTTTAATAAAAAGTACCAGCTATTTACTGCAAACAATATTAGCCTTGAAACCATACAAACATATGTATAGGGTATTATGTTATATGGATGTGAAACTTGGATATAAAAGAGCAGAAGCGGAAAAACGAATTTGGAACCAAATTAAAAGAAGAAGAACTAAATTAATAGGCCATTTATTTTATTTATTTATTTATTTATGCTAAGCTTTATACAGGTGAATATGACCGGTGTTCAGCCCTGGCTCTTTACCGGTCATACTCATATTTTACAATAGTTTATTACACCATTTTGTCTATTTACTGTCCATATCCATTTATTTTTCACTTTGCATAAGAATTGTCCAATCTTCTTACTATCTTTTTGAAACATTTCAACTACTACTACATTTCTATCTATTTTAAACCATTTCTTATTAATATACTTTTTTCTCCAAATTTCAGTTCCTTTACATTTAAATAAAATGTGTTCTATATCTTCATTTCCGCCACATATAGGACATTGATTTTGTGGAATACCTTTCCTTAAACCTTTTAATCTCCATACTCCTGCTTTCAGCCATGCAATACCTTCTCGCTCCTCTTTATTTGTCACATCAATGTACTTTTCCCTTCCCCATGAGACTTTCATTGGTATATAGAAAACTAAAGATCTCTTTTCAGTTATTTCACTAAATATTTTTTGTATTTCTATATCCTCAAATCTTTTTCTTGCCAACTTCCAGAAGTTATTCACATTATTTTCTCTTCTTCTCCACATTTCCTCTAACCCACTACTTTCCAGGTTATTTCGAAGACAGTCTACCCATCCCTTGTTCTTTAAACTTTTCTCTTGATATACTAAACACTGTTTTAACAAATTCCTTTCTTCCAATTTCAATATCCTATGCCAAAATTTCAATGCCCTTTCCATAATCTTTCCCTTACTTGCCACTCTACCCAGCTCTATTTGTGCTACCTGCCTAACAGTTGTATTTGGTAACCCCAGTATTTCTTTGCAAAATTTCCTATGCACCTCATCTATGCCTTCCCATCCTCCTTCTAATCCCCATACTTCTATCCCATATAGCATTTTTGCCTCAACCACCATATTGTACACTTTTTCTAACCATCTAATATTTATATTAGGTGCTTTGTATTTGCAACTTCTAATAGCTGATAAAGCTCCTTTTCCTTTTGCCAATGCAAATTTCTTTTGCTTTTCCCAATTGCCACCACTATCAATTTTGACTCCTAGATAAATACATTCTCTCACTACCCTGTACTCCTTTTCATTCTCATTCTTCCATTTTTCATATTTGCTCAATTTTCCCCCTTTTTTGAACACTACAATCTGCGTCTTGTCCTGGTTCACTTTTAAACTCCACTCTTTACAGTAATTATTTAATGTTTGCAAGGATTGTTTCAAGCCATTCACTGTAATTGCACCTATAACTAGATCATCTGCAAACAGTAATCCTGGAATCTGAATATTATTAATTACTGGCATCGAGTTATTATTTCTCCCAATTTCTGTTAATACATCTATATATAAATTGAATAGGACTGGACTTAACTTACATCCCTGTCTAAGGCCTTTCTCTTGTTGGATTTCTCTTGTTACAACCCCTTCCTCCACTCTTATACAAAAAGTATTTTCCTTATATAATGCTCTAAGGGTGTCCACCATTTGTTTACTCACTCCTTTAGTCAACAACTTATGCCACAGCAATTGAAGCTCTATCCTATCGTATGCTTTCTCTAAATCCACAAAAGCCATATATAACTTTCCTCTTTTGTCTTTCAAGTATTTATCTACCAGTGTTTTTATAATAAATAAGTTATCAACTGTCCTCCTCCCTTTTCTAAAGCCCATCTGAAGTTCCGAGAGGATATCATATTCTTCAACCCATGTTTGTATCCTGCTTGCCATAATACCAGTAAAAATTTTTCCTACATTTGATAATAATGCAATGCCTCTATAGTTGTTTGGTTTGTCAACACTACCCTTGCCTTTGTATATTGGATGTATGATTGCTTTCCTCCACTTATCTGGTATATAACCCTTCACCTTAATTGTGTTAAATAAGTCTACTAAAACCTTAACTCTGTTTATTTCAGTGCACCATTCCTTAAGGAACTCTGTCGGGATTCCATCTATTCCCGTTGCTTTATTTCTCTTCATTATTTTCACCTGTTGGATTATTTCTTCACTTCTTATTATATCATCGAGTATATCTACATAGTTATTACCTATTTCCCAATTTCCTATCTCATTTTTACTCTTTTTTTCCCCATACAAATTTTTAAAATATTCCATCCATTCTCCTGGTTTTATACTTGGTTTTGTTACATATTTATTATACATTGATTTCATAACCTTCCATATCTCATTTGCATTATTTTCATTTAGAATTCGTATCAAATTACTATCATATTTTTTCATCCAGCTTGTTTTCTTTTGTTCCAGTAATGAATTATATAAATCCCTCCCTTGTATATACTCTTTCTTTAATTCTATGTTTCCTAATTCCCTCCACTTTATGAGCAGCTGTTTGACTTGTCTTTTAGTTACTCTACATTCTTCATCAAACCAGCCCTCATCTCTTTTGTAAACCTTTCTTTCTCATTTTCATTTCCTCCCCAGCCCTTAGCATAATGATATTTAAGATATCCATAGCACTTTCAATTTCTTGTTCCTTTATCATAAAACTTATTCCACACTGACATATCTGGCCATAATTAGAGTTTAGTGTCTGCCTAAATTTATTGCAATACTCTTCCTTCCATTTGTATCTACTGTATTCTTCTATGTTGCACTTATCCTCCCTTAAATTATAGACTATTTGCTCTGTGCATGTTTTTATGTCTACTATCAATGGAAAATGCCCACTGTTGGAACTTAAATTTAGTATCTTAAAATTACTTAAAATATACCCCATATTAATTGGCCATAATACATAATCAATCACACTTTGACCATTATTACTAACATATGTATATTCTCCATTCACATCTTCTCCATATTTCCCATTCAAAATATCAAAGGCATTCAATTCACAGAATTCTATAAATTTCATATAGCCTTTGTCAACTATCTTATCTTTGCTGTATCTAATTTTCTCAGGTTTCTCTAATGTATCATTACTCATCCACCTATTCCCTCCAATAACATCATTTTCGCCAATCCTAATGTTAAAGTCTCCCATTAATATAATCTCAGAATTACCATATCTCTCCTTTAAATGTTCTATTTCTATCTCTAGGTGTTTAAGGAGGTCCGGATTATGAAAGCGCGAAGGAAGAGGAGGATTGTATACTATGCCTATACATATAACATTTTCAACTATTTGTTTCTCCTCTAATACAATCCATAGTATTTCTTTTCTCCTTGACCAAGTTTCTTTAACTCCTTTACTTAACGTCTTCTTTACAAAAAAGCCTATGCCTCCAGATGCCCTCCCCTTTCTTGCTACCTTATCTCCTTTTATCCCTACAAAATCAAAATCCTTTACGTAAACCTGGTCCTCTTTTAGCCATGTTTCAGCTACCGCGAGATAATCAAGTTTTGTCAATAATTGATTTAAACTCCCCGCATATATTTTGTTTTTAACTCCCTCACAATTCCAGAATCCAAGCCTCCTTATATTCTCCCTTCCCTATTGTGAGTCTGATCTAAATCTAAATGTTTCTAGTGTTCTTTTACTCCTTAATTGTATCCCTTCTCCGGAAGGAATAGTTTTATTTCTGTCTAAAACTAGAATGCTGCCATGTTCAGATGATATAATGCTGTCTTCTTCCCCTTCTGTATTCTCCCCGCTACTCTGTTGCCACGCCTTCTTTCCCTTCAAAGCCAAATTACGTGCTGCTATTACTTCCCCTCTTCTCGGTGACACTATTTTCTTGGGTGACGTCACTCTGGTGGCTCCTCCTCCTGTTGCTTCCTCTGTTGACGTCATTTCTTCGTCAGCTGTTACTTCTCTCGTAAGGAAGTTGGATGACGTCCTATCTGCATATGCCGTTCTCATATCCATGCTGACAGGCAGATTTCGGTTCAAACACACACTTTCCCTGTCTTCACCCACATCCATTCCTTTTTGCTTGGACTTTGATCTTCCTGTTGTGCTTCCTAAAGTTGGCGTTGACATTTGCTGAGTAATTTCCTCTGTGCCTGATTGGGGTTCTCTTAGCTCCTTCTTGTCCAGATGCGATGTCTTTTCTCCGTCAATCCACAATTGGAAATTTCTAATATAAGCTCTTCTTCCCTGGGCTCTTGCTTCTTTCATTTTTTGTACTAAATTTCTTTGCAGAGCTCTCTTCTTAGGTGATAAATCTTTATTAATAAAAATGTCTGTTCCTTTTAATTTCTTGGCTCTTTTAAGTACTTCATGTACTAATTGGCCATTTATTAAGACATCAGAGCACACTGAATATTATAATAGAAGGTATGACAGAAGGAAGAAGTGGCAAAGGAAGAGCAAGATCACAATATATAAAACAAATTATGGAAGATATGAAATGCAGTAAATATGAAGAACTCAAACAGAAAGCAGAGAGAAGATCTGAATGGAGAGTCGCTGCAAACCAATCCAAGGATTGAAGACTCCTAAAAAAAAAAAAAAAAAAGAAAATTAAAAAGCATAATAATTACACAGCTAAACAGCAAAAATACTCATTCCCCCTCCCTATAAATTAAAAATTATTGCAACCCCATTTTTCTGGCCTTTGCTATTTTTAATTTCAATCGTAAGAAATTTGTTTTGGCCTCTTGTGTCCTTATTTTGGTCTCTTGTGCCCATATTTTGGTCTCCTATGCCCATATCTTATTTTGTTCTTCCATAGACTTAATCAGTTGATTTAATGAATACCAGGTTTTCATTACTCTGTCTGAAGGCATTTATAACATTAGTAGCTGATATGCCTGTAATTAGAGTGATGTAAAATTATTACAAATGTGTATTAAATATTGTTGGTCGTCTCCTTAGCGCGGTGGTAGCGCAGCTGCCTACCAAGCGGGAGACCTGGGTTCGATCCCCAGTACCGGCGTGGGGATTTTTCCCCCACTGGGAGACCTGGACCAGGGTGCACTCAGCCTTGTGAGGTCCCTGGGGAGGCCAATTGAGGAGCTACTTGATTGAGAAGTAGCGGTTCCAGGTCGTGAGGACCGCATTAACCAGCCGGAAGGGGTCTCACCCTCCAATACTGCACCCCATCCATGACGTCTGTAGTGGACCGAGATGGGGGATGCAGCGGCCGGGCGGTAGGCCAAGGCTCCCCGTGAGCTGTCGTGCCATGGAGTTATGTTATTAAATATTGTTACTGCTAAATAAAAAAAACTTTTTGAACATTTAAGTACTTTTTATTCTTGCACACATTTTAAGTAAATTACCTACTCTGCAATCCAGAACTTGTGGAAGACCTGTTTACATCCTCCCAAGAGATTGATGGTGGTAGTTGCATAGGAGATGCTGGTGATGATGGTGGTGGCACTGGCGATGTTGCTACTGGTGTTGGTGTTGGTGACAGTTGTAATGCTGTTACTGGTGGTGGTGGCAGTGGCCATGCTGCTGGTGATGGGGGCAGTGGCGATGCTGCCACTGATATTAACAGTGGCAATGGTGCTGGTGGTAAAGGTGGCAGTGGTGATGCCACTGGTAGTGGTGGTACCTGTGATAATAAGCAGCCCATTTGACCCTGAGCTATATCTGGAGTGGATTTTGTAAAATATCTTATTGTTTTACATAATTTCTAAAACACTCAGAAGTAATAATTAGAATGACTTACTTCCAGTCCAGTGGGTTCCTCTCCTTCAATCCCACGAATTACCACTGGCCCAAGTAACTGGAGGAGTTCGGTTTCCATTGGTGTAAGTTGTTTGGCAGTCATGGATCCACCACCAGTTCTTCTCATCTCTGCTTCAAACAGCCTACACTTTCTTTTCACTCAACTCCTCCGATCTGTGAAGATCTAAAATATAAGAGGTGTCATACAGTAGCAGGCAGTTTCTTATAAACTTCAATTATGGCCAGCAGTATTGCTATAAAGACAGAAATTCAAAATAAGCATATGCTGTAATTATGTAAAATAACAGCTCATAATATTTAACAGAAACTTATGTAACAAACTTTCCCAACACCATTTCCTTCATAGTATTAAATAAAACCTACTTAAAAAGATTGACAAGAAAGTCAGGCAAAATGTGTGATGAATTATATGCAATTTCAGATTGCCAATATTCTGGAATTTGTCTCCCAGAATCTCTCATATTCCAAGGAAATAATGATAACACACATTTGTATAAATTAGCAAGTCATATCCCAACACTATACGCAGTTACACACACAATAGCATAAACCAGATGGGAATCTATCCAGTTTTAGTTGAATTTAGTAATTGTTGAATCCATAGAGAATTTAAACATTACCTACACTCTTAAAAATGGCGAAACTTAGTTATGGTCTACAATGCTTATGAAAATTCTAAAACTAACTTTTATCTGTAACTAAATGATAAATAGATCATACTATCGTATACTTACATGCTTCCACCCTTTCATATTCTTTTGGGGCTCACTGCCGCAGCTGTTCAATCGTTACGCTGATTCGGCCCCATTTGTGGTGTCAAGCGCAATAATAATTATGTTTAGTTCAGTTTATTTGACAGAGGAGGTTCAAAATTGAACTGCAGTTAACCGTTTTTCAGCACATAATTTGGCTACACGCTATACAAAATAAATGGCGAACGTATAGCAAGCTAATAATCGATTACTCTTTCCAGGTATGTAAACGTTTCAGTAACTACAGGGAATTTGGCGACAATGTCAACGACTCGCAATACAAAGTAGTTAATTTCAACTACCTCGTTGAGAAACTCGGTATGAAAGTAGTTGAAATCATAACGATTTTGCTAATGATTAACTTAGAAAATAATCCTGATTAACACAAAGCTTTACTTACAAAGTTACAGACCCCTACTCTATTTTTCAATATAATAACATTGTTAACTAGGTATTTGTTGTTATGTTTTACCAGTTTTTCAATGCAGATGCTATACTCTTCTACCGCTAAAGATCTGAGCCAAGATATCACTACTTCTTTGAGGTCTTCATCAGTTCGGAAATCTTTTCCACCCAAAAAGTCATATTTTTTAAAAATAATATTCTTCCTTGATTACTGTTTCCTAACTGAAAACTTGTGCATTGCATTATCACCAACACTTGCATTATTAGGGTATAAAATTCAATTGGCTGAACATTTTCTATATTAAAAAAAATGAATAAGTTCTTTGGCGGTAGAAGCTTTGAAAAATTGGTACCATGCAACAATAAGTATCTTTTCTGAATGGAGATTACATTGAGAGAAAGATTAAGGTGCAGTAACTTTGTAAATAAAGTCTTGTTTGATATCTTTTGTTATTATTTAGTATGCCAAATCATTCATTACTTTCTAAATGACCCTCTTATAAGGCATATTGAAAATATTAGTGAACTGTGAATATTAGTAAAGACATTAAAACTAATTGGAAGTAGTTCTCTATATATGACTGCATCCTCAAGGTGATACAAGATTTTTTTAGTTTTAGTTGTTTTTAACTTATATGGACTAGCAAATTTCATTAAAAATTTTAATTAAATTGGTCGCCTCGGAGAAGACAGTCTTGACATTGGTGATAACTAAGCAACAGAATTTTAGGTGCTAAAAAAGTTAAATTTATTTAACTTTTATGCATTAAAAATAAAAAAATATATTTGTTAAAAATATTTGACAAAAATATTTTCTTTCATTTTCCATAGCAGACCAAGTTGTAATAAAAACTGTTTTAATGACTCACAGTAATTAATTGTCATGCCATATCAATTTGTTGGAAATTCTTTGGAGTTACAGTGCACAACAAATGCTTTCTCTAAATTATTCATTAGAATTCTCTGCCGATTGTCACAGAGCACTGCCCGGTATTGGGGAGAGAGTGACTTCTGCATTATATGATGTCATTCTTGCATATTTCATAAGAGGTATATCACTAGTTCTTACATTCTCTATGTCTACTGGATGGCCCTTCTAGAACTTGGGCCAACTTGACTCATAATTTGAAACCCTCTATTTTTCAAACATTGATATACATTTCTTTTTTTAAGTTTGCATTTTTAAGCCTTTGAGTGAGTTGATTTTCATTTCTACGTTTACAATTTCTTGAACACTTTCTGTCAAGAAATTAGTTATTGCTTCTAATTTTTTAATGGTATCACACAAGAAACTCAAATTAGTAGCAATATCTGCCAAATCAATTCTTAAACAACTGTCTGTCACTTAGCAGATTCTATTGCTTTTATCCAGCTCATCCACAACTAACTTAAAGATATAAAAATGTTCTACATAGTATACCACTGCTAAAAGCCATGTGTCCAGGCATGTAGCAATTGATGTTGATGGTAATGAACATTGAGGTTTTTGTTCCTAAAGAGATCAGCTCTCTTAGAGGCTTTAAAAAAAACCTTCTTTGGCCACATTATCCACGTTGTGATACAGGACTGAACAGTTTCGTTATGCCAGTCAGAAAAATAAGAGCTTCATTGTACTTTACACCATTTGGCCATAATATGTGCACACTTCATTGAAGAGCCTAGCAACATTAATGTGATTTGCTGCCAACATTTCTTTGCAAGCTAGCAAAAATAAACAATTAGTAATTGTGACGTCATTTCATTTCCCACTGTGCTTTCTATCGAGTCTTGAGTTTCACCAACAAACACCTGTATTTTCTTATTTGCGCACACAGCCCTGACTTTTTGGCAATGTTTCTTCATGGAAGGTTGTGTTTCCTTAAAGTAGATAGATTCAGTGGAAGGTCAAAGTTTGTATACTTCACGAGAAAAGCATTTACCTCTGGATTGTTCACTTTAAATGGAGGAATATTTGCCAAAAAAAAAAAAAAGTTTGGCTAAATCTGAATAAAATTCATGAGACTTGGAAGGTCCTCAACAGAGCTGGAAGGGCCTGCTTCACTTATAAGCACCTGCTTTATAGAAGAACCAAAATCAGCTAAATGTTACTTTCCACAAGGCTGACAATATGGAATTTTTCCATATGTACTAAATGAACCAGAAAATTCTTTAACATACTGCTGCAACCTAAAATTATATTTGCAGTTATCTTTGCCTTTAGCAAATCATCCATTCATGATAATACACGAATCACTGAACATGTATATTAAGCATTACGTGGCACTTCTGAATAAAGGAACAAGAATAAAATAATAACTGGAACAGGTGATCCTGTTGAGTTTAAGTGAGTGGTGCAAAACTCTGACATATGAAACTTCTTGCCTGCATGTTACTTGTATATGTTTATAATGAAGATAATTGAAACAGACACTAGAGTTGTGTGATATTGCCAACAGGTAATCTAATGTTAGATTATAGGATATGTAGAAGGGTGCACAGCTTCTCTTCTCACAAACCAAGTTATGCTGTTTGCCACGCACAATAAAAGGAAAAACAAAGCTCAGTCATAGAAAATGTGTTTAGTATATTGATAAAAAGTGCATAAAATATGCCCTAATAACTACATTACACAAAATATTTAATTACATACTTTTATTACAAAATCATGTAATTTTATGTGAAATAAAACATTGTATTTGTGATAGTGGTAGCATATTCAGTATTCATACTTAGTTTCACACTCATAACTGCAAGCAAATAAGACATTTCCAGTAGAATCTCATTAATCTGGACTTCTCTTAATCGAGACACTTGTTAAACACATGTTTAACCTTCATTCGCACTGCCTCTCATCAGTCTCAATCTGTTGATCGCCTGTTTGTGCTGCAGCTATGGCAGGTTGTTGAAGATAACGATGAAAACATATCTGCATATTACAAACATTTGAGGCATCTACATGAGTTAATTATTAAATAAGTTAATGTCAAAGGAAGACAACAAAAGATTAGCAGTTTCATCAAAACATGAAATGTGTCAAGTGTGATCAATGAGTGTGCTTTGGTTGCTGTCTTATAAATTTGTACTATGCAACGACGATGTCTTGTATACTAAATAACCTTTGTATTACTTAAATTTAAAATACATGTTCTTTCTACTATACAGAGTGTTTAAATATGTACCGTAGCTCATTTCATAGGTTATTTTGTTTAATCAAGACTTTCATTAATTCGGACAAGATAGAACCCCAATAGACCAGATTAATGAGGTTCTATTGTATTTACCTTAAACTCTGTCCCTAGTGATAATATTTGATTTCTTTTCTTGGCCACATAGTACTGTAGTAACTACCTATTATCTTGTTAAGGATATATATCTACAAAATTTGCATATTTAAATAAAAGTGAGTATGAGAAGTAAGTAAATAGTGAACCTGGTATAATATATCAATAACCACGGTGTCACATAAATTTGCACCAAAAGCAAGTCAGTTCTACTCACCCATGTTGTGAAAGTAAAGTAGTTAATGTATGCATACAGGGGATAAGTTGTTTCGAGATAACATTTTATGTAGCATTGAAGTTATTTTGAAGTGAAATAAACTCAATTCATTTGCAATATTCTGCAGCTACCTACTTTGCTTTTTGACGAGCGAAAGAACTACACTCATGCATAAGCGTGTAAAATAAGGAGTCATAGGATGTTATTTCATAAGATCGCTAGAATTGTGTTCAGTTCAATATACCTTTGATGCATTAGAACTCAAATGTTAGCAAATGAAAGTTACATAACAATGATAATAATGATGATGATTAGGCGACCATAACAACAATGATGATGCCTTTTTCTTTGCACAACAAACTGTCATTCTAGCAATGTTGTAATTAATTATTATTTTGCACTGTTTTGCAAAAATTGCAGCTACTGTTTTTCTAACATTTTATATGTATTTTCAAGTCATATTTGCTTCCCGTGTAAAATTCACAATAATTCATGGTCTACTATTGATATGTACATTTCAGCAATTTGGGTAAATCAGCTTTAAACTGAAGAACATATTATAACTTTAAACACAATACCTGCTAATTTGTCTAATGGCTACCACAACTTTTGGCACACAAATGAAGGACACAGTCTGTAAATGTGGAGCACGGTGAAGTGTGCGGCATATGTTTGATATCTGTAGATGCTCGCCTCGAAACTCAAGTCTTTTCCATAGTGAAGAATCACGGGATGCTACCAACCAATTTATACAGACACGGCATAGACTGCTTGCTATCTCCTTCTCTGTGCAATAAGAAAATATCTTCACCAGAATTTTTTGTGGTAAGTTATGGAAACCTAATGGAAAGAAAGGAAATACATGGTTTAAATGCATACACAGTGACATCCAAAACTCAGGTATATCTTCATATTTCAACATAAATATACCTTAAATTTGCAGCTCAGAATGCTACTTCAAAAAGTGAAAAATAGCCTATATTGCATTTATCCATTCAGAGACTTGAAAATTCCTGCAAAATCGGTGTTTTAAAAGTCCTTCCAGTGTTTTTATAGGATAAATATATCCAAAATAAACAGATGTTAACACTTTCTGACTTAATTACTTTAATTGTGTAAGCTAACTTAATTTATCATGTAGTCTGAATGTAAGCTCTTTCCATGTCAATGAAGACAACACCTAAAAAGGTTTTACTTAGGATTATTTACATCAGAATTTTCGATTGATATTTTAAAGTGATTAAAGTTTGTATGAGCATTAAAATTTAAATAAGCTGTTTTGTCAGTATTTAAAATTAGCCAATTAACGTAAAGTTTTGTTAGAAATACTGGTAAAATTTGATCATTCTCAAATAAAACACTTTTTGCAGGTGTCACTTGTGTAAACGAGGAAGAGGATTGATCCCAATATTGACCCTTGTGGTGCACCACATTTGGATATATGCAAATGAAGATGAATTAGATACATCAAAATGTTGACTACTGAACAAAGAATCACAAAAATATTTGTGGAGTGTAGTTTAGGGCAAGACCTGGACTGAAGTCCAGAGCCTCTTTGAGAGGTAGTACCAGAAAGGTACCCTAAAAGACATGCTATTCAGCAGTTTGTAAACAAATTCAGGCAAACAGTGTCTGTAGCTCATGAGAGGCAAGCTCTAATACTGGCCAGCCCACAACATGTAGAGAGGGTGAAAAAGAATAGCGAAAGAAGTCCAAAGGCATCAACGTGCTAACAAAATTATGAGCTAAACATCCTGAAATCCATAGTGTGGAAAGTGCTACACAACACTTTGAAGAAAAAGGTCTAACATACCTAGGTGCTTCACAAGCTAGATGATAAAAATTGTGCACAAACAAACATGTATCATGATGTTGACCAGAATATGATGGACCATGTTCTGTTCAGTGATGAATGACATTTCATGTCAACAGCATCATCAACTTACACAAATGTAGAATTAGCCCGCCTGGGTAGCGTGGTGGTAGCATGTCTGCCTCACGTTCAAAAGGTTGTGAGTTCGAATCTCGCTTAGGGTGAGTTACCCGGGTAAGGTTTTTTTCGGGGTTTTCCCTTAGCCTGAGAAGACGAATGTCGAGTAACTTTAAACTCCATGGACCCCGAGATCATTTGAGCATCATATCATCAATTGCATTCATCGTCCGATATGACCAAACCAGGCTAAAGGACGTTAAACTACAACAAAGTTGAATTTAAGCAGATGAGGAACTAAAGTTATTGTATGACTTCGCCTCATGAAGATTACATGTATGGCCCTATCATCTTGCTCGAAAAGAGAATTATGAGAACAATCTACCTGGACAAGCTGCAGTTGTTCCTGGAGTCACAGTTACAGCAGGAGGGGTATCCTAGCCTCTGTTATTTATCAACAAAATGGGCACCACCTCACTGTGCAAATATTGTGTAGTACTATCTGAATGAGATCTTTCCTAACCAGTTCAGAACTATGGCAGATATCATATGGGCTCTCCATTTCCCTGCCCTCACTCCCCTTGACTTTTGCATGGGGTTTCATCAAGAGTCGAGTTTACTCAACAAGGGTGTTAAATAAGAATGCACTGAAACAACGAATAAGAGCGGTATTCATCTTGCCAATAACTTCTCGTTTTATGTGTTCCTTACAACTACAAGGTAATGTGAACAATGTGTTGTAATGAAGGTGAAGATGTTGAACTGCATTAGGTTTAATGAGGTCTTTCTCTATTTTAATGTAATATTTATTGTACTGCTGCTGATCAGAAACATGAAATTGTACTGGGACTTTGGGGTACCTGTATATGGAGTTGAGTAAAATTAAAACTGGAAAAAATGAACAAAATGTACAAGATGACTGAAATAATACAATCAGTATTAAATACAATATGAAGTTAATCCCTCTGCAATCATTGAATCTACAAAGACTCAGTGAAAGGGCTGGAATACGTAATTTTGTCTTTCTGTGATAGGTATTTAAAACATGGCATTCAACATAGAACTGGTGGGTTATGTAGAACTCTATCTAGCTTCGTCTTCAGGCATTGAGTAGATAAAATTATATCATTCACATCCTTATGAGATAGAAGAAACCTTGATCTACACCTATAATATGTCCTATCATATGCTGATTATAGAATAGGACCAGATAGTATGATAGGATTTTTGGAAGCAACCCCCTTCCATTCTCTTTTCATACTCTCTGTTTTGAGTAGATTACATAGTGCAGTACATCATTGTCCTCTCCTACATTCACAAAAAAAAAAAACCAATATCAGTTATACCACATTCGTTTG
This sequence comes from Hymenopus coronatus, assembly GCA_030762935.1. NCBI lineage: Eukaryota > Metazoa > Arthropoda > Insecta > Mantodea > Hymenopodidae > Hymenopus > Hymenopus coronatus. Next base: position 113,763,872 of record CM060881.1, on the reverse strand, counting down.
AACGATTACGCTTATCTGCAAATGTAAATCAGACAAGTAAAATACTGTATGTTATGTGTAGAGGCAGAACCATACATTTCAAACTGACATTTTTTTATCACCTCAGGCTACATATCTAATCAAGGCAAAATTACAAAGACATGTGTTAGAACACTTGAGTGTAATTGCCTACACCTATAATTTGTGCCAAAGGTTAGAGTAAATAGTCTATGTCTGGAGACGGAAAAACTTCCTTATATTGTGTACATAACAAATGTGTAGCCTATTGCCTTAATTGTATGTCTGTTTGAGTGTGTGCATGTACACATGCATAATGGAGAACCATAACCTAAGCGCTGCTGTCTTCTGCAAAAACAATCACTTACATCTTTCTGGCTGAATTGCCCAGCATTGTGGTTCACACAAGCAGAGGCCGAATTTGAACCAATAGGTTCTACTCAGGAGGAAACTAAATTCAGCGACATCACGTTATATTAGCTGTATGGCAGGTTCCTGCCAAAGTAGAAGATATAATTATATCACTGATGGTCAATCCATACAAGATGCTGAAAGTGGAATTTGTTCGCTGTCTCTCAAAATCTAAAGATCAGTGCATTTGGCAACTACTGAGCCACGAAGAGGTGGGTGAATAAAACCCTCACAGTTTCTGCGCCATTTGAATAGTCTGGTTCCAGAGTCTCGAACGATTTCCTGCGCAGTATTTGGTGCAGCTGCTTACCGGCGTAGCTGAATTAGCATATCCCATCTGTTCAGCTGGTAAGCAGCGAACGCCGGATACAGCGAATTGAAGAACTATCAGACTAGGTTGCAGCTCTCTCCGCTTTTATTCTTCCAGATATCCGGCGTCCACGTTCACGAAGGTGTAACCAGAGAGTTCTTGCTCCTCCTACTTAGATTACCCTCCCGCTGGTACCACCGTTATTACGGAGATGTAGCAAAGAAGTGAATCCGTTCCTTGCAATTTCAGTTGGCAGAAAACACCAACAGCAGCCATTAACGGCGGCTAACGGCTACCCTGAAAGCTCAAACCGCCTTTTTATCGCTGACAGTCAACCAAAATGCATGATCGACGCTGGCTTGGATCTTGGCGTATTTCTACGTCGGCTGTTACGGGCACGTATAGCGCGTGTTGACTCTGGTCTTTCTGCGGTCATTGGCTCTTGTATTTCAACTATGGCTCATTTTATATGTCCAAGGCCGCGAGATCATACCTGGCGGAGGACGATACATTTTTTCGGGTAAAAATCCTTAACATTTCATCAGAAGGGAAGTAAAGCCGTTGGTCCCATGCCGAAGATTTACGGCACGTAAAAGAACCTCAAGCCTGATAAAGAGGCCTCTGAACAAACTCAAGCTATCTTTCTCACCCAATTTGATTGGGACTCTCAGAACCACGGCAGTTAAAGAGCGTCCATAAATAAAACTGCATTGATTGATTAATTTCCGGTTACTTAAGTTTGTTACCGGCGTACAAATACCAATCATAGGTGTTGATCCTTTTTTATAATATTCTATAGCTTTCTGGTCGATTGTAATAAAGGTGTGCTCGACGGGATCATCCAATTTTGAACGGTTGGCTACCTGCGGCTTCGGCTACTCCTGCAAGCTTAAAGACACAAAGTCTTTTCGTAGAACACAGCTTCACCGGCGTACTACAAGATTTTCTTGGTCGTTTCCGGCCCAACAAGAGTAAGCATAGGGTGTGATAGCACCATTCACCATATTTGGATCACTCGTGTTCAACAGATCATGGCAGCCTACTCCTGAGTCTGACCGGGCTACAAAGGTAGAGTATGACGCCATGTTGCGCGATGGGACCACACGCTGTTCCGTTGCACCTTGATCTTTTCCGCTCCAGTCCCCTAAGAAGGACGGCTGGAGACCATGTGGTGACTACCTAGTATTACATGCTCCTAACATCCCTGATAGATGCACGGTGAGACGATATTTGACTATTACAATCACCTTTCCAGTTGACGATATTCTCTACTGTTGACCTCGTGCAGGGCGACAGTCACCAAATTCCAGTAAACCAAGATGACATTCTCAACCTCACTATACCTACAATCTTTGGATCCATTTTGACTTATCATTTGTCTTTTGGCCTCCGCAACGCTGCTCAAACGTTCCAGAGGATTATCGTCGAAGTGTTGTACTTCTGCTTTACACATCTGGATAATCTGCACATCCTTGTCTTCTAATCCACGCCAGAAGAACACTATAAATAACTCCGAGGTCTCTTTGGCAGACTTTCCTATTATGGAGTACTGCTTAACCCCACCTAGTATGTCTTTGACAAGGTAGAAACCACCTTCTTTGGATCCAGAATACCATCCCAGGGATCTCGATCACTGGCTTCGCTCCCAGGCAACCAGATGAGGGATTTGTAGTGGACAAAGCAATGCTGACGCGGGTTTTCTCTGGGTTCTCCGGTTTCCCCCGCCATCTCATTGCACCGGTGGTTTATCTTCATTCCATATATCATTGCTGTCTTCGTTTGCAGTGCCTATTTAGTAAAAGCGGCTGTTAAACACTATAAAAAGTGACTTAGTGTATAATCGATCTGAAAAAAATGTTCATCTACCAAGGATGTCCGTCACTAAGTTGATTCCTTTGTATATTAAACTTTTATTAACGTTTTCTTCCTGAGGCTACCTCGAATCAAGCACCTCTCCATGCTATGTTATCTGGTCAGAAACGTAAAGGTTCTCAGTCCATATCATGGACTCCAGATCTTCTACAAGCTTTCCAGAACTGCAAAGGCAGTCATTCTAATTCAGCTCCTTTAGCCCAACACTAACCTTCTGCTCCACTCATCTCCATGTAAGTGATACCTCCAAAACAACCACTGGGACAGTTCTTCAGCAAGTGAATAAAACATAGTAGCATGGGACCACAGACATTCGCTATATAACAGAAGATGTCAACGTTGTAGCAGACGGCATCACAGAACCGCCATTCACAGTTCCGGTGAATGTTAGAGAAATAGGATAAACAACTCTGTCAATTTCTGTCATAGGATACGGGCTTTCACCTGAAAAGTTATCCGTTTGTGTAAGCACCGTCGAACTATCCTATGATACCTGCTCAGCGCGCCTGCTCCTTTATGTGCCAGTATCCCTACATTACCAAGTTTTCATGTCCCTGAACAATTTTTCCATTCTTGCTGCTCAGCGGCGGCCGGCCTTAAAGGGCATGGAGCGCTGCCGTCCCTAAACATTTCGAAATATAATTTCTCCCTTATATTATAAGGCAAAATGCTATAACCTATAAACCTATTTTCTGTAAATTTAAACCTGTGAATTTTTTTAGCACGACAGTAATGAAGATGACTGTTAGAAATAGTAATCGGCCGCATTTTCCGGTGTTGTGGTCATCCTGTGCGTACCGACGGAGGACGATGGATTTTTTCGGGTGTAAAAATCCTTAACATGGCTTCCTTCGGAAGAGAAGTAAAGCCACGGGTCCCATGTCGTAGATTTATGGCACGTAAAGGAACCTCAAGCCTGATAGAGAGGTCTCTGAGCACAATTAGGCGGTTTTTCACGTTCAGTATAGAATGGGATGCTGAGAACCACAGCAGTTAAAGAGCGTCCATAAATAAAACGCCATTTATTTTTTTGTTCGCACTCACGGAAGAACTCAGTACTTTGAGATGTAGCTAATTAGTGGGTGCGGAATACATGAGACTGCGAGGAAAAGCTTCTCTTACGGTGAGCCTCTTGATAATTTGCCGCGCATGTGCAAAGAGAAAATAAGAAACGACAACAAGCAAAAATTAAAGTTTGAGACAAATCTCTGGCAGCAATATTTAGCAAAAGACCTCTTTACGCGTAAGATTAAATAATAAGAAACAAATCCTAAGTTACAATGTCTTCTTATTTGAAAACGATGATGATATATAAACCTCTGAAACGAAATATACAGAAATAAGCTTATGTGGTAACAATTTACAATGGCCTGCGCGCCATCACTCAGTGCGAGAAGCAATGTTTTGTAACCCTTAAGTCTAGACGAATCAGATTCCTGATTTCTTGTCTATTATTTAAAATCTGTTTGTAGTAGTTAGGATTAATGTTTCCTTCCTAACGGTCTACATTTTAAGTTTCCTTTGAAAACAGAAAAGGTCAAATGACCAATGATTGAGTAGTTGTTGAAATTATGGGCATCAACAAACAGTGAAATGCTGTTTTAACTTTAAGATTAGTGACGTGTTGTGAAAATGGCTGCTGAGAGTTACAAAAAAATGGAAATAGCGTGTTATTTATGGACGCTCTTTAACTGCTGTGGTTCTCAGCGTCCCATTCTATACTGGGCCTGAAAGACCGCTTAATTTTGCTCAGAGGCCTCTCTTATCAGGCTTGAGGTTCTTTCACGTGCCGTAAATCTACGACACGGGCCAACGGCTTTACTTCCCTTCCGAAGGAAGCCATGCAAAGGACTTTTACACCCAAAAAAATCCATCGTCCTCCGCCAGGTTTGAACCCGCGACCTTGGGTATATGAAGCTAGCATGGTAACCATTACACCACGGAGGGCGACTGAGAGTTACAAAACCAACTAATGAGGAAATATAAGAAATGGTGAAAATATTGCCGTGAATGCATTTCACGTGTTAATGAAACATAATCTGAATGTGCTAGCGAATAATTTAGTGAAATTAACTGCAGAATAAGATGCCGATTTATCAGTTGCTAATGTTCTAAGAAACGGCAGTTTTAAAACTCGTCTTAAGAGGAAAAATCCCAACAAGTGTTAAGAAAGGTAGGCGATGATTGGTAAAGTGTATAATTGGTTATAGAGAAAATGCCTAAGACAGTTAATATGGGTATTTTCCATAATTCGTTGAGAGAAATGGGAGCTTCGATCGGAAACACAACATCGTGAACGTTTAATTGACATACATAATCTATTAAAATCGTGTAGAGTAGTATTGAAGACTCAAATATTTTAAACTGAAGTAATCAGCTGTAAAGACCAGCTATGCATTAATTTGCTGCAGGACCAACCGGTCTAATAATGTTGTTGACACGTTATAAACATATAACGTGACAGTTCATGGTCAAATTTCTGGGAATATATAACGTTCAGTTATTTACTTCAACCAAAGAGTTGTCAAAGAATTTGCTTAAGTAAAGGATCAAAGGATGTACTTTATTTACAAATAGAAAGGTTAGTGCACAAAGTTTGCACAAAGTTATCACAAATTAACATTGCATTTTCACTGATAGTTTTTAGTATCCACTAATCTTGGTCTGTCGTCATCCGTGGTCTAGGTGGTAACTAGCGTCGTCTAGCCTCTGGTTCCCAAGGTCGCGGGTTAAAACTGGCGGAGGATTTTTTCATGCATAAAAATATCTTCCTTCGGAAGGAAAGTAAATTCTTTATTCCATGTATATTTGCGGTTCGTAAAAGAATTCAAGCCTGATAAAGAGGCTCCTGAGAGATATTAAGCGGTCTTTCACGCCCAGTACAATATGGGACGTTAAGAACTACAGCGTCCATAAATAATGCTCAAATGAATTTCAATTTTAGCTGATTTTAAATTGTGCTCCACTATAATTTTGCTACCAATCGTCACTGCTGGTGTTAATGCTATGAATGGTACTATATGAGAAAAGAGTGACATTGGTAGCCAACTCGTGAACGCTATCTGAAGTGCACAATGTCACCAGGACTGTGTAATCCCTGGTAGATTTTCCCCAGGTTTCCTCAATCCCCATAACTGGCAAATTCCTGGAATATTTTCCTCCCAAATTCCTCCCTCCCTCAATTATTATTTCATTTAGGATCAATGTGCATCGTCTATGGTGTCTCATGTTGTAAGAACTGTGCGTTTAAAAGCCTCAGCGTAGTGATTTAAAGCAAATCCCTCATTTACGCACGATTTAGGATATTTTGAATTTCTACGGGAAGAAACATAAAATCAAAAGTTCCACTAATTGCTGATTGCACGTGGCGCTTTGACTCGCTGATTTTATATGCAAAATGAGCGCATGCAACATCAAAGAAAAAACATGAAAAATTGACAAACATTCCTTTACTAGCTGTAGAAGTATCACATATTGGAATTCTCGTACATTGGGTACCTAGCAAATATAAGTATGATTGTACGATTATAAATCATGCAATAATATGCTGTTCATATTTTTCCAACACAACTAATAATAAACAGTTTCTTCCTACAGATAAAAAATGCTTGAGTAACTTAAGCACGCGATTTTAAAATTTCCCGCCAACATTTACATTTATTGCCAATTAATCTTCTACCCATACCAAGAAAAAATTTCTGGAGCAGATGTCCCATTACTAATTCTAAACTTAACAGTGCCATACACAGTTACCACGCAACTTTTTCTTTGTAAATGTGCAATTAGCAGTAGCCCTTTTGTTAGGTTATGTAATTTCCTCACGCCGGTTTAATAAAAATGACATAAATGAAACGTTTAAGAAATTTTGGGGGGAGGGGTTGAACCTAACCCCCCCGCCCCTAAATAGGTTCTGCCTTTATCAATGTGCAATATGGTCATAAACGGTTAACGGTGTGTAAAGCACTGATTGTTACTTAATGCCCTGTAAGAGATTTAAAAAATAGAGCTACTGCCCACATCGAATGGTAACGTTTCTAGTAAGAAGCTCGATCCCAGCTTATCCTTGCATTCTTGCACTTTAAACTATTTGTTCGTTCTTCCCAGTTTAATAGTGCGCTTACTTTATAAAATAAAAGGTTGCTGTGTCGTACCTTCACTCGTGCATTTTGTCTTGCATTTGATGGTATCGTCTGATATTGCATTTTCTGTATCTTCTTTAGAATCTGCCATGCTTTTAACATCTTTATGTGGATGTTATAAAACTTTTTAACGTTTCCCAACACTTTTCATTACCTACTCCATGACATTTTAATAAAAGCATTGTTGTCTAACTCCGGTCTTTTTATTTCATTTCTTTTAATTAGCGCGCTTTTCTGTGCTGTGCTGAGGTGCTTATGAAATTCTACAACACATTTTCTATTTCATTGGGTATATCTTTTACATGTCTTGAACTCTACGGAAGAATGGTCATATAAGTTTTCATAATTGTTCCACTGGTTCAGACATTATAAACTTTGATTTTAACCAGGATAGAATACATTTCCCTCGAAAGGTGGAGATATACTGTATAAATAACGTATTAGCGGAATATGGAAATCTAAGTATTGTATCAAAAACTCTAGCTTATACTTTTACGCTGTACTGTTCACGCAATCAGCGGAACAGAAGCGTACGACGAGATGCCGAAACATAAGGTGAACTCTGGAAATGAATTGTGTACAGAATGGCACATCTTATTGTAAGCTGATATAGAGAAAGAGAGAGAGAGATAAAGAGAGAGAGAGAGAGTGTGTGAGAGAGAGAGAGAGAGAGAGAGAGAGAGAGAGGATTTATTACACCTGAAATGGTTTTTTGCTTTTCAGTGTACTAAGAAAAGTCTCACTGAAAGCAAGTTGCTGTACGTAGACAGATATATCACAACAAATACAGCAATGCTTCGAGGTCCCTTGAATTCAGATTATATGCATGTGAGTATAAATGATTTTATCTGAATGCCATATGCGATATTTCACATGTAATACAACAAAGTTTCGAGATCTCTTGAATTCAGTAAAAAAAAAAAAAAAAAAAAAAAAAAAAAAAAAAAAAAAAAAAACAAGCCTGAGAACATTAAAACCACTAAAGCGTATAGCCAAATAGAAAAAAGTTTGCATATTTCAGTACATTATCTACCAGAAATGTGACAGGAAGCATTTAGGAGAATCTCACAAATTAAAGGTACATAAAACATGGATGAACATTGTTTTTGGTTACTCTGTAATGAAGCTTATAAAGTGCTATTAAATCAAGATTTATACATCGAATTTTATAGATTTTATTTCTTGTACCTGTTAGTGCTCAATAGTTTGAAGAATTTTGTCATCGCACAAATGAAGATAAATGTTTACTCTGAGTAATTATATTTTATGAAGTTAAAATGGAATCAGAATGAGATATCACATTTGTTTACTCGCTTAGTAACCGTCATCATATAGTGTAAATAGTCTCTGAATAACCTTAAATTACATTAAATAATTTAAAATGGATAATTCCAATGCTTCAAATTTAAACATTTTAAGTCAAAATAACACACCGACAGAAAAACAAATAAAAATTCCTTGTCCACATTGCGGTAAATTATATAAAGGCTTAAAAATTCACATAAGTAAATCACTTCCACAGGAATATCGAAATTCTCTAATAGATTCATTCCAACAGATCAAAGAAACAACTAATAACTCAGATACTCTTCCCAATGTCAATGACACCATAAACAACTCCCACGGTTATAGTAGCAAGTCTAATAATAAATACACATGTGACCAGCATCTGAAGGAATGGCTAAATAAATTCGATTTTTGTCTTGACGATAACACCTTCAATGATAATGTATCTCAATTTATTGAATTTCTTTCTACGGCAACCCATCTAATGTCAGGCCCTAAAAACCCTGCGCAGAAATATATTGAAGCACGAAAAAACGGTTATTTAAAAAATAATAACCGCCAATTCATCAGCACCAGCAATCCTCAAAGGTCTTCCAAAAACGAACGTCTAAGACGCAAAGCAAAATTTGATTATGATATGATTCAGTATGAATTTTTCTATCAGAGGAGAAAAACTGCCAGAAAAATGTTATATAAAAATGATAACAAAGGCTTGCCATTTACAACTTTTGAAGTAGAATCATACTTTAAAAACATATTTGAAACAATTAATAATCATGCCAGAGAAACATATGAAAATTCTATTGATGATGAACTCTCACCCCAGCACTTGCCAAAAATAACTGCAGAAGTGATACTAAACTCAATGAATAAAATGGCAATTGATACTAGCCCTGGTCCAGATAAAGTTATTTTGAAAGCAATAAAAAATCCAACATCTGCTAAATTACTAGCTGGAATTTTAAACAGAATGCTCAAAACAGCATTTGTGCCTGATAAACTAAAAGAAGCTCGAACCATATGAATACATAAAGGTGGTAATGAAAATGACGTAAGTAAATGGAGACCAATTACTATAACTTCTGTGGCACGACGTGTATTTTCAAAAACTCTCGATGTCACTGTCAGAAATTTAATCGATCTCAACCCCTACCAAAGAGGCTTCCTTATGACACCTGGAACATTTATTAACATTAATATATAGTTGAGGGAATCTTACGGACCGCTACTTTACAAAAGCGTTCTGTTGGTCTGGTTTTCTTAGATGTGAGTAAGGCATTTGATACTATTGGCCATACTCATCTGTGCTCAACATTTAATTCTTCAGCACTGCCTATACCACTCAAGCGTTTGCTGATAAATGTATTGGTAGACAATACCACTCAAATTCAAGTAAGAAAAGAAAGGACACAGAAAATCTAACTTAAAAGAGGAGTCATGCAGGGTGACCCTTTTCTCCAATATCATTTAACCTTTGCATTAACCGCATATTAAACGAATTATCAGAGAAATATGTCTTAGACTCATATGGTTTCTGCTTATCTCCTGAAACAGAACCAAAAACAATATTAGGTTTTGCAGATGACATAGTATTAATAGGAAAAGATTGTGAATCAGTTAATATTTTGGTCACATTGGTTAATAGCCTTCTTCAAGAAATAGGCTTAAGCATTAATGCTAAGAAATCTAAAGCCATTCTCATAAACAAGGGAAAACTTGATGTCGGATAGTTAAAACCATGGTGATATTAATGGCATTTCTGCTACAGAAGAAGTCAAATATCTTGGTGTTTCTTTTAATCAATCTTTAATTTTTAATTCTGATGACGTTTTGACTAAACCTAAAAATAATCTAGACACGCTATCTTCTACTCATCTACTACACCCTGAGCAAAAGTTATCGGTTATAAATCAGTTTATTGGACCATCCTTAATTTATCCATTTCAAACCACCACTATAAACAAAATTCCTAATACATTTCTATTGAAAGCAGACAAAATGATTCGAAGTTCTGTGAAAGAAATTCTTCAGTTACCTAGTGACACTCCAAATTCTATGATATATACATCTCACAAATATAAAGGGCTTTCAATACTGAAAACTTCTTGGGAAGTATATCTTCAGCAACTGAATATTAATATCAAGCTGCAGTTACTGAGCGATCCACATGTCAACGTAGTACGAAATTATCACAAACCACTGCTTTTCTACTCTACAAATGGAACGATATGATAAAACAGTCAGACAGTTGAGAATCACCTTACGTGACAAAGAATACCAGGCTTGGTGTTCCTATCCTCATAAAGGAAAAGGAGTGGAACTATTTTCAGAAGTTACAGCCGCAAACACCTGGCTAATTAATAAAAAAGGCTTGAACAGTTCTGAATGGAGGGACATATTGAAAATGAATGCAATGGTAGCTCCAGTTCGCAGTATTCCTGGACGATGTTCAAGCACAAACCACTGCAGACACTGCAGTGAGTATGAAACTCTTCCCCATGTGCTTGGAAACTGTCCTCAGGAAGAACTGCTGAGAATTAAGAGACACAACACCATAAGATCTATCTTGGCAAACGCATTACGTGAAACTGGTCTAGAAGTTTACGAGGAAGTTCACTGTCTAGCTGATGGTGGTAGTAATCGCCGCATAGACATCATTGCGATAAACAGAAAAAAATCAGAAGCAGAGATAATAGGCCCGACCATCCGCTTTGAACTGAATAAAGACCAACCTCGACAAGTTCATCTGGAAAAACAGAAAATATATGAGCCCACCATACCATATTTTAAAGAAAAATACAATCTCACAAAAATAACAATAGTAGGCCTACTTTTTGGATCTCGAGGAACAATTACAAATATGTTTGTGAAATGGAGAGCAAAATATAAAATTAACAGAAGTGTGGAACAAGCAATCACGGAAAATATCATAAAACATTCCATATCAATTTTTCGAAATCATTTATATGATTTGAATAGAACGTAAAATATATTATAGTTTATACATCACTTTATTTTTGTAGGTTTTTTTCCCTTTTATGTTATAGCTTTTATTGTTGCACATCTTTTATAATCTACTACAATTTGTTCTCATAGCTTAATTTTAAATAACTATTATAACGTATGATAAAATATTTTTTTGTAATGCTCACTTATAACATGTTTTGTTAAAAACCTCTAAATGTATATTGTTTTGTGTCACTTGGCAAACTCATTTATGAGTCAGACTAATAAATAAATAATTATAACACTACAAACAGTGTTAAGTAGCCAAAGAAGATGAAAACATTTCACGAATGTGTAAATTTTTCTCATTATTAAGTAGCCAACCAATCAGATAACCAGATTCCAACGTATAGCCCGGTCACAGGAGTCACTTATTAATATAGTGAAGATAGGAATGAACACTTCTGTTCTAGTCTTCCCGGATAACATTTCATTCGTAAGTATTGCCTGAACGCCCACTTTTTTAAATGTTAGTCACGTATAGATTTATAATAAGAATCCTTTTTAGTGAGCTGTAGAAATTATTTAAGTAGTTGACCACTAAAGGAAAACAAAACCAGGCTTGTAGACCGTCGTTCACTAGGCTTCTCCCTTTGTTTCTCAGTGGACCACGGCCTACAAGCTCGTTTTGTTTGTTTGTTTGTTTTTTCTATTAGTGGTCATAACATCGGCCGTGAAGCCTTCGAATTTTAATATTTAAGTAGCTATTCATGAGAAACTTAAGAGCTATGTATTAAAAGTACCAATACACATCGATTATTCAACTATTTGAGCAACTTTGTGGTATATAAGGCGTATAAAAATTGCCACCAGTTTCTTTATCTACAAGAATTTTACCTGTATTTGCAACACAATCGGGAGTTATTTGAGTGTCGGGAATATATTCAATAATGGATAAATTAGTGGCCCACGAGTTATTATCACTATTTCAAACCACTACTTAGTTTTCCGAACCATAGCCACGATCAGTAAGCACCCCATTACTGCGTATTGGTTCAACTCTTATCTAATGCCTTCCATCGACGGTACTACTGATGACATTATTGACGTGCTGCCCAGCATTTGAATAAACGGAAATCTTGTCGTCTGCCTATATTTTAGTATTTCGTCCTCCTCGGATTCCTCTTCTACCTCGCGAGTACGTATGTCTTTGTCCACTGCACGAATATTCAGGAATACTCGGAATTTAATTGTTGCGTTTACATGTGAATTTTATTGTTCTGTCCAGAAAATCTATTTATTTCCCTTTCGAAATGTGAAAGCGCCCTGATCAATCATTTACGTGGCTGAGCTTCTCGCGCCTGATAATTTTTGCTGTCATTTTAACCACGCTCCTTTGTTGATATTGTTTCTTTCTCTGTCGCTATTCCAGCTATGTCCTGACTCACACTCCTATCTTTCTACTGCGGAAAGTAAGTCAGTCATTGCTATTACGTTAGCAATCAAGTATTAGTTTAGAATCTACAACGGGAAGTCACCGAACCCGGGCTGTCTAGGTGGGAGTCCAGTGCTCTATGCACTCGGCCACGGCGAAGCCATTACTTACATTGCCTTTCCATACTTAATACATATACTTGTCCTGTTTCAGGCGCCAGATGATGTAAATGGTGCTTAATTATGAATTACAGGAACAAAATGTCCTATATAATTGGTAAAGCTTTATTGATTTTACTGACAATTGAAAAACGTTTTTTTTTCTTTTTAGTCTACCTTGGAAAAGAAAACTCAGACATAAAAACGCAAACATAATTCCAACAGCTGCAGCTGTTTTTTTTTAAAAAAATCTGATGTGTTCCATTCACATACCTTTCTCTATATCTCTGCAACAGGTTGTAGTTAAAAAGCTTATGCTTCTATTTACTTCATGCTAGTCGAGAAAAATTAGCAGAAATAGTCTTATTACTTGCTTCCTTGTAAGTAGAAGAGAAATGAGGGAGCACCATAGGTTAAAATGTTAGCCAAAAGCTGGTTGCTATGTAACTGAAGTTCCTTTGTTTGTATGGACAGGAGTTAAATTCCTATATGACAAAAGTATGTTTTTCAAAGCTGAAATGAAAAACTAGGAATATTTTAAAAATAATGAACTCCATGAAAAAAATTTATATAACATAAATTGTGTGTTTTATCGTGAGCTACATTTTCCGTGTAGTAAGTTTTTATCCATCTCTTACGATTTAGCAGGTATGCACAATTCCATAAAATGTATCCAGAATAAGGTAGTCTTCAGAGCCTATTCCCAGAAAATTCAAGATATACATTTTAATTGTAAGGTAAATATCTTTAATATTTTAATCAAAGTCGTTTGAGCCATTTTTAAGAAAATCAAAATTTTCGAAATTTTTTCCATGTACAGGATAGTTTGGGAAGGGAGGGGGGGTTTCTTGAAAATCTTCGTGTCGCATCCTTGGAAGATACCAAACTTAAATACCAAGTTTGGGATGCCCACAGAAACACTCACATACACACAGACAGACACACACGCACATTTTTCAAAAATGCTTTTTTTGGATTCAGGGACCGTCCTAAACAGCTGGTTGTTCTAAACAGCAACAACCAGCAATCGTTATTGCGTAACAATATTGGGAAATAAAAAATGTAAATGGCGTGATATTTATGGACGCTGTTTAACTGTTATGTTTCTCAGCGTCCCATTCTATATTGGGCGTGAAAGACCCTTAGTTTTGCTAACTTCATATGCCCAAGGTCGCGGGTTCAAACCCGGCGGAGGACGATGGACCTTTTCGGGTGTAAAAATCCTTAGCGTGGCTTTCTTCGGAAGGGTAGTAAAGCCGATGGTCCCATGTCGTAGATTTACGACACGTAAAAGAACTTCAAACGTGATAGGGAGGCCTCTGAGCAAAATTAAACGGTTTTCACGCCCTATTTAGAAAGGGACGCTGAAAACCACAGTGCCCATAAATAACACGCCAGTTCCATTTCACTTGTTGAAGAATACACATTCCGCTTTCCTGCGGCATCTTTAAGGTGTGTCCATATCGGATTGAGAAAACAGTGATATGGTGGTAACTTGAGAACTTCATGGCAAGATATTTGCCATTTCGTCTATTATATGCACTTTCTATAAATTGGTTTTCCGAATTTTCTCAACAAAAAAAACACGATTTTTTTAGGAACTAGGTAAACTAAATTATGCTCTTTCATGAATCTGATCATTTCATCATTTCTACTGAACATGGTGAGAATTTTGATGTTAAGTCGGGAATGATATATGCATTTTCTGACACAGTAGCATTCTTAGGAGGAGTGCTTTTCAAAAGTCTATTCTTGAACCAAGCTTAAAATATTTCAGCATTCATCTCGTAATGTGAATCAATCAAGGATTCCCAAATATTTTTAGAAGACAAATTTAAACAGCCCTCAATCCAACCTTGGCTACGGCCTGCATGCAAGATAATGATTCTTTAAATGGATAAGGAGGTGGATTGAGAGGAGGGATAAATATGTTGTCTCCGCAAATCTTATGAGGAAATTATTGTGCGAAGATCCTTCTGCCTACAGAAATGTAAGGATGACATCAGAAAACTTTGAAACGTTATTGAGAATGGTAGGGGATAAAATAAGAAAACAGAACACCGTCACGAGGATGACGATCTTGCCAAGAACAAAACTGGAAGTAACACTGCGTTATTTGGCAATGGGTGATAGTTTCAAAACACTTGAATATCTATTTCGTATACCTCAATGTTCTACCTCCAATTTACACAAGTCCTGGTCGCAATTGCAGAGGTTTTAAAACCATGTATACAGGTAAATTTACTTATTTATTATATACTTTAAAAAAAGTTTGTCAGGAACAATATCAATATCACTTTTTGTTCAAATTACATTTTACAGTAACCAAGGGAATGAAAAAAATATATTGAAATTAGGGTTTGTGTTAACACTGTGGTTTTTTGAGTTAAATACTCTCATTGTCTTTGTCTACTAATGAAACAGCAATGGCTTCTTGCAGATTATCAATAAGCCTGCTGTCACTGTGGGCTGAACGTATCAAATGGAAATATTGGACATTTGGCGACTGTGCTTCAGATGCACTGGTTGAGGAAGAGGATGGAATGTAAATAGAAAGATTCTCACTGCATTCTTTTTCTCTCAACTCGGCAAGTTTGGTATCCATAATTGATTTCTAGATTTCAAACTAATTGTGCGAAAGTTGCCTCAATTCCGCTGCTACATATTTTCCAAAATGATCAAAAGCGACTTCTGTTTGGACAATATTACTCAACTTCTCTAATGACTCGTTAATTAGTGATAGCGATTTCTTTTTCATTTTCCATGCTGGCATTGCTGGGGGCTTAATTGTTTCTGGTGATCTCTTAGTTGAGGTAGTTACTGCTTCAAGAGGCATTCCAATTATGAATCACTACTAAATGCATATTTTCGTATTCTAGGGATTCCTCTGTCGATTGTATTTATTTCCTGAAACAAAGTATTATAATTATTACTATTATTGGTTTTAATTTTTTACTCACAAGCCGTGTGTAGGACAGGAGTTGGATAGTTTAGAGTCAGACTGAAACATTCAATACCATATGCTATGCCGGCATGTTGCTAGTGACAGAGTAACCGGCTAGCGATCGGGAAATCCGTGGTTCAAATCTCGGCTGACTTTGAATTTTCAGTCTGACTCTA
Organism: Hymenopus coronatus; assembly: GCA_030762935.1. Lineage (NCBI taxonomy): Eukaryota > Metazoa > Arthropoda > Insecta > Mantodea > Hymenopodidae > Hymenopus > Hymenopus coronatus. The sequence continues at coordinate 113,748,197 of CM060881.1, read as the reverse complement.
CCTATTATTATTATTATTATTATTATTATTATTATTATTATTATTATCAGGAGCTAGGCAAAAGAGATGAATGGAATCAAATGTCTAATCATTTCCAGCATCGATGGAACTTCACAGGATGCTGCGGAGCAATTGATGAGAAGCATGTCTAAAGTGTTCCCCGCGTAGTGGTTCTGCATTTTTCAACTATAAGGCAACATATAGTGTTATTTTATTTGCCTTGGTTGATGCAGATTACTGTTTTCGATATTTAGATGTGGGTGGAAATGGACATGGTAGTGACAGTGCCATTTTCCATGACTTTACTCTCAATATAGCCATGCAGAATAATTTACTTGATATACCAGAAAAATCAGTGATTGTTGAAGATGTTGCCTTTCCCTTGAGAAAAAATTTAATGAAACCTTACTGCAAAACTGGGTTATCACATGCAGAAAAAATATTCAATTACAGACTATTGAGAACTGGACGTGTAGTAGAGAATGCTTTTGGCCTACTTGTATGGCGGTTTAGAATATTTCTTAGGCCAATTGAACTTAAACTTTCTACAATTGATAAAGTAATATGGGCTGCTTGCAGTCTACACAATTGGTTAAGAATGACATCGACAAACTATTTGCAAGCACAATACGTTGACCAAGACGATTTCAATAGACCTAGAGATATTTCAGGAGTATGGCCTAAGTATACAGTTGGTCTGAAATCAGTGGTTCATTTCGGAAATAACAATTGTCAAAGAGAAGCCAAAAATGTGCGCCGGGCATATACCAACTATTTCATGCAGGAAGGATGACTACCTTGGCAGTGGAAAAAGTTGGAATTAGCAAACCACTTTAATAATAAGGTCTAAACATTTGACATGACAATATATAAAGTTGAATAACAAGTTTTACATACGTTCTGAAAAGAATTTCTGGATATCTAAACCCTCCAAAATATGTAACCTATTGATTCTCATAATGTTATTACTTTAACGAGATCTACTTTAAAATAAAATTGCTGTAAATAATAACAACATAATTGAAAATAAGTTGTGCTTATAAATAATTTGAACTTATCAGATTTGATTGCTTCCCTCTTAGGAATTCCGCAGTTTCAAACCAAGCAAGTTTTGGTATATACATGGTATGTTCCTTGACCACTTCTCTCGGAACGAACAATGTTTGCAAGTTCTTTGCGGTAAACATCTTTTATTGCTTTGATTTTGCTTTTGAGCTGTTTGGCATCCATATTCCCTAAGAGACTTTCAATTCTTCAAACAGCTGGTTAAATTGGGTATCTTTAAGTTTTGTATTATATAATCCTAATTTCTAATATTGCATAATATTACTATTATTTCTAGCATCAATGTTAGACATATCTCAAGGCCTTCACATATTTAAGAACCACAGTAAGTACCACTTACACCTGTGAAGTTCATAAGAAAACTTCATGGATGAGATGAACGAGAGAAAACAGCGACGATGTAGCATCTGTGGTTTACACTACGTGACGTCTTTCTACTATTTGCGATTTCTTTCATTGGCTGAAGCGACGCGCTCATTGGTGTGTACTGCAATACGTCGGCTACTACCCAGAATAATCTGCACGTTATTTAAGAGGTTTCTGTAAAACAAGATATAGATTTTACCTCCTTTAAACATCCCAAAATGAAACATCCATCCTAAACACCCCATCCCGAAATAAAAACCCTGCGGTTAAACCCTGTTGAGGGTGGGTACGCAGCAAAAACACTCTGGCTGAACCTCAGCCAGCCAGTAACTTGAGTGAAGATATAGATCATATTATCCTTTTCTTCGCCTGTGATGCTATGGGTAGTAAAAACGGGCATTAAACACTATAAAAAAAAATACTCTTCAGTAGCACAGTAGATACTATGCGAGGCTGATAGTTCTCTATATCGGCATTTAATATTCTATGTAGAAAATCGTTTCTCTTTTGATTCCTCTTAAATGCTATTAACCACTACCAACAGAATCCGCATAAATACTGATCTGAGCATTGAGCATAACCTTTAGTATTTTAACAAGTGAAAAATGACATACATTGAGTATTATTACATGCATTTTCAAATTAACAATTTTATTTGATTAAAGAAAGTGATTTTAAAGCTTTTATTATCATTGTAGTTAAAATGCTAAGCAATTTTCTATTTTTATAGGTTATTTGTCATTAAGGTAAATTTTAATTAATCGAATTTCTGTATCGATTACCTTATGAGGTTCTGATATATTATGATGAGTTAAATTAACATTTTGTTCTCAGTGGAATAATGTCTGAAAGCAGGAGCGGAAAATTTGGTCCTTTGGTGGGTTCAGTGGATGAAGGCACAAGCAGTGCACGATTTCTGGTGAGTGTAGCACTACTCTAACACTTTAAAAAGCATAACCACAGAACCTGGGGGTTTTTCTGCTTGCTGCCACGGCCTAACCGCCAATGTTTACCTCCTGCCGTGTAATTATGGTACGTGCAAATGGGATGGTTATTGAGCGATACCCTGGTTTTGGTATTACCCAATGTTGCCGTATAGGTCGACATGTCATGGCGGGTATTACGAAACATCAGGCAGGCTACCTTGCAGATATAATAATCGCCAAAAATCCGCTAATGAATATCATCATGCCTTTTAAATGCACAAAAATTGTTATATCGATTCCAGTTACTATTCTGGCGCGATTTATTCAATTCTAGATATTTATTGCTGCAAGAGTATGCCAGCATTAACATGGACAACCTATGCATTTTCATGGACAAGATATTTTGGAAATTATGTCGAACTGAACAAAAATTAGTACTTAGAAAGGCTTGCAGAATAACTAGCAATTCCAGCTGTAACATTAGTTTTTTTTTTTTTTTTCCCCATGCTTTACATTTATTGTAGTTTGTGCTATATCTGTTTGTTGCTTTGTAGTTATTTATATTTTTTACTGCTTGTGGTGATTATTTAGATTTATTTATCCTTTCTGTTTCATGCATAAGTCTATTATTCTATTATTATTAATTTGTATTATATTTGTTTACTGCTTCACAATGATATATTTGTTTTCCGTTTCACAGTGATATATTTGTCTACTGCTTTGTGGTGGTTATTAACTTGTACTTATATCCTTTGGGTTTCTTGTGACTTCTTTGCATTTATTTACTAATTTTTATTTTTCTATTACTGCAGTGTATTGCACATAGCAACTCCAGACCGGTGGTTTTTAAGTGCACTTAAAAGCAACAGCCCCATGTCATTAGATTAACTGGCATGTTAAAGAACTCCTGCAGGTCGAGATTCCGGCACGTTCTGTTATGATCTTGGCAATTGTTGACATTGTTAACAAACAAAATAAATTTAGCAACTGCATCAACTACTTCTGTGTTTCCTAAAATTGTAGCAGTTTTTTGTTCAGTAGTTCGTATGTAACATTGCACATAAATAGCATATACCATGAAATGTCGATCTCTGTGGCAACAATACTTTTTTTCTCTGAAAATATGAAGTTTATGGCCTAATTTGGGGGGGGGATTCAGAAAAGCAATCTGAAGTATCATAGATTAGCCTAATCTAACCTAAGAGAATAAAGTTAAATGTATTGAGAACTACATATAGCATGTTGTTTATAATAACTAAGGGGAAATGTATTCTAAGAAGGTATATGCCATACTATAATTAAAGCACTGGATTGTATAGTTAAGGTGAAACAAACAAATCAAAGCAAAACAGAGTTACTTTACTCTCCATATATAACAAAATGTCAATACGTCAATAAACGTGCTTTTAGATTTTTGGTTGTCATAGACTCTGTTACAACGTACAATGACATATATTCTTAAATTGTCCCAAAGAATTTTTTTTCCATAAAAATTTACATATAAGGCTATACCAAACAATTCTTTTATTGAGAAAATGACCTTTCTACTTTGAAAGATGCAATTGGTGCAAACTTTAAGTATTTTACATTTGTGTGTGGTAGATATATGAATGTATGTATAAACATAAAATAAGTAGGTAAATAATTTTAGGGAGCATAGAAAGTTATGAAAAACAGCAATGTTCACTTTTCAGAAGCTGAAAAGCAGTTCTCCAAATTCTCTAAATGGAAATTAAACTATTGTTTTAATAAAGTACAGTTTTTTAGCAGAATTCATAAGGAAAATGATGTGCCTAGTATATGCATTCTGTAGTTCCAAAACTGCAAACATTATCAAAATGCATTTTATGTAAAAATAAGTGTTGCAGATAATTTCTTCATGATGTAACAAGTAGCATTTTCAAAAAGTGGCCATATTTAAGAAGAATGCCCATGCTAAGTTGTAGGTTATGTCAAATATAGGTGTCTGTTCTAGGTTCTTTTCCAAAACTGGCCATAATTAACATGCATTACTATAGTTCATCTGTTCTATCAATTTAATTTTTTTTGTAGTGAAAGGATATTTAAAAGCTCCACTCAATAGTGATTCAGTGAATATCTATTTATTAACAGTATGAATTGAATTTTAAAAGGCTCAAATGAAATTTCATGTGTGATTACACATCAAATACTTGTGCCTATTCCTTGCCACCGTGAATAGTTCTGGTGCTTCCTTTCTATGCTTGATCCATTGTCGTACCTGCATAAGTGAACATGTATTTGATTGACATACTATTCACACATCAAAGCCCTGCAGTGTCACACCTCTGTGTAACTTTGTAACACCTACTGTAATTTACACATACAGTGACTGGAAATTTCTTGCCACATCATAAGGAGGTATATAAATAGAGCAGGCAGGCTCACAGAGTTTAGTTTTGAAGAGAGAGCACCAAGAGTGCAGTTGAATTAGAGAAAGTACTATTTGTCCAACAGCTCATGATCCCTGGCAGGAATGCGATGGGGGTACAATTCTAGGTACACAGCATTAGCTGAAGCTGGGCATTTGCTTCTGGTTGCAATAACAACACTAGTACCAACCTTAGAATGTGTATTCATGCTAGATTAAAGCAAAGAAGTTGCTCAAAATGGCAAGACTTAAATGTTATTTAGTTATTCACTTCGTGCAATATGCTTAGCTTATAAAAACAATAAGCTCACCTTAAACAAGTGGAGTCCAGCTCTTTTTCGGAGCCAGATTTATTTTCACTGCAGCAAGAGCAGGAAGAAGAAAAAATTGTTGCTGTCATCTCCCAATAAAATGACAATACTGTTGATGATGTTTTCAACTACAGTGTCTTTCTCCTAGTAATATTTTCCATCTTTTTTTACATATTTACAAAAACTCTGCCTTCAAGCGTTATATTGCACAGTTTCTGTAAGGAAAATTCACCTGCCACATTTTTTCTCTAACTGTTTGTTACACTTTGTCCCAAGCTAGTTCTATAGGATTTAGATCACACATGTATGAGGGTATGTGAACAACAGTGTGGCCCAATGAAGCTAAAAATGCATCCTAGTTTAAAAATTTTCTCTTTAGATTTGCTTGCTTTAATCAGCCTGTAAAGATCTGTTTTGCCCATGGAACTGTCACACTGAACCCGTTTTGTTCTGCAACCACAATATCATTGTAGATTTCACAGCACTCAAAGGCAGGGGTTTATCCACTTTTCACTGTGGTAAGGAGCATTGCCTAACACCACAACAGAAGAGGGGCGCAAATTAGGAGCCAACTTTTCTCGAATCCATTTTTCAAAGTTCATATGGTTCATTTGTCCATGGTAGTTGCCTACAGTTGTTCCGGCCTTGTAAATGAGAAGAGAATTTTTCAGGAACTCGTTTACACTATGTGCATGAACTATTATCAACCTATTCCCTGTACTAGATTTCTAATGAATGTTCAAATTCCTCCTCACTTTACCAGCACTTGCTGAATGTGATGATACTGTACACCCAGTTTCATCAACATAGAAGATACTTCTCCCATTTTCTTGCAGATGCTTTATTTTGATCAAATAATTGTGCTGCCAAGCCATGATATGATGACATTCTATAAGTATTTTTCTTTTGTTCTGAATTTTCCTCCATTTAAGTCCCAGCTCTGAAATTACTTTCCAAAGTGAACTTCATCCTCTTGGAAAATGTATCTTTTCTTGAACAACAGACAGCAATTTATTTAGAGTAGTAACACACTTTTTAACAACATAAAAGTCATGTGTAATTCTTCGATTACACACCTATCAAAATAATCCACATTCTCTACAGAGTGTTCAGGTCTTGTTTTTTGGCAGCAATTTATTTAGAGTAGGAACATGCTTTTCAACGACATAAAAGTGATGCATAATTCTCGAATCGCACACCTATCAAAATCATTCACATTCACTACAGAGTGTATAGGTCTTGTTTTTCTGTGTTTCTCGGGGGGTCATTAGAACACTCTTTTCGCCACTTAACTTAAATCTTGACCTGTTTGCAAATTCTGTTGATTGTTCTTTCCGAAACCCCTGTATAAACGGCAGCTTTTGCAGTTGCTTTACTCACTAGAAGTATTATACACTTGTTCCTAGCTTCCTTGTCAGTCCGTCAACCATTTTCCTGATCATTTCCCCACCTTCAGATATATCACTCTTTTTTTCTTTACTTCCGACATAACACTAGTGATTCATACAATTTTACAACTGAAACTAAGAGAAGATAACAGTGAGTAAACATAGCATCAATAACAAGGAGGAGTAAGCTGTCAACGCCTGAAGCAAAACAACATTATGACTCAGATTATTCATTCCCCTGGAGCCATCAGCTTGTGGACAGACAGTAGTTGTCAATTGTCAGTGAGCATTGAAGCGATCAGAAATAAAATTGTACTGCAGCATTGCAATAATGACAATTTATTATAATGAGAAATTGTAATAAAGAGATTTTGTTATACAGGTGTCAGGAATAGGACTGAACATCACAATAGAGAAAGTGATGAAAACTTTATTGGCTAAAATCAACAAGGTGAACACAAAACTTCAATTTCTCATGAAAAGGATGGATGAGAAAATGAAATCCAGAATGGAGGAGATGGAGGAGAAAATGAAATCTGGAATGGTGAAGCTGAAAATGCAGACATGGTGGAAAAACTTGGTGGAAAAGCGGAAGAGCTTGGAGAAAAGGTGGTACGAGCTGATGGAACATTGAAATACCACCACCATCTTAATGCTCTGGAAGACATCGGGTAACAACTTAATGCTCTGGAGGGAAGAGTTGACAGAAGTGCTAAGGAAATGAACATAATGATAGAAAAGATGCTTGACAGAAGGCTTAAACCACCCTTGGAATGGTAAAATTCTCAATATTTTTCTTTTTCTCAAAATCCATAATGTTTCTGAATAAGATAGCATATGTTAAAGATATCTATAGAAGTCTTCTTCATTCTGAATGGACTTTTCTTGTGTTACCTGTGACAAAATTTCTTATAAAAAATAAATAAAAAGCTGCTGTTGAAGTATATAGTATGCCAAATAACTGTTTTGTAGCATTGACCATTTTTAAAATATTCATAGTTATATCTTAGGTCTTTAGATTGAACTGTCTTCTAGCATCTAGAAGGATGTTCTGTTATTCTTATTTTTACCAGGTTCTTTAATAACAAAAACAGATTTACGAAATGCATACTGTTGTGTTTTATTCATGTAATCTGTGCCTCTAAGCTTATATTGCTTAATTTGAGATTAATTCTAGCCAGAAATGCATTGTAAATAACATGTCATGAATAGAAGAACTACTTTTGAATGCTTCCGTGGTTGAGTGGTCTGCGAGCTGATTTCTCACCTGGAAGTCCCATGATCCAATTCCAGCTGGGGCAGGGAATTTTTCTTTAACTGGAATCATTCCCTATCCCCCACAAAATCTGGAAGTATGTTTGTGAGAGTGATGTGTGTGTGTGTGGTGTGGTGTGGTGGGGGGAGGGGTGGTGGTGGGGGGATGTGGGGTGGTGGGGGTGGTGCGTGCGTGGGTGCATGTGTGTGCGTGTGTGAAGAAAAAGAAAATTATTGAAAACCCAATGTGCAAGAATCTACAGTCAACGAAGCCCTCGATATGACCATAGATGTTAAACGGGGCTATATAAATGAAACAATTAAAAAAAACTTTTGTTATAAATACTATAGTATACAAGGGATCATGTGAAGCAATGTAATAGATACAATTTTAAGAACCATTTTCATCACAGGCTTGTGGTGTTAAGGATATTTTTCATAACACTTTAATGTGTGTACAATTTGTGCATAGGTGTTTGCTGCAGAAACATCAGAACTTCTTACTTATCATCAAATAGAAATCCAGCATAAATGTCCTCAAGAAGGCTGGGTGGAGCAAGATCCCGTGGAAATCCTGCAGGCTGTCAGGTCTTGTATAGAATGCACAGTTGATAATCTGAAAAAGCTTGATATTGATCCTGCAGACATTGTGGCCATTGGAATTACTAACCAGCGGGAAACAGTAATAGTTTGGGATTGCAATACTGGAAAACCTCTTTATAATGCAATCGGTAAGTGACTGCAAGTTCAACTTATGAATAGATATGGGGCAAAATACACCGCTCTAGGTAATCATTTTCCTCTCTGTAAGTATTACAAAAATTAAAGTGATGCCAGCCTCTGTATTGTGGTGATAGCTGTCTGCCTCACATCAGTGGCAGCTCGTGGCCATATTATCTGTAGGGCACAATTTTAAAATTGACTAAAATTAAAACTAAATTGAATGTTATTTATGAACGCTAATTAACTACTACAGTTTTAAGTGTCCCATTCTGTTTTGGGCACGTAAGACCGCTTAATATTGCTCAGAGCTTCTTTATCAGGCTTGAGGGTTTTTTTACATGCCGTAAACCTACGACACGGTATCAATGACTTTACTTCCCTAATGAAGGAAAGGATTTTTATGCCTGAAAAAAAAAATCGGCCCCGGGTTTGAACCCACAACCTTGAGAACCAGAGGCTAGCATGTTACCCCTAGATCACGTATGACGACAGGCTAAAATTAGTGGATACTAAAATCTATCAGTAGAAATGAAATGCTAATTTGTGTATTAGCATTAACCTTTCTGTTTGTAGATGATGTCCATTGTTCAATCCTATGCTCGAAAAAATACTTCCATAACTCTTTGATTTAAATCAGAAACTGAATGCAACATGTTCTGAGAACATGTCAACTTTACCGTTTACCATATGTCAACAACATTATCAGAGAGGTGATACTGCTGCAAATTAATGCATAGCTCGTCTTAACAGCTGATACACTTAGTTTAAGTTTCCAGTCTTCAATACTACCTTCACAACTTTAATACCTTATATATGTCAATTACAACATTCACGATGATTCTTTTCAGGAACGAAGCTCGCTTTTCTCTCAGAAAATTGTGGAAACTACCCTTAAAGTAAAGTAGATCATGATCGTGATATTAGTATCTTAAGCATCTTCTTTATAAGCAATTGTATACTTTACAAACCATGCCTATCTTTTGTAACAGTGTTTAGAATTTTCCCTCTTAAGGCGAGTTTTAACACTGCCATTTCTTTGAACGCTAGCAACTGATAAATGGGCATATTATTCTGCAGTTAATTTCACCAAATTATTCTCCAGCTCATTCGGATTATGTTTTATTAACACGTGAAATACATTCAAGGCACTGTTTCGCCACTTTATCACTCTTGAGGCGGATATTGTAACTTAGCACTCATTTTCACAACACTAGCCACTAATCACCTCTCGCAAGTAAGGTCCATTTTACTGTTTGTTCATGTCCATAATGTCAATAACTATTGATTATTTTGCCTTTCCTGTTTTCAAGTAAAGTTTCAAATGTATCGCAAATCTATTTCCTAGTAAACTTAGGGTAATAACACAACACACTACTTGTACGCCTTGAGCGTAGGCGCCTAACTTGTCATCTGCTTGGCAGGGAGGAGAGAATACTAAGTATCAACATTGTAAAGTTTTACACATAAGCTTCTTTTTGTATATTTCATTAGGGAGGTTTATAGATTAACTTTGTTTTCAAAAAAGAAGACATTCAAACTTAAGAAATGTTGCTTATTATTTACTCTTACACATAAAGAGACCTTTGGCTAAATATTTTTGTCAGGGATTTGACTCAAACTTTAACTTTTGCTTATTGTCGGTTCTTATTTTCTCATTGCGCATGCGCAGCAAATGACCACAGAGGCTTTCATGTCCTAAAAGAACCTTCCCCTTCCAGTCCTTTGAACCCCGCACCTACAAATGAACTACATCTGAAAACATTGAATTCTTCTGCGCATTTGCATAGGATGACCACAAAATCGCTTGTGTCTGAAAATGCTGCCAGTTACTATTTCCGACAGCCATCTTCACTACAACTGTCCACTGTGCAAAGTAGGTTTAAATTTATACAAAATGCATTAGGTAAAATGCGTAACATTTTACCTAATAATATAATGGAAAAATTATTGGCTGAAATTGTCGTAGGGAGGGCATGTGCCCATGTGCCCCTAAATGCCGGCCGCCACTGCCTCACATTCAAGAGATCCTGAGTTTAAATCTTGGTAAGTTTTGTGGATATCTAGTTTTTTAATAAATGTAAATTATTTTTTGTTTGATTATGAGTCACCTAAGTAAGGTTCCCCTTGTCCTGCTGAGACAAATGTTGAGTAACTCTAAGCACTATTGGTCCCCAGGTTTATTTGAGCATCATTTATCCATTTAATACATTGTCCATATATTAACCTACCAGGTTAAATTATATTAAACTATTAAAAAAAAGTTATATTTTTTACATAGCTTACTTAAGGAATAATAATGATGCACAGTTTATTTGACAGACTTTATCCATTTACTATTTTAAGATTTTTTCCTTTCTATGTCACTTAATTAAGTTGAAAAAAGTATAGTAGAAGCCAGAAATAGCACAATCCAAAATACAGCAGATTCAGATTTAACATGTCCCCCCAAAAAATGCTTTATTTTTTATTTATTTGTATTGCTGTTTTACTTTTTAAAGTTGAGTTTAAAAATTCCTTCAAAGAGCGGTTCTACAGTATAGTTTTCACCCTCAACACTACCCCTACAGTTGACATTTGCCACAGTGAAACAATATGTGGAGAATAAACATTGTAAATCAGTCCATAACTAAAAATTGGATTTTGTCTTGGGAAATCAAGAATCAAATGTCAGGCAAACAGATATGATAAAATAAGTTTAGAGAGCGACATTGAATGTGGGAAAAGTTTGTGACATATTTTTTTGAAACTCATGTAACATTAAAGGCTCTGTCTATAAATTTGTCAACTTTTAATTCATATTTTTATGGCATAGGTTCCAGATCTTTTATGTAGTTCATTTTGGCAACAAAATCCATGTTTACAGTTGGGAAAACCAAATATGAAGTTCCCAGTTTTAATATTGGAGTCATGTCTACATGTGAAACACATGTGTGTATACTCGACTCCAATATTAAAAGTAATTGCTAGCTTCACAGTGTACCACTTCCAGTAATTAAAACTATAATGAAGTTCCCAGCTGGGAATAGAATTCTATTAAAGAAAATATTGCAGATGCTGTTTGAGTTATCAAATATTAAAGGTGAAAACCACAGCTAGGTTTTGTCTTAAGGCTGGTTCCTCTAACTGACAATGGAAACCAGAACAATAATGACAAAGTTAAAATATATTATAATGTGAATATTCACAATTAACAGGAAGCTTTCATGGAAATGGCACTGAAGATGGACAAATTAATAACATTCTTATTCCTGTGGATGGCATATTAGATCCATTTTGTGCACATTAGACTCTTCAGTATAGAAATTATTCAAGGCAGCCAAGACATAAAGCTGAGGCTAGAGAATTAAGGGTTGAAATGAGAACAAGTGTTCCCAAAATTGGTCCCGGTAAATAATTACCAAATGATGTTTTGTGTTACAAAAACCGACTCAGATTCTTTGCATATTTGCAAATCACTGTCACAAGCCTCTTTGCATATTTGCAAATTTTCAAAATAGAGATGCATGCTTGACTATAAATGTAAGACTGGCTAAAATTGATAATGACAACTTGCAGTCTCAATCCAGAGGTCCAAAATTTCATTCTGGGAGGGAATGAAAACATTTTCTTTAGCCGAACCATTTCCTACCCCCCACAGAGCCAGGAAATAAAAAATGTGGTAGTGAATTTGAGCATGTTTAATAGATAAAAACTGATAAAGTCAATATTAAGAAACCCTATAGTTTAGTAAGCAATAACACTATTAGTAATTTCTCAGAATTTGAGGCTGGTGTAACCAAATAAGTTAAAGGGGGCTATACAGACGAAACAATTTAAAAAAATGTTTACAGTATAAAATTACTCATAAAGTCTTTTTGCCATATAAGTGCTTAAGTAAATGACTAATTTATTTAATTCTATCAATCACAGTATGGTTAGATGTTCGCACAGCCTCAACTGTGGACCGGGTTCTTGCAGATGTCAAAGATCAAAATCAAGACTGCTTGAAATACTTATGTGGTCTTCCTGTGAGCACTTACTTCAGTGCTGTCAAAATACGTTGGTTGTTGGACAATGTTCCAGAAGTGAAACAGGCCATGGACGAAAAGCGATGCTACTTTGGTACAATGGACACCTGGTTGCTCTGGGTGAGGGATATTAGCAGATAACTCAAAAAAATTATTGTGAGACTGTAATAGTTCTTATATTTCAAAATAATTATTTAACTTTTATTTTAAAAAAAATCTGTATGTAATGATGAAGCACCAAGTGCAAGTGACACTGTATTAAACTCCTCCATCAGTATCTAAACTCATCTGTTTTTAATTAAGTTGAAGGTATTTTGAACAAATAATTAGATTGGAAAGTTCAGTTCAGTTGTTAACAGTTTTATTTAACAAGAAGGAACTTGTGACAGTTACTGGAGAGGAATGTTTCAGATAACAATCCTGCTGCTAATGCTCTAACTAGTAAGGTTCTACCTCCCTCTTTTCTCTCTACCTACAAGCTGAACTTTGAGGCATAGCATGTGTCATATTATATATTAGTATCATTGCACAAACTTTTATACTGCTTACTCGCTTTCTAATATAACTGAGCAACACTTTTTTTACATTTCCCTGCTATGAGTGAACTGTTACAAGTCACTTCTTGTGTAAATGCTTCTTTAATTTATGAACCCTTTTAAATGCATGCATTTAATGCAGTAGGTAACCTACAAAACTTGGCCATCAGATGCACAGTCCATCTCCTGGTCACATACTGTATACTTGGCTGGGAATCGCATCACCAGTCACACATGCATGGACATCAAATAAAATTGTCAGAATAAACACAAAACATTCCTCATCATAGGAGATGTTGGAAACGTTGTCCATCTTCAGCATCTTCTGAGGAAATTTTTATTCACACCCATTAGCTCAGCTTCCAAAATAGCGTTAATATCTGCCCTGATATTTTGTTTTAATTCTTCTAATGTGTGGGGATTAGTTTTGTGTACTTATTTTTCAAGTTGCCCCATAAATAAAAATTGCATGCCGTAAGATCAGGGACCGAGTGGGCCGTAAACCCTGTGGCAATAGGTTATAAGTATGCTGATGCAATCGCCTTGAATACATTGAAGATAATTTATAATAATAAATTGAAAAGAGAGGATGGAAAGTACCATAATTATGCATGGGTAAAACATTTTGTAAATAATTATGTTTTTACATATATATGAGATAATATGTACTAAGAACACATGTCATATTACTGTGCATAAATGAGAAATGTTCTAAAAATGGGAGGCTAATAACAAAAACCTCATATAAATAAATATTATATGAGTATTTTTGTACGTTAAAAGCCAGACTGGGAATTTGAATTATACTGAAATATAAATTGAAGTAATTTATGTTACTAATGTTAAGTTCAATTTGTATTCATATGCCAGTAATGTCTAGGGAGATGACAAAAGATTGGGAATCCATTATCTGTAGATGAGATTTTGTTCTTCTATCTATGGTTACAAAACAAAAAAAATCTGATGTGTACCATTCACGTGACTTTCTCTACATCTCTGCAACAAATTATTCTTAAAAAGCTTATACTTCTATTTATTTCAGGCTAATCAGAAAAAATTAGCAGAAATAGTCTTATTACTTGCTTCCTTGTAAGTAGAAGCGAAACAAGGGAGTACCATAGGTTAAAGTGATAGTCAAAAGCTGGTTGCTATGCCGCTGAAGTTCCTTTGTTTGTATGGACAGCAGTTGACAAATTCCTGTATGAGAAAAGTATACATATTTCATAGCAGGAACCAAAAACAATGAATGTCTCAAAAACGATGAACTCCACGAAAAAAATGTATATAGCATAAATCATGTGCTTTAATGTGCTCTATATTTTTTGTGTACTAAGTTTTTGTCTCTCTTACGGTTTAGCAGTTATTCAAAATTCCATAAAATTCATCCAGAATAAACTACTCTTCAGAGGTTATTCCCAGAAAATTCAAGATATACATTTTATTTTTCAGGTAAATGTCTTTAATGCACGATATTTTAATCAAAATCGTTAGAGCCATTTTTTAGAAAATCAAAATTTTTGAAAAAAGTTCCATGTAAAGGGTAGTTTGGGGTGGGGGGATTTTTCTCAAAATCTTCATGTCGCATCCCTGGAAACTAAACTTAAATACCAAGTTTAGTATTTTACCGACTTTTCGTTTTTGAGTTATCTTGTTCACAGACACACGGACGCACACACAAGCACACAGACCTTTTTGTGAAAATGCTTTTTTTGGATATTGGGACCGTAAAACATACATTTCCGGTGAAATCTTGGTATTGAATTTTTGGGGAGTGCAATACCTTCTCTAAACACTATGTACATAGTAAATGTAGAGAAAGTAATTATTACAAGGAGAGCATGTCTCTTAAAAAAGAAAAAAAAAAATGCAAAGTTGGCGTTAGTACACTTTGTGTAGACAAGTTTTAAAAGCCAATGAGATCTCTAGGGATATTGTATATTGTTCATTAATAAGTGGTAATTGAAGTTGAAAGAAAGCCTATGCACAATATAATGTTAAAATATGATCAAAGTGTAAAAGGGCAAGTAAGTAAATGCAAATAGAAAAGTCATGCACAACACATGCCTTTGTAACCGATGCTTATGATTACACTTTAGTGTGTAATTATTCTAGAATTGTGTTCAAAAGGAAGTTGATTTATTATTTTGTTAAGGTTACTAGAGTTCAACATTAATTAGGCTGAAGAAGCCGTTAAACAAATATTGTTCAAATTCTCTCTCTCTCTCTCTCTCTCTCTCTCTCTCTCTCTCTCTCTCTCTCTTTTAAAGTAAATAAAAGTAGAAGTTCTCAGCAGAAACTTACCAAGTTATTATTCAGTAGCTAAATCTCTATGCACTAAACAACCCATAGAAGAATCTTGCTAAAATAAATATACATAAATTCCAATCTTCATTAACAGCTAGCTGGAAGGACCTATTGTCTAACAGAACTAAAAGCTACTGAACGAGTAATATATAACAGTTGGTATAGGGAAGGTTGTAGTGAACCAGGAATTTACCGCCAAGCCAGGTAAGTTAACCTAATATTGCCGTGCAGCAGAAGCACATATTGCCAAACCAAACAATCTGCTACAACTCTTACTGTGATTCTATCCTCCAAAATTTCTGCAATAAACTGTAATGATTCATATGAACTGGCAGAATCCTGCTGTAAATATTCAGACCGACATTCAATGTCCGGCAGCTGTTCGAAAATGGTGCCAGTACATTATTTCTGTATCTTTTTGCATTTATGGTCACTCATAAGAAATATGCCCCATTATTCTGTATGCATTTATTGTGCACCATGCCCCAATTTTTTGATCATGCAGGGGAGTTTTTTCATAAATGAAATTGGGTTTGTCTGTAGCATAATATTGATTGTGATATGATGACACATGACCATGTAAATTAAAACCATGCTTCGTCACTGAACAGCAGTAGTCGTGGATTGGTTGTTCCATCATTAACATTCCTCAAAATCCAGTGAACGAAATTTACCCTCTCTGGTGATCACATGGTAGTAATTCCTGAACAACAGTAACCCTGTATGGTCTGAGTTGTTAAAAGTTTTGTTGCTGTTGCTTTCCATGTTGAAGCTTTCGAAATGTCAGTTTCTTGTGCAAGGTACTAAAAGATTTTCGAGGTGACCGTTCTAACCTTTCTCTGATTTTGTCTTATTTCTGCTCCTTAAGCACATGCTTGTTGGCCTTTCTTTTCCTATCACAAATTGATTTGGTCTCCCTGAATTTATTTACAAGCAAATGATGGCCTCTCTACTTGGAAATTTAGTTTCAAATTGCCTTACAACTTCTATACAAGATGATGTAAGCACATATGTATTGTATGCAAACACTCTTTGCGGTGCATATACTGAATTTTGAAAGCACTTCAAGCAAAATTAAATATTTCTAAACATTCCTAATGTCATTCACATATGAACTGGATTAGAACAGATGTAAGACTGACACACATGTGATGACAGAACGGATGCAAGATGCGCGCACAGGGAAATGCAGTGAAGGTTATATGGTCCGTGTTGCTGGCAGCCAAGTTTTGTAACAAACGTACTGTATATAAATACAAGACATGTCAGTAAGTTATAAAATCATCTACATTTTTTTTCTACAGGATTAACAATATGTTATTCTTTTTATTTTTTGTATTACTTTTTATGAGGAGATTTTAATTTAGTTGCAAATATATATATTTTTTTTCTTAATAGAATCTTACTGGTGGCAAGGATGGAGGACTCTACATGACAGATGTTACTAATGCATCCAGAACAATGCTGATGAATATAAAGTCTCTACAGTGGGATCCAACGCTGTGCAGGTGGGTATATAAACATAAATTTATGTCTGACATAGCCAATTAATGAATTTTACATAAACTGACTGTAAGACCCTCTTCATTCTTATTTGATTTTATATAAATTGGAATTCATAAAGAGAGACTAAGCTTACTATAGACCAAATTTATAAATAAGCAGGTAACACTTTTAATTTGTATTATAGCAATTGGGGTTTCTAAACTTTTGCTGTTATGTATATAAATTTCTCAGATTTTAAATGTGCATTCTTTTATTATTTTTAAGCTCATAACTGGCTAAATGAACTGCTT
Organism: Hymenopus coronatus; assembly: GCA_030762935.1. Taxonomy (NCBI): domain Eukaryota; kingdom Metazoa; phylum Arthropoda; class Insecta; order Mantodea; family Hymenopodidae; genus Hymenopus; species Hymenopus coronatus. The sequence continues at coordinate 113,731,132 of CM060881.1, read as the reverse complement.
TAACAGCAGAGTTTTGTATTCTAAACATGTTTACTTATTATGGAAAAGTAAAATTCGTTCGTTAGTAGTTGCAATCTCCTACCTTGTGTTTACAATGAAATTAACTAAGGTAAAACAGATATATATTATGATTAGGATGATGGTAAGAAAAGTAATGGTTTATACCAACGCTATAAACCATCCTTTTTTTTTTTTTTTTTAGGTTCATGATGCTTCAAACTGTATATTTTTATTGGAAACATTATTTCTTCTACCTAATATAAGTGTTAAAAAAAAGAAACAAAATAAATATATATAAATAATGCACCAACATTTCGCAAATAAATTTTTTCCGCAAAATATTCCAATTTTTATGTTATTGAGCGACTTTTGCATGAAAAAATGCAAAGTCAAAGGTTTAATCTGACTTGTAGTATTGTAGGGAGCACCATCAATGTCTACAAGATATGGAATACGGAAGTGTTAGTTACATGTGTGCGATCCCTGAGGGTAATACACATGCCTAAATTCTTTGATCCTTTACGCTTGTGCACATGTTTAAAAAGAGCTACAGACACTGTAGTAAACTGCGAAGATATAAAATGCCGAACGTTGTCAGCATTTATGAATGCAGAGTTCGAAAGTGAAGGATTTTATATGTTTGATTCAAAGAATAAAATAATGTGTAAATTTTGTAACGTCATATAGACTAGTACCAAAGAGATGCATGTGTGAAACATGTGCAGTGCAGTTTGAAGCACAAAGAGAACAAAAATAAAGCAGTGCTTGCCAATAAACAACAACTATTTATATCAGAAATGATTAACAACACCAAACAAATTAAAAAGAATAAAAACAAGTTAATAAGCAATACAGTAAGCATGCTCATGAAAACTACTATACTGCAGGAAAAATTGGAGGATCCAAACTTCAAAGCATGGTTGAAGAAATACATTCCCGGTATATATGTGTCTTTTAAATTAAATTGTTATATTGGTTCTTGGTATTGTTTCCTGTGTAGAGGTGCCTCTCCATGATGCTGCTCTGCATTGCAAATAGGGTATTGTATTTATACAATTTGTGCATAAGTTTGGTATTAGCTAGCTTTGTATGTACAATTTTGTGGGAAGGCCTGCGCGCATACATCAGTGATGTGGGGTTTTCAAAACTTTTCCGAATTCCCGTGTGGAGGGTCAGGTGTTTACGCTGTTCTTATATTCAAACCTTGATTCTTCTGGTAAAGGGCATGTAATTTGCAAATTGGAATCCCTCGCAAAGAAATTAACTAACGTGTGTTTATTGCAAATTGTAGAGAATCATCAGCTAATTAGACACTGTTTAGAATAAATCTGTGTTACAGTATGTGCGTTTTAACAAGATCTACATTTTTTGTTCATGTTTTATTTTTGTATCCTTAATGAACTTCACAACAATAAAACTTGAAAATTAGAAAATGTGTTCATGTGATCTAGGCATTTCTTGTGTGAGATTGCATGCCTGGAAGATTTAGTAAACTTACCGCATTTCGTTGCAGCATAAGAATGTCTTAAATACATGGAACTCAGACTCTTTAACTTAGCCACAAGAGTCTGAATATTTTACTAGGTTTAAACTTTTTAGTACGGTTATCATTTTTCATATAAATTTAAATATATTTTGAAAATTAATTGTATATGAAAACAATGATGCTATGTTTTTCAAATATTTTGAGTGCAGTTCTCTTTTTTGATAAGACCCTGTTTTCATCCACATTTTAATGTGTTTTGACAATTGAATATGGAAGCAACTTTTGAAGGTGATTATGCTGATTAAAATGCCATTTAAAGTTAACATGTTGATACTGTAAACTGTACCTGTAAAAGTCATCTAAGTTATTTTGTTATGAAAACTTAATTAAAGGATCATTAATGTTTCATTTGTTAAAATATCTTACCATGCTCTCTGAAAGGGTGTACAAGAACACAGTTCCTGTTGTGAAGGTAGTAAAATATATTTCTTAGGATGCTCTCAGTTTTATGAGAACATTTTGAAATGGCGAGTAAGCCATAAGGTATTTTAGTCAGATTTTCCATGCATTTAAACTGTATAAATATTATTTAAGTAAATTGATAAGCTATTTTGTAACTTACATTACATTTCTCTTCTATAAATTCCAGAATAATAAATTTCATGTTGACTATAAAAATATAAATATAATGTAAAAGCACCTCTAATTAATATTTATATCTTTATTAAGATTTATTTTTAGTATATATTGTATTATGAATAATATTATTTATTTTAATGTATGATTTGTTTCTTGTCTTGCTGAAACAAATCGTACACAATTTGATTAATTAATATTTATTTGATTATTAACAATTTGCTCTAATTAATATTTATATCTTTATTAAGATTTATTTTGAGTATATATTGTATTATGAATAATATTATTTATTTTAATGTATGATTTGTTTCTTGTCTTGCTGAAAGAAATTGTAGACAATTTGATTTTGAGGTTATGGTTTATAAATGAATATGGGTAAAACAATGATATTAAATATAATTACCTATCAGTATACAAGGGTGGTTTGATAAGTCTGGTATATTTCTATGAAAGAATGCAACATTTTTGATGTGGCTTCATGGTAATAAGCTTGATATTGAAAGGGTCATATAAAAATTTCAACAATGTACATATTACAGTTCATTGTTTACAGCTGACTGAATTGGTCAATATGTTGACTGCGATTGAAAATGGAAAAAACTGAGTTTTGTGTTATTAAACATTTTCATCTGAAAGATTGCACCGCTGCACAAATCAAAACAGTATTGTATGAAGTTCTCTGGACCCTGCACCACCATTGAAGATCATTTACTTTTGGATTAATAAATTTGAATGTTGTCGGACAAGCATTGAAGATGAAGTGTGCTCCAGCTGTCCTATTGAGGTCCCACACAGGAAACCATTGACAAAATCTATGATATGGTAATGCAAGTTTGGCGAATAAAAATTCATGAGATTGCCAAGATTGTAGGCATCTCTATTGAGTAAGTGCATAATATCCTGCATGGAGAAGTGGCTATGAAAAAGCTGTGGGTGCTGCGATTGCTCATAGTTGACCAAAAGCACATCCGAAACATTTCAACATAATGTCTGGCAAAGTTTAATTGCAATCTGTAAGACATTTTGCACTAGTTTGTGACTTGATCAAACCTGAATCCATTGTTACACACTAGAGTCAGAACGGTAGTTAAAGCAATGGACAAAGGCTGGTGAAAATGCACTGAAGAAGGCAAAGATTATTTTGTCAGCTGATAAGATGAAAGCCACTGTATTTTGGAATTCCAAGGAATTCATAGAGTATTTGGAAAAAGGCAAAAGCATAACTGGACCCTATTATGCTTGATTGTTGGATTGTTTGAAACTTGCATTGGCTGAAAAAGACAAAGATTAGCACACAAAAAAGAGTTTTTCACGAGAATAATGCACTGTCCCACGCACTTATGATAATAATGGCGAAAGTGCATGATTTGGGCTTTGAATTGGTTCCTCATCTGCCCTGTTTATCAGACTTTGCCCCAGGTGACTTCTTCCTGTTCTCTAACTTGTAACTTAGGCTGGTGTGAAGAAATTTTCATCAATTGAGATGCTTATAGTCCAGTCAATGAGTATTTTGCAGAGTTTGAGAGAATCTATTTTTCCAACAGGATGGAAAAGCTGGAGAATTGTTGGACCATGTGTATATCTCTCAATGGAGACTATGTTGAGAAGTAAGGTGAGCTGGTTGTGAAATATAAAATTTTTCTTGTTTTTTTTATCAGACTTGACAAACTATCCTCGTATATGCTGAACTAAATTGTGCCTGAGCAGTTGAAAAGAATTTTTGAAAAAAAAAGAAATTAAGGTATAGTTGAAGTATTTAATTATATTTTCACATTAATAATTATGTATAATGACATTGCTTTATAGAAAAAAAAAACCACAATTTATATTATATATTTGATGTTCATGAGTACATATTGTTTTTACTTTCTCCTGAACAGTTGCAAAAGGTACCTTAAAGCCTATCAGCTCTGACTAATTTTCTGGCACTCAGGAATATGTGGGAATTATAATTTGAAAATGAATAGAGGCACGATATACACCTTGTAGTGCTAGATGAAGTAGTGATTCACAAATTTGGAAACTAAGTTGCTGATAATTGAAGCTCTGAAGTAACGAAAACTCTGATGTTGAGATTATCATTACAAAATGGTTTTACTGCTACATTTCTTCACTTGTTTGGCCTGTACTGGTTGTAAAACTTCATCACATTTATGTTGTACATATTTTGTAAGCTTTTCCTCCATTAGAATTCTAATTATAGCCAAAATTTTAGCTTAACACATAAGTGCATTCAGAAACAGAGGTAAAACATGAAATTTCTGTATGTTTTGTGCTCCAGGTTTTTTGATATTCCAATTGAGATGCTGCCAGAAATCAGGAGCTCTTCCGAGATTTATGGATATATGAGTGAAGGATCTCTTCAAGGAATACCAATTTCAGGGGTAATTTTTTTTCTTGCTGCTAATTTTTCATTTATTCACATTTGAGGAGCACTGAATTAAAACACAAGGTTTGAATCAATAGCCACCGCTTATATGTAAAGGAGATGCTTAAGCAATAAGATTTCTTTTTGATAAGGAAAAGCTTTATATGTGGTATTATTTATTGAGTTGGTATTTATAACACTATGTCACTTACTTAATTTGACTGTCACTGTTACTAAATTCCTCCAAACTTCAATCAAGGAAAAGCCTATTTCTATTTGGTATACATAGACCTACATATACTGTATTTATTCGAATACAAGACAATCTCGAATGCAAGATGACTCCCATTTTTCAGAATTTAATTTTGGAATTTACCATATCATTTATGAAAGACATGTATATAAAAAGGTATATAAAAAGACGAATTTGTAAATTAAATGTGAAGGTTTGCCATATATTTTGAACAAACTAATGGACATTTAAACTGATTAAGTTCCTTATTTATTTATTATTTAATTTGAAATTGCATGGAAATTCATGTTTTAATCAGTTGCTAGAGAGGGGAGTATGGAAATGTGAATGGGTGCAGTGATACAACATGATAATGGCGTGGTGGTAGTGAAACTGTAACAGTGATGATGGATATGATTTTGTTTTTAGACAACATACTTAATATAACACATCGTAAATGTTTTTCCTAATTGGAATTTGCGCAGAAATTCATATTGTGAGCAGAGGAGGCAGAGAAGGGAGAACAAAATGTACAGTATTTGCAATGATACACCACATGGTGGTGGTAGTGGTGATGGTGGCGGCCGTGGCGGCAGCAGTGTAGCTGTAATGGAGATTATTTATGGATGCTATTTTCTGTTAAGACAACAAACTTAATGTAGTATGTCGTAAAACATTTTACTTAGTTCAAATCTGCATGTATATGTGGAGCCAGAGGAGGGGAAATATGTAGCTAATATCTCTCTTTCTGCTTGACCATAGATTATAAATTTAATTACAGATAGTATTAGTTATGCAGTCATAATGGTCAATATGCCAAAAGGAACAAACATCAACAAGAAGAAAATAAACCAATTGAAGGAGTTGGTGCTGAGATACAAAGAGATTGTAGGATGCAGGTGATCAGATTGTTCTAAGATTGTACGTGTGACGTACTAACCTTAAACGTGTTTACTCATTGAATTTTAAAATTAACAACCTAACCTTTTAGATGAAATATTGCCATGCATATCTATGTTTGAAACAAATATGATTTCTACATATGTCAGTTAGCCAGGAAACAAAGTATCCAACAACTTACAATCTTTTGGTTTGAACAGCGGTTTTACATATGAAATTGGTAAACCTCTGTTGAAGATTCTGATATGCCAAGTATATTTTGAAAATGAATGGTAAAGAAGTGCAAATTGTTAATGATCCTGTGTAATTGTAGTGCTTAGGCAAAAGTTTATGGAGAAAAGCACTGCAGAGATGTCATTTTTTTATTGCAGAAATATTTCTGTATTTTATTTTTAAGATCTTATAAAATGATAATAAGTGGAATCTGTTTTGTTTAGATTAAAGTAATTCAGACATCATAATTGGGGAATATGAAACATTATATAGAAACCATTATATAGATCGTGATACAGATTCTGTGCATATAATCTTTTCAGATAAGCCTGGCTCACATAGTGATATAATGTCTGTTTGTTACGGTTACATTCTTTAGAGAGTTATTTGATTACTTATAATAGCAGCTTTAATATTGCTTTTTAAATTCAGTATAATTACAATTTCCAGTGGATTTTCTAAATCATGCAAATGTAGCTTATTACTCAGGAGTACAATGTTGACATGAAGTTCCTTATTGTACCTCCAAAATCATTAAACCTCCATTGTAGGCCTTGATATAAGATGGCAGCAGCTTTACTAATTATATATAAGTGGAGGTTGAATTAATAAGCATTTCCTTATTCTCCTGAAAGAGTAAGGTCTGTGAATTGAAATTTGCTGCTTAACTTTCTGTTGAGGCCTAAGAAACCTTAGTATCATTTAAATGTTATAATTTTCAAACGGACATGCCTACTGAATTGTCTGGCCAGGACATTTAACATTATACCTTACTTGATTGCTTTCTGCAGTAGTAAACTTATCTGTTTATTTGTTTGGGGGCAAAAAGACTAATCAAGTAATTAGTGGTTACATGATGCCTAGGTCAGTTGGACCCTGCTTACTTTCTCGTTACATATTGTTGGCATTTGTTTTTGTAATTCTTGTTATCATCTGTTGAGTTTCTAGGTGATATTTCTAGTTATCTTCATTGGAAACCAAAACAAAAGGAAGAAGTATTTGAAAGCTTTGCACTCTGAGCAACCTATCAAACCTATCTAGTGATTTGAAAGGCCTTCTGATAAAATATAAACCTGAAGAGCCCATAACAGTAAAGTAAAGTAAAGTAAAGCTTTTCCTGTAAATAATTTACTAAGTGATGTTTGTGTTAAAAAAACAGACTCAAATTCTTTTGATTTAATTTTAATCACATCACTGTTACAATCTTCTTTGCGTATTTGCAAGATTTCAAAAGACCATTTCATAATTAAGAAGAGAAGATTGAAAAGTGATTTCCTCCACAAATAAAAGTAAGCAATGAAATGCCTTTGAACTTCAATGCAAGAACCTACACAAGTTGAGGTTTTGTAATTGCCATTGTTATATTTGAAATAGATATTTCTGTATTTTTGTAAAACAGAAAAGATGGACATTATCATAAATAAAAATTTATGTAGAAGGGATGTTGGTGTTTTTCACCCTTTATGGTTGCTCTTTTTAGTCAAATAGTTTATTAAAATGTAAGTAAATGCTAGATGTTTTTTTCTTGTACATTGCTTAATTCAGAACTATTTTGGTATATTTCCCTTGCTTTAATTAAGCAATTCAAAATGTAATAAATGTTAACAATACCAGAAATGTATAATTTATTTTACGCTTTTTAGGAGAAATTCCTCCAAATTTGCTTTACCTCAAAATATTTTTGAAACTAAAGTTTTAAGAAAGTTCTGGGAAGGACCTCCTAACACCTTGTGCGCCCCTCCCTTATAGAAATCCTGGATCTGCTGTTGGCAAGTGATTTTAGTATCTTCACACTTAGCTGTAATTCAAAATTCATTCTGCTAAATATCTTATAACTAAAATAATTGATTTAAATGTTTAATGGCATTATTTTTATGGAAAATATTTTGTTCTCAGTGCATTTGCAACAGTTTAGTCACTATGTATTCTCTGTACATATACATACGGTATTTGTATATAGATTTTTATACAATCACATAGGGCATGCCGGTAATAAAACAGTATTTTCCTGTTTGTTTTGCCTATTAAATAGTAGGGGAAGGATTGCTTTCACCCAAAAATGCGATATTAAGATGTTGCCTGCAATGCATATTTTGAGGTCCCTTGAAGCCAAAAAAAGTATTTTTAGAAAATTTCCATCTTTGTCCATCTGTCTGTATGTGTGTATAAACAACAAAGTTGAAAAATATTATCTCAGATAAATGTCAAATTTAGAATTTAAATTCAGCATCCTTCAAGAAGGTGGCACAAGATTTTTAAGAAAATTCCCCGAAAGCCAAATTAATCTTTGCATGAAATGTTTAAATCATTTTGTCTTTCTTAAAAATAACTTAAATTTTTTGATTAAAATACTGTATATTTTAGAATTTGCAGTGCATATAAACAGTATGTTTTCTTAATTTTTTTTTTTATTTTTAAATACCTTTATTCATTCACATGTTTCATTACATTAGTAACACTACATGTCTGATTTCTTGTTTTAACATCTGTTTTTCCTTACATATGTTTTGCAAATCTATTTTTATTATTTTTGTTTATGTGTTGTTAGGTTACTGTTTTGTTTTAGATGTTATACATTTTCTAGGCTAATGCCATTTACATATTCACAGATATATTTTAGAAACTCTCCTACTAGTGCTGGTTTACTTTCTAGCCATTTTCCTCCTTTCTTTCTTATTTGTGTCCTTAATTTTTTTCTTTGGTTGTTCAACATGTTGCAGTCATATAATATGTGATCTGTTGTTTGGTCTTCTCTTTTACATGTGCAGGTAGGGTGGTTGATTTTGTGGAATCTATAATATAATGTCCTGAGTTTTCTGTGTCCTGTGGTGAGATTTGTTGTTATTTGACTCTTCATTCTATTCATTTTGCTATGGTAGGATAATATTGTTTTGTCTCTTATCCTTTTGTTGTGTTTTCCCATTCTATTTCCCATTTCCTTAATGTTTTTTCTCGTAATTTTTTCCTAATTGCGCTGTTTGGGTATTTGTTACAGCTATCTGTTCTGTAATTTGGTGTTGCTTGTTTTGCAAGTTTATGTGGAATTTCATTACCATCTATTCCTATGTGTGCTTTAATCCATTCTATTTCTATTGTACATTCCTTTTATTCAGTTTTCCTAGGTTATGTCGTGTATCAAGTGGTTGTGATTTTTGGTGTTATATGATTTTACTGTTAGTGTAAATTGCTACTTTTTTCTTGTTAATTTGTGTTATTTCCAGATTCTCTATTATTTCCAGTGCCTTTAGAATTTGCTAGTTCTGTTTGGTTAGAGCAGTGTTTGTTTAATTTATACTGTAGCTGGTGAAACAGTATTTTGTTCTTGTAGACCACCACTCCAGCACCTTAACCTTAATCTGTTTTACTTCCGTCTATGTAAATTTCAATGTGATAATTTTCATGTAGTTTTGCTTATTTTGTAGCTGGAATATCTGCAGGATGTGGCCATTTCTTGTACTCTAATGGAGTGTCTAATTGCCATTCTGTGCTCTGGTTTGATATTTTATACACAAGGACGATCTCCTTATTTCAAGTATTATGGGTGTCAGTCCTGTAAATATGCAGAGTACTTGTAGAAGTGGTTCGAAAAGCTTTTGCTATTTTGATGTTAATTAGCCTTTGTACTCTGGTGTATTTGGCACAGTTTAGTTAGTCTGTTTTGCACATCTACCCATACTGGTGCTGCTTAAGATAGCAGTGGTAAGATTGCACCTGTATACATTGTTCTTAAGCTTCATATATGAGCCTCAATTAAGTTTGGCCACTTTAGATAATGCACATATCAGTTTTGTGGTTTTCTCCGAAACATGTTGGATACATTCATTAAAGCTGAAGTTCTCGTCAAATAGTATTCCCAAGTATTTCATCAGTTTAACCTGTTCTATCTTTTTATTATTTAGGAAAATATTAATGCTTTTTCTCTCTTTTCTTTCATGTGATTAGCGGAATTTTTGTTTTTGGTCGTTACTTTATTTTATTAGTAAACAGTATGACGTGAATTTTCTACAAATAGCCAGGAAAGTACTCTTCATTCTTGATGTATTTTGTATAATTTAATTGTCGGTAAACCATAAGAGATGGACAAATGTGGAAAATACTGAGTTAGATACCAAATTGGTGTTTATTTTACTCTTACTCTCTGTTTTTCTCTGCCTCCTCCCGACACTGAACCCTCAAAACATGTATTTCCATTGAAATCTCAACATCAAATTTTAGGTGGCATGCTCTGCTTCCTTTACCCCCTAGCTACATGGTAGTGAAACTAACAATCATAAATTTCAATTAAGTTTTTGAAAACAATGTGTAAAGATAAAAGAAAATGCAGTATGTCATCTAAGTGAGTTTTGCAGGTATTCTGGGTATTAAATTTTGTTTAGAATATATAAACAAATTTGAGTTGCAAGGGTAATTTACCTCCGTGAATGTCAAAACAGTTTTGATACCATGATAGCAGTTGATTAATATAGTGTCTAACAGGCTAACCATCATATACTTTTTGTTTTAAGTTGTTTTCATTAGAGAAACACCTTCCCCCAAGATGTTGCTTCAGCTGCAGAAAAAGGTGGTAGTTGCTCAGTGCAACATTAGAAGAGTAAGGTGAATGATCAAAACGTTCCATAAAAATTTATCGGATAGGGCTTGAATCTTGCAAGCAGTACTTGGGTAAGCATTATTGTGAATCAAAAAATGCTGTTTTGCTCAACTTTCCCTTCCTTTTGTTTTGAATTGCCCTTCTGAGGTTTCTCAGCTGTGATTCTGAAATTATGGGGCAGGTAATCAGTCAACACTCCCTTGGAATCCCAGAAGACTGTTGCCATGACCTTGCAGCCGATTTCACAACTTTCATTTTTTGTGGTGTTGGCTTATCCTTTCCTTTCCACATCATACTCTGTCTTTTGAAGTGAAACATCCAGTGATAGATCCATATGTTGTCTCCCTGGTCAAATGAACCGTATCTCTCATCCTATTAAAAAAAAAAATTGCAGATATTTCAATTCAGCATCAACACCCTGCTCTTTGTGTTTTTCTGAAGGCACATATAGAGTCCATTTTGCTCACACTTTTGATATAAGCAGATCCTCGGAAATAATTCAGTGAAGTGTTGCATAGCTTATTTCGGTATTCAGGGGAAGTTGAAACAGAATTTTATCCAGCAAAAGGCACTGATCGGACAATATTCAGAGTGTGTGTTGTGGAGGGTTAACCACTTCTTTGTTCTTTGTGCAACATTGTTCTCCCTTCAATAAATGATTGAGACCAACAAGAAACTATACCTTGACATAAGTCTTTATCTTACATTCTGCACAACTCGCAATGACTTTCAGTCACACTTTTATTTTTTGGCCTTCAAAAACAGATAAAAACACGAACTTTATAATTGCCAGGAGGAGGTGGAAGTTTCACAGAATATGACTTTGTGCAGTAAAAGTTGATGCACAAGAATTTTACAGTGCTGCCACTGCCCAGACAAAAGTTTCCTGCAACTCCCAGATTTTTTGTGCCTAACCTATGGATTTAAAAAAGGATAGTGTAACTTACTTTTGATATATCCTCATATATGAGCGTTGCTTGAACTGGATGTTAGTAGTATGTAATTTCCAAAACAGCTTAAATCTCTGACATAAGTTGAGCAAATTACTGATTGCGATGCTATGCCAGTTTCCTGTAAATATGCTGCTTATTTGGTTCAAAGGTTTTATATTGGAAACCATACAAAAGGAACTACATGAGGGGATATGAGTAGAAGAAGTGGATAGTGAGTTACACAAAACATTGACAGTGTATTACTTAAAGTAGTATAGTGCAGAATTCATTTTATTTTATTTATTTATGCTAAGCTATATACAGGTGAATATGACTGGTGTTCAGCCCTGACTGCTTCCAGTCATACTCATATTTAACAATAGTTTATTACACCATTTTGTCTATTTACTGTCCATACCCATTTATTTTTCACTTTGTATAAGAATTGTCCAATCTTACTATCTTTTTGAAACATTTCAACTACTGCTACATTTCTATTTTAAACCATTTCTTATTAATATACTCTTTTTTCCAAACTTCAGTTCCCTTACATTTAAATAAAATGTGTTCCATATCTTCATTTCTGCCATATCTTCATTTCTGCCACATATAGGACATTGATTTTGTGCAATACCTTTCCTTAAACCTTTTAATCTCCATACTCCTGCTTTCAGTCATGTAATACCTTCTCGCTCATCTTTATTTGTCTTTTCCCTTCCCCACGAGTCTTTCATTGGTATATAGAAAACTAGAGATCTCTTTTCAGTTATCCTACTAAATATTTTTTGTATTTCTATATCCTCAACATTTCCTTGTCAACTTCCAGAAGTTATTCACATTATTTTCTCTTCTTCTCCACATTTCCCCTAACCCACTACTTTCCAAGTTATTTCTGAGACAGTCTACCCATCCCTTGTTTTTTAAACTTTTCACTTGATATACTGAACACTGTTTTAACAAATTCCTTTCTTCCAATTTTAATATTCTATTCCAAAATTTCAGTGCCCTTTCCATAATCTTTCCCTTGCTTGCCACTCTACCCAGCTCTATTTGTGCTACCTGCCTAACAGTTGCATTTGGTAACCCAAGTATTTCTTTGCAAAATTTCCTATGCACCTCATCTATGACTTCCCATCCTCCTCCTAATCCCCATACTTCCATCCCATATAGCATTTTTGCCTCAACCACCATATTGTACACTTTTTCTAACCATCTAATATTTATATTAGGTACTTTGTATTTGCAACTTCTAATAGCTGATAAAGCTCCTTTACTTTTTCCCAATGCAAATTTCTTTTGTTTTTTCCAATTGCCACCACTGTCAATTTTAACTCCTAGATAAATACATTCTCTCACTATCCTGTACTCTTTTTTATTCTCATTCTTCCATCTTTCATACTTGCTCAATTTGCCCCCTTTTTTGAACACTACAATCTGCGCCTTGTCCTGGTTCACTTTTAAACTCCATTTTTTACAGTGATTATTTAATGCTTGCAAGGATTATTTTAAGCCATTCACTGTAATTGCACCTATAACTAGATCATCTACAAACAGTAATCCTGGAATCTAAATATTATTAATTATTGGCATGGAGTTATTATTTCTCCCAATTTCCATTAATACATCATCTATATATAAATTAAATAGGACTGGACTTAACTTACATCCTTGTCTAAGGCCCTTCTCTTGTTACAACCCCTTCCTCCACTCTTATACAAAAGGTATTTTCCTTACATAATGCTCTAAGGGTGTCCACCATTTGTTTACTCAATCCTTTAGTCAACAACTTATGCCACAACAATTGAAGCTCTATCCTATTGTATGCTTTCTCTAAATCCACAAAAGCCATGTATAACTTTCCTCTTTTGTATTTCAAGTATTTATCTACCAGTGTTTTTATAATAAGTAAATTATCAACTGTCCTCCTCCCTTTTCTAAAGCCCATCTGAAGTTCCGAGAGAATATTATATTCTTCAACCCATGTTTGTATCCTGCTTGCCATAATACCAGAAACATTTTTCCTACATTTGATAGTAATGCAATGCCTCTATAGTTGTTTGGTTTGTCAACACTATCCTTGCTTTTGTATATGGATGTATGATTGCTTTCCTCCACTTTTCTGGAATATAACCCTTCACTTTAATTGTGTTAAATACTAGAACCTTAACTCTATTTATTTCAGTGCACCATTCCTTAAGGAACCCTGTCGGGATTCCATCTATTCCAGTTGCTTTATTTCTCTTCATTAATTTCCCTGCTGAATTATTTCTTTACTTGTTATTATATCATCGAGTATATCTACATAGTTATTACCTATTTCCCAATTTCCTATCTCATTTCTACTCTTCCCCCCCCCCATACAATTTTTTAAAATATTCCATCCATTGTCTTGGTTGTATACTGGGTTTTGTTACATATTTATTATACATTGATTTCATAACCTTCCATACCTCATTTGCATTGTTTTCATTTAGGACTCGTATCAAATTACTTTCATATTTTTTCATCCAGCTGGCTGGAAGAATTAATTACCTAGTAATGAATTTGTTAATACAGATAATAATTTTACATTTCAGTGTCTTGGAGATCAACAGTCTGCTTTGGTTGGACAGATGTGCTTTAAGAAGGGTCAGGCCAAGAACACATATGGTACTGGCTGTTTCTTGCTATATAACACTGGTGTATCTGTAAGTGAAATTATATTTTATATAAGATTTAGTGATACTCTTATTGTTTATGGGCATAACTAGAGATCCAGCTGTGTGGGAATGGGTGAAAAACATTAGTGAAAATTTTATAATGAAATGAAGTACATAAGAGCCTTGTTTAACCAGCACTCATTAATCTGGGTTTATGGCTTATTCATATTGTTTGTTGCATACTTTTTCCTCTTAATGGTATGAACATCCTTTGATATATCACATATATAAAGGTATATAGTTGTATGTTGGCAGCATAAATAGTGCACAGATTGTCATCAGTTGCATGTTCCAAATTAATATATCGGCCTCCTTGGTGTAATGGTTACCATGCTCACTTCCTATACCTAAGGTCGTGGGTTCAAACCTGGCGTAGGTCCTTAGCATGGTTTCCTCCAGAAGGGAAGTAAAGCCGTTGGTCCCGTGTCGTAGATTTACAGCACGTAAAAGAACCTCAAGCCTGATAGAGAGTCCTCTGAGCTAAATTAATCAGTCTTTCACGTCCAGTATAGAATGGGACACTGAGAACCACAGCAGTTAAAAGGCGTCCATAAATAACACTCCATTTATTTCCAAATTAATAAGTACTCTTACTGTGCCTATTGTCACAGGAAAACAAAATTAAAATACATGAGATTGTGTTTAATTCATTTTCATGACAGTTCTGCTGGCAATTGTGTACCCCCATTACTAAAACATTACATTTGACAGCTTACAGTTAAGTTGGGTACACTCACAAAAAATAGATAAAAAACTTTATCTGTTAGACTTCTGAACTAACCACAAGACCGCACTTTGTAAAAGCAAAATTTGATGTATTAACAGAACTGACTACTTCCAATCATGTACATCAGTTTATGATCTTTGCCGTGTGCATTGCGTTGTTTGTGCAAGCTTCATATTATCATCATTATTTATATTTTGTGCATATTGTTGATAATTCTATTGGAATTTATTTGCATTTATTTAATGATGTGCACATTTCATTCATATTATTAATGTGAGATTTGAAGTGCAACAATGTCTCAAAAACAATGCCGATCAATGTCAAGTCATGATTCGCAAAGTAAAAATCCTTTTATTCGTGGTTTCATGGATGAAGAAAGTAAATCATGTTATAAACTAATATAAAAATCTGAAGAAACAGTAATATCCGTAATAATAAATAACAGAATTAAATAAAATAAAAGTAGATAGTCCAACATTACTGGAATTTACAAACAAATTAAAATTCACAAAGCAGGAAAGGCACAGACCAATCACTAACACGTTTCTCCAATATACAAATTGGTAAAGTAGTTAGTAAGCAAAATCAGTTCCAGAATTTGATTGTCTGAATCTGAGAAATTCTTTGGAGTAGTAGAGAAAATCAAGGATTTAAAAATGACACAAATGATATATTAATCCGATTTCACATGACAGCACTATTCCCTAGCATTCCAGTACAGAAACTGCAAGATTTATTAAAAAAAATGCATTCACATGACTTTCTCTACAAACTATTGTGACAAAAGATTATTCCTTTAATTACATTGTGATAATCAAGATAAACATTAACAGAAATGGCTATATTAGTTCCTTCTAAGTAGAAAGGAAATAAATAATAACTAGGCTAAAGCGATAGTCAAATCTTCCAATTTGCTTTGCACAGCCAGGAGTCAAACAAAAGAAAGGTAAAACAAAAGATGAGTTCCTGTTTGAGAAAGGTTTAAGTAATATAAAATTGAAACCAATAACAAGGAATATCTTGGAAACAGTTAACCCTGCAAAAAAAAAAAAAAAAAAGTATATGCATAAATTGTATATTTTAACAAAATCTACTCTTTTTGTATAGTAAGTTTTTGTTTATCTCTTAAGGTTTACAAATTCATTCAGAATAAAGAATTTTTCAGAGGCTATTCCCAGAAAATTCAAGATATACATTTTATTTTTCATGTAAATATTTTTGATATACAATATTTTAATCATAATCATTAGTCATTTTTGAGCAAAGCAAAATATCCCTGAAAAATTTCCATGTAAAGTGTAATTTCGGATCTGGGAACTTTCTTGAAAATATTCATTTCACATTTTTCTCATATTAAAGTTAAATACCAAATTTGAAATTTGTTTTTGAGCTATGCTATCCATAGACACATGAATATTTTTCTTACAATTTTTGGCTTCAGTGGACCTCAAAATATATATTTCCGATGAAATCTCGAGATCAAATTTTCAGGTGGAATACAATACTTTCTCTACCTACAATATGTATAGTACATGTAGAGAAACTAAAAATGGCTTGATACAATAGAGATGGAACCAGCAGAAACAGAAGAATTCTTTTTTCTGACAAATCTATGCATTGAACAAAATTGCTCCACCTTTAATGGGAAATACTACAGATAAAAAAATCAAATCCCCCCCCCCCCTCTCTCTCTCTCTCTCTGTCTCTACCCCCTTCTCCCTCTCTCCCTCTCTCTCTCTGGCAGACTTGTTTATGAGCTTATTAGAAACATACAGTAAGAAGGCATTCTCTTGGAGTTTCAAAGTATGATACCGCCACTATATTGATTACATCTTTGCAATAATTCCAAGCAGGCATTTAGAAGATGCCATGAAACAGAATCTAAAGAAGAAGAAGGAAGAAAGAAAGAAAGAAAGAAAGAAAGACTGAAAGAAAGAAAGAAAGACTGAAAGAAAGATTAAAACATAAAATCCACCATGGAAAAAGAAGTCAGTGAATAACCCCTGTTTTTGACTTAAAAATCATTAGAAATGACTCAAGATAAAATTTGGAATTTACAGAAAGCCAATATAATCCAAAATGACATTAAAAATGTACAGTTACAACCCATTATCACACAAATATGCAATAACAAGCAACCTTACACATAGATTACTGAATGTTTCTATGAATCCAGCTGAATTCAACAAAGGAACTAAAAACCAAATCCAAAAAGCAGAAAAAAAACAACAAACAAACAAGAAGTTAAACAAAATAAAACCATAAAGAAATAATCACCCTCACTATAAAATGATGCTTATAACACATTCAGTTAGTTCACATGTTATTCTAAGGTATTTAGAAAATTCAGAAAGATCTTCACAGAACAATTGATTTTGTCCACATAAACAGATTTTCATCAATAAAATTGAGAGATTCTACCAGAAAATAAACCTGGAATGTATCAAATCAAATGTTTAGACTGTAAAATGTTCTCAATAAAACAAATCAAAAGAATTAACCAAATTAAGAATGGGAATCCACACAATGAAGCTCAAAAATTACACTCAACTTTCAGACCCAGATTCTCACTAGACTTAGACAGTCAACTCTAGATGAAGATGTGGGAAACATTCTGTGAATCTATTCAAGGTAATTACTTAAAATAACAAAGTTTAATAGTGTTAATTTCAATTCATTTTTACTTTCTCTACACAGACTATATACATAGTGTATAATGAAGGTATTGTATTCTATCCAAAAATTCAATACCAAAATTTCACGGAAAATTTGTTTTGAGGTATCCTAGTCCAAAAAAAAAAAAAAAAAAAAAAAAAACATTAAGAGAATAAAGTCTGTGCATGCGTGCGTGTGTATATTCAAAGGATGTATCACGATTTTCAAGAAAATCCACCCCACCCAACTACCCTTTACATGGAAAAATTTTCAAAAATTTTGGTTTTCTCAAAAATGGCTCTAACAATTTTGATTAAAATACTGTATATTAAAGATATTTACATCATAAATAAAGTTATATCTTTAATTTTCTGGGAATAGTCTCTGAAGCTTACTTTATTCTAGATGAAATTTACGGAATTTTACATAACTGCTAAACCGTAAATTTCCATGTAAAGGGTGGTTTGGGGTGGGGGAAGTGTCGCATCCCTGGAATATACTAAACTTAAATACCAAGTTTGGTATTTTACCTACTTTTCGTTTTTGAGTTATCGTGTTCACGGACACACACACGTGCGCAGACCTTTTTCTGAAAATGCTTTTTTATGGATACAGGGGACCCTAAAACATATATTTCTGGTGAAATCTCGGTGTTGAATTTTTGGGCAGAGTGCAATACTTTCTCTATACACTACGTAGGTAGTACGCATAGAGAAAGTAAAAAAGGAATAAGTAGTGATCTACTTTAGTGTTTGACTTTCCACCCCATTGTAATAATCCTCCCTCCCTGGGGTCAAGTAATTAATATGCCATATATCTCAATGTTATGTAGATATGTAAGCTGTAAGGTATGTTATACAGGGAAGGGCATAAGTAAGTATACAGCATCATTCTTGGTCAAAATAGTTTCAATCTTATCATCATACAACTCAAAGGTCTGCTTGATGTGTTTCACCTATGACTGCTTTTCTCTTTGACTTTTGTGGACTTTGAATAAATGCCTGAGCAACTATCATATCATTTTCATGCTTTGATTAACCAATTTTTGGAGCTTTATTAAAAGACCCACTCTGATGAAATTTATTGCATAACCTGTAATGAAACAGGTGTATCAGATTATTCTTACCATTTCTCTCTAAACACTGTTTGCAGTGTTCCAAAAACCAGATTCGTCGATTTTGAGTTAAATTCCCATCCATCATTATGCAAGAAATTGAAGCAATGAGTAAGCAAAATGGCAAACAAAAGAATAGACAAAAGGCAAACTGAACAAGGCTGGGAAACTTAATAATAAAACAAATAGCCATAAAAATAAACATTAATTATCAGTCCATCAATGTTCCAATCATAAAGCTGCATACCTACTTATGTTCCTTTGTGTCTATCAACCATAATCACAGTTATATCATTCATGCATGCTTAAAAAAAATTAAATATAATTTTTGGTTTCAAAATAGCACATATGTACAATATTTATCCAAAATAAAATATTACAAGAACATTTTTATTATGATTTTATTATATGTGTAGACCCCTTTCACTTTCCTTTTATTATTTGAAGTCATATAGCTTTGGAGTTCTTCACTTAGACTTTTTCATACATTTCAATTTTGCAGATAGTTCATTCTTCTCATGGTCTACTTACTACAGTTGCCTACAGACTAGGAAAATCTGCTATTCCTATTTATGCACTGGAAGGTTCAGTGGCAATATGTGGAGCAGCCATGGAATGGCTACGAGAAAATTTGAATGTTATAAAAGATGTGACAGAATCAGATAAAGTGGCCCAATCAGAAACAAAAGAAGAAGAAGTGTATTTTATACCAGCATTTTCTGGACTATATGCACCATATTGGAGGAAAGATTCTAGAGGGTTAGTATATTCAACCACATACTATATACTAAATATTTTGAAATTTGATAACAGTACATGTAAGTATAGTTTAATTCTGTATTATTTTATACTTATACAGGATGGTTCATACAGAGTGTTACAAGCAATTGTCTCTTAAATGAATGGGCAAAAATAAATACATTGTCTTACAAATATGGTGGAAGGGGCATACAAACTGTGATTCAGAATTATTTCCGTAAGGTCCCTTGTGGGGTCCAGGAGTGCAGTTTCAAATGGAGTCATCATAAAATTTATTTATAATTTGGTTCCCCTCAATAAATCAAGTAACTTTCAATAAAACATTTTGTCCACTAAAAATTTGATATCAAGATTTTACACAAAATATGTGTTTTGGGAACCCAAAAAAAGCATTTTTACATAAAGGTACATTTGTGCTTGTGCCTATTTGTAAACAACTTAACTCCAAACCAAAAGGTCAAAATACCAAACATGGTATTTAAATTTATCAACTTAAAAAAAAAAAATCAAGAAAACCTCACTTCATACTAGCCTTCACATGGAGAAATGGTTACTTTTTTCTTTTTTTATAAATGGCTATTATTTATTAAAACAGCATATATTTAATATATTGATATTTTCTGTGAACTTTCTTTTATGTAACTGAATGTTGTATAATGTAACAAAAACAATTCTTTGTTACTCAAATAAATAATTCTATTTCTTCCACTGACTACAAATAAAACTCTGTTCACAAATAAATCTTTATTCATGCTTTTACAACAATTCTGCTGTATGTTTCGATGCTCGCTGTGGTAGCAGCATGCTGCAAATTTTCAATTGAAACTCTTTAACCACTTGCTGCTCACTGTGCATTCCCAGTTGAAAACTGAATTCTCTGTGGGGCTTGTTCTCTCCTTTTTATACCTGTCAATGACATGGCAAGAAACTTTCAGAAGTTTGCATCAAACCACCACAGGTGTCACACAAACTCATGCAGGTGCAACAATCACAGCTACAAAGTAAAATAACTCACTGACGGTACACATATTCACTCATGCAGGTGTAACAATACATGGAAACAATCAGCCTTTACTTTTAAAGCAAGCTGCTAACACACATGCAGCAATAATAGTGGAAGGCATAGTCAGAATAATAAAGACATTTTAACAAATGTGTACATGTAAATTGCAGAAAAATGTGAAGTTCTCTCAAAATTCAGAATTTATATCAGTATGTTTTTGTAGTGTTACCATTTTCAAAATATTCTGTGTTGTAAGTTTAGATTATTTAAATTATTAATTTTTCATGGCTTCATCCACTTTTCCTTACCATTTTATTCGAGCTCCTTTTTACTATTATGTTCTCTGTTGCATTCATCATCAAACCAAATCCCATGTGATTTATATCCCTTCCCTTACTCTGAATTTCATCGCTTCATTAGCCCAGCCCATTACATCCTTCCTTAATTTAAATTCTTGTATATGAAATGTAGTTCCATGCTAGTAGACTTTCCAGAATTAGAATAAAGAACTTCCAAGTAATTCACAGTTAAAAAGGAAATAATAATTTTAAAGGAAATACATATCAGACTACATAAATTAATATTTTAACCATTGACATTTACAATTGTGAAGTCATTGATATACATGTAAGTTAGAATTGCACCATGGTGCTATTACGTAGCAGTTTGTGCACATCCTGGGTACTGTTATGAGAATGTGACCCTCATTAAGCCATTGGGTGTACCACATTTGGATGCTGTATTTTTATATTGCTTTGTAGTATATAGTAGCTCAAGCGATTGGAATTGCTAGTGGTTTCTATCCCTTTCTTCTGTTATCTTGAAGTTATGTTGTGGAAATTGGTTAAATCAGAATGCCAATGAAATTTCAGATATAATCGCAACACATAAATTTGATTATATTTAGGAAATTAGGATGCTGGGGTAATATGCGGTTTCATTTGCTGCTTTGTGCTGATGGTCTGTGGTTCAATTCTTGGTTCTGGGGTGGTGATTTTAAGTCAGCCTTCAACTCTTAGTAGCTCATATGAAGTATCCTAAGGCCCAGTGTGCTTCAGAGACCATGGTAAAAGCTCTTGTTCCATCACCATTTGCCATTATCACCCCACATTGGAGATAACAGACTCCGCCTCCTGGATGCCTCTGGTTAATAAATGGAGACTATGCATTGCTTGGTGCAACAAGGTTTCCCCAGAGGTCACAGACTGCAGGGAGCATTGCACACTAATTAATACTATACATATTTAGCAAATTTTGTTTAATTTTTAAATTTGAAAGGACTCAGTGAGCATTTTAGCTTTTCTTACAAGTCTATTTTATGTATACAACTATCAAGCATGTATTTTGGTGCAGATTTATTATGAGTAGGTGATAACTTTGTTCTAGTAGTGTTAGGAAATGTGTAATCTTAGCCAATACTCCAAACTGTAATACAAGCCTACTGGTTGGCTTCCCTCCCCCCACTGTTTAAGTTTTAAACTACGTAAGTAAGCTCTGATACACAAAATATCACAAAATGATAATATGGCAACAATTATAAAATGGATGTAGCCCACTTCTATGGTTTGAGATAGCACATCTTTCCAACTTCTCAAGGTTCTGAGTTCATGGTTAGCCTGAGTTAATTGCATAGTTTTTTTGAAAATTTTCACATACTCAGAAGACAAATAAACGTGACTGAGCTCTATGGCTCCCAACTGTTAGTGTGCAACATTTAATATTTTAAGTATTCTCCTAATCACTCAGAGCATTGTTTAATATACTACATGGTAGTTTTTAGGCGAGACTAGCTTGTAATTGAACATCAGATGCCATCCAACGGCAGATACAGGCTTTGTTTTGGATTTTAGCAGGAAAGCACAGTTTTCCAAGCTATGTGTTATTCAGTGGTTTTCATTGTTCAATGCATGGTTGTGGCCTTGTGGCAATTATGGTGTTTTCCATGAAAATTGCAAGAAAAGAAAGTTTTATTCATGAAGGGATTGTTCAATTTCATCAGAAATCGGATAAAAGTTCTGGTGATGTGGAGTCTTGTGACAGTAGAAAGATAATGTTTGAACCAGGTGATTCTGAATGTGAGAGTAGAAGTGACTCAAGTGCTGCAAGTGATGACTGTTTTGCTTTTGACAGCTGGGTTGATGTGAGCAACTATGATCTATGATATGCTTTCTAGAAATGAGTTTCTTCTCATATTTTGGAATTTAGATTTTGCTCATGATGATAATGGTCAAGATGATTAGGGCAATACAAAATATTTATACAGAGAATAGGTCCTGTATAAAGATAGGTGTAAATAGGGTGTCACAAGTTATGGAGAATAGTATAGAAATTTTGGCAAGGGTGTAAATTGAGCCCCGTATTATTTAATCTTTTTATTGATATTATGGAAGTAATTAGCAAAGAGAATGTTTACTCACCCACAATAAATAATAGAGAAATCTCAGGCAGATGATTTGGTGGTAGGGTCCCTATCTATTGGGGGATTATCAAGAGCATTAAATGTGATGGGAAGATTCTGTAAAAATTGGGGGTTGAAGATAAACTATAAAAAGCCTAGGATTATGGTCTTCAAAAAGGGATATAAATTAAAAAGAGAAGAAAAATGGAATATGGAAAGGTAGGAAATAGCCATAACAATATTTAGGGGTTCAGCTAAGCAGTTTTGGAAGGTGGCATGATAAAAATAAAAAGCAGTTTTAGCTAAGGGTAAAATTGCCATGAAGGAGATAAGAGCATGCTTATTTAAAATACCAGGGATGCAAATCAAGTGGTTAAAGAAAGTTTACAAGCCAATAGTGAAAGCCAAAATATTATATGGGATAGAAGTTTGGGGTTATGATAAAGGGTGGCAATGAGTGGTTTTAATACATAGAAGCTTCTGTCAATTAATTAGGGTTTACCAGTCGCATCACCAAAGGGAGTAGCTCTGTTGGAACTAGGTAGAACAGGAAGTAAAGGCATTATAATTGAAAGATTGCTAAAATTTTGGCATCGGGTTAGATTATTGGAAAATCAAAGTAGAGTTAAACAATGTATGATTATGCAAGAGAAAGTAAAGTAATAATGCCGGATAATAGATCATAGAGGAATAGGTAAGGGGAACTTATGGAGTGAGAGAGAATGACTGGAGGGAAGATTTTGGAAAGAGATCAGAAGGAGAATTGATATTAATATTCAAGATATTTTTAGCAGTACTAGGGATAAGAAATCCTTTTTATTATATAGGCAAATTAAAAAAGATTGGAGAAGGGAAAAATATATAGAAATATGTAATAATTGGAGAGGGAACAGTGGATATGGTATAGAACCAGAGCAATGAAATTGAGGAGAATGAAAGGGGAAATGGACCCACAGAAGTGCCCATTATGTAGGGGAATGAAAATGATCAACATATTATTTTAGATTGTGAAGAGAGAAAATTATGGAGGGACCAATTGGTACCAGCTGAGTGGTTGCGGTTACCAAGAGAAATAATTAAAATGAGAGTTAGAAAATCTAGAAATACAGATGAGATTAGAAAGTTGGGGGAATTATTAGGAAAGATACTAAAGAGCAATATAAAAGAAGAATTCTTAAATCATAAATTCATAATTGGAAAGATGTCTATCAGGAAAATTGGTAAATTTAAATATAAGGGAGTTAAAAATTAGGTAGATAGTGAACTTGCTGTATAATACATTAATAACCATGGTGTTGACTTATATTTGCACCAGTGGCAACTCATGGTATATTTAAATATAAGGGAGTTAAAATTAGGTAGATAGTGAACTTGGTGTATAATATATTAATAACTATGGTGTTTACTTATATTTCCACCAGTGGCAACTCAAATGTAAATATACAGGTTGTGTTATCAGAAGGAAGAGATGATGAATATGTAATAGAGTTAAGCAGTATAGTAATTACAGTTATGTATATTGGAAGTGAAATAAATTCAAATAATGGTCAACAAAGTCAAAAAGGGTGAATTAATAACAGATTAATAACATAAATGCCTGTTGTTCTCTTCCCTAGGAGAAAATATTTTCTTAGCTGAGAACACTGTCAGTTTCAAGTGCAATGCAACCTTTAGAGTTTATAATCCCAAAAAAACCATCATCATTTAGGCTCAAGATATTTGCTCTGTGATGGTGGCAATGATTTGGTAATTCAATTTTTTTGATCGTTAATGATGCTGCCAATTACTAGGATCTCATTAGTACAGCCAGTATGCCAGAATTTTGTTCTATCGGAGTTCTTTTACGTGCCTGTAAATCTATTGGCAAGCACACTTAATAACCAGAAGTCTGGCCCAGGTTTGAACCTCTGCCCTTGGGATCAGAAGGCAAGTGCCTAACCAACTGAGCCACCCTAACTGACCAATATATGTACACTTTAAGTCAGATATGGGAAAAAATGACACTGCACATTCTGACTTCTAAAACATAGGTTCTAAGGAATTTGTCTTCAGCTCCGGCCAATGCTCCCTTGGCCAACATATTTTTGCAGACTTCTCCATAACTTTGTTGAACATGAAGATAGTGACAACAGAAACAGTTATGCTTACCAGAAAGGACATAGCATAGTATTAATTAAGGGGAAAGCAGCAAAGAAAATGAAAAAAAACTGACATTGTTAGCTACAGGAAAGATGTACTTTCACAGAGGAGATAAAATGCAAGAAACTAATGTTCCTTCCAAGTTTCCTAATCATGTCCAAGCTTAAGGATTAATATGGGAGGGATAGACAGATAGTTTTTATTGCATGATACTGGTTTCTTAAGGAGAACTACAAAATTGTATAGAAAATTTTTCTTTTGGCTGCTGGAAGTTTTCATTTTAATGTATACCTTTTATGCTCTCTAATCTATAGCACAGCTGGCAAAAAGCCAATCAGCCATAAAAAGATTTAAAAATGTCTTAATGTTTCCATGGTGCAAGAAAGAATACACAATTGCACAACACAATCAATTCATGGAATGATGGGGCATTTCAGTTTTCTTTTATAAAATATATGTTATTTCATAATGATAATAACATCCCTGAAACATACCTGATAAATATCTTACTGTCAAAGCCCCTAACTGATTATACTGAATTATACTGATTATGAAGAATGAAGTGAGATGAAAGTGAGATTGCATACTCAAAAATAAGTATGAAAAAGGTTGACAAAAAGCAAACATACCAATTTCAATCTTCATGGTATGAGAGGTTCTCTTGGATAACAGGTAGTTGTGAAATAACATAACATTATATTGTTTGCTTCAAGGTGAAAACAATTTAGGGTGGTGCACATCTGATTTAAGAAAATTTATTAAAAAGTAATCAAACATAAAGAATCAAAGGTGCACTTATTAAAAAGGTAAAGAGAAATATCAGTTCATAGGAGGATATCAGTTGGCCATGTTTTTTAAGAAGCTGCACTTCTTTAGACAATGAAACACACTGAACAGGTAGCATTAAACAGATTCTTGGATGTATAATTCAAACTATTATATATTTGTGCAAACAACAATTACCTTTATGTGACCACCAAGAAAATGATGAATCCAGTAACTGGGGGGACAATTATTTCGAACTTTTATGTTTAGTTTGCTCAGAAGGAATCTGTTATACAATGCCAACTTCCATAGCCTTTATCAACATTGAAAGGGACTTCATTAGAGATTCAAACTTCTGTTGTTACTTGTTATAACTTGTGATAACTTCTGTTATTAAGAAACAACAGTAAATTAAAGGGCTTTCATTGAAAAGTTTGGCAAAAAAGTATCCAAGTAATGGAATTGTAAGTTTCAGTGACTCAGCCAGGCTAATGTGCTGACTTACAAAATCATTGATGCTAAGATGTTCAAATTAAATCAGCTTGAAGATTTTCTGCAACTTGCTTTGTAGAATTAGTGAATGGAAAAAACTAATGCAACATGAGAGACAATTTTTCCTAGCACCAACATTTTCAAACTAATAAAGCAGCACACTAAATATTCTAATTCAGACCAAATTGAAAATGAGCTTTTCAGTATTTATGCAGATGAAAAACTGCATATCAGCACAGAATTTACTGAAGAACTTAGTTATAAATTACATAAATTCTATGTAGGAGTTGCTAAGCTATTGTATTTGGGAGTAACATTCTTTATCACAACTAGTACTGAGATCTGTAAGTAGAGAGGTACTGCAAGCGGATTAAAACCTATTTAAAAACTCAATGACGAATCAAGTATTAGTAACATAACCACTCAATCTGTAGAAAAAACTTTTAGGAAAACTGTTATCTGGTGCCATGCCTTTATTAAGAAGGTTTTTGACACATTTGCAACAAAGAAGAACTGACAGGTGTATGTGATGTACATGCCAGGTAGATAAGTGTTCTTGCTTTCATTATAACTGTTATTTTAACATTCTTATTTGTTGCTATTATTGTCAATCTTAAATGTAAATTATAGGTGCATTATTCAATAAAATGCATGAGTATCCTCCTCCATGTTTTATTTCTAACTATAGGGAATTTAAACTATAAAATTCCCATGTTTTAATTCATGCTACATCTGACATCAAGAGCGCAAAATATTTATCCATACGTTCCCTTTCCATTGTTGTAGGGTCATTTGTGGTATTACAGCAGAGACCACTAGTGCAATGCTGGTTAGAGCTACCTTGCAAAGTATTTGTTTCCAAACAAGAGACATACTGGTTGCAATGAACAAGGACTGTGGTATTCCATTGACAAAGCTGCTTGTAGATGGTGGAATGACAGCAAACAACTATCTAATGCAGCTACAGGCTGATCTCTGTGGTACACCGGTAGGTTGGTATCCATGTTAACTGAATAGGGTAAATGCTGATTGTGTATGGATTCACTCCTTATGTGCACCAGACAGCTGATTGCTAAAGCACCTCAGCAGAGTAGCAAGATTTTCAAGTTGGATAAAACATTATGGTTATGAGTCCATAGTTTCCTTATGACTTCTTCAATCCTTTGAATTCCTTGGTAATGCTGCTCCAAGAAATTAAGGTTTTATTATTGATTGAAAAACAAAGGATACCTCTTTCAGGCCTTGTGAATGATATATTGAGATTATTCATAACAAACCATAAGAGTGATTCATTGGGCATAATTTATTTTGATGAAAGGTGTTAATTTTTATATACAATTATTCACTATTATATTCAACTTATCAAAAGATAGAGAAAAAAAAAAAAAAAAAATATATATATATATATACACACACACACATACAAACACACGCACGCACGCATGCACCCACCCATCCACCCTCAATGCATATATATACATAGATGGATGGATAGACGGGCAGGCAGGTGGATGGGCAGATGGGTGGATAGATGGATAGATAGAATGTCACAGAATTCAACTGACAAATCATCAGGGGTTACAGAGGAATAGTTTAAGATCTCACTGAGATAGGACACTTATGGTCTGTGACAATTAACTTTGCAGTTAATAATAATTTTGTATTAGAATATTCATACTGATAATTGCATATACATAAAAGATTTTAGTAGTAGTATCAATAGCATCAATTAGTCAATACAATGGCATGGGATACATCATATTACAATACTAGAAAAATTCAACATTTCTATAGCAGTGTATCAGTATTTATTTTCTGCCCCCTAAGCATGAAAATAGCTACCAATGTGGTATTTTCAAAGTTATGAGCTTTGCTATTCTGAAGAAAATGCTCTGTCAACAAGGGCCAGTGCAACACTGAGCTTCAGTTTCACATTGTGGAAAAATGTATAAGTTAGAGTGGGGCATCTCTTTATGTACTGTTTGTCAGAAGCGAGCTCGGCTCCCAGTTTGATAGTCCTGGATTGGCTGGGGTTCAAACCTTGCTTAAATATTAAACTGTTTTTTTCCAAGCACCTGTATGGCATACGTTTGGAGTGAACCTAGTTTTTATTCTTACTGTTTCTTTAAAACTTTAAGTGATTTTACAGCGATATTCACATACTATGTTTTAAAATATTGCATAGGAAAGAAGAAAAAACTTTCCGTTCTTCCTGTGCATGGTTTGTAACATAGTTTGCCATTATTAGGTATGTGGATATGAATGCTTACTTTAAAGAGATTTTCAGAGTAATAGCATATGTGTTTCACTACTTCTGTTACTGTTGCTCGAAGTAAATTACTCATCATTAGCATGTTCCACTTTCAATTAGCTGGTGTAGGGTCCAAACCACATATTTTTCCCCCTGAATCAGAGGAATTGTATAAGTTTAGGGTGAACCCATTATTCATTTATGGTAATATTGCGAAAGTATATAAATTTTACAGTGGTCCTCTCATGGTGCATTTTAAATTGTTGTACATAGGATACAGTACTGCACTTTGCTTATGTGTGTATTGTGGCATGCGTTAATGAGCAGGTAACAGGTATGGAAATATGCCCTTAAACGCTCTTTATGCATATTTTCAAGGTCACTCCAGATAATAGCACATGTGTGTATTGCTGCTCTGTCTGCTTTTGGAATTGAGTTATTCACATTGCAGTTATGACATACTCTTTTTTTGAGTTTTAACTGATTATGATTTTGTTTATGGGGAGGTAGGAGGATAATTACATGAAACTGCACAGCTCTATGCAATCAGATACCCTCACAACTTCAACTGCATCATCCTAACTTCCAATCTTTTCACCAGCACCTGTGGGAAACTGTATCCCTGCTGTGCATAGGCCTAACATTGGTGCAAGATGAATCTGTCACACTCAGGTTATGAGGAAGAGGTGCTCAAAAGGATTCACAACAGTTGCTCATCCAGTACCCATACTATTGCACGTCCAATGAGCACAAATTAAGTCAGCATATGACGAATGATACAGGAAGATACTCAATCCCTTTTATCTGCTGAAGGTACAGGCCCTGACACCAGATAACTGCATTCCTCAAGTACAGATTAGTGGAACCAAACAACATTTATTCAAATGCTGATCTCATTTTGAGAGTAATACCCCTTTCTCAATTCACAGCAAGCTTAGAGAATAATTAAAACATTAATGGAAATACAGAATGAAGTCACTAATCAATTAAGAGTAAAACTGGCATCACACTCAAACATCACAAGTTAAAATAAGTAACTTACTTTAAACATGTTTCGGTGACTTTTGCCTTCATCTTCAGCGGAGATGGAGGTTGTTAGTAAACCTCCACTGAAGATGGAGGTAAAAGCCACTGAAACATGTTTGAAGTAAATTACTTATTTTAACTACTGTAGTATGAGTGTGATGCTGGTTTTTACTTGCAAAGCAAAGATATTTTGGTTCTAAATTGATTTTATTTCATGAGAGTGATTCAGATAAATCAGATGGAAAAAGTAACTTTTTCTATTTGTGTTTGTATACAGTACGTCCATTGATGACAGAGACAACAGCACTGGGTGCAGCTATGGCTGCTGGAAGTGCTGAAGGAATCAATGTGTGGGACCTTAGAAATATGCAGCCAGTTGTGAGTGATACGTTTTTTCCTACAATCACTGAAGATGGTAACTATTGCTTTCAGAAATTTATATATTAAACAGTATATGATTTTTTTAAGGTTCATTTTAAATAAATCGGTTATATTACAAATATAGATTTAGTCTATTTTCATTCATATTTTCTTGGTCTTGTGCAAATAAAAAAAATCAGCCTTTCATAGTAGTGGTAAGTTTACTTTATATTTTTCAAACAAATGACGGCATGTTATGTTTAGCATATACATATTATGTCAGAAAACATAGACTACTGAATACCTACAACAAATGGCATCTATGTGCATTGGTGGTTGTTCAGTAGCACAGGAAAAAGTTATTGTGCTCTCAGTTATATTCCAATATGGAATAAAATTATACAGCAATCCCATGTTAAGATTGCATTTTCACACATTCATTTGTGCTATTGTTTAAGGTTGACGCTATGGCTGACAAAATATCATAGTTTACAATATCTGGCATCATATCATAAGGTAAACAATTATACCATTGTTCATACTATAGATAACAAAATGACTCTGGACAATGCCTTTTGTGGCTGTTTTGAGCTTGTCGAATGAACACTGAACTATGAACTCTCTTTTCATACTTTATACAATTTGCTGTATACTGATGGCTCAAAAAATGATTCAGAAGTAGGCTTGGAATAAATGAGATTGTCTTGGAGGTTTACTAGGAAAAATAAATAACTGAGTAAAGTCACAACAGTTTACTGGTATAGTGATATGCTAGAGAGACCAAAATCCATGCTTCATGTCTTATTTGAAATAATGGCTCTTTAAAATCAAAGCTAAGGCTGGTTTCATGGTTTAAGCTTAAAATTTTACTTGGGCTTAAATGGGAGCTTAAACTCCAGTTGAGTTTTATAATTTGTAGTACAAGGGATAAGCTGAGCTTATATGTGGTGTGACTTAACATATACGAAACTGTGATTTAACATAAGGAGTCACCATGCCAAATTTCAGCAACAACTTTTTTAATAATTCATAATATATGTTAATATTTTCCCCCTTTCAATTGTATGCTTTGAGTATTATAATTGACTGAATTCCTAATAAAGACATAACAACATTTTTTCAGCAACAAAGCCCTTTTGTAAGAAAAAAAATCTTCTCTTAACAATGATGTTCATATACAAGTGGAAGCATATTAATTGCAGCTGGAGAATATTTTGGCATCTCAAAATCTACAGCATGCAGAGCTGTCAAAATGTTTCAAACCGTTCTAATCCATTCTTTGCATCAAAACTTTTCTCCTTATCTACTTTTTGTTACTCTGTAATACCTGTCCAATTGCTTGTAATATTTTATATGCTTATGCTTTACAATTTCTAGGAGAATGCAAACTTCTTTAAAAGTAAAGTTTGTAATATGTTTTGACTTTGAATTTTCCTTCGTTATGTGTTACTGGGTAACCTACTAAAGTATATTTTAGGAACAGCATTTTCATAAACAAATGATGAGAATTCACTCATGCATAAAATTTCAGTTCTGTGTAGATGTTCAGCTCAATAAACTTTAATGTTGTTGTCCTGTAAAACATGGAAAGCTTAAGTAAAACCAGTCTAACCATGTGTAGCAAAGATGCTAGATTATTAAAAGCATAAAGTTTTCAACTATTGTTGAACTTGAAGGCTGAAATTTTGAGGATGTTTCAGTCCTCATTAAGTTGTTCATTTTGCAAGCTTTAGAGGAACAGGAAAAAGGACAAGCATGTTTCTAGTTACATGCCAAGAATGAGAAGCATATATGTTACTGACACTTAAGCTGTCTGTTCAATTCCTAAATTTTTATAATTTCTATGGCTACTCTTTATCAGATTTGGCTTATAATTCACTATCATTTTAATGCCTTGTGATTACTAGTGCATCTCAGTATTACAGAATGCCCTGTAATTGCTAATTTAACCCATAGAGAATTACATTATAGCTTCTTCATGTTGCTGTGGACTACATAGTTCTTGAAGTGGCCTTTAAGCTCAACAGACAGGGTTTTAAATGGAAAAATTTTTCAATATTGTTAAAGATTGATCTGAAAGAAGGTAGTAGTTTTCTTATCTGTTTCCTTTTACCAAGGTTTGTTGTATTCTCTATGTACTAAAGACAGTTTTTAATTGAATAATGTAGTCATATTCCTCTTCTTATCATAGAACGAGATATGAGGTACTGCCGTTGGAAGATGGCTATTGAAAGAAGTATGGGATGGGAAACTGATGAAGAAAAGACTGATGAAAATCAAAAAGGTATGTTATAAACTTACAATAGAGGTAATCTGTAACATTATTCATGCTTTCTTGGATCTCATTTTTGTGGTATTAGTTGCTCTAATGAAAAAGGGGTTGAAAATAAATAACCCATTGTTTTGCAGGTATACTGAAACATGTCTTATTGCACAAATTAAAATAAAATCATTGGTTTTGTATAAAAGTTGGTTTTAATACATTGCATTTAATCTGAGATGTTATTTGATTCGTACAAAATGATGCAATGCATGGAGTAAATTTTTCTTTGAAGGTTGCTTAACATTTACTCTATGTATCTTGCCCACAGACTGCCTGTAAGAGAAGCTTCAAACTTTATTAATATCATTATAACAATTTTGCACCCTCTTTCTCATACAATTACATCTGCAATAGTATTAGCCAATAATCATCTCAGTTTACTGAAATGCTTAAATCCATGCCTGCAGAGAGAGACATAAAATTATTCAGTATCATAGGCGAAGACCTTAAACTATCACTGCAAGTATTTATTAAATTAGAGGTACAGTTGATTTGCTCTTTTCACGTTATTAATTTTCGAATAAGGATGCAGAACTGTTCATATAAACTCATGAAGACCATATCATTTGTGCAGTAATAGGAAGGTTGATAAACATCCATCATGCATCAGAAAATAAAATTGCTGTACTAATATATATATATATATATAGCAATTTTAGTTATAGAGTATCTCAGAACTTGAATCCAATTTGAGTCACTTCTTCAGGGTGGATAGCATAAACTTTGTGAATTTTTGTAAAAAATATCTGATGTTAGATTCACATGGCTTTGTATACTCACATCATTTATTTTTATATAACTTCTACAAGAGCCTATTTCTTTTTATTGTTTTATTTTTGTGTTATTCATGATAAATCTTTGCAGAAATAGTTGCATTTTACATTTCATTATAAGAGCAAGGGGAGAGGAAACCAAATTGGCAGTCAGTTGTTAAAAACATGTATTGATATATAGTTTAGCCTTAAATTCTCATCTTAGTTTTATTTCTTTGTGATAAAAAGAAATTAACTGAATGCTTCAAATATTATTTTTGATAATTCTAGGGCTTCTTGCAAGGAGTATGTTTACAAGCCTTTGTGCTAAACCCAGTTATATATATATATATATATTTTATTTTTTTTTTTAAATTACAACTAAGCGAAAGCTTATCTAGTAATATTTCCTTCATAAATAAGTTCGCAATGTATAGACGAGTCTTC
This sequence comes from Hymenopus coronatus, assembly GCA_030762935.1. Taxonomy (NCBI): domain Eukaryota; kingdom Metazoa; phylum Arthropoda; class Insecta; order Mantodea; family Hymenopodidae; genus Hymenopus; species Hymenopus coronatus. The sequence continues at coordinate 113,697,861 of CM060881.1, read as the reverse complement.
CACTGAAGGCCCCCAAAGCTTACACTAATTCTTGCAGTCACATATTAAGTCATTTGGCTTGATTCTTTTCAATCTTCTAACTTCACACTTACTAAGCACATTCAACATCTCTTTATTTCCATGGTGCTGCACTCTTATATGCTGTTTACTTGCTGTATTTTTTATTTCTTCTGTAACTGTGTCGATCTTGAGATCTCTGTGTATCTGATCATTGCGCACATACCAAGATGCATTAACTATTGTTCTTAGAGCTTTATTTTGAAATGTCTGTATATGTTTTATATTAGTCAATTTAGAACAGCCCCAAAGCTGTATCCCATAGGTCCAAACTGGCTTTAACACTTGCTTGTATATTAATAGCTTATTATATATGTCAAGTTCAGAATTTTTCCCAATAAGCCAGTAAAGTTTCTTATATTTGATATTTAACTCTTTTCTTTTAGTTTCTATATGCTTTCTCCAATTTAGTTTTGCATCTAGTATCATTCCTAGGTACTTCACTGATTGAACTTGAGGAATAGTTTGATTATTTATTTTTATCGGTAGTATCTTAGTTTTCTTATTCGTAAAGTTGATGTGTACGGATTTAGATTCATTTAATTTTACGCGCCATTTCTTGGTCCACTCATTGACCCTATTGACGGCTTTCTGTAATTTCTGTGTAGATTCCTCTACTGTATGGCCTATTGCCATTATTCCTGTGTCGTCAGCGAAGGTAGCCATAGTAGTATCATCTTGATATGGAATATCCCTAGTAAATATAAGGAACAGTATTGGCCCCAAGACGCTTCCTTGAGGTACTCCAGCAGCTATATTCTTCAATTCAGAGTATTCATTTCCATATTTAACTCGGAAATATCTCCCTTCAATATAGGATAACAATATTTGATAAAAGTGCTCAGGTAGATCTCGTTGAAGCTTAAAAATTAGACCTTTGTGCCATACTTTATCGAAGGCTTTGGCCACGTCTAGAAATACTCCAGAACAAATTTTGTTTTCCTCTAATGTTCTTTCTATGATATCGACTATACGATGTACTTGATCAATAGTTGAATGTTTGTTTCTAAATCCAAACTGGTGATCTGGTATTAACTTACTTTCCTCTATTATAGGTTTTAATTGCTTTAACAATAGTTTTTCAAATAGCTTAGATAATTGAGATAAGAGTGAAATCGGTCTGTATGATTCCTTTTCATTAGGGTTTTTTCCAGGTTTAAGGATCTTGAGCACTTCTGCTACCTTCCATTGACTTGGGATATATTTAAGTCTTAATGCAGTATTTATCATGTGTAATAACTGGATAAGACCTTTTTGTGGTAATTCTTTGAGAATCTGTCCTGTGATTAAATCATAACCTGGTGCTTTTTTTGCATTTATATTCTGCTGTATTTCACGTTTTAATTCTTTGAGCGTTACACACCTAAGTTCTATACCTTGCTTTTTCTTGCCATGTTTTATGTTCTCTTCAGATGTTTGCCTAGGTAAAGGTTGAAAAATCTCTTCTAGATAGTTGGCAAATAGGTCTGCTTTATCCTTATCGCTCCTTGCCCATGCTCCATCTCCTTTTTTTATTGGCGGAATTTGATTAATAGGTCTTTTAATACTCCTGGTTGCCTTCCATAAGGAGTAATCGGTATCTTTATCTGCTGTTAGTCCTTTCATATAGATAGTAAATGATTTATTTTTTATACTACTGATCAAATTCTTTAACTTATTACAGGTTTGATTTAATCGCTTTTTATCTTCTGGTGCCCGTGTTCTCTGCCACTTTTTACGCAGTTTTCTTTTTTCACTAATTAACTCCCTCACTTCCATTGGATAGGAGATATCATTAATGTTATTCCTACTTTTTTCCGGAGTATGGTTCCATGCTGATTGTTGAATATTAGTAACAAAGAGATCTATCTTTGCTTCCAACTGTTGCGGTGTTTTTAAAGGAACATTAAGTTCGATAGTGCTCTCTAATTCATTTTTGAACCCTTCCCAATTTGTTTTATTATTAATTAGCCTTGGGGGGCTATCCTTTATTATTATATTATCACTTACTGTTAATATGATAGGGGAATGATCTGATGAAATATCATAATCCTCATTTACGTGCACATAATTGTTAGAGATACCCTTCGTTATGAAAAAATCAATTAAATCTGGTGTTTTGTTTTCATCTGTCGGCCAATATGTAGGTTTTCCAGTTGAATGGAATTGGCACTTTGTTTTAATAGCTGCCCTATACAGCTCCCTTCCTTTAGTAGTAATTATTCTTGATCCCCAATGAGAATGTTTGGCATTATAATCACCTCCAATAATAAAGTTATTTCCTAAAGTCTTAAAGAGGTTGATATAATCCTCTTCTTTTAGATTATACCTTGGAGGACAATATATTGCAGAAACATTAAAACATTAGTTTTAACTTGGATAGTGATAGTTATCACTTGCATTTCTTCGGTTTCTATTTTACTTTCTTCGTAGTGTTTAATGCAATTTTTAATTATTACTGCGGAGCCCCCTCTTGCTTTATCAGATGGATGGTCTGAACGGTAGATGTCATAACCTCTTATTCTAACATATGATTGTTTAGCCAAATGCGTTTCGGATATTAAGCATATATCTATTTTCTTGCTTTTCAGGAACAGTTCCAACTCCTGAATACGCTGTTGTAAACCGTTTGCATTCCATGATAATATTCTATGTGTGTGTGCCATTTTATTTAATTTTGTTAAGTCTAGCTTCAAGCTCTCTTAATCTATCATAAATCAGTTTGTTGGTATATTTCTGCTCGTCCAGTATTTCTAGGATGCGTATTATAGCTTTATCAACAGTTGGAAATTCAGCTTTACTATTACATGTTGCTGCTGCATAATTGTTCTGTTCTCTATTAGGTTCATCCACTATTACTTCACTTTCTTCTAGAACCATATCTAGGTTACAATTCCCTCGAGTCCTATGAATCTGTCTTTGATTTTTCATTGTTTCGTTCCTCCTTTTTTGCAGCTCCTTAGATACTTCGCATCCACGATAATTTGCAGGATGTTTTTCTCCGCAATTAACACATTTTGGATGTGCAGTTTTGCTTATTTTACAATCTTTAGTAAAGTGCTTTCCTGCACATTTCACACAGCGTGGTTCTTTTTGGCAATAGGCCTGTGTATGGTTAAAGACCTTGGCATTTCTTGCATTGTGGTATCAAATTAGTATTCTTTCTCAGAGGCTCAATTTTGACAACCACATTCAAAATTGTCTTAATATTATATATATCTGTAATATTCTCCTTATTATCAAAGGTAAGCATAAATAGTGGCAATCCTTGTCTAATTACTTCCTGCTCCCCATTCCTATTTTTAAACCTTTCTTTCTTAAGAATATTTACATCTTTAATTTTAAAACCTCTTTCCTTTAATTCTTCTATTATATCTTCTTTTGGGCATGAAGCATGCAATCCTCTTGCCATAACTCTGATTGGTCTATCATTTTTGTTTTCATAATTCTGCCAATTGATTTTTTCTGAGTTTAATTTCTTGGCTAGAGCCCTATAGCTATCAGAGTTCATAGTATTGATCTTCCATACATTATTATTTAATGATGTAACTTTATATTCTTTTCCTAGCACTGGCTTTAATAATGCCTTAATTTTTGAATAATCTGCTATATCATATATGTTAATAGGTGGAGGCTGGTGTTCCTTATAGGGAGTTTTTTTCCCCTCCTTCAAGTTATTTGTTTTGCTTTCAGTGCTTCTGGTTTCTGTCTTTTTCCCATTTTTTCCTGGTTTTCCCGTTTCTATTACTGGGGATGTTTCAGCTTTTCGTTTCTTGTTTTTCCTCTGTAATATCCACCCTGTTTCTCTGGCCAAATCTTCCTCATCTGTACAGTAATCTAACATATCGCTAGAACCTGCTTTTTCTATAAGGTCTTTCTTACTAGTTGTTTTCATTCTCTTTTGCTCTACTCTTATAGGTTCCATATTGGCATCCGCAGAATTCTGCTTTGCTTTGTCCATATTTTTTCTAAGTTCTTGATTTTCGAGTCTAAGAGCTTTTATTTCATTTTTTAATTCTTCGTTTTGGCGCTGAATCTCATTCAGTATCTTCTTTAGTTCCTCTTCTGCTGTGTGTAAGTGCACTACTTGTTTTGCTGTAGGCAGTTGATGGCTCCCCCCAGAATCCATGGAGTTTGCCTCCGAAGAGGGTGGATTGTCCAGTTTACCTGGAATACCACCTGGGGTAGTAAATCCAAAATTTGTTTTATCCATTGCTTGGGTTAATGTTGTGGAATGTTCTTAGCTTCCCCTCGTCTCTTGATAGTTAGTAGCTAACACTCACATAACTACCCGTCTGACTCACCGGGTACTGGGCCCCCCGCCACGACAATGTGACATTCCCTGGGGGGGACCCAGTTATATGAAAACTGCAAATCAATGGCATCTGTTATTTCAAAACTAATAGTGGTGGTGGATTTAAACTACTCACTGGGTATACAAAATAAACTTGCCTTATCTTTTAAAATTTGGAAACAAAAGATGTGTTCACTCTCAGCACCAGTTCCAAAGAGACTAAGTGTATGAGAACAAAAACAGTTTGCAGGGGAACCAGAGAAGCAAGGGATACTGAAACTGGAAATTCTTTTATCTGGGGGAAGGGGAGGAGAGGTGGGGAGAAAGACTAATTACAATAAAAATTTAGCAGTGGGTAATATTTTTTGTTCAGGGAGGAGCTGAGAATTGATAATGCTATTCCTGAGTTTGGATTATAACTGGAGCATCTGTTATCATCTTAAAGATAAATAATTATTTCATTTTGAAAACTGTTTTCTAAAGATGGCTTATAATACTTCTAAACCTGAAAGTTTTAAACATTCATATTCTATATTACAGGCTATGCTATTCTTAGTTCTAAAAAAGTGTTTGCTCTGCTTGTGTGCTATCTGACTTGCATATTTTTGTTCCATATATAGCAATATATTTTTTATATATCTTACACATCCTTTGAATGACTTTCTCTATTCACTCCTCACAAATTATTGTTACAAAAACTTATTTTTGTAAATTGAAATAAATTTGTATTACACATTTATGCATTTGTTATAGGTATAAGAAGGTTCATAGGTTAAAGAAATAGGTTTTAAAAAGTGGATCACTGTGTAATGGCTTTGAAATTCAATGCTCCTAGGATAAACATCAGAAAAAACAAATAGCAACTTACCACAAAAAAAATTATTTGAAAAATGAAATAAATAATAAATAATAAGTTCAAAATGATTAATGCTACAAACAGTGTTATTTCACATAATAATTGTGTTCTTAAACAACATCATGTTTTTTTATTTATCATATTATTCCCAGAGAATTCTAGATATGGAGTCTATTTTTCATGAAAATATTTTTAACAAATGGTATTTTAATAAAAAATCATTGAGTAATTTTTGAGAAAATAAAAACTGACAAAGTTTCCATGTGAAGGGTAGTTTGGGGTGAGGGAATCTTCTTGTAAATAGCTGTGTTACATCTTTGAAAGATGCTTAATTAAATACCAAACTTTGTGTTTAACCATCATTTCGTTTTTGAGTTATGCTGTTCATAGGCATAAGGTTTACACATCGCTTGTGTAAACCTTTTTCTAACAAGTTTGTTTATTTATTCAGGGAGCCTCAAAATTGTATTTCTGGTAGAATCTTGGTTTCAAATTTTTGGGTTGAACCAAATACTTTCTTTACTTTATGTAGGTAGTATACCTCTATTTTCATAAATATGAATCTGACATAAGCGCAGCAGTCAGAAAAACAAGTGAGCATGGCAACCTCATTGCTATAGTAACAGCCCCCTTGTTACCAGAGTTATTAAAGTCACATTGCCACATGACTGTTTATTATTTGTGTTTTAAACCTCATGCTATGCTCAGCTTCAGCTTGCAATTACTGTGTTTTGTTTTTTCTATCTGCATTATTTGTTGCATTTTTTATTATTTGTTTTAGTTAATGGTTATTAGGTACTTGTTATTTGTTGTATTATTTGTGTGGCTGTTAAAATTATTTCTCCAAGAGGTCACCAAGACTTTGTTCTTACATGAATTACATTGATTGTGATTGAGACCATCTCCTTTGATTGGCGAGTTCAGGATATTTCCTAATCATGCATGTTAAATGCTCACTGCCTGGCTCTGACTTGTAAAGTAAACTACACGTTCCCTTCATGCATGTATTGTTCAGCATACAAACCCTGCATTGCAACTCTGAGTCCGAATACCTTCTATCCTAAATGGTAGGGCTGCCAATATGCTATGTGCTAAGTGACAGGGATTAAAAAAATCATCTCATGTCCAAAACAATTAATTAATTTATTTGAAAAGAATTTCATTAAATTGATTCCTCTATCACTTACAAGTAATATGCAGGCTAAATTCAAACGTTGTACAGCCAGTGACCAATAAGGTAGAGATGTTGGCGCTAACTCTCCATTTTCATAAATTCATGAAGCAATATGGCAACCTGCAGTTGAAATTCTTGCCTAATTGATTTGAGTTTCTGTATATTACTCTTGCAACTAATTATTTTTAATTTATAATTTAATTTGTGGTTATGAAGAAAAACTAAAGGAGAGATATAATTACATTTACCTAAGACAATGTTTTTTATCATAATCTGAACCTTTCTTGCACTTCAAAGCACATGCAAGACCACATGAAGAGTTTTTTTGTTTTCTTCTCCATATTCTGATTTTAGCCCTCTGCAACATTTCTTAAATAAGTTTTTGTTCAATTATTAATTGTTATCATAAATACTTATAATTAAAAACCTACTTTGTGAGTTGTTTAATTTATTATAACACCCGATTAATAATAAACCTGATGTATGTAAATGTGAGGTGAGCACATGTTGCTCACATTGGCAATGTAGCGCTGTATTTAGGAATTTGGCAGCTAACCTGTCAGACTGCAGCTTACAAAAAATAGAGGTTTAGTAAAGAAAGTAAAAAGTGAAAGTACCCCTGCATGCTTTGTCCACCAAAAATCCACATGTGGTCTCCTGGGATCGAACCCAGGTCGTCTAGGTGAGAGTTGAGCTCCTCTTTGGTTTATATATATCAATCCTGCTACCTCTTGCAGATGTAGAGTGGGCTCACTGATCTGATGCCCACTAATAAGCTTTTGTGGTCTGAACCAGCAACACTCCAAATTGTCCAGATGGTACAGCATAAACTTGCCCTGTTGCAGCAAAAATGATATTATATCTAATAATTCAATGAAAGGGGAAGGTAGTCAGATGGTAGAATTAATGCAATTTCAACATAAAAAATTAGGAAAGTAATAGCAATAAAAAAAAAAAGACAATAAAGAAAATGTAAAGAAAAGGGTAGACGTGAAAGGATTTGGAGATATATAACTAGAAGTTTAGTCCTTTACACCATTCTCAAAGTTCTAGGCATAAGAATCACTACAGAGTACTAGATATAGGCAAGATCTCTAGGTAGCAGAAATAGATAGCTGACAGATTAGTTGGGTAGCAGAGATATATGAGGCCAGGACATCTTGAAGTAATCAGAATATTTTTCTAGTGAGAAACTTGAGTTCCTTTTGGGAATCAAACTGACATGGCTTATATTAGAGGCACAGCTAGAAAGACCATGAGATTCAAACTCCAGGACTTTAAATAAATTGAGCTGACACTAGTAGAGCCTCGGACATTGACTAAAGTTGGGTCTCCACTGCTTTAGCAATCAAGACTCAGCACTCAACATTAAACAATGCATTGCAAAACTTGAGTAATATGTGTAGAAGAAGAAAAAAATAAGGTATCATTACATTCACATGATTTTCTCTACCCTCTTTATTTATAGTGGTTACCTACATAAACTATTTTTACAAAAGCTTATTTTCTTATTTACTTTATTTTAATTGAAATAAACTTTAATAGAAATAGCTACATTACACATTTTGTTATAAATACAAAGAGAATAGCATCAGTCAATGTTTAAGAAGTGGATGCTGTAGGCTGGCCATAAAATTTCATTCTCTTTCCATGCCTTCAGGAGAAACAACTGAAAATCAATAGGGCCTTAAATGATAAAATATTGAACAATTCAAACCATTAATATTGGGAATGTCAGAAACAGCATATATCATAACATGAATATTTGGAATAAATCATGTGTTTTCAAGATTTCTGCATTTTTATGTAGTATGTTTTTCAATTGCTTAACCTGCCAGTTATACCTACAAGATTTCACTAAATTCCTTCCAAATGAAGTGGTTTTGACAGGCTATTCTCAGAAATTTCAAGATATAATTTTTTTACACACAAATACCTTTAATATATGGTATTTTAATCAAAGTCGCTGAAACAGTTTTGGGAAAATAATTTCACGAACAGTTACCAAACAGCTGATGATTTTCAGAATAGCAGTATTTTATATCAGCTAAATTGATCTTAGGCTCTCTCTTTCTTTCTATGCTGTGTGTACATTAAATAAATGGGCAAGCTCACATGAACACTTAAGTTTTCTTGATTTTATTTCTATAGTCTTCTCTAGATATATTTCAGATGACTGGTATTGCATGAATCTCATTAACAACTGTATTGTCAATTGCTTCGTCTACTCCATTTCCTCGCTAATAAACAAAGAGTAAGCATGGGCCAGTTATCTGCACTGAAGTTAGTCAGGTCTGTGTGAAGTTTGCTGAATACGTAGCATACTCAACATGGAAAACAATTTTGTTTAGCCAAGACATATTTTACAAGGCTGTTGAGCAGTGGAGACACTTGTTAACGGCCAACATGTTGAGCTTATTGTTTGTTGATTGTTGAGGCAGTGGAGACCTGGCCTCACAGATTAATGTACAGAGGTCAGCACTTTTGACTTTACTTTAATTTCTGTATCATCAATAGCACAACAAATAACCTTCATGCCTTATCCAATGCCTATAGTGCAAATTATATTCTTTCTCTTACAAGTATATAAAATTGAATTGTTAACACAGAGAAAAACATAAAGTGCGTAACAAATATACCCTTTCTTACATATCTGTTGCTTCCATAGCAATGAAATGCATAACAGACTTGCTACATGACTCAGCTCTTTAGCTACTTATACATGCACATCTTTCACTATTTTCAGAACATGGAATTTTTTCATATTATAATTTACTTTCTCTTCCTTTTACACTTTGTTACTATCCAGGTTAATTTACCTGGTCCATGAAGCACAAAATTGAAGTGAACAAATCTCATTATGAACCTAATTACCCCCTACATACAGTTATTGAAAGTCATCAGAATCTGTAGGCCAATTTCCGGGTAGAAAGTACAATCTGTTTTAAAGATTTGAATTCAGTAATATTTAAATGTGTAAATGGCCTTCAAGTTTGATCTTAAAGTGAAAAGAAAATGTAAGAATATGAAATTGTATTGTGGATCGTAAGAATTCAGCCAGGACTTCCCAAACAAAATCTTATCCTTTAAAACAGACTTTTAAAGTGCATAAAATATGTTTTACTGTAGTTAAATTATTTGAAAATTGCAGTTTCATTATTTTAATGTGTGTTATATAGATTGTGTTAATTTTGTGTTAAGTGTTAAATGATAATTGTGTTTTTAAGTAAATAGAGGAAGAAGATGATTTCCATTAACTAATGAACAGTATTGTTTAGGATTTAAGCATTTAAACCTAATTCCTGTGCCTAAAAATAACCACAGTCAAAATAACAAAATGATTCAATACTTAACTTTTAAGTAAATTGCACATACTTATTAATATTTGTCTAGTACTTGTCATGCCAAAAAACAGATTCAGCAGATAAAATTAGAGTATTTATCTAATTTTGGAAAAAAAAATAACCAATTGGTACTATGAAATTAGTATGGACTGTAAATGATATTGTTTCCAAAATAATGTAATTATTTTCTTTAAGGCCCATTTAGCACACGATTTCATTGGACATCTCATCCGTTGCCTCATTTTCTTATCTCTAATTGTTTTGGTAAGTTGAATACATGCCTGTTGAATGTTCCATTGCCGCAAGTGTGCTTTGAGCATAGCAGCTTTCCCCTTTAATGCAGTCTGCTGATAATGTGAGGTAATGCACAGCTTGTTGCACACTTAGACTTTTAGACAAAGTGTATATATGGATGTTACTAATCCCTAGAGTCAGCTATTCAATATCCTCTCAGATTCATAGACGTTTATTTTTAGCAGGACCAAACATGTGGCTAGATTATATGTATAGAACTTAATAGTGCTTAGTACTTGGAGGATTAGATGGCAATAAAATAAAAGTGATTATAAATTCTATTTTAACAAAATACACACAATATGTTGTAGTACTGGAGTATGTATTTTGGAAATATGAAACACAAATAGAATAAAAAAACCAGTTGCCACATGTAATCTTTGCATAAAGTAAAACTAGAAGATACATTTCAGGAGAATTTGAATAGATTAGTAACTTATGTACACCAGTTACACTAATAACCTGGAACATTCACTCTAAGAGTCAATTATCTCCATTTTCAATCTATGTTTAACTGCAGATTCATTGTGGATGTTGACATAGGTGAGTTGTAGCCCTTTTGTGATGTTTTCAGGAACTTACTGAAACAATTTTTCAGTGAAATTTCAAAATTGAAAACTCTCATTGTTTTTCGAAATTGCTCTCAAGTGGTTGGTTTCTGTGGCTTTGTTAATTGTTTTATCATCATAAGAGTGAAATTTAAATCATGATTTTTGGTCCAGAAATGAGCAGCCATTGCTAATTGTTTTAATTGTTTACATTTGAACTATCTGAAATTTTCCTTAACTCTGTAGGAGAGCCAACAGAAAAAGAAAAAAATATATTATATAAAGAGGGGCATAAATTATATTAGCATTTTAATGCTGTTCATTGCTGTCACCAGTTATTTGTTTTGCTATAAATCATGTTCTCTAAGCTGTAATTATTTCAGTGGGAAAGTTTAAAGTGCCTGCCTACATAAGCAATGCACTTTGTACTTATTACAGAAGGTTTCTCTTAATATCATTATATTGATATAATCTCATTCATACCTAAATCACACCCAAAACATGCTATCAGTCAAAATGATTAAGAGAAAGAGACACCTCTTGTGTCCTGTAACTTTTTTGACTCCCTTGTGCATAATTCTGTAAGGTTGAAGAGCATGGTGTTTCATTTCTAATGTTCTGTGCAATCGGTCATAAAAGTGTATAGTAAAAACTGCTTAATCAAAACCTTACTTAGCCAAAATGGTAAAAAAGAAGAAAAATGGAACAAAAAATTTGAGATGTTATAATTTGTTCAGGCAAGACTGCCACGACAATTAGCCCTTTTATTTTTTTGACCCTAACCCTAAATTCCAAAATAAGTACTTTGTATTGTATGCGCTTTACTCCTACCCCATACTCCACATTTCAATAAGTATTGTAAACTAGAACAAGTTAACTGTTTGAACAACTGTTTGGAACCCTAATATTATGTTACTGTTTGTGTTGGTCATTGTGGTTTATTTGAGTTTATATTTAAACTGTCAGCAAAAAAAAAGTGTATTATAATAAGCATTGAACAGAAAGTCAAAGCTGTTAGTTACGAGTGACAGCAAATGAGGTATTCAAAACATTAGAGGCAAGAAAAACTACTAACTCAAGCTTCAGATCTAAACAGAGAATATTGAATTATATGGCACTATCAATGATAAACTTTTTGAGTTTAAGTTACTTTGCATTTTATGGAACAAAGCAGTAATCAGCACCAACAATTAACTTATCAAACAATTGTTTGATTAAGCTGCTTACAATCATTACAAGAAGAAAGTTCAGAAAATAACTGAATTACTACATTCATATCACTTTCTGTATCCTTTGTCATTTATTGGGGCTTTACAAACTTTATGAGTCAATTGGTGCTCCTTTTACACCACTAAATATTAATAGCTAAATCAATGATTTTCATTGTCAACCTCTGTAGTGAATTGTTATTTCAAGAATTTGCTGAAAAAAAACTTTTAGTGGAATTTGAAAATTAAAATCTCACCTATAAGTCTGCAGAGGTTGAAAATAGTGATGATTGATCATCAAATGTGCCTAGTTATTAGTGTAAATGGTTACTAATTGACTCAAAAACACATATGAATCTGCCATCTAACCCAGTGCAGAATGTTGTGTTACAGATACTCTTAAATATCTATTATGTATTTAAATAAAATCGCTCCATTCTAGGATTTTTTCTAGAAACCGAGATGCAGGTGAAAATATAGAGCATGTCTGGGAAATATAGGACTTTTGGTCACTGTACTTTGAATGCACTACATATTCTAATTTCTGATATCTCTAGTATGTAGTGTAGTATTAATTTGGAAAGATATGTGAAAAGTAGATGCTTCCATGGTAATTATTCAAAATAATATGTTTACTGCCACTAATAAACTGAGTTATGTAGGACCCTTCAGTCATGATTATAACCAACTGTCCTGAATGATGCATGATCAAAATTAGTTTTTGCTAATAATGGATTTCCAATGATTATAAACAGTGAGAATTAACATTCTGCAAAGTTGTGTTCACAAAAGTTGCTTTTCTTGATGTATTTTAAGCCAGTGCATGTAGTAACTAAAATGTGATGCCTTAGAATGCATGGTTACAAACAAGGCTGCTCATGAGACATATATTCTCCACTTGAAAAAAAGTTAGTGCCAGCATGAATGTTAATTTAGTTGTGAAGTCTGAAATGCTTTCCAATAGAATTTGAAAGAGTAAGAGTAAATTGCATGAATTTTATTCAGATTACTTTCTGAAGTCATTGTAAAAAACCTAAGTTGCTGTTGTTGCAGGTACAACTTAAAGATATTCATGCCACTCAAATACCATTTAAATCGTTCATAATACAGAGGCTTCATTTGAATACATGGCTGGCCTAACAGGAAGCTTTCATGGAACCAAGAGCTACACTGTTTGATGGAGAACAGATATAAATTCAAGTACTGTCAAGAACAAAAAAATGTGCCCATACATTTAGTTTCCTATAATGTATTTCTTTATTTAATGCTGGCAGAATCCCTTATCAGTTTGTCAGTTGTATTCCACACCTACCCGGGCTCTTATTGGATTAAATAAAGTGAGTGTAAAAGAGGTTGGAAATGGAGACATTTTACCTTAATGGTTGGAAGACGTTCGCTAGATGAGTATGTCTACTATAGGTTGTATATCAGAAGTCTGGTACTCAAACCTTAGCCAATGAGAAAAGGTCAGTTCTCAGGTCAGGAGTAAAAGAAAAAATGGGTAAGACAAACATTATATGGAGTGAAATTGCCTTGTAAGATAACTCTTTATTACATATATCATTTGAAACGAACAAAAGAAATGGACAACAAACCAAAAATTCCTGCCCTTATTGAGCTGTATGGAGTATTTCCAAGAACATGGCCAAGCTGGTGGAGAAATAGATACTACAAATGGGGTTACTGGATAAGTTTGGTATTACAAATAAAAGTAGAAAATCATGGTATGGAAAACAAGTGAAACATGTAAACTGAAGAATTTTAAAATATCACAATGTTGCAATGCTTGAAAAGAGTTGGCAACCTTCTTTATACTCAATTACTTGTAAAATTCTGGTAATAAATTTGATTAAAATTCTTAAGTAATAGGTATAAAAAAGTCATTATCATAGATAGGATCCAAACCACCAATATTTGGTTTCCCAGGCTGCTGCTCTTCCATCTGAGCTATAAAATCAATGCTGACAGGTCAGGAAACTTTCCATTGACTACAATTTTAAATGTAAAATGCAAGATCTCAACTTCTTTTTAGATAACATATGCTATTGTCGACTTACACACTTTTTCATTTTGATTCTACTGTTCCAGCTTATGGAAGAACAATCAATATAACTAAATTGATTATGTTTTCACAACAAATCTAAAACCTTGTTAGCCTCTGGTGCACATCCTGTATTATAAAAAAAAGCCAATCATCTGTGTAGCTAGAACCGGTGGAGTCATGAATGTGGGAGTAGCTGCTATACCAATTCAACACACCATTCCTTTATTGGCACATGTTTTTGCTCTTGGAAGTACATAGAGTCATGCACATTATAACTAAAATAACCACATACCTTGGATCAGTAAGGAGGGGATGAATTGAGTAAAAATAAACAAAGGCCTCATAGAAGATAAGGAAATTATATCCTTGTGCCATCAGACATCTCTCATACCATTTAAAATTTGCATTAAACACTCATTAAATCTTCATGACCATATAAATAAAATCATGCTTCATTTAAAAACATAAAGCGTGAGTCAATAGAACAATCCACAACATTATCCCAACACCTAATTGCAAAAATGTAGTGTGTTCACAATATCTCATGTTTACAATTCATAAACTAAAATTATTTATAGGATATTAACTTCAAATGTTTAATGGCTTTCCAAACTGAGATTGGTGAAATGCCAGTTTTTGTGCAAGCTGTCTTGGAGCTCTCTTTGAGCAACATTCCATCTTTCTGAGATGTCATTTGAGTTTTTCCTTTATAAGTACATGGTGATTTAATTTTCCTTTCTTAACAAGAATATATCCTGTTCTCTGTGAAAACATGAACATCAGGGATTATGTATAAATCACCATGTCACTTCTCTACAAGAGTTTGTTGTCACATAGGAATCAAGCATTAAGATTCTGCATATTAAAGTGGCATTCTAACTGCACCAACACATGCACAGACTGAAACACAGTCTGATGTTCCTTCAGCCTCTTTACAACACAACTTTGCATCAACTGATTTGCTGACTCTTAGAAGGAAAAATGGAGGAAAAATCAAATCAGTCAGAAACGCGAAGTGCAGTGCAAGCAATTCCCTTTAATACTGCTGTCCATCCAAGCAAAATCTCTGTATTATAGAAATTCTTTATAAAGAGTTATAGATTTTCTTGAAAGCAAAGATGAACTTTTAATGTTATGACTTCTTTGATTATGTAACATAGCACTATAGTAGTTAACAAAACAGTGCAGAAATCCAGAGATTACTTATATTAAGAGCAAGAACTAAGAATTGCTAACTAATAATGAAATAAGGCAAGAGAACATAGAAAGTTTAAAAAAGTATGCACTCTAAAACCGAATTCTACACACACTCGATGAAGACTAATTGTGCTTCCCTACTTCTAACTTACTCCAGGTATGTAATTCTTAGGAAAAAGTTTAAGCCTAATGTTGGCTTTCTAAACCCATTCAAGGAGGCCCAGTAATGGAGGTAAGATGTTAAATTAAATTGACCAATATGATCAGCTCTCACCGGGCCACACCATGGCGGCCCACATTTGATTCCAGGCAACCACACATGGAATTTGTATTGGACAAAGCAGTTCAGGGATGGGATTTCTCCAGGTTCTCTGGTTTCCTCTGCCATCGTGTTCCACTGGTGCTCCATCTTTATTCCATGTATCATCAGTGCCATAAGTACTGCAGTACCATAAATAGTAAAAGTGGGCATTAAGCACTACAAAAATAAATCTCACATATCATACCTTATACTGCGTGGACACTTGATGGCTGCAGTATTGTCAGTCTTATAATCCTGCGTAATGGTATGAGTGAGTTTTGTAAAAATGGTAAAATGCATGTATCTGCATTCAATCGAAATCTGCAGCATCCGACCACACATTGCTTTAGTTGGGCCTCTGCATCCTTTTCCATAGTTTTTCTTGAATGCAGAACATACATTTTGACTGGATTCAATCCTGTGGTCCTTGGCTTGATAGGTTTGCCACACTATCATGCTTGGGACGGCATGGCCATAAATCCAGATGTCGAGGTTTGTATTACTTAATGAAGGTATCTGATGTTATCCGTTGGTAAAATGGGAGTTATTTAACAGTCACACACAGGACGTAATATCATGTCTATATCACTGAAGGGATTAATAAACACTGTTTCAAAAGAAATATCCCAGAATTAACATATGTTAACTGTGCGTGAGTTGCATATCTATATATCTATTTTTGACATTTGAGCTCTGATACAAGTATTGCAGTCAGAATAAAACAAGTGAGCATGGCAGGGCCATTGCTGTGATAACAGCTGCTATATTGCCAACATAACTCTGCCACACATGATCCTTTATTGCTTGTATTCAATCTCCATGCTTCAGATTGCAGTTATTGTGTTTTGTTTTATTTTTACTCTAATGAAAGAGCTGCTTTTGATTATTTTTATTTTCTCTCTGCATTATTGGTTGTGTGCAGTGTTTATAGCCAGTATATTATAAGGCCAGTATATTGATGCCAGTGCTGCATTTTTGTAGACAAATTAAACAATATGGAGAGGATAGCAGATACTTGATACTTTGATTTCTGTATATTTCTCCTACCTCCCAATTTGCTTACTTTATTTATTTGCAGTTAAAATAAAAAAACTAAAATGAATCATAATTACAATTTCCTATGCCCATTTTTTGTACATAAATTTGAACCTTTCTATGTCAAAACATATGCAAGCGGGAGTGGCACCTTTTTCTTTCTTTTCTACCTCCCTTTCTATTTTAGCTTCCAACTTCATCTTTAAAAGACATATTGATGCTATTTTTTCATCTTTATTGCCAATAAATGTTGCCTGTTTCACAGTTCACAACAGTTCAAAGTCTGTATGCACTACACTTGATGTCTTGATCTGTAGGACTAGAAAATTAGATAAAAAACTGTACCTTTGTTTTCAAGAAATAACAGATAACAAATTTGTGCCTAATGTTGAAAGAAAAATTTTGGAAAATCTACAACTCAATGTCTATGCAAATTGCAGTTCCAGCAGGAAAATGACAAAAGAACAGCTCAAAAGCTGTTATTACAAACATGTACTAAACTGATCAAAAGAATCAAAATGCTGGAAGTGGTACACAGTGAAGCATAATTACACATTGGAAAAATGAGTTGAATTTACACTTGAATTGCTTCACTAAGTAATTAATTACATGGACATGTTTCAAAGGTGTATGTTGCCTACATCATCAACAGATTTGGAATCTTAACTGTTGAAACAAACTCACTTCTGCTTTTTAGTGGGTGGTCTGTGAATAAAGATGAAATGTTATAAATGATTCTTTGCCACCAGATAAAAAATGATCATATTAATTTTTATTAATTTTGTAATATCAATACAATATATGTTCTTCTAGATATCTATTTCTTCTGCCAGTATAAAACCTGTGTGAAGAATTGAATATGTGAAATTACAAGTAGATGACGTTAAATTGCCAACAAATGTTGTATTATAAACTTGTATCATGCACCTGCTAGTATACAATCAGCTTTCTCCTGATAGACCAGTATGCATATTTATGGAAAAAATCAGGATAAAATGTAACAAGTGTAATTGAGTACTCATTTGATTATTCAATCATTAGAGTTTATCAAGAACACCTGTACAGCATTCAAAAGTATTGCATAGATTGTATTATTATTATTATTATTATTATTATTATTATTGTTGTTGTTGTTGTTGTTGTTGTTGTTGTTATTATTATTATTATTAACAATTTACTTTAATATGCTGTATTTGTATTTTATAATAAGTTATGTTTACTTGTTGCTCATTCCAACCTACTCTCACATTTATTTGTTAATCTTCAGTATTTGTGTACAGTGATTTCAGTTTCTTACACTTCTAGTTACCATGTGCAAGTTGCCCTATACACAGCTCTTATGTAGGCAAACCCCCACTCCACTGCAGATTGCCATATTGTACTGGGCCATTATAAAGCTTTAAGTCTTACCTATTAATAAATGGTTTTGGTTTTTATTTTAAGACAAGTGAATTACACCATTAAATTCAGTGGAATTTAATTAGTCTCTCTGCTAAGGTTCAATAAGATTTGCATGATTCCATGTTAAAGACTTCCATTGATAGAGAGCAAGATTAATAATAGAACTGTTCATCACTGAGAAGATCACCCTTAATGTTACAGGTATAACAGTATATCTATTTTTGTCTATTTCTGTATGTTTTAAATCAGGAAGTATCACAGGATTTAGTATCATAATAAAATAGGAACCATAAAATTTGATCATTTTACATTTCCCAGTCCTCTTCAAGGAGAGTATATCTAATTTATAAAGGATAATGTTTTTTAAATGTAACTTTTGTGTTGAATCCAAAGTAGCATTACTGAAAAAGTGGTTCATTTTATTGACAGCTGATGCATTTTGTTAAATAAAACACTATGAAATTGAATTTGTAAGTTGGAAGTCAAAAAGAGATAGCAGGTAGTGATTTAAATTAGAATCTTGAGACTATCATCCCTGTTCTCTCTCTAATAACTTATTCTTTGGTAATTAGGTTACGAATACATAAACTATTTCAACTATATGTTTTCTCACAGTAATTACAGATATTGGTGTGTAGATATGAAATCAACTATTACAGGTTTGAGAAAGAAATTGAACATAGCATAGTAGAACATGAGGAGAATTCAACAAACATAGCATAGTAGAACATGAGGAGAATTCAACAGTGTGCTTAGCAAAATAAAACCTGTTGATTTTAGACTGCTTTAGAATTTAGTATTTTTATGATATGCATTATTTGGGAAGATAATTATTTAGCTAAATCAGCAACTAAAATCATATCCCAAAAAATATTCTTAGTGAAAAAGTGTTATTGGAACCAATTCATTTGAATTTAATGATTGATGATAATTGGGATTTATATGTGAAATTTTGCAGTAAATTCTAATTCTATTATATTTGAACTTGCAAATGTAGTTAATTATGCAGAAATGTATTATGCTTGTTTCAGATAAGGAGCAAACCATGTTCAAGTTTCTACCAAAAGGCTTGTTTTTATTCACCTCATTTTGTCTACTATTATTTGCTAGGAGATTTCAACAAGGTTGAGATGAAGTTCAAGAGCAATTAAATTCTCTAGGATGACATTTAAGGCAACATGCCAAGCATGTTTCCTTTCTAAGCACAAAATGAGTGATGAAAAATACCATTCCATCGCATTGCATTAAAAATCTATATGTTCATGTTTTCTTTAAGAAAACTGGTTTAAGATTGTGGATCAGGTTATGAAAAGCTGGAAGAAATGTTTACTGTATTGAAGGAATGCCTTAAATATATCCAAGTAACATAGAAATTGTGCACAGTGCAAGGCCTGTGCAAAATTGTGTCATAATGTTAGAAAAATGTGCCAGAGTTTTTGAGGTTGAAAAATGATTTGGAATGTTTCACATTTCAGTAGTCATATCAAGTAGAACCTGTGCTCCGATGTTATTTTGAAACTAGAATTAGTGTCCACATTTGTTACCAGTTTCAAAGAGCTTATACTAGATGATGTGATATATTATTTATTTTATAGAATGTTTACCATTAAAACATCACAATTAAGTTACTTATGTAGTTAAGGTATTTAAAGTTAGTGCTGTGAATATTTGTGTTTTTTTAAGTGCTAGTCATCAACTGTATGTTTGTGTAAAATTAGAGTGCTCTAATAATTGTTATAAGACTAAACTGGATTCTTTCATTGTGATTTATTGTGATACATTTTATAGTAAAATCTCTAGTAACTAAACAGCAACAATTTAAAATTTAAAATGTTGATTTTTGATGCATTAAAATGTGCAGTGGATGTGATTGTGGCAGATGTAAGTACAGGATGATTCATAAAAATGTGTACTGATATTTACTGTCCAAAGTGACTGACACTTAGGTGCATTATTTTGTGTGAGAATCATTTTATTGTGTTGGAGATGTTTTCCACTTGAATCCATTATATACCTATTGCACAATTTCCAACAATGTAACTTCAAGAATGTTCTTAATCTTGTACCTGACATTCTCTTAGAGTTAGCAACCACGTTTAATTGACAAGCTCTGTTGTTGACTGCATGTGTAGGCATTTAGAAACAAAACCCTAACCTTTTTGGCAAGTCATTCATTTTTTGCTAGTGAGTGAATCAGTTGTCTTGACTTTATTATTGATAAAATTGTTGCCTAATGGAGCATTGCACATAGAGAGAAAAGAAAAAAAAAAAAATGCTCATTCTGTTGAATTCTTAGAATTTTTATGCAAAATATTGTCATGAGCCACTTAATATTTAAACATTTACTAGATCTTTACCCATGCTCATGACTGGGGAATGTGCTCAGATGGGCAACATAATAATTTTTTACGAAAGCATGGAGAGGACCCGGGAACTAATCTGCCAACGTAAACACTGGTTTCATTTCATAAACATATCCGTTCAACCAATAAGCACAACAATATTTTTACATACCTTTATTACATACTCCTTAATCTATGTTGAGGGGCTCTATACATCCATGCTGGCGTCCTCGCGTTCCAAGGCTGGAGTTCTAAGTATATCCTTACAGCTTCATGGCTAGCTAACGACTCTAAATCAACGGCTTCCTAAACTTCCCCCACCCTACAGCATGGCTTGAATCAGCCAATCAAAACACTGTTTTTCTATAACCGAAGCTATGCTGTAATGGTCAGCCCAACAATACCTATATACATACTTATTTATACTGATATCCTATCTCTATGTCACAATATGTGTGCAAAACAAACAATGCTGAAATGTTAGTTAATTGTGTTGATTTAGAACGTGTACTATCATGTGCTACTTGTTCATAACGTTTCTGAAGATTATTGAACAAACATTTCTGTAAGAACGCAAAACAGAATAATGCACTTACTTTATACTAATTTGTGTACAATAACTTTAAGTCACTGAAATCCTGAAAGAGCTAAATGTACTCATCGAAACTTTAAAATCACATTATAAAAATGACAATTTATTCCAATGAATGACAATTTTCCTAAAAAGAAAGAAAGTACGGAAAAAATAGTTTAGCTTCAAATGAAATATTTTTCTATTCCAATAAAGTTTAAAATTTAATTCTTTTTTTTTTTTTTTTTTTTTTTTAATGTTTATGTTGAAATGTTAGGTATAATTTTAGAATTTTGGAAAAGATGTTTTAATTAGTAAAATGATATTGGAGGAGAATTTGAATTCTCATACAGCTTAGAAAACACTGTAATACTGCATTTGGGCTTGCTCATTCCTTCTGTTAGACTCTGAGCAACTTGAACCTGGTGAGTGAATGCATCCAGTTCTTAAACATCTGCCAAACAGACTTATCAGTGATGTTTGTCATAGAGCATGTTTTAGTGAGTCTAACTCCTTTTGGAGAAGTAGTTCCTGGTTCTTGGGTGACCTCCTGTCCCCTTTCATGGACGAAGGACTGGTCCCGCATGACAGATCTTGCCAATGATGATTAACATTGCTTTGTCCTCCTTAGTAAAGGGAAATTGATTAACGTTTGGTTTCAAAAAATTTGAATTTTAGCATTTGTCTGTAGAATATGACTACAGTGTTTATTTTGCTCATTCTCATTATTTTATATATTATTTTACATTTTAAAAATATACTACAAAAGGTGCAACAAGGTACAAGGTACAAGACTCTAAGCATGCCCATAACTTGGCAATTATAAAAGAAAAATTTGCGATTCAACCCTTATTCTACTAGGTATGTTTCACCTTTTAAGGTTTAGACCCTGTCACATAGGTAATCTTGGAAGTTGCAAGTTTAGAAATTCTTGTTTGAATTTTCTGTTTGTCTTTCTTTTGGAGTTTCCTTGGCAAATGAAACATATGACTTTATTTTGCCAAAGGAAGACTCTTTTTAGTACCAGTGGAGTTCCCTAAATATAGATGAGCATGAAAAAAGGCATAATGTGCCTTAAGTACCAGGTCAATATTGGCATATAGTTTTAACTTCCTACTAGGTATGTAACTTTGGGCAATTTTGTATACACCGCTCTAGTGTGAGTGTCTCAGTTTAACCTTCTATCAAAGTCGCCATAATATAAAAGCTTTGCAATATCTCATGCTAGACAGTATCAAAAGTCTTAGTCAAGTCTAAGTAAAGCTCCAAGTAAAAATTATAACTCATTAAAATGGCAAACATTTTTATGGTTTGTTCTGCACAGATATTATAGGCCAACAGTTCATATAATTTTTAAAACAATTCATCTTTTGATGCTAAATCCAAAACAGCTATATGCATTCTTCTAGTCTCTACAAAGATAGTTGCATCACCAGGTGTGTTTGCCTGTTTTCCATAGCATTTGTGGAAACATAGTCAAGATCTTTGCACAGCATTCTTTAGTAAAGACATTTCTATAGAGTGTTATTCAGATGTATTATGAGATACAGGCTATCAGAATGTAATAGAAGCTTTTTGAGTTGGGTTTGTAACATGTAAGTGATACTTAGTGTTACAAACTCAGCTCAAAAATATTCTATTCACAAGTATCACTTTTCCAAAACACCTTTTCACCTTATGAGAATGTATTGATCTACAGTTTAATTATAAGCGGTAAGAGTAAAATGTTTTATTTACTTCAGCAGTAAAGATTGCTGTACATCCATGCAACCTTAAGTCTGTGATCAACAAATACAAAAAGGCACATTTGTGAAAAATAGACAGAAGCAGACAGGATAAAAAACAAACTATTTAAATTTGTGTTAAACATGCAGGAAAAAATAAACTTTTTGAAAGCATAAAAGCACAGACTTTTCAGCTCCCCTTGTCAGTCAACTTGCATTCAGCATCAAGTAAAGCAGATAGGAAGGCAGTATTATGTGAAATAAAACTGACAAAAGTCTGCAGACTTTGATCAGCTTGCCAAGCAATGCTCATCTGTCTGTATGTTAAATTATAAAGTTCATTTTATATGACACAATGAAATGATTCTTTTAAAGCAATTAGACCTCTGAAGCAAAAATACATTCACAATACATTTTAGCTGTAATGAGTAGGGTTGCTGTAAAATTTAAAGCTGTTTCACTTTTATTTTGTTAAATATACACGTTAGTGCATGTTTGCAATTTAAAAAAGTGCACTTTTTATTATTTAATTATCATTGACTAGTCAGGCTCACATGTAACAATTTGCACACACAGTGTCAGAATAAATGCGCAGGTTAGTTCCAAAATGTATATTGTTCTACTGTCTGGAACAATCTTACATCTAGAATTTGTAAATTGTTACAGTTAATAGAGATTCTACTGTAAACAATCTGTAGATTAGACCAACAAACTTTGTGATTGGATGGATAAGTTATTTAAATCACACTGTTCATGAACTCCTGAAGCCACTATACATACATTTGGTGATGCCACAGCAAATGAAGTTAATTAACTCTTTAATGAATTAATACATTTACTAAACTATTATTGTTGCCAGGGTTTATTCCCCTGAAAAATGTAGAAAAAATTAAAAATAGGAAAAAAACATGTTCTTCAGCTTTGTTATTAATACAGACTTGCCATCCTTTAATGTATTTCAGTATTAAACTAGAATGACCCCTTTGCTTTACTGATGCTGGTACCTTAAAAAGATACCATGGATGGAGCAGCTGGCACATGCTGGTGTAATGGTTACCATGCTGACTTCATATAACAAGGTTGCGGGTTCAAACCCGGCGGAGAACGATGGATTTTTTCGGGCATAAAAATCCTTAGCATGGCTTCCTTCGGAAGGGAAGTAAAGCTGTTGGTCCTGTGTCATAGATTTACGGCACGTAAAAGAACCTCAAGCCTGATAGAGAGGCTTCTGAGCAAAATTAAGTGGTCTTTCATGCCCAGTATAGAATGGGATGCTGAAAACCACAGCAGTTAAAAGAGCATCCATAAATAAAACGCCATTTACATTTTTACACATACTGGTTTTATTTTTTTTTTATATCTATTTATTTTACTTTGCTTTAACTTCTAGGATGACAGATCTGTTCTGTAAGATATCTCATTGCCAGTACGTGGTGGACAGTATCCTGCCAAGCAGATGACGATAAGGTGCCACAGTTTAGTTGCAGTCACACTATAATCAGATGGCATATACAGCCAGACTCTTGTCTAACTGCTTCCATCATCTGCTGTCAGATAGAGTTCAGCCAGCCCTTTAGGGTCACATCCCAGCAACATAATTCTCTGCTTCATGATAAACAGATGTGTTAGGTTGCCCATTCAGTCTAGCTGCTTTAACTATCTATGAATAGATGGTGTTGCAGTTGCTTTTACCATCTATTTTCAGTTTTACTTTTGTTTTAGACTAAGGATGGTACTTTGAGTTTTGGTGACAAGGGAAACCATGAAAACGAACCAGCCAGATTGGTCAGTCCATAGAATTTGAACCTGGGATCTCCCAAATGCAGGCCACAGGCTGGCCTGTTGTCTCCAAGTGTGTAGGTTGATTCATAGCCAAGAAAATGGTATTAAGTATGCCAGCTGAAATGTAACAGCCTCAAATATTTTTGCTGGCTTCTAAAAGAAATGAGGTATTTCAGTTGCGCACTGAACTAGCAGCTGTTATAGTTTTGCAATAAAAAAAAAACTACATATGTAGTCCATGAGATTTCTTAGTAACAATATTAAAAACAGAGTATCTGTTTGATCACAAAGTTTGTTGGTTTAATTAGTAACATCTTTAGAAAAAAGAAAGGTGGAGGATAATTTTTTCTTATTCAATGAAATTGTCTGAAAGTCAAAATAATATTTCCATCTTTCTTTCCATGTATGAAATAATATACTTGATAATGAATAGTAAACATAATGTTTCTATTAATAAAAATATTTGATATTAAAGAATTGGATGTTTGAACACAGTAACTAAAATGCATGCTATTAAATACTCTCTAGAAGCATATGAATTAAATGAATGTTACAGCTATTAATCAGTATTATTTCAATAGTTAATAAAAATAAAAGTAAACTTAACATTAATGCTAAATGAAAATAGCATTTTTAATACAGTAATCATGAATACAGACAGAGCACAAAAGCCAGATAAATGAGTACTTTGCTGAAGGCTTACAAGTTTTTATGCTAGTTTTTAACAAAAGTTAAATGCATTTATGTTGAAATTGCAGAATTATTTAGCCATTTCATCACTTGTAACATCACTTGGATGTATAGACATTGGTTGTGTCCATCTGAAAATAATCTGTGAATTTAAAAAAACGGCTATACTTATTATGTATTTATGCTTGTGTGTTTCTTTCTAGAAGTAAAGCTAAAGATGAACAGTTTATAGCTCAACAAATAACTTTAAGTAATTGCATTTTGTTTCTCTTAATTATTATGGTTTGAATAAGCTTTCAGGATCAGTATTGACATAAGCAAAAAATTATCATTCACAGTATATAAATTAATTTTTGTAAGAAATATGTATTTAAAAGTAAAGTATAATAGTTTCTGTACTTAATGCAATATCATGCTAAAAAGAACTGAGTCATAGTTAGAGTCAGGCAAAATATGAAGTTTCATATTCTAAACCTTGCTTGCTTACCATTATGTAATAAATGTGTGTGTTGCAGTGTGAAGCTTCATATTTCATAATATTTAACTAAAATCTATATATTTTATAAAACCTTAGTATTTCTTCACATCTTTTAGGATTTATAATTCTTTACATCTAAAATAATTTCCATTAGCAATAAACCAGACTTACCAAATATTCTATTTGGAGAATTTTCTGTGAAACACATTTAAGAAACCCTAGAAACTCTTCTTGAAAAAGCTGCAGTGTGATGTCGTTCAAAAAAGGTAGCATTTCCTGTATGTGATATGATTTAAAATGAAATGACCTTTATTCTTGAAGAGTTTATATTTTTTGCAAACCAATGCTTTTAGTGACATACTGTAATTAATGTTAATCAAGGACAAAGTAACAAATTCTAAGATTAAAGGTTTTACAATGATTAAAATTTATAAACACCATATAATTTCTTATATTTCATTTGATATTTCATTAGAAATATTGCTAAAAGTGTAAAAAGCCAAATTTTTAAACTAATTAAATGAAGCTGATCCAAATGTGTTTTCAGTTCCCTCATAATAACTCAAAAAGTATAAGTATGCTGTACATATATGCAAGTAGGTGTCCAACTTTATAATATACCCAATACTCCACAGTATTTTGGGATTCTTTTTCTTCATATTTTGCCTGTCTCTAGTCATATTCAGGGCTGGTGGTTTCCACACCTTTTCCTCACCATAACATAGTATTAGGTCGTATGCACATGGGATATAGCTGCTATCTCATGCAGTTGTGGAGTGAAAGAAGGTATGATCAGTTGTGATGGCAACTGGGGCTATGAGCATTGAAAAGTTAAAGACATCATTGACACAGTGAATGTAAATGTATTAGTATTTTTATGAGAAGCAATATGGTAAATACAGGGATTCCTAGGAAGTCACCAATATATTCAACTGTAAGTATTTATCTACAGATAGAGACACCAGTGCTTGTAAAGTATGTCATTCTTCACCAAGAGGTACAAAACGAAGATATGTAGCTGACCAGTGTACACCAAGAAACATCAGTGAAATGTTATGTTGTTTTAACTGAGAGAGAATGAAGACATAAAACAAATTCTAAAACAAATTCTGAAAATAATGTATGTTTTCGAGAATTGCATGCAGTCATACCATTTTATAAACTAGAAAATCACCATTTTATTGAATTCATGGAAAAAGACATAGCAGAAAACATCCATCTTGGGCAACAATACACAATTGTATGCAAAGAAGGTGATGAAAGAAATATGCACATCTGTTGTAAACGACAAAATATGGATATCCATTGATGAAACTACAGATTCTATAGGGATATCTGTAGCAAATGTTGTGATCAGGATCACTTGACCATATTTAATCTATTTGAAACTTCCCTATCTCTGTTATATTTGTATGGAATTAAAAGAGATGACATCTCTTGTGAAAGTTGTATAGAAATTAAGAAACGTATGCTAAAATAATACATATGACATGTTTAGCATATGGAATTCATCTAGTGGCTGAAACAATGTCATATTGGTGTACCAATGTAGATGGATTCATATTTGAAGTGAAGAAAATATTCATAAAGCCTTTTCAAGGCTGTGGAAATTCCGGGAGATGGCTGCTGAGAAACATGGTTGCAGGCAACAAACTAGTATGCCACACATTGTCAATGTTTTAAATTTGCTTGATGATGGAGAGTATGCATGGGTTAAAGGATATTTCTGTGGTATCACAGCAGTTGCATATGATTTAAGGACACTTGGCAGTGAGAGAGTAGCAATTTCAATGCTGAACCTCATTGAAATATATATTAAGATTTTTTGAAAACTATACTAGTTATAATGAAAATGTTACCACTTATAAAACACTTCTTGTAATTAAGAAACCATAGTCAAATCATAACACAGGTTAATAATTGCTAATTTAATTGTTTCAATAAACCAGAAAATTTGCAAATATTTAGGTACACTTTTCTAAAAAAGTATATTAAAGCTGTGAATTGTTTTGTGCATATGCAACATGTATTACTCTAAATAGCCGGTGAAAGCGTTTGTGTTACCTGAGTATGAAATTTAAAAAAAAAAAAAAAAAAAAAAAAAAAAAAAAAAAAAAAAAAAAAAAAAAAAAAAAAAATTAAAAATAGCTTAAGAAAAGTTACAAATAAAGTGTACATAACTATATACTTTTTAAAATGTTATCTTTAATTAAAATGTCTTATTCTTTTACCAGCTATGTCAAATAACATGTTTTTAAAGTGACTACAAAGTTTTAAGTGTCTCACTTTAATTTTTTAGGAAAAAAGGTGCCTACGAGTAAATTAAAAAATATATGAACAATTTTACAAATGTTCTTATTTATTGAAATATCAACAAGTTAGCAATTATTAACATAAGTTATAATTTGACTATGATTTCTGAATTATAAGAAGTTGTTTTGTAAGTGGAACCTACAATTTTCACTATAATAGCTTATATAGTTTTCAAGAAACCTTAGTATATATTTCATTATAGTTCAGCATCGAAATTGCTACTGTGTTTCTACCAAGTGTCCTTAACCAAAACTTTTAGATAATGCCAAAAAAAATCATGGCAAACAGAAATGCCAAAAGTCTTTAAACTTGTGGGAGATTTGCCAGTAAACGTAGTGCAAACTACCGATGTAGCTATCATAGCAGTTAGAAACAAATTATGTAGTGTGCAAGTTTCTCTGCGATGTGTAATGAAAGAACAAATCTGGCAGAAGAAAAATGGAATAACATAGTAAATATGGACATTGGTGACTTGTGTTTTAGATTTGCAGTTTAAACTTCATGTCTTTTATCTCATTATTTTAATATGTCTAATAATTTGTAGGTATAACAACTGCAGCACACAAATTAATATTGATATTTGTATTACAATTCTTTATGCATGTTAAAACAAAGAATAACTCTTATTTTGATTTGTTTCGTATCCCTTTGTGGAGGTCCATTTATATTGTATACCTGAGTGTACCTGTTACAGGGTTTAATTCTTAATTAACAGTAACCATTGTTCACACATCAATAGCCAAGAAGTGCACATCTTGACCTACACCAGAGGTAGACTGCCAGCCCTGTTCATAGTACATAGTCGGCTATCCACAATATAAAATGATTGAACAAAGATTGTACATCACATTAAATGGTCCATCATTCCATTAAATTTAATAGTAGTATGCCATTTATACAACTATTGTATAAGTTACAAATAACACCAGTACTTATGTTACAACTAGAATCTGGATAATAGTGGATGTAGACGTTGAACAAATTCAAGTGTATGCCCATCCTAAGACTTAGGGCAATTAATTGGTGAAATTTGGTAAAAAAATGTGAAAATTTTGATTTTATGTTTTCTTGATTTCATTATAAATGTCACTTATTTCATGCTGTACAATTGGCACTGTAATACAAATATTTTAAAGCCACAAATGAGTATTAATTGGTTCCCTACCATATAGATAAAGCACTGCATTGAAATTGAAACTCCATTTTTATCAATCCCTTCTTTTCAGCAGCTTTCACTATTCAAAATGGTTCTTGGACCAAGGTGTAAAACTTACAAAATGTTCAGGAAAGCTTTAAGAACTATAGATGTATAAGTTGTGCACCAGTTGAAAAGTATTAGCTAAGTAGATCAGTTAAAATTAATTATTTTCTATACTCTTATTTAAAAAGTTTGCAGAATTCAATGATGTATAGGGTGTGATCAACTCATTAAAGGAATTTTTTGATTTTGTGCACTTTATACATTTGATTTTCAAAACTTTTTTATCTTATTGGTACACATGTTCCTGATGTATGTTTGTATTTTCGACTGTTTTGAATTTTTAATTTATTACTGACATCAAAAAGGTTATTTGTGTTTTTGAGCAAAATGGAATAAAGTGCAGCACTGTGTTCGAAATGTTGACAATAGCTTTTGGCAAATCTACTATGAGTAAAACAATCTTCATGAGTGGCATAGATGTTTTAAAGAGGGTGTTGAAGATGACTGCCCTGGACATCCTAGTACATCATTACTGATGACATTGTGGAAGAAGTGGAAAAATGGTTTTGCCTTATGGTCTTATGGTCAATAAGGAATACTAGCTGGAAGTTATGCGCTATTTGCAAAATTCTGGCAATACCACCCATGGATAATGCTCCCATTTGCACTCCAATGCTTGTTCATTATTTTTGGGCAAAAACAAAATGTTATGTTGCTTCAGCCACAATGTTTGTCTGGCATACCCCCTATGACTTCTTTCTTTCCTGAGACTGAAGAGAACCATGAAAGAATGTCGTTTTGCCATCATTAATGAGATAAATACAGAATCGCTGAAGGGGCTGAACCATAATAAAAAATGAATTCCAGAGGTTCTTCCAAAATTGGAAAAACTACTGGCAGAATCAGTACTATATCTGAGTGGCATTACTTTGAAGGGAAAAAAGTTGATGATCTTAAAGATTCTTTAAGAAAGACAAAAATATCTTATTTTTTTATCACACCTCATATACATTTTTTTTTTCATTTATTACATTAATTTAAATTAAAAATACTTGAATTTTTTGTTTTCTATACTAAATTCAAATTAAAAATGTGGGAGAAATACAATAAAAAAACCAGGATGTGAGGGGTGTTCAGTAATTGCTTAGAAAAAGATAGAAAAGCAAATTATTTTTGGTAATTTTTTTCCCTTATCAATATAATCTCATTTTAGCTCAATATATTTTTCCCATTATTTCTCCAACTGTCTTAAGCCATCCATAATGTAGGATTTTGGAAAGTCCTTAAAATAGGCATCAGGGAGATGACCATGTTAGGCATGAATAATTTTCTGCTGAGCTCTTTTTAAAGTTTAGAAATAAAAGAAAGTCACTGGGAGCCAAATCTGGTGAATATGGTTGCTGTTGTAGTAATTCAAATTCCACAATTTTTGCGTTCCTATGTGTAGGCGCAATTACGACACCTCTAAGAACAGGGTTATTTAACTACTTTTCGATTTGCAACTGATTCTGAGATGAAAGAAAAGTGGTTATGAAGCATCCACCGGGATCAATGGGAGCCAAATGAAACCTCAGTAGTGTGAATTAAACATTTTTCCAAAGAGAGCTTTGCAATAGGTGAAACATTTACTGATAATCACTGTAATTTGATTACACTACCACCAAAAAGAAACAAAGTGCTATCAAATGCCTATCCAACTCTATATTAGGGCTACCCACATATTTAATAAAATGTGGAAGTACTGAAAGAAAAGACCCTGAGCAAAGGATGCAATTGTAAACAGAGAAATAAGAAGCTTCTCAAGCATGCAAATGTAATAAATATGTTTTCAGATATTAAGCTGCATATTAGTAATTATATGTGGCAGATAACTGATAATGGTGAACGCATTTGTTTATGTAAATTACAAATTTGATGTGAAGTGATTGAGATGAATGAATAATGTCCAGGTTTGTGGTGCTGGTGCTGACGGTTCGAATTTCAGGCCTGATAAAATATTTTTTTCAATTCCTCTGATTAAGGCATTGCTTGGAAGAAAACATCTTAACATCCATTAAGTGTTTTTGCAAGCAATTTTCCAAGGACAAACAACTTTCTCGCCGCTCGTACTCGTGTTTCCTGTGCGCTGATGTGAAACTTGTTTATAGTCACCCGGTTTCTTTAACGAGAAATGTACTTTTGATAGCATCTCATTTGAAACTAATAGCAAATTTGAACAAAAGTTTGATATGATAATACGGCCAGTTCAGAGAGTGAATATGAAAACCATGAAAATTCAGAAAGGGAATTGGAGCAGAAAATAAAAAGAAAAAAATGGCAAAGAAGAAGAAAAATTCTGGACAAAGTTATGTTTTGCCAAAAACTGTTACGAAAGTCCGTTCTAAAGAAAGTAAATGTTTTGTAACCAGGTGATCATATCGTCATATTTTATTGTTTTTGAAATGAATATTCTCCGCCGGGAATCAGAAATGATATTGATTATGAATGCAAATGATCCACAAAACAGTGTATAAGGAAGGCAAAATAAACATAAGAAAAGTACCTATTCGAGGTTAGCTAAACGTGAAAACACAGATTCCTTACTGGAGTACGCACAGATTTTATATCTGTCCAAACTAAACCTTACATAGTTTGAGAGGCTACTTGGGGACTACCGTGATTCTCTGTGTTTATAATGTCTACATTTTATTGTTTTCTGGAAGGTGCAAAAAAGTATTCATAAGTAGTAATAAACTGCTAGTCTCTGGTTCCAAGGTTGCAGGTATAAACCCGGCGGAGAGCAAGACATTTTTTCGGGCATAAAAATCCTTAGTTTCTTTCGGAAAGGAAAAGCCATTGGTCGCATGTCGTAGATTTATGGCACTAAAAGAACCTCAAGCCTGATAAAGAGACCTCTGAGCAAAATAAAGCAGTCTTTTACGCTGAGAATAACAGCGTCCATAAATACCATAGGGATGAAAATAATACTGTCCACCTATGTGGTGTGGGTGACGTGTCTGCCTCACGTTCAAGAGGTTTCGAGTTCGAATCTCGGTTAGGATAGGTTTCACAACTCCTGAGAAAAACAGGACTAAGTTTAAGCTACCTGGATCCCGGGTTCTTTTAAGCATTATTTTGCCCATTTCAATAATCATCTGGTATTTTAGGCAGCCAGAGTTCGATCCCAAGCGACTGCATGCGTGATTTATGGTTTCCCCCGCCATCACATTCTGCGGGTGCCCCATCTTAATTCCAGTATCATCAGTGTCAAGGTCTCTGGTGTCATAGTAACACGGCTGTTAAAGCTATTTTTAAAAATGGTCTAACAGGTAAAAAGGATGATAAAACTACAATATTATTTACACAGAAAATTAAAATAATAATAATTAAAACAATAATAATTAAAATAATATTAAATTCTTTAAAATAATAATAATAATCATAATTAAAATAATAAAATACTAATAATAATTAAAACAATAATAATAACAATAATTAAAATAATTATAACAATAATTAAATTAATAGTAAAATAATTTTAATTATGTAACTACTAATACCAACACCAATAATAATAATAATATAAAAACAATATAATAATATAAAAACAGTATAATAATAAATATAATAATTGAAATAATAATGCTAATAATCACAATAATAATGCTATGAATAATAATTAAAATAATAATATAATAAAATTAATATTTAAAATACCAATACTATTATTTAAAATAACAATCCTAATAATTGAAATAATAATTATAATAATAATAATCATCAAAATAATTGAAATGGTAGTATATATAATTATAATACTTTTAATAATTATGTAACTACTAATCATAATCATAATAATAATGATACTAATAATAATAATTATAATAAATAAAATAATAATACTAATAATTAAAATAATAATTATAATAATTATTTGAAATAATAATTATAAGAAAGATAGTAATAATAATAATAATTGAAATAATAATAATTTAAATAATGACTAATAATGATAATAACACTAATAATAATAATAATAATAATAATAATAATAAAAGAATAATGATAATTAAATAATAATTAAAATAACAATAAAATATAAAATAATATTTTACTATCTAAAATAATAATAATCATAATAAAAATCATGGTAAAAATTATAATTATTATAGTAATAATTAAAACATTAATAATAATACAATTATGATAATATTATTAATATATCATATAATATATTAATTTAATAATTCTATAACTACTACTAATAATAGTACCATTAACAGCACCAATAACACTAATAATAATAGTAATAATATAATCAAAAAATAATCATACAATAATTAAAATAAAAATGATAATAATCACAATAATATTAATATTAATTAATATAATTAAAA
Source organism: Hymenopus coronatus (assembly GCA_030762935.1). Classification (NCBI taxonomy): domain Eukaryota; kingdom Metazoa; phylum Arthropoda; class Insecta; order Mantodea; family Hymenopodidae; genus Hymenopus; species Hymenopus coronatus. Next base: position 113,664,652 of record CM060881.1, on the reverse strand, counting down.
TTAAATACTAATACTTAATATAATATTACAAATATTTATATTAACAAAGTACTATTTAAAATAATAACACTAATAATTGAAATAATTATAATAATAAATAGAATCATAATTATAATCATCATAATTGGAAAACATAACTATAACATAATAATAACCATAATAATTATCATAATAGCAATAAATATAATAATAGTTAAAATAATTAAATTAATAATAATTTAAATAATAAGAACAATTACAATAATCATAATCATCATAATAATAGAAATTCAAATACTTAAAATAACAAAAATCAAATAAAAATTAACATCTCATTAATTAAAATAATTATAATAAGAATAAAAATACTTAATATAATGATTACAATATTAATAATAATAGTAATAACAATAATCAAATTATTATTAATCATAGTAATAATTTTAATTATAATAACAATAATATTAAAATAAAATAATAAATATAATAATTAAATTATAATGATTAAATAATAATACCAAACTGATTAAAATAATTAAAATAATATTAACTAAAATAATAAAAATTAAAATAACAATAATTACAATAATAATATTATTAATAATAATTACAATAATAATTAAAATAATTAATAATTATAAATCATAATAATAATAATGAAATTAATAATAACAATTTTAATTTAAATTATTATCGTCTCCTTAGCGCGGTGGTAGCATTGCTACTTACCAAGCGGGAGACCTGGGTTCGATCCCCAGTACCAGCCTGGGGATTTTTCCCCCCCTGGGAGACCTGGCCCGGGGTGTACTCAGCCTCGTAAGGTCCCTGGGGGGCCAATTGAGGAGCTACTTGATGGAGAAGTAGCGGCTCCAGGTCATGAGGACCGCATTAACCGGCCAGGGGGACTCGAGGCGCTGACCACGTCTCACCCTCCAATACTGCACCCCATCCATGACGTCTGTAGTGGACCGAAATGGGGGATGCAGCGGCTGGGCGGTAGGCCAAGGTTCCCCATCAGCTGTTGTGCCATGGAGTTATAATTAAATTAATATCTAAAATTATAAAATAATGATAATTAAAATAATAATTAATATAATAATAAAAATAATAATTATAACTAATAACATAATAAAAATAATAATATTGATTACTATAATAAAAATAATAATATTGATTACTATAATAATATTAATAATAATTATCATAATTATCGTTATAATAATACAAAAATAATGATACTACTAAAATAATAATAATAATAATAAGAAGGGCAATAGAGCAGATTATGGAAATTATAGGCCAATAAGCATACTACCGACGGTGTCAAAGGTTTTTGAGGTCTTAATTAATAAACAAATATACAAATACTTTGAAGAGAAATCCTTATTAAATAAGTACCGGTTTGGGTTTTGGAATTCTCTAAGCACTACAGATCCAATAATATCATTTTATAAACATTGCCTTTTAGGCCTTGAATCTGGAAATTGAGTGTGTGGTCAATTCTTTGATTTCACAAAGGCATTCTTAAATTAAAATTTTATGGATTTAATGACTCCAGTGTTAATCTTTTATCCTCATATTTTAGCAACAGATACCAGGCTGTGTTTTTAAATTATAGTAAAATGTCATCTTTTAAACTTTTGAGATATGGTGTACCCCAAGGTTCAGTATTGGGATGGGTATTGTTTTAAATATACATTAATGACCTTCCCAATTTTATTTGTAATCCTTACAGTGAGACATTTATGTTCGCTGATGATCTGGCTTTAAATATAATTAATGACAACACAAATATAATAAATGCTAAATTCAGTGAGTTAACTAAATTAGTTCAACTGTGGTGTAATGCCAACAATTTAAATATTAACAGTACAAAAACTTTAACATTGCATTTTAGTTTAAGGAGAGTTACTATTGACAAGAAAAAATCAGTTAAATTTCTTGGCCTGCACCTTGAATCTAATTTGTGTTGGCTAACTCATACTGAATATGTTGCTAAGAAAGTAAGCAAGGGCTTATTTATATTAAGAGTATTAAAAAACAATATTACTCCTAAATCATTAATTATAGCTTATTATGGCTTCATTCATAGTCACCTTAACTATGGTGTTTTACTTTGGGGTAACCATACATCTGCTTTTAGAGTGTTTGTATTGCAAAAGAAAGCCTTGAGATTAATTTATGGAGTTTCATCTAAGTTTCATTGTAAACCACTTTTTATTAAATCTGGTATAGTTACTCTGCCCTCAATGTACATTCTGGCCTGTCTTTTGTATGTAAAGAAACATATTACTGAATTTACAACTTGTGCTTCTGTGCATAGTCATGATACTCGAAGTAATTCATATATATATATATATATATATATATATATATATATATATGTAAAATTTACTTGATTTGTACAGTTTTTGACGATGTCATGAATACTTGTATTCCTATGGCAAATAAATATCTCTATCTGTCCATCTGTCTAACTATCTGTCTGTCTAATAAAATTAATAATAATTTAAATTGAATTAATAGCTATTAATTTTAATAATTATAATAAGTATCATAATAAATCAATAATAATTAAATTAATAATTGAAATCATAAAATAATAACAATAAAAATAATTAAATGAATAATAAAAATAATAATTTAAATTATAATAACAAAAATAGTAATAAATTAATTAAAATAATATAATAGTAATAAATTAATTAAAATAATAGTAATAATTATAATAATAGTAATAATAATGATTATTACAATTCTTGTTAATATAGTTATGATTATTATTATTATTGTTATTATTTTAATTTTTGATACTTTAACTATTATTTAAATTTTTATTATTTTAATTATTATTATTTTAATAAATAAGTAATATTTTAACTATTATAACTTTAATTATTTTTATTATTTTATTTAATGTCATTTTAATTATTACTTTTAATTTTTATTGTTTTGATTATTATTAATATTATAATTATTCTAATTAATTTATTTTCATTATATTAATATTTTTATTAATTATTTTATTATTATTATTATTATTTATTGTGATTATTATTAATATTATTATTAATACTAATCCTATTTTTTTTCCATTTATTCAAAACAGCATGCCCCATTACCGAAGTAATATTACATGCATTACATATTTCACACTATTTACATTGTGTATACATTATTTACATAGTTTTGTATATTTTAATACTTCTTTCAGTGTTGTTATCTCAAGTTGCACTTTTTCACTTGTCCTTCAGACCCTATCATACACTATTGCTTTATTTTTATTTTAATTATTTACATATTATTTTAATTAATATAGTATTTTTAAAATTATTATTAATATTTGAATTATTATTCTAATTATTATAATATAAGATATCATTTTTATTAGTAATTATATTAATTATTATTTTACCTATTATAATTTTAGTATTATTATTTTATGATTATTATTACTTAAATTATTAGCTAATATTGTTTAAATTATTTTATTTAAATTATTATGATTATTATTATTATTGTGTTAATTGTTATTGTTTATATATATATATATATATATATATATATATATATATATAATTATGATTTTAACTATATGATTATTTTATTTTTTTTATTATGATCATAATTATTATTGTTATTATTATTACTATTATTATTTTAATTAATTTATTTAATAATATTTATATTTTTATTTTAAGTATTTTAGTATTATTAATTTAATTAATTTAGTATTATTTAAATTATTTTAAATATTTGAATAATAATAATAATAGTAATAATAATAACAATAAAGTTATGCAAACCATAGAAATAGCAATAATTAATGCAATAATATTAAATAATGATAATCATTAAAATAATAATAATAATTATACCAATAATAATAATAATAGTAATTACAATAATAATCATAATTAAACTAACAATAATATTCAAAGTAATAATAATAGTTTATATAAATTAAATATAAATACTATTTAGTTATATAATAATATAATTAATAATAATAATTAAAATATAGTAATAATTAAAACATTAAAACAAGTAATTAAAGTAATAATAATAATATAAAAGTTTGGAACAACACAGCTAAAGGGGCAACATGCAAGAAGTACTTCCCATCAGTTAGAGATAGATTAAAACTCAAATACCAGATAACATCAGAGATCTCCGAAATTGTAAATCTACATCGAATAGGGATCCTAAACGACTCTTATTGCCCCTGTCGGAAAGCCACACAGACCGTAGACCATCTACTATACGATTGTGAAATGCAGCAACACGCCAGAAACAAGCTTAAAGAAGAAATCCGTAAGAGTGGAGGAACATGGCCAGTGCCACAGAAAGAACTAATACACAAACATTTTAACAAATATGTGAAAGCAATAGTGTATGATAGGGTCTGAAGGACAAGTGAAAAAGTGCAACTTGAGATAACAACACTGAAAGAAGTATTAAAATATACAAAACTATGTAAATAATGTATACACAATGTAAATAGTGTGAAATATGTAATGCATGTAATATTACTTCGGTAATGGGGCATGCTGTTTTGAATAAATGAAAAAAAATATATATAAAATTAATTAAAATAATAGTAATAATAATAATGGTAGTAAAAATAACAATCATAATGATAATAATTACAATAATAATAATATAAATAACAATAATGAAAATAACAAATTTAAAAATAATAATAATAATAATAATAACAATAATAATACTCAAAATAACAGTACTATTCATAACAATAATAAAAATAATTAAATAGTAAATAATAAATAATATAAAAAACTAAAAAAATAATATTTAAATAATTAAAATAATAATAATTAATATAATAATTAAGATAACAACAATAATAATTAAACTAATAATACATGAAATAATAATATAAATAATAAAAATAATGATAGTAATAGTAACTAAGATAACAATAAAGTTTAAAATAATATTTTATTATTTAAAATAACAAGAATAATGATAATCATAATAAAAAAACCATAATAAAATTATAATTAATATTATAACAATTAAAATAGTGATAATAAAAGAATTAAAATAATAATATTAATTTTAATTTAATAATTTGATAACTACTACTAATAATAGTACCAATAACAGCACCAATAATACTAATAATAATATTAATAATAGTAATATAATCAAAATAATAATCATATAATAATTAAAATAACAGTAGCAATTAAATTAAAGATACTAATAGTTAATGTATTAAAACTAATATTTATAATGCCAAAGTGGTATTATATAATAACACTAATAATTGAAATATTAACTATAATAATAATAATAATAATAATAATAAGAATCATAAAAATAATCATCATAATTAAAATAGTTTAAATTTATAATATATTAATAATAACAGTAATTATAATAACAATAAATATAATAATAATAACAATAATAATAGTAATAATAATAATAAAAATAATTAAAATAATAATTACAAAATAATTAAAGTAGATTAGTAAAATAATAATACTTAGAAAATAATTAAAATAATATTAATGAAATAATAAACTAAAATGATGATAATTAAAATAACAAGTAATATAATGGTTAATATAATGACCAGAAAAACGATTAAATTAATAATAATTAAATAATAATAATTTAAATAATGATACTAAATTAATTAAAATAATGGATATGGTAATATTAAAAATAATTAAAATAAAATAATAACAACAATTATAATAATTATAATAAAAATAAAAATAATTATTAAAAATAATTAAAATAGTAATGTTAATAATTAAAATAAGAAACATAATAATAATTTTAATAATAACAATAGTAGTTAAAATACCTAAAATACTGATTACAATAATATTAACAACAATAATAATAATAGTAAAATAATAATCTTATTAATAATAGTAATAATAATTTAAATAGTAATACTAAATTAACACTAAACTAATTAAAATAATATTTAAATAATTAAAATAATATAATAAAAATTAAAATAATAATTACAATAATTATTACATTAATAATCATGAGATTAATAATAATTTAAACAATACTACTAAATTATTTAAAATAATAATATTAAAATAATTAAAATAATATTAATAATTAAAATAATTAAATTAATAAAAATTAAATAAGGATTATTTGAATATAATATAAAAATAATTAAATAATAATTTCAAATTAAATAAAATAATAGTAACAATAATAAAAATAATGATAATCATTAAAATAACAACAATAAATAAAACAATAATAATATAAATAATGAAAATCATTATTTTAGTAATAATAATTATAATAAAAATAATAATTACAAAAGTAATAATAATCATAAAAATATATATATGATTATTAAAATAGTAATTCATATAATAATTAATACAATAATTATATAAATAATTAAAATAATAATCATAATTAAAGTAATAATAATATTATAAAAATAATAATAATAATAATAATAGTTTAAATAAACTAAATATTAATAATAATTGAAATAATAATGTTAACGAAACTTAAAATAATAATTATTAAAATAATAGTAATAATAATTAAAACATTAAAATAATAATAATAAAATAAAAATCATAATATTAATATCAATCATAATACCAATAATAATTACAACAGTTAAAATAATAATTATTCAAATTATAATTATAATAATTAAAATGATAACGTGAAAATAAATTAAAATAATACTATTAATAATAATTATAATAATATTAATAATTATGATTATGATTATTTAAATTCTTATTAATATAATTATTATTATTGTTTTAATTACTATTATTATTTGTATTATTAGTTCTATAATTATATCTATATTATAATATTTATTATTATAATTAGTATAATTATTATAATTTAAATTATATTTATTATTTTAAATTAACATTAATATATAAATTATTATTATTACTATTATTATTTATATTATTATTGTATTTTCAATATTATTTTAATTATTAATATATTATTAATAGTATTTTAAAGTATAATGATTATTATTATTATTAATATCATTGTTTATAATTTTATTTAATATTACAATAATTATTATTATTATGTTAATTTTTAATATTATTATTTTAATTACTATTATTATTATTATTTTAAATTATAATTATTATTATAATAGCTATTATTTAAAATATATTTATTATTTTAATATTAACTTCATTATTATTTATTATTATTATTATTATTATTATTATTATTATTATTATAATATTATTGTTTCTATTGTTCTTTATTGTTACTATTTTAATTATTTTTACTATGATTAATATTATCTTTATTATTATTATTATTATTATTATAATTTCAATTATTATTATTGTTATTATATTTATTAATTTTATGTTATAATAATTACTAATATAATTATTTTAATTATTATGATAATTATTATTTTTATTATTATGATAATTATTACTGTTATTAATATTATTTTAATTATTAATATTTTTATGATTATTATTATTTTTATTATGATTACGATAATGATTATTATCATTATCACTATCATTATCCTTAATATTATCATTATAATAATTGTTTTAATTATATTTATTATTTTAATATTAACATTATGAATTTTTTAATTATGATTATTATTTTCATATTATAATAACTATTATACACATTATTATTTTAATTAATAATATCGTTTTATTTATTATTATAATATTATAATATGTATTATTAATATTACTAAAACTTTTATGATTATTTTATTTCTTAATTTTCATATTTTAATTATTATTAGTATTATTATGATTAATATTATTATTATTTAATATCGTTATTTTTATTATAGTTATTACTTTTATATTATAATAATTTTGTACATATTGTTATAATAATTATTATTAACTTAGTTATTAATATTATCATTTTAATTATTATTATAGTCACATAGTAATTATTATTATTATAATTAGTATTTTAATTATGAATATTATTTGAATTATTATGATGATTATTATTACTATGAATTTAATAATATTTATTATCTTAATATTAACTTAATTATTATACATATTAGTTTAATTATTAATATTATTATTTTAATTATTGTTATTATAAGTACTATTATTATTATTTTAATATTAAAGGAGATGAAAACTTTCATAGTCTGAAAACCTATTTGTATTTGATAGGGCACATTATCTAAAATTTGATTGAATATCCTCCAGAACATAACTTCACTTCGTTCATTATTCTTTCTTCTTTTTTTTGTGCATGTTCATTTATCACTTCAGTAGAAATGCTTTGACAAATATTTTAGAACCCTTCTCTTCTTAGCTCTTCTAAAGTGTTTTAGAATGGATTACTGTTGAATGGCAATATGCAATATCCATAGACCTCTCTTTTAATATGTTGAAGATAATGTCGGTATGAGCAAATATTGCCGAAAATGTTTTGACTAAGAAGACAGTATCCAACCAAATCAAAAAATAAAGGAAACCTTATGCATTAACCAATGTATCAGGTTCCCAATGAACATTTTTTTCTGTTTCTGTCATGACTTCAAAAATAAAATCAGGTTATCTCATAGCTCGTGTACAGTGTTGACAAGGTATGAATTGAAGTTCCAGCACATTAGAGCCGCATTTGGTAACTTTTTTTTCATAAAAGCAAGCAAAGTTTCCATTCTTTTAGTGGAATGAGAAAAAAAATTAGGGAGCCCTGATAAAGTTTGAAAAATTCTGCACTTATCAATACACATCCCTGCCTGTTGCAGAACCAAATTCAGGATATGACAGTAACCATGAACAAATTATGCCCCTGTGAAATGCCACTTTTGCTTTAGAATGCAGACCACCTAATTGATCAGACATTACGGCCATACCATTATATGTCTGAGCGACAAGTTTCTTATAAATATTAAATTCTTTAACTGCTGTAAGTATATGGTTGTAAAGTGGGTCAGCAGATCTGTCTGCACTGACGTCTGTAAAGCCCATCAACTTCCCCTGATTTGTCCACATAGCACAAAATGATAGAGAAATGGGATTTATTCACTATGTTTGAGCGCACGTCTAGAAGAATATCCAAAAAAACTAGCGGATGCAAGTTCTTTTGTTTTACAGTTAACCAAAACACCCCTAACAGCTTCAATTAAATCATTATGAATGGATGACGAAGTGCCCCAGAAAACTGTAGCATTTTTTTAAATTATCATCTAAAAGTTGAACATATGCATTGAGTAAATCCAATGTTTGTACCTCTATTAAAGGAACTTTCTGACTCGTCATGTCCTCTAAAAGCTAATTCTTTCTTCCCTAAGTGACAAAGAACATCAATGAGTCTGTTCAATATTTCATCATGCTTTGAAATTTGTAATGAATTCTGAACATTTAGCTGCAGGTCTTCTGGCGTATTGTCAACATTAAAAAGAGTGAATGCACAAAATGTGTGATTTTGTTTTTTCATGCTTACTTAATGAACCAGTTAGAGAAACTATATTATCGAATCCTTCTTGAGACCATGTGGTACTACTTTTGTTATTACTAAAAAGAAGACATGGCCAACAATTGAGTTTAATTTGGGGCAATCAGTTAACCATTTGTACCTAGAATAATTGCTAATGAGAAATGTCTGTTATACTTTGTTTTCTGTCTTGAAATTTTGGAATCAGACTTGGTAGTTTGGAGTGGGCCTGCCGTTGTTTTTTTATTTTAAATTTTTCAGAAACTTAAAAATTTCGAAATCCAGTTTTTAACACATATTCTATTGCACAGTCACAAGAACCACTAGCTTCAGTGACACTTATATCAGTTATTTTCACAAAAACTTATAAGCAAAACAACACTAATACAGTCTCGTGTCCATTGCTTCAACTTGTGATGGAGTAGATGTGCATGCACACCATTTGCTGGCCTTGCCTATCTAGCGAAGAATGTTGAGAGTATGGTTGTCGTTTTAACTTACGGTGAGATAGATTTGCACGCACAATTTAACCGCATAAACTTTTGATTATTTCATATTTATTTAAAGTGACATACAAAAATTCTGATTATTTTGCATGTTTATTGAAGGTCATTTTGAACACTAAAGTTTAGTGCAATGGCAGTGTATGCGATGTATAGGAGAATTAGCCACTGGAACACAACAGATATTTTTAGTATAATTCAGGTTATTTTCTGCATTGGATGGAGAACAACTAGAAGGATGTTATCGGTAATGGGTAATGTGAAATAATACAACATATTACATTTATGTAATTTACTATATTCAACTATTCCAAATAACATTTAAAATTAAAGCATTTTATAGAATACATAATTTTTTTTCTTGAATATTATATTTACAACTTTACATAAAAAAGAACAAAAAAAATTGTTTTTTGACTTGAATTAATTATGAGCAAATGAACGAACAGGGGCAGTTCAAGACTCAAGAAGACCTGGGTTGGATTATACACTTTCTCTATCAAAGCACCTCTGTTTGTTTTACACTAATACAATAGAAGATCTGGTTTTAGGTACTAAAAAAGCTTCCAAGTCTTTTGCAAACACTCACTCACTCATTTACTCCTCATTCATTATCAAACAAACAATTGAATTTCTCAAGGTGCATTCACTCACAATGTATCACAACTTGCACACTTAGTGGAAACTTTAATATTTAAGTAATAATATTTGGAACTAATTTGAGATGCTGAAAATTAGGATTTCATAAAGGTTCAGGGAAGTATCAAGGACATAATGTATATTTCAGGAAGGATACACAGGATTTGGAGGGGACACTTAAAGAGTTATATATGGTACACTTCCATCTACATGAGCATAAATGGGTAAAGTAAAAACATTAATTTGACACATTATCTCATTTTCTTGCTTTGTGCACAAACCTCACATAGGCAAGAATCTGCGAACAAACTTTTTCTGTTAAAGTGTTGTGATTCACATATTTACAAAACATTTAAATAGCATTAAACATTCTTTTATATTATAATTGAGATGATTATTCTATTATGAATTTTCTCCAAGCCTCAAATTTCATTTCTTTTGTACAAATCTCCTACATGTCAATTTGACTCGAGTAGAAGAAATAAGATCCATAAATAAGCCTGAACAAGTCTTGTATTAACTTTTCAGTGCCTTCTAAAAGTAGTTCCAACAGATACACTCTTTTACTGGACACCAAACTTCCTTATCACATTCCTTCTTCAGGCAAGTTCATTCAAGTTACACATCACTAACCATGATTCCTGCAAAGACCTCTTTCAACAAACTAACCAAACAGTAACTAAGACAAAAAGACTGACGAACATGAAATGCTATTCAGGCAAAGAACATTCTAAAGTAAAACAAGAAACACTGTTTAACTCATTAACAATGCTATCTCAAATTTTCTTTCTTGATTGATGTTACAGGAGAAATTCATCTAAATGACAAACAATAAACATCTTTTGGCACTGATTCCTCTTGAGCACATGATTCTTCAGTTTTTCTAAACTTCGAGTAGGGCAGGAGGGCAATGAGAGCACGAGCATGCTTGCACTGGCCACAACATTCGAAAGAAACAAAGAAATGAAAGAAAAAAAAAAATACACGCAAGTTCTACTCGCACATTTGCACAGCCAGCAGAGGAAAGCTCTACAGTCCAACTCTGTTTTGCCCTCATAACCCTAAATACACTCATCACAATATCACGATAACTATATGGCCACAATGGTTTCCCAATGGAGAGTCAGAATTTTAATAACCCTCCCATATATCCGCTTCAGTGATTGTGTTTGGAAGGTTCATTAATTTAAGTTGGCACTGTTAGACTTCCATCCAGTTTTATACATAATCATTAGTACCAGGACTTGTTAGCGGCTCATGGGCCTGCAAAGAAAAGAAACACAGTTAGAAATGTTTACAACAAAAACTAAACCATTAAAAAGAACACATTTTAAAAAATGAGTGGGATTAATTTATAAGTTATACACAAATAATAAATATCTACATTTCATTGTTTCAATTTTGGAGAATTTCACATTACACTGAATATACCGAGTATGTTTGTATATCACACTGCATTTCATTAATGTGTTATCAACAATTTATATTCATACCTATATTTACATAAATGTGAATTAATCATAGAATTATTACCATTGTCTTTAAAATAATTTCTCTCTCTCTCTCTCTCTCTCTTTTTTTTTTTTTTTTTTTTTTTTTTTTTTTTTTTTTATATAGCCCACTTTAACATCTAAGGTCATAGCGGGGGCTTTGTATTCGAAACAACTTGTCTGAAGCTTCTTTACATTGGGTTTAAATTGTTTTATTTTCCTCAAACATATACACACACACACACATTCACTCTCACACACATACTTTCAGACTCTGTGGGGGATAGGGAATAATTTTGGTTAAAGAAAAATTCCCTGCCCCAGCTGCGAATCAAACCCAGGACCTCTGGGTGGACTCTTTTTTGTTTCCTCCACTAGGAAAACCTTTAATCCTTTCCAGAAAATATATACCAAAGTTCAAGAGAAGAGCAAAGTCTTATCTTTTGTTTTCAATTGTTTGTGTTTAATTGGAGAAAGCGTTTGTGTGTCCAAGTCAGATGTACACTTATTTGTTAAATGTTCTGAAGAAATTAACACTAACTAAAAATTAATACTAACTAAAAGTTGATTTGTCTATCAATGTGTTGGACATGTGTGTTAACTGTTAATCTAAAATACTGTATTTTTTTCAACTTATATTTAGGCTGAGCAGATTTTCTTTTTAAAATAAAAGATTTAGGCTTCTAAGTGATAACTCCTAACATTCATAATTACAGTGGAATATTATTTGATAGAATAAGTGAGTGACTGTATTACTTTTACTTAACTACACTCAACAGAATCAAACCATAATTCCTAAAATACTGAAATTAAAAAATAACTTCAGTATGTTGAGGGAAAAGGTTACAGTTACTAATTATTACTGATGATCATGATCACAATCACATGAACTGAAAATTATTTTCTGTGCATCACAATTTTTATATGAAAATTTAATTGATATTATATTTAAATAATATATATTATTAATTTGCTACATTTTGAGAAAAAACTTTATTTTATAAAAATATGGTAATCTGTCATAATCAATATACATATAAATCAAACACTCACAAAAGTCATAACAAAACAAAAAAGACAAAGTGAAACTCTTGCAGTTGCTAGATTTAAAATGAGGGTTACCACTGACTTAGGTGACTTAGTTCTGGAAAAACATTAGGGTATAGGTTAAGGCGTAATAATAGATAAAACAAAAAGTAAGTATTAACTCTAAAACTTAGCTTTCAATAAAAAGAACTCACTTTCTATAATGGAAGTTTAGCAATAACAATATCAGTCATTTTAACTGAGTGTATACATTATTGAAAAAAGATTTCTTGTACTTAATTGTGGCACCATTTGGCATTAATTATTAATTTAGCACTACAATTTGGTTGAAAAAAAAATGGCATTTCATTTATGGATGTTCTTTAACTGCTGTGGTTCTCAGCATCCCATTCTATGTTAGGCATGAAAGACTGCTTAATTTTGCTCTGAGGCCTCTCTGTAAGGCTTGAAGTAAATCTATGGCATGGGACCCATGGCTTAACTTTCCTTCCATGTTAAGAATTTTTACGTCCTCTGCCAGGTTGAGTTAACATGTGGAACTAAACTATGAAGAATTTGTTAATGTTCAAGGGTCACACACTTTGTGTGTGCTGCATCACAATCCAAGAAAATGTGTATTTCAAAGTAGTAGCTACCTGCTTAAATAAATATGAATAAATTAGTGATGAGAGAGCAAAATAATATTTCAACCATGCAGATTATGATCCAATTTAATTCTTAGTCAGTGAAGCTACTTTACCTATTTATTATTAAGAAACCGTTTAATTACTGTAAAACATATGAGACATCAATAAGTGGAAAGGTCTCAAAGTTTATTTCTGGCCTTGCTGCAATGCTCTAAATTGTTATACTTTGTCAAGAGCATTGTTGTTACAAATTATCACAATGGCAAATAATCAGGAAGAAAAAGTTGTGTAGGAGGTAGAAAAATCAAATTCTACCACTTAAATTAAAATTTTGAGACAGCTATAATACACATAGATACACACTAATGCAAAGAGTTATTTATTTCAAACATTCTTTGGGCTCCGAGGGCAAAATCTTCACTTTCTGTATGGCATGTCTGAGTAAATACAAATTCCTACAAAGTGGATAGTACAACTTTTTCTAAAGTGTTAACATGTTTTCAGTTTAAAATTTTAGAAAAAATTTGAAAGTAGAACATGTTGATAATAGAACAAGTTTTGTTAAAACTCTAGCAAACTTATTCATAACTTCATCATCAGACATGAATATTACAAGCTAAGTCCATTTAATCATGATTTACACATTGGGCTTCTCAAGTATGTCTTTGGTTAATGTGGAAGAATTTGTTTGTGCAAAAATTGGAAACTGTCAAAATGATTATCATCTTGAGAACCAAAAACGTATATGTTGTGAGATTCTTAAGAAAATTTCCCTTTTACAAAGCAAGAGACTACCTTTCTGAATAAATACTTCCCTTCTTCATCAGATTATTTGTTTCAAGAAAGAGGACAATTTAGCAACATTTGTTTAACCATCTGTTCACAACAACCTGGTAATGAAAACAGAAATGCATTTTTTTCTTTTTCTTCTTCTTCAATTTTGCCCATAGACATTTCATTTATTTTTAATTGACCATTGCTTTCTTTGTCTGCCTCCAATTCAGTTCATAATAATGGAAATCTATGAGTATAAAAATATACTGTTAAAGTATATAGTAAGTGTTTAATATATATATTGTTAGAATTAATAAAGAATATTGGAATACACATCTTATGTATTTATTATTCTGACCCTTTACTATTTCTCCTGTCAACATAATGCGGCTTAGCCAAAGTCATAATTTGAGAGCAGCTGTTTCATGTCAAAGTCAGCTAGAATAACCTCAGAGTAAACAGTCTAATATGCACAATATGCATCTAAAATGTCAAACTTGGGAACAAGAATGAGAAACGGAAAACTTGGCCATGTCTTGCTTCTCATTCCTTGGTTCTGGGAAGGCTTCCCATTAATTGCAAATAGTTTCATTGAAATACATGTATTTCAACTCTGTCTCTCAAGTTCTGGTTAACGTTACGGGTCGTCGTAAATCAGCCTTAAATGTTGATGAAAATTGAGTGAGCATTACTCACCTACCTACATACTGGTAACAATTTAATACAACATATTATGCCATTCAGATCACAGACCTTATTCACTGGTAGTATATAAGAAGTCACCTCTGCCACAATTCTCACCTGTGTTATCACTCCAAGATGTGCACACATGAGCAAGAATTTGAAAACTCCCAGATATGATTTTTATAGAGTTTTGACGCCCTTGTTACATTTAATTAACAGTTTCTTAGTAATTAATTGGTCATGAGTAAAGGTTTCTGGAGAGAAGTGAAGGCACATAGCAAGGATATTGAAAAACAAGATTGGCTTATTAGTTTAAGAGATAAAAATTTGCTGGAACTGTACAGAAATATAAAACTAGACTGGGTAGGGAGAAATACGTGGATTGATATGATAAAATGGGAGAGAAGGGTATGCTTGGTTAAGAACAAATGTTAAAATTAAATAACTCAGAAGTTTGAGACAAGTGAAGTAATTCAAGTATAACAGTTGAAAATCAGTTGGAATAGTGACACCCTTTCATTTTAAGTGAGGTGAGTGTCACTATTCCAACTCATTTTCAACTATTATAAAGAACAAGTGTGTTAAAGTTAAGGAGGTTCAGAGGAGACTGTGAAAGTAATATATGCCCAATGTGTGGGAAAAGTAAGGAAATACTAAGTGCAAGAAAGCAGAAGTATGGAGAAGTGAATTGAGATTTGATAAATGGATAAACCAGATATAGAGGAATTAGCAAAGAGAGTGTATTTAGGTGTGCAGAAAATATTTAGGTACAGTGCATGAGAAATGGTATAAAATTGTCAGGTAATGCAAGGAGGAGGAAATGAGTAGCGAAGAAAATGGGATTGTCTAGAATTAGTTAAAACAGGATTCTTATACACTAATAATTAGGGTGTTAGTACCTATACTGTTTAAAGGAACAAGCAACTCTTAAGGTAAGAACTAGCTGAATGAATTTAAGGAAAAAGAAGGGAAGAAAGGTATATTATTGTATTATATTGTATAAGAACTATACATTAAGCAGAATTTTTCATTTAGAATTACCCTGCACATAAACAGAACATGCAAATTATAATTAAAATTGCATTCTCTCTTGAACAATTTCTGCACTATGCATATATTTTGTAGAAAACTATCAGTGTCCCTTATAAAGAAACTCATATGAGGAGAAAAATTAAGGTATTTTTAAAATCAGTTAAATTGCAACATTAAGAACCATATTTCAAATAAACAACAGCTCTCATAAATATTACAACTGAATTTATAGCTCAAAATTAGGAAATTATTATTTTAGACATTCTTTTAAAAACTGTAAGAAGAAATAAAAATATTCATTATTTTTAAGTTTGCCATTTGAAATTCAGATCAAACACATGAATATTTTAAAGTACTTTAACAAAATAAACCCAATGCCTATTGGATGCATTGGCAGAGAAAGAAAATTTGAAGCTAAGAAAAAGAGGCTATAAGAAGCAGTAATTTTTCTTTTAATTAGGAAAATGTTTTCTTTTTTTCACTTCAAATGTTGGAAAAAACAGAATAGTAAATTTAACTCAATAAAACCGGAAAACATTCAGTCAAATAAAATGTGTCAAGCTCATTCAATGCCCCAAAAAGCAGCATGCAAACAGCTGAAATTTGCTGTCCAAAGAGCAGAATTGCAGTTACCCAATTAAACAGTGATAAATATCTGAACTAATAAGTATTTTGAATAGGCCTTTTTAAAGCTATTCAGGCAACAAAATAAATATGGAAACTATTTTCTGCAGCACTTTTTGTTATGAACAAAACATGTTGTCAAACTCAAAACACAACCAAGCAAATACCAGAATTACAAGAGTGATATGGCTCTGTATCAATTTTTTTAACGTATGTATATTCAATAGTATTGTTGCTGTTCCTGCTGCTGCCTAATATTACACACTTGAAAACATTATCAAGAGTCTTCGAGTCCAAAATTAAGGAGCAAGATGCAAAATATAAGAATCAGAATAAAACTACAGTAAATGGTTAATTTGCAATAGCTCTGTTCAAAGATTTCCAAAAGTCTATGTTTTTTTATTTGCTTTCATTTAAAAGCACACAATATATTTATTAATATATGAACAAAATTTCAATATGTACATCTAGTAGCTCGAGAGTGGAAAAAGTTAGACTTTTATAAGTAAGAATAAAGTTAAGTGCAACTTGTATTGCATTTTGTACTTTTAGAGAGTAAAACAGTGACATACACTTGTTTGAGTTTTAAATTTAGCATGTAATTCCTCCCATTCATTTGTCTAACTGATTGCCAAATAGCTTTAAGGTACAAAATCTCGATGTGAACAAAGGGAGTTTGATTGCATTTGAAGACATTGTTATGATAGCTCAGTGGTATGCTAAATGACTTAGTAAGCTGAAGATCCAAGTGAATGCACTGGTTAGAGTAACTAGCTTTTCAAATTAATGCAACGTTCTGACTAATAGAATGTTTCCAAATGTGGGTTGAAGAATGGTTTGGACTTTCTCAAAGCCTGTAACTACAAAACTTTCACGAAAATATCTTCGCTTTGTCTTTCACTTTGGAAGGGACATATTAATTTTCTTGGAGTTACAGAGCATAAAATACAACATGCACATAAATATATATACATTTCTTATTTAGTAAATGAAAGTAAACTGGAGAAAACACCCAGATATTCATTAATATGAAAATTAAAAAAAAAATATTTCTCTACATGAACATTTTTCCTGTCCTAATAACAATGTATGCTTTAAAAATCTCTAAAGTTGTTGTTGTCTTAGGCATCTCATGTTTAGAATACTAATTTTCTTATTTAGCCTGGTCTTTTAACTACTATACATAACAATACTGGCAGCCCTGTAGCATGATAAACTTGGTTCCAATTGCTTGCATTTCTGAACTCTTGTTATTCTGGTGATCAAACAGGTTAGTGGCAAACTCAACAAACAAGACTTATGGTTTAATGTAAATTTTGAAATACAAATGGCCCACAACCATTTAATATATTAAAGTTGCAGGAGTGATCACCATCCAAGTACTGACCAAATTCAACGCCGCTTAACTTTGAGAATGGCCAGCTGGATGGAACCATCGGTCTAGAACGGACCCTCATTGTCTGCTATAGATGTCAAAAGAAAAGCCTAAAACCAAGAAGTGAACAGAAATGTGAACTCGTATTTCTCTCCCTCTCCTTCTTTCATTCTCTCTGCATTTTGTCTTACAGACTGTTTTACAAGAGCAACAACATTGGAGGAGCATATAAGACAGACATGCAGGGAAATGTGTTCAGAAATGATCAAAATGTCCCTTCTTTTCCCATACATGTAACTGTGAAGATAATTCTTTTAAGATACTTTACTTTCATTATAATGCATATATATATATATTAACAAAGAATATTTAATGAAGGTATGCTTATATTGTGTGTAACTTTCCATTATTTTGAATTCACAGCTTCACAGAGCTTAGATTGTACCTGGTGTAGATTGTACCACAGCATAACAGGAGAGTCTGTACATTACACAAGAGAAGGAAAATCATAAGGAGTCAAAAGTAATTGAGAATGAGCATCTACAAATTCAAGTTCATATTAAATATCATCAGCTATATAAGAGGAGGAGATCCATCTTTGACATATATTTTACATGCACCAAGCATTGACAAAAAGCAACAATGCTATGTTTGCTTTGAAAATGATTGGTAGATTTGAAAATAGAAAAGAAATGTCTATTACTTATTTAATACATATAACTCCAGAGAATAATATTTAGTGCTGATATGATATTTATAGTTTCCAGATCATTTCTGAACAATTGCTAGAAACAATTTATAGTCACATATACCACTCACCGTAGGTTCATAAATTCCCTGCTTTACAGCATTATGAGAGGCATGTAAACAATTGGCAACAAAGGTAAAAAGCATTTGATGGTACAACAACATTTTTCAATAGAAATGTTCATCTTAGAGTACCTATTATTAAATGAGACAAAGTAGAGGGTTGACATGTTTTTGGTTCTTTTGTTTTTGGCACAACTGTTAACCATTTGCTGGGTGGATGGGATCAGTCTTTGGATTAGTGATTTAAGAGCTGTACAAAATAAAATAATGATGACCACCATCAGGGCTGCCAACAAAACAATATTTGTTCCTTTTTTGGGTTAAAATGTGTTAAGTCTTTATTTATGGCACTTTTGCATTTCAATAGGGTTTAAAACAATATTTTAATAAGACTCCTGAGAGTACTGAACCTTTTCAATCCCATTTGCAGCAGCTTTTTTTTTTTTTTTTTTTTACTAGAAATGAGTCAAATTTGAAAATTGTAAAACTTTTAAACTATGGAAGTTATCACTGATTAGTAAAAGATGAATGTAAACATACATAGCTCCAGAAACTTGCAACTTGAAACTCCCATTTAACTCCTTTTAGTGATAGCAAAACACCTTAATGCCTACCCATTTTCTACCCCTTATGTAAATTTTAGTATTTCTACAAAAATCTGTACTGTACAATCAAGATGTGATATTGTAAAATGAAAAAGAAAGGAACTGTTAGAATAAGTAAAGAAAAAGACTCATTACCTGCAGCATCATTTATAGAAAATAACCAAAACACAAGCAAAAACAGGAAAAGGAAAAAGAAAATGCTGGCTTCAAGTAATACATGAGAGAATTAAAAAGCAGGCTAGAAGCAACACCTACAAAGTTTACAGTACCTACTTAGAAATACAGCTAAGTCAAATCAAAATTCCCAATTCCATGACTCAAATTATTTGAATGTATTCATATAAAGACAATTTTCTATATAATCAAATGCACTTGTTGTTTAAAGTAATTTAATAATTTTGTCTAAACTTGTATAATTTAATTTCCTTCACAGTAAAAATATATTTTATATTTAAAATATCTTAAAAAATGCATAAAGAAAACATAGCTAGCTTAGTTTTTTCTTTTTCTCTTCTTGAATTTAGAGGCAATTTTCTGCATGCGACACATTCAATGTATACCATTTGAAATGTTATGAGAATATAAATGTTGTAGCAATACCTATGCTGATTTAATCTTCAGAATTAAGGTTTCTTATTTGTAAAAACAGAATAACAAAATGATTTTGAAAAGAAATGGCAATATTTCTGAACTACATCACATAGAATTCTCAGTATGTGATCTTGCCCATTTTAACAGTATCGAGTTCATACTTTTGTTTTTACCTAACACTTTTAAAGGTATATAGATCGTTCATGTATAACAAAGATGCAAATTCTAAACAGTATTCAATTAAATCCACCTATATTTTAAAACTTATTTTAAAATTCAGTTTCAAACATAAAATAGTCCAAAAATCAAAGTGGAGCTTAATAGCTTCATTTATTCATTATATGAAACATATTTACTGGTTCAACTTCAGATGGGTGTCTATTTGTCTGTATCTGTCTTTTCTTTACAAGACATTAAAAAGATGGAATTTTAGTTCAGATAGTGAACTTTCTATTTATCCACCAATGAATTTAACAGTTTTGTTTGAAACATTTAAAATTATAAGTAAATGGATTAGATGCTTAAATAGTAGGATACCGACTCTTTCTCTAATTTAAAAATTAGCTTTTCTTTTTATATTCCAATCATTTTAACATTTCTTTTGTACAGCATAACTGTTGGCAACCCTGTTAATAAGAAACTGCCACAAACACAGTAACAGGTATTTGAGAGGGCTGACAAATACAAAACTAAAACTAAATCATTAAACCTAATTATGCTCAAGTATTTAAAGCAAATACCTTCTGGAATGCACTGATAGTAACAATGTTCACATATTGGTGCACTGTGGCAAGTTCTTTTGAGCCCAAAGATGTGATTTTTAAATTAAATAATTAAAGGCATTAGGGAAAATGAAGTACTGAAAATACTGTGTAATTTATGCATGCAAATATATAGTCAAGCAATAAATTTTGACAACACTAAAATATATTAAAACCAAAAAGCAACAGGGAAGAGCATAAAAGCAAAATAGCTCATTTTTAGGTTAAATTGAGTATTTATAAAATGTTTCCATAATTGGGCCTTTTGCAAGATTTCCTCACAGTAAAAATTGAATACATTATAAAATAAAAAAAATAAAAATAAAAGAAGGTATTAATCAAAATTCAATCAAAATGCTTGTTTGAGGTCTAAGAAAACTATTACAGGAAAAAATAATTTTATTTACGTATATATTCTCTCTTTGTTGTTATGTTTACATAAATTATTGCAATCAAAGTTTGAATTTGGTATTCACAGAATATTTGATTAGATGTCACTAATATAACAGCTTCATTACTGGGCTTTCCAAAATTTGCCAGAATGCAATTGGAAGAATAAATATGCTCAAAATAATGTTATCACTGAAAGAGTGATATATATATCCTTACCTACTAATGGCAAACATGCATTTTATACAAAATAATGCCATAATTCAAATAGCTTGTTTAAGCAATTTGATTATGATAAAAACAATTTTTACATGTATCATTAAAGGGGCATTCAACAAAAACTGGATTCTGTTATTCGATTTGGCTTAATAAAAATATTTTATATATGATAGTTATGAAAACAAAATAAAATTCACAATAATCACAGTTTTGCAATGGCATTACACTCAATTTCCACTTATAGCTTATGCTATAATTAGCAGATGTTGCAGTTTCATAAAGAAATAAGATTTTGCAAACACTCAATAGGTATTCTTGATATTCCATACAATTATATAGGTTTCCTTTTCAGAATGTTGGTTAAAAATACATTCTGTTTCTTCCTGTTTTGGGCGGAATTGGTGTATCTTGTTTATGTTGCCAAAAGATTGTACCTAAAACTCTGGGAGTATGGTCCCACATCTCCATTCCTTTACAAGTGACCTTGCAATCCATAGGAACATCACAGATGAAAAGATGTTTGATTTGTTATTTCATAGCTTTTTTTTAGTGGAGGTTGTGAAGTTGTTTACAAGAATGCCAACAAAACTTACAGAATTGAATGATGATGGATTCAAAATAGCATGCTTGCAAATTTCAAAAAGGAGCCACCAAATTTGTAGAGTATGCCATCTTAAATTATGTAATACCTGGCAAAGTAGGGATGGACAGAAAATTATATAATGGTTAACACATTATAATAGTTACCTTAATGTAACAGTTATATAAGTAATGGAGAAGACATAACTATTAACCCATCAACAGCTACAAAAGTAAAATGCAGAGTAAATAATTAACCCATTTATGTTATTAAAATAATGAAGATGGTTACCAAGTTTGTGGTACTGCATATATCTTATCAAAAACTAGTTACCTCATCACATAAAACAGTATCAATCTCATCTACAAGAGATTGTGAGTGGCATTGTCAATCTAACATATTATCTGATGAGAAAAATACCTGTTAAAATTACCTACTTTACTACATACACATAATTAAATGAGATATCTACATTTTTTGTAAAGTTAGACAATGCAGTTAATATTTCTCTTGATTAACAAGATCAGCTTTAATTTCATTACCATGTTTTGTCTAACATACTTTGAGAATATTCAAGTGTTATATGCTTAATTTTAATATTGATGTTGGCAAAATTTAAGTATTTTCCTTTATTATGTCTGCATCATGTAATGTTTATATTTAGATCCCATATAGCTAGTTAACTTCATAATTCAAATAGAATTTAGAATAGCAAAATAAGTTAATGCTCAAAAATAAGTTCATTATTGACACAACAAAAACTTTTTAGTTTGCATCGAGTAACAAAATATGTTATCAACATTATTCATATTGAGATGTAGTTATAGCTAACTATTACTGGTAGCTGTTAAATATAACTGTAACAGTTAAAACCATTACTCAAAAATAACATTCTTACTCTCTACAGCTTTATTTTCATAAGATGTGGTCTGTTAGGTTAGCGGCCAACTGCAAACTGGTGCTATGTTACCAGCATGAGCAACACATATTCACCTCACAGTTACATGCATAAATACATAATAATAAATTAAACAATCCACAAAGAGACAGCAGAAAAGAGTAATTTCAATTATATGTATGAAAAAAATTAATAATTCAACAAAAATTGATTTGATGAATACTCCAAAGAGCTAAATTAAAGAAATGAAGAAACAAATAAAGAAGAAGAAAAATCTGTCGATTTTGATCTGGTCTTATATGCGCTTTGAAGTGTCGAGGACAGTTCACATTAAAGTATGAGAAAATAGTGTAGGAATGGTAGTTACACCTCAACTTTGATT
Source organism: Hymenopus coronatus (assembly GCA_030762935.1). Classification (NCBI taxonomy): domain Eukaryota; kingdom Metazoa; phylum Arthropoda; class Insecta; order Mantodea; family Hymenopodidae; genus Hymenopus; species Hymenopus coronatus. The sequence goes on along the minus strand of CM060881.1, from coordinate 113,641,190 downwards.
TTTCATCTTAACCACAAATTAAATAATAAAGTAAACAAGTTTTAATGGGCAAGAGGAATATAAAGTAACTAAATCTATTAGGTATATACACTTCTGTTACATGCTACCATATTGTTGCATGTATTTATGAGAATCAGGCCTGGCACCTTCACTTGTTTTTCTGGTTACAGCACTTTTGTCAGTCCTAACGTAGGAAAATAGAGCTATAGAAATAATGAGATATAATAAGTCCAATTCATATGTTGTGCATTAATTTTACTGCATTATATGTTTGTATCCTTCAATTGCCATTGTTAAACCTACCCCCACCCCTGAGGATCTGCTGTACCTGTAACATGGTCCTCTCACAACACTACCATAATGTAGTTGTTTTTGATGTTTTAAGAGAGTATAATGACCCTTATAACATCTCAGATATACAGAGATAAGAATAAAATTAATGAAATGAGAGTTCAAATGAAATCAGAGTCCATACAACAGAGAGGCTCCCCACATACTTTTGTTTTATGCATATAAAGTAATTATGTTTGTGGTAATTAAGAATGCTGCATAGATACAAGACACAAGTCATCCATAGGTATAATGCACATAATTATTTTAATGAATACAAATAAAAAAGTGCTACAGTAGATAATATTTTATACAAACTACCAAAGGACAATAGAAACATTTTTATAAAACAACATTTAAATAGAATAGCCAAATTGTTAATTAATTTGTAAACGTTATAATTTTGACAAGGCTTGGAATTTGTAAGAAGGTATACAGTTAATAAAGATTCATTTTTTATTATTATTATTATTATTATTATTATTATTATTATTATTATTATTATTATTATGTGGCTCCCCTCCCCAAAAGAAAGAAAGAACAGAACAAACACTTATCCAGACAACTCAGCCTAACTGAATTTTGAACTTAATACATTACAGATTATGTGTATTGTAAACATTAGCATCATGAAACTGTATGCCGAGTTGATTATATAAGTATCAAATATTGCTGTTAAAAGTTTTTTAAACCTTTGAATGAAACAGTTTCAATCAGGCTATTAAAGGTATTTTAGTGGATATGGCAGCGACTGACTATATTTAAGAGCAGATTTTTCATTTGAATACTGCACAAGTTATACAACTTGGGAATATCACATGAAGCATCTGTGTCGATTCAGCAGTTCAGATTGTATGTTAAGGAAGGAGTAAATGATAAAAATTGCCAAAAAATTGACATTTTGAGCTTCTGTGCATCTTATTAATTAAATTTTCTATTATTATTTTTTTTATCTTTTAAGCATAATATTTTATTTTAAATATGTACCTTATATACACTTTTCACTGTGGATTTTGCAACATTTGACAACTCTTGGAATAGAGTGGTTTACCTTTACCCCAACTTTTAGGGGAAGTTTTGCTCTAAATCTATCGTTAAATATTACAGCTCCTGTGTGCTCAAGCCTGAGGTTTCTTTCTTTGTAAAATTATGGGCGTTTTTTTCATTTTTTTTAACATTTTCTATGAATGACATTTTCTGAGATAAATGACCCATTTTCTCAAAGTATTGAAGATGACTAAATTAGATGTTGGAAACAAAAATAAACCATAAGTACTATTTTAGATTTACTTTGGAGGACATGTATAATTTGTAATATATACAACACTATGTTGTATTAACCTACTATGCTCGAGTGCCTTTCATATCTTATTTGAATAAAATCATCCTTATTGAAATTGTCGATAAAAGATTTTTCATTTGTTAAATTGCAAAACCCTTTCTTCTGTAAAATTATTAATACATGTTTTGTACTACTCCATCAATCTACAACTCATTGATGAGATGTTGCTTTGGGCATACTGTCTTTCTGTGCTGTAAGTTTGGTAGTCATTCTCTATAGCATAACCACAAACCTCCCCTTGTTAATCAACAACAATATTACGAACTAATTAAAATATTATTTTTGTTATAAATTAAATGCTTCAGAAAGAAATTTATAAAAACAAATAATTTCTTTCTTTCATTACTGGACATAGTAATTTTGGCACATAGTTGTATAGCTAATATTAGAGGGGCTCTAAGCTTTCTAAGGTACAACATTTTGGCAACAGTGTATGTGTGCTTGTGTTTAATGTGTGCATCTTATGTGTGATGGCAACTGAGCACATGGCCAGCTCACTTAGAAGAAAAATAAATACATCTATCTATCTATCTATCTATCTATCTCTCTCTCTCTCTCTCTCTCTCTCTCTCTCTCTCATGCATAGCTACACAAAATAGTATACTAGAGTTACAAGCATATCTTGCAAGTCTGTTACATATTCCTCAATTGATCTTAAGTTTTAAATATTAATTAAGCATTGCCATATTTATAATGAAGCATGAAAGAAATTTAGATCAAACATTTAAAAATAATTTACAAATTAATTCCTATTAGTTATTAACAATTTATCCGAATTTGTAGAGCATTAAAGAAAATGATATTTGATATAATAGTTCAACATCAGGCTTTACCACTATCACTGTTTAAAAACCCCTGAATGCTACAATTATGCATTTTTAGAAAAAAAGTTTTCCATTGTGTATATGATATCTCAAAACAGAAATCAAGAGAATACCAAATTTCTATTTGATATCTCAAAACAGAAATCAAGAGAATACCAAATTTCTATTTAAGTGCTTATCTTTTACACATGTAGGGTAGAGATTTTGGTACATTTCTCCCATGCTAAACAATGCTTAAGTAAAAAAATTGCTGTTTTTTTTTTTTTTTTTTTTTTATTATTATTATTTTCTCAAAGTGGTTTTAAGTTTTATTAAAATATAGTAATATTGGTGTATTGGATGTAATGTGCAGATATCTGAAAACTGCATATGGCAATGCAATCTGTTGTGCCACTCCAAGTAGTTTCCATACACTGATTAATAGCCATTGAGCCACCATGACCATCCTCCTTAACTTTAAAATTTCCTATCTTTATAACTGAAAATGCTGTGGAAGTGCCTTAAAATTTAGACTTGTGTTGTTTCTTTCCAGAATTTCCATTTCATTTCATGTCACATCAGTGTCACTGCTTATAGTGCCATATGTAGAGATTAATGGTTTAAAAAAAAGGGGGGGGTGGTTGCCACAAATACACATGCACATGGAGTGGCAGTCATACAGAGGTCTGTAGTAGGGATAATCTCATGTTTGTACATAAGTGAAGACCCCTCTGATTTGATTGTACAGAAAAAGAACATAAAGGTGTTGTTTAAATATTGACACAGTTGAGGCACTGATAAATAATTAAAACTGCTATTAGTATTTCAATTCTGCTTGTTGAATGTAATGTTGAATGTAGAAGTAAGGATAGCTTAAAATAGCTGGTGAAGCCTTATTTCTTTTTCACTGATTTTTATAAAATTTGGAAAATATGGATTAATATTTATAAAAATGCAAGAAATTTTGTTACCTTCACATTGCTTGAATATTCTTGTAACTCCAATTTTAATTCTCATGAAACTTCAGATGGGAATTTATGTAGGTACAATTATATTTTAACTAGCATTAATTTTATGTTTTTCAGATACATTTAGCATTTTAAGAAAATTTCTCCAATCTCAATAGGGGCTATAAGATATTCAAAGTAAAAATGATATTACTACTCATTGAAACATTTAGAAAATAGTTCCTTTATAGGAAACAAAATATGGAATTAAAGCCTTGTTTCTTCAAGGATCTAAGGATAGAGGTGAGCTGGCTGACATGTGGCTGAAATGTGATGGGGAATTAGTGTACTTCATGGAATTATCTTAGAATGCAACTGTCCATTGCAAGAGCTCTCACCTCCTCTCCTACAGTGGCAGGATAGATCCTTTGTGGCTGATATTGATTCTTTTCCAGTGAGAACTGGTCCTCTGTCGTTTTGCGATACACTGGGTTATCAAAGTTCATACTTGTCACATTCCTATGCAAGTAATGTCGATAGACAACGAATGCAATCTGCAACACAATAAGAGTCAAAATTAATTACTGCTTATGTAAATAATCGATCCATCATTCACTTAAAAAAACAGTAAAAAGTTAATGTAATAATACAATTAAGAAGGTTGTATGACTACAGCATTTAATAAGGAAAAGAGAATTCAGAAAATTAAAGAAATTAAATTATTAATGGCTGCAGTATATTACTTTCTCTACTTAGTACATTGGTAGAGAAGGTACCACATCCATCCAAAAATTTGATACCAAAATTTCACTGGAAACACATATTTTAAGGTATGCATAAAAAAAAAAAAAAAAATTGCATAACTGGTAAACCATAAGAGATAGACAAAAACTTACTCATAAAAAATGCAGATCTTGTTTAAACACACAATTTATGTCATTTGCATTTTTTTGGTGGTGTTACCCATTTTCAAGATATTATTTGTTATTTTTTTCAATTTTAAAATACTTAGATTTTTCTCTTACAGGAATTTGTTATTCTTGTTTAATTTGTTTTACTCCTGACTGCGCAAATAGAACCAAATTTCAATCACATAGCAACCAGCTTTTAAAAGATTTTACCATTGTGTTACTGAGTGTGTACTTATAAGGAACCAAGTAATAAGACTATTTCTGGATTAATATCTAGTAGATAGAAGAATAAGCTTTTATAAGAAGTTTGTTACAGAAATGCATGTGAATGGAACACATCAGATTTTTAAAGTCCATTTATCTCATTTTTGATGGAAAACCTTTTTGACACATATTTGTGTTCCACCCAAAAATTTAATGTTGAGATTTTCCTGGAACTGCCTGTTTTGAGGTTTGCTAAATCTCCTAAAAGTAGTCTTATAACTCCCATCCCAAATTACCTTTTGCATGGAAAATTGTTTTTTATTTTTTAAAAAATGGTTTAAGCAATTTTGAATAAAAAAATACCATAGGTTTAAGGTATTTTTACTCCTAATAAGCATTTTTTAATTTTCTGGAATAGCCTGTTAAGTTTTCTTACTTCAGTAAAAATGTAGTAAAGGTCATTAAAACATGCAATTTGATTAATTCCATGCTGTAGAATCAGATTTTCCAAAAATTAACTGTGTCAAGAAGCTTGAAAGGTGTTTCTTTTTCTTTGTAAGAAGTCATTACTACAACAACATTTAAACATGATTCCTGCCTATTGTATACAACTGTTATTGCTCCACTCTTAGAACCAAATATGACATCATAATCCAAAACATACATATGGTACCTTAAAATATGCCCGATATGTCTGTGATTTAAACGAGTCTTAATTATATATATGCAAAACTTTTGATTAATACACTATAGTAATGTAAATGAATAGTAAAACTAATAAAGATTGCACTTAATTCCTTTTTCTCTTCTTCTTATGCATTCATATGTTAAGGAGAGGTTAGGGCACCAATAAACATAACTACTTCTACCAGCATGTGAGGCTGCCTCACCTGTCATCTAAATGACTAATTGAATGAAAGGGAAAGTTTGTGCAAGTAAGTAACCTAGCAGTTCCACAACAATTAAACCTGAAATGTTACTTTGATACTTACAAGAGCTGCCAGAATGAGTACAACGGTAACTACAGCTATAACAATGCCAGCTACCAATCCATCATCCTCTTCTATTACTGGCTCCATGTGATTTTTTGTTGCATTCATTATGGTGATCACTGAAATTAAAAATATATTCTTAGAGTATACAAAAATGCTGCATTTACTAAATTGTACACATATACTTCAAGTTTTGCTGAATTCATTGTATATCAGATACATCTCATCACGTCAGTTGCTTAATTAAAATTGAAAGGAAGAATATATCTTTTAAATTTATTTATTGTTGCTTCAACTCTTATCATATTGTGACTAAAGTATTGTAATCCTAACACTTTGAAATAGTAATGGTGTATTCAATATTAAATTATAATGAGAAAGCAATATAATTAAAATCAATACTACAGTATTTGAAACACACAAATATACTATATGTTATTGTACAATTTTGTAAACTTCTTGTCTCATCTGTCTATGTTCTATATAGCAATGGCTGACTGTGATGAAATGATGAATTATGAGTTTAGTTCTGCATATTCCACACATAGGAGGTTCACGGTCGAGAAGTACCTATATCCAATACAAAATTGGGTTAGTATAACTTGACCTTTATGGTTGAAATGATAGTGTTAAAGTCTGACTTGGAGATGTAGATATCATATAATTTGCTTCTAGATGTGGCTTTCCATATTTTTCCCATTGATTAATACAAGTCCGTTTGATGAAATTGAGGAAGTGTGGAATCTGCATAACCTGTGGGGTATGTTTGGTGGCTTCTGATCAGCTGATTCATTTCTCAGAATTCTGGCATGAGACGGAGTTCAAGTGAATGATACTCATTTACCAGAGATTAGAGTTTGATTGTATAGTTTCTGAAGCTCTTTAACAATATTTTCAGGGTTTGAGGCTGTTGTTCGAATCATTAAAGTAATTATGGATACTTCATTTCACATTTAACATTTTCTGCTAATATTTCACCAGGATTCTAAATTGTGAAAACAGATTTCCACCAAGCTGAGAAATTTCCGTTGTATTCAACAGTTTTTATTATGAGAGAGTTAAATGAACTGCTGTGTAATTTGAATTACAAACTGGAGTTATATTTAGTGAAGAATTCTTTATATGAAACAGTTAATACAACTTATTTGAAGAGCTAACCTCAAAAAACAGAATTCATGACTTTGGTTCCTGGTTGGACCCAAAGTTTTTCCTTTAGCCAGAAATATCTCCTTTCCTTCCTACAGTCTAAATATATGAATGAGAGTATGAATGTATGTGTGTGTGTGTGTGTGTGTGTGTGTGTGTGTGATGCAATGTTTAAGAGAAAACCAGTTAACGAGTAAATAAAACTTAAGTATTAAGAATTAGTGTGAATGCTGTTGCCAATGAATAATCATTCCAAAGACAGAGCTGCCAATGTGATCTAAGATGTTAAAAGATGACATACAAATGATAAAAAAAAAAAAAAAAAAAAAATAAATAAATAAATAAAAAAAAAGAGAAAAAGAGAAAAAATAAACATATCCAAAGAAAGATTCTTCTATAACAACCATTTACAGTGGTATTCTATCTTATGAGTAAATTGACTAGGAGTCCCGACATCTTGATTTTGGTGGGACAATACCCGTGTCTGTAATGTATTGAGTTATACATAACTTGCATAACTTCTTAAAAGAAAGCATGCATTTTCAGAAGTTTTAAAACTCAATTGCTATTTCACATTTGCAACGTTGACAAGGTAGGATGTATGATGTGCAAGGAATTTTTTCTTAAAGTCATATACTGATATATAAAATCATAAAATACTTTCACAGATTCATGACTCTGTCAAACATTATCAATAGAGGACAGATGTCATTAAGTTCATCTTAAGTTTAAAGAATATTCTATAGGCCTAGCTATGTATATTTTTATTGTAACCATTTAAATTTTCACTCCTTCAGTATATGTCTTGCTTTTTCATTTTGAAATTATGGGGTCTCTAAAATTGACATACCCAGAAATAACAAAGGGGAAATACATGGACAGGCACTAGCAAAAATGTTTCATGCCCCTTTCACTACATCACAAATAACTGGATGAGCTACTGCTATTCAGTCTCATCTCTTCCACCCCTATCAAATTCCCTGATTGGTCACTTCCTTCATCTAACTGTGCATAACAATTTTCAGTCACATAATTCTACTGTTTATGTCCCAGAAAACAGCTATTATAGCGAGTGTTAACAGAGATTAAAATTGTTATTATTGCCATCTTAATTATTTAAAGATAACTGACATTAACTGACTACTGTGTTACTCATTGACAGTAGTACCAAATGCAACCATTTCTAGGATATTTTTTAAGACAAATTATTAGGTCTGCAATTACAAATATAATTTAAATTCATAGTATAATAATTAAAACTTGGTTTTTCCACATGTTAAACTATATGGTGGATATTGGAAATAAATCTCTCTCTTGGAAACACTTTATATCTAACAAAGCTACAGCAATTTTAAAAATACTTAAATAATAATATTATAAAATAAGTTTTTCTCAATATCTACATTTAAAGCTACACCGTTGTTTCTTTTTCTATCATAGAAAAGAAAATAATTGCATTTAAGATTTTAAAACTACTGTCCATAGAAGTATAAATACAAAATTCATTTTATGCATAAATACCTAATGAGTTGTGAGCATTAAAAAAAAAAAAAGTTGTGGAAGATTAAACCAAAAGCACTGTAAATATTTTAAACAAAGACCCCCACAATTATTGTAATGTTAAAAAGAATTTTATAAATATTTTTTCTGGGTATTTGAATATCTAGCTTCAATATTATTATTATTATTTTTTTTTTTTTTTTTTTTTTCATAGAAAAGAAAATAATTGCACATTGAAGTTTCAAATTTTAAAACTCTGTCTGTTGAAGTATAAATATAAAATAAATTTGCTGCAGAAATATTTAAAGAACTGACAACATTACACTCAAAAGGATTTCAATTGAGGGGAGTGAATGACAAATTTAAAAGACTGGAGATGAAACTTATGAAATGAAAGAATTGTAAATATTTTAAAAGACACACAATTATTATATTACTAATGTACATTAAGAGCATTTTGTATCATGTGTATGCATCATTGTTTGTTCACATCTTATATGAAATTGAAGTGATATGAGATGTGACCTTGATCAAGGAATAAATGAAAACACAACACAACACAACACCTCTCTAGATTATGATAATGCTGTTATATAAGCTGGATTTTACCTGGATATTAGAAATAATATTATTTATATTACATGAATTACTGTTATATAATCTGTTGTCTCCTACAGATAAGTCAAGTACTTTTACAGTTACCTTTGCTAACATTTTGCACCAGATTGTGGTTCATTATTATTGAGAAGTCTTCCTTACAGAAATGCTTTCAATTTAACTTGTTGCACATCAGGCACTCACTCACTCACTCTCTCTCTCTCTCTCAGACTCACTGACACAGCAGTTAAAGCAAACAATGGAGAGGCACACACACAAGCACATGATGGCCTCAGGCAGAACAGAAAGACAAGGACAGAAGATGAGCTGTCTTGAGTGTGTGTGTATGTGTCCCAAACTGGTGTTGCCACTACATGATAAGGTATCAAAGTCACACTTTCTCTTCTGACTCAGTCCAGGAACAGAAACTTGCTTATCATAAATTGCAGTATAAAGGTCAGTTCTTCAAAAGCTCATAAGGAAACCAGGAATGCTTTCAGAATAAAAAATACAAAATTAGCATTCATTCCAAGCAAGTCTTATCCTTATCTTTTAGTGCAGCATTCTGACAGAATTTCTTTGGCATACATCCACTACAACTATATTATGCTTTAATATAATCATGTATAAAAAAAAGTAAACTGTAAATAAATCAATTGTTTTCATTCTTGCATCAAATTTTTTTAAAGTGAAATATAATCATACTAGTAATTTATTTAAATATGATGTCAAGAGATTAATATTACATTAGATTATGTAAAACATATTAAGACATATAATGCAATAGTGGTAATCTTTCTCGGTACTGTGTAACACAATAATGTAAATTAAGTAAACATTCTTGCTACACTGCAATAACTTTCATTAGTTCATCTGCAGATTAACTTATAATATTGCATTTTTTAAGTATGTTAAGGTGAATAAAAAATATGAAGTGAGAATTATGTTATCTATTTGAATTATTTAAACAGTTGCAACTCAACCAAAAAAGAAATTATTAATACAAATTGCACAGTTAAGCTTTTGATTAACATTCTATATATTTGAGGTAATAAAAGGTTTCGAAAGATTCTTTGTATAAATTTATTACGCTTTCAAAAGTTTTACTCATAATAGTTATGTTGTTATATAGGTCAAAACTCTAAATATATGGCAAAAATTAGTTATTGTTATTGTTAAGAAAATATTTTTGTAAGAAACAGCAGCAACTGAAAGAGTAACTTTTAGTATATTAAAGCCATATATATATTAATTTGAAAAGTTCTGCACACATTTTTGTATGTTCTATATGCAAAATAATAAACTGCTAAAATAGTATATTTAAACTCTTTTTACTGTTAGTTTATCACATAAGAAATAAAATTATGAAAAGCCACATAAATAAAAAGAATCAGTATTTTTCACACTGCGTAGGAATTGGTGTATCTTCTTGTGAACAATTTAATAAAATGGATAAAACAAACTAAGGAAACTAAATGCTCTAGATTTCAGATTGTCCCTAGAATTGTTTCATGCTATTATGGAATCCTTTATAACAAAATGCTAATCTCCTAGCCAAACTGACCTCTAAACTGCTCAAAAACATGAACATATTCTTTTAATCTGTGAAGGAAATGAACAACAAGAGCAGCCCAGTGGTACTGATACCAAATTTGATTATCATATCAAAATCAGACACTTTAATTTAAACATCCTGCATATTAAACAGAAAAATTCATTATCAAGATAAACGTATTATCTTCTAAATAGCACATAAATGTACACAAACTCATATGGTTGTCCCCATTTTACTGTGGAATACCTATTTAATTAGGAATTACAAATTACAATGGTTTTCTTAAATTGATATGCATTATATGAAAAAGCAATTAATAATCACGATAAAGATTTTGCATTTTACTGTCTAGACTGTGCTTTAGAGCTGAAGATTATCTGTCCATAGCTTGTAAGGCTCATGGTGCTAAAGTGGTAAATCATTTTGACCTTGATAAATGAACTAGCTGTTGTGTAATGCAGCTATTACATTGTTACTCTGTTGTTCACTAATCAAATCTGTTAACTTTGCATTATTACATAGAAACAATTCTAATTATTTCACAGGATGATTTCAACATTCCTTTATTTTACCATATTTAGTACAAATATGCCAAATAATACATAGTTATTAGATTGCTGTATTAATTTTTGAAATTTTGGAATGTTTTGCAAAAATTCACTCCCTAAAACTTTTAAAAGGTATGACTCATTGCTCACTAAGATTTAATTTACATTAAGACAATATCAATTTATTTCACTAATTGAAAATGATACATTTTTTTGCATTATTTGTATATTAAAAAAAATTGTATTCAGGATTACTACATTAAGGCATAAAAAGTTAATTGTTACTTTCAATAATGTGCACATAGAAACAATTTAGAAAACATTCTTATGTATTGTAATTGCATTTTTTCTTGGGTAGTCTTCATTCAGTAGGTTTTGAGCAATTTCGGAAAAAGAGCAAGGTTTTCACATTGAGATATGATATACACCCTGACAAATAGTAGCTCTAATGCTAAGGTTTCCTAGATCCCAGAGTTTGTGCACATCATATGCTCTGTATTTCGTTTAATAATTCAGCTAATTCATAATAAATTAAATAACTTATTCACCATAATAGCCGAGGGCCTCAAAGAACAAAATGTTCTTTGGTTGACAACATTGCGGAAAGTCAGATTAGCAGGCTCTCTCTTCTTCCCTCTAGCTTCCCCATAAAACCAGTGCCCAAGAAAAGGCACATGCATAATAGTAAAATGAGGACTTGTTCTATGAATAACTTTTTTCAACATTTCAGAAATAAACTGTCAATGAATTCTAAAAGCCTTAGCCATTTCTTTATCGCCCTCTGTGGTGTAATGGTTACCATGCTAACTTCATATATCCAAGGTCAAGGGTTCAAACCCAGCAGAAGACGATGGATTTTTTCGGGTGTAAAAATCCTTAGCATGGTTTCCTTCGGAAGGGAAGCAAAGCCGTGGGTCCCGTGTCGTAGATTTATGGCACGTAAAAGAACCTCAAGCCTGATAGAGGCCTCTGAGAAAAATTAAGCGGTCTTTCATGGCCAGTATCGAATGGGACGCTGAGAACCACAGCAGTTAAAGAGCGTCCATAAATAAATAAAATGCCATGCCATGCTAATTCTTAATTTATTAACTTTAAAACAAAGAAAAAGAAATATTTGTTAGGCTGCACAGCTTGTATGCAAAAAGAGAGCTAGAAATTAAAAATAAATAAAAAATAATGTTGCAACAAGTCATATGGGCAAATTTCTTTTATACCAAAAAAAATGAAGGTAAAATATTTATTTCTTTCAATATATAATGGCAAAATGTGATGCAAGATATTCCAAGTATATGGAGGAATTGTTACACTAAACATTTGACAAAGATGAAAGTAAAATGCAGAAATTTTGCAAAATATTCCATACAGTATTAGAAACATATGTTTTGTTCATAGACAGTAATTAATATTATTAGCAATTAATGTTTGAGATATACAAGTTCATGAATTACAACAGCAACAAATATTAATCCAAAAATGCAAATAAGTCTGCATTATTATCAGAAAAACAATAAAAACATTTTAAATTCATCTTATAGCTATTCTGAAGCTATTTCAAAAAAAAATTTCCCTCCATTCATGTTCTTAATATGGTTTGTATAAGTGATCCTTTCAGAGGAATATGCCACATCATAAAGCAGGCAAGAAGAAATAGGGCATTTCTGCATTCAAATTGCACCAAACACACTATGAAAAACATTGAAGACAGTTAATAGGCAGCACAAATATAAGAAGAGAAATAAATGAGAATTATATATGACAGTCAAAAGACTGATTAGAGTGTCTAGTTTCAGCTCATAATAAACACAAAACTTTAATTTAAAAAAGAGCTTTTTTTATCTATCATGTAATGAAATACTAAACCTGCTTTAATGGAACAGTTAATGACATTCATGTAATACAAGCAAACTTGAAAAATATGAATGCTCTCTGTTCTTAAATGGTATTGTCATCAATCAACAGAACTGCAGACCAAACATCATAAACATTGATGGAATTGCAGATTCTCTAAGTCTAAATAGAGATATAGGTGTTTACAACTGCTTACCACTATAAAAATTTCTCCCTATCATTTTTCGGCTTCCCTAATTCACATTAAACCCACTTTCACTGACACTTCCCTTCCCTGGAGTACAATATGTTAACCACAAAGTCCACGTCAGCTAAATGCAAGAGAGGTGGGGCACTCTATAAATAGCTGAAGAAATAACAACAGCATGGGCATCATACATTTTCTTCTCTTTCTTTAATTCTTTGGGTAGCATCCAAGTTTCTGAAATGTAGGAGCAATGGAGCTGACCAGAAAACAAGACTTTTCAAACTTCTTTAATTATGTGTAAAAACTCTGAAAGGGTAGTTCTTGAATTCTTTCTGGTTACCAATGTTATCCTTGATTATCTACCACAACACATTTTCCTCTTCCTTAGCATGCACTTTCCTTGCTTAGCATGCTTACTGCTCCCCCGCCCCCTTTTTTTTTTAGACAAAGTATTGCAATACATCTAAAATATTGAGATTGAAATTTCACCTGAACTACACTTTTCAAAGTTCCATTAACCCAAGAAAACAATCGGTAGCAGTAAAGGAAGTGCATCAGTATACTAATTTGCAAAGACATTTCAAACATTTAAATTTAAACAACTTTCAGCCTCTCTTGCTGCTATAAAGTCTGAAAATTGGGTATTGCTTTGCATTTTATCTTGTTTATTGTTCGTCAACTCCAATACAATCAAAGGGAAATTTTCTTTCCATAACTGTGTATGCAAATTAGTGATTTATAAACAAATCTTTACCCTCCTAAGAACTTCTTTGCAACACATGGAAGAAATAATATTTTATGTATGCCTATCACTAATATAGCAATTATAAAAAACACATACTTTTTAATAACAAATACAGAAGTGTTATTCAAACAGTACTTTGTTATTAAGAAATGTGAGTAGTGATTTTATTAGTTCATAAAGCAAAGCAATACACTGAAAAGTGTCATTGTGGAGTTCAGCAGTTTTCTTCAAGTTATTTTGAGGAAAATCTGTGAAGAAATGCAATATTGTGGAACACATTTGTAGTTGGAAACAGCTGCAGTGAAGAATTAGCATGTTTAGTGAAAGGATAGGAAATAAATTTGGAGGGAAAAGGTAGTTTATGAGAGTTATATTAAATAGGCAGAGACAATTACAAAAAGCAAAATTATGCTACAGCTTTCATGCTACTTGAAAAACATACATACATACAGGCATAAATAAGACTATGATGAATAATAATAAATTAACACAATACATACAAGCAGCTTGCTTTAAAATAATGTTTTCTAAATGTGTATTTTGCCCCAATTATAATTATTAATCTGATTATATAGCTTCTTAGGGACTTTAATAAAACTGGGTGCTTGAAATGCTAATTGGCTACAATATTTTCTCAGCATTAGCCAGTTTTACTCATATGCCAAACAAGCTCTAAAGTAGTTGTGCTTTACTGAAAATCTTGAGGCAAGGATTTTCAGATGCTATAAGCTTGTACTCTTGCTGTAAAAATTGGAACAATTAGTTAACAGTCAACTTTAAGGGGAGGAATATAACACATAAGTACTATGAGGTTTGTGAAACTGTTTTTAATGATGTTCAAATTAACTTGACAATAGATAAAGTAGATCTGACCAGCACTTTCATTCTTTGAAGAAGTAAAAAAATTTGATCCATGCATGGATCACCTCAAAAGATGATCAGTCTTTTTGACAAGAGATTTGTACACTGCCTGAAAGATGGGAGAATGTAGTGACCAGTGATTGAAAATATTTTTAATTGAAAATACATAAACACTCTTATTACAATAAAGCCTTAAATATATATATAAAAAAAAAAATGGCAGAAGCAAAATTGTACATCAAATAACATAATTGATACTTTATTGATAAATGGATTTAATTAGAATAGAACAGCAGGCAATGCTCTAATGCACATGAATCAATGAAGCTTTTTGTGTAATTTGCTATAAATATGTACAGTTGATTTATTTTGTGTATTTAAATAACTTCTTCATATAAAAAACAAAGTGCCTTTTATTAGCAAGGACATAGAAACGTGATTTTGCTTTATGGGTACGTAAAGATTTAGTTTTGAAACTGAAAAGAGAAATATGATGCCCTTCTTTAGCAATATAAAGGAATAAAGATTATGGTGACAGAAAACCAAACTGTTATTTCTATATTATTGTTACTAATAAGTTTTCTTAAGTTCTGATAAAATCTGCAATATTTAACAAATAAAACATTATCTCAACTGGGAATATTTAATGGCAATGGCAATACTAAAACATCAGCAACATCATTTACTAGCCAATAAAATTGGACTATTTTTCTTTTATAATGGGGCTGTATTCCAAATAATTTCAAACATTGTACACTGCTATATGTAGTTCAACTTTGAAGATCTAGGAGAAAGTAGTGGATATCTAAATGAATTAAAGAATTAGTGTGCGATAATGAATTAAAACAGTTGCAGTTAGCATATTTTCTTAACTAATCATGATAATTTTTTTCAAAGCTACATTAAATTTAAACGAGGGCATTAAATCTGGCAATTTTATATAATTGTTTTGATATTTTATTAAAAGTTTATAAGCTTAGAATGCAAATTATTTTTTTTATTTTTACCTTCAAGATTTTTGAAGTGGTTTGCCTATTATTTTGATTTTATTATTATTATTATTATTGTAAGGTAAATTTATTGAACTTTCTCTAGATTAACATCGCTTTTCAATTCTAGTTTTTTGCCGTTATGGTACTTATTTTATGTAACGTGTAAATACCCTTATCTCAATACAGTACTTTGTCTCAAGAGACAGACTTTATGAAACAGATATGGAAAGTGAACATCTGTCAATGGCTTAGCACATAAACATGCAGATGCACTCTTATGATGAAAGCAAAGCTGTAAATGTGATGAGCAGATGATATTAGCAAAGTAAACCAAACACATCTGTGCAATAAAGAACTAAAGCAATACATACACATCAAAAGCCAAACAGGTACATTGATAAATCTAAGTCACAACTGACATATACAAATAAAGCATACACAACAGCTTTAAAGTTAACATTCTAATAATTAAATAACTTACAAGTAGTTTCACACACCTTCTCAAAAGATAAAATTGTGTTCTGCCTGAGCATTATACAGATTTGGAATTTTATACTGTTCTTATCTTCTTAAAACACCAAAAGAGGAACTTATTTTTCAGCTCTCTTTTTATATGTGGTGATGGGACAAAAAAATTGGGAACAACAAAAATTTTCTGTAGTGTACAAAGCAATCACATATTTCATATTTGTTTATAGTGCTAAATATTTTCTCAATACAAACATTATGATCACTGAGCAAGAAAGCTGCAGGTGAAATTAAAAAAAGTTAAATATCTGTATTTGCATAATAGCACCAATCTTCAAGGTGTTCAAGGATTCCCATTACAAATGCTAATACTTTTGGTAGAGAATTTGATAACATTCCATATAACAGGGCAATAATAGTATGGTGAAAATAGCAGAGCATCTGTCTGATTTTCATAGGGCTCAGGCTTATATCTGAAAACATATTTTTACACTGAAGACTTATTCAAAAGTATCCCTTACTCTGAAAATGCATTGTGCAACCTTAAGCCTTCAGATTCATCTGAGCTCTCACTTAATTTCAGAGGGCCTCAGCAGTGGTTTATAAAATTCCAAACATCTGCAATGTTGTAACAGTTATAATTAAAATATTTAATTTTTCAATGCAATGCTGTGTTATATGAGTTAATAAGAATTACATGAGGTGAAACCCACATTACCTGGGTGAGAAGTGTTGGCATGTATTGCGGTGTGATCTGTACTGCCTTGGTCATGACTTCCGTTAGTGTGCATCCCACTGTTAGGGGACAATGCTGCAAAACAACACACTCTAGCATGCTCTCCATATCTTATCAGTGCCAACAGTTGTGTTTGTGATAAAAGGTAAGCACCCATTATGTAAAAATGCTATGGTTACATCATTCATATTGTAATCTTTGCAAACATAAATACTTGAATACTTTCAATTTCTATTATGCTCCCTTTTGTACATTTTTTTTATTATTCAGATAAGACCACTATATTAGAGTAAATAGAATTTAAAATACATTTTTAATAAGGTTGCCAATGTTCTTGAACTATGTGGGAAGTCCTAGATCACATCAAAACAAGATAAAGCAAAACCCATAAAAAAAGAAAGGCTTGATTATCAGAAGCAATGCAGAATATAAACATTTAGCTACTCATTGAAAATGTTACCTCTCAGTTACCAACATAGGTATTAGTACTCTATTATTGTTCAACTAGCCTGAATGTTTGTGATATGACCATGATTGCATGTATGCATAATTCTTGACTTACTAGCTTACTAGCAGAATGCTAGTAAAATAAACACACTCAAGGCTACAGTTTATCTGCTGTGAAGGCCTACTGTCAGTTGCTACCTTCTGTTTGAGCTATAAACACTAGATTTGCTCATTGTGCAGCTCAAAAGTGAAAGCTTATTCAAGCACCTGTGATGTGTGAATTACTTTAGGGTACTGGTACTATTGCTGCTGTTCTTGTCTTATTAGTCCACTAACATGCCTAATAGAAAGTTCATCCTTGAACAAAACATTCTTATGTCTGGCGCATATGTAAATAACAAATCATGTAGACAAGGGTATAGTATAGACAAATAAGGGATGCATTTCCTTGAAATCGAGTTTTAAATAGATGTATTGCAAGATGTTTGGTTAAGAATTTTAGGATACCAGGATTGCTAAACACTTAACCTAATGTTCTAAAAGTAAAAAAATGACACATGATTTGAATGCTTTCCAAAGCAGTCCCCAAGATATGTTGCACAGCAAATGTGTGCTTCAAAATAAACTTAAACTTATATGGTTGTTAAAGCTTTTAAAACTGAAACCCTACAGAGTGACTATTATTCATGAATTACAATTTTTTTTTTATTTCTTTTGTAGCTTGACATCCTTTAACCTGGTTGGTCATATCAGACGATGAATGAAATTGGTGAAATAATACTCAAATGATCTTGTGGTCCATGGAGCTTAAAGTTACTAGACATTCGTCTTCTCAGGATAAGGGAAAATCCAGATAAAAAAACTTTATCCAGGTAACTCATCCTAAGCGAGATTCGAACTTGCAACCTATTGAATGTGAGTCAGACATGCTACCTCCACACTACCCAGGCTCTCCAAGTACATGTAATCCAAGCTGGGGTACAAGATGATCACTCTGTGTAAATGAGTGATGAAGGAAGATAAGAGATTTGGCATCCTTCACTGGAAGCAGTTAAGAACACCCCCTTTTATAAGAGAATCACATTAAAGAATTAGTAGCTCACCTCCTTGTGGAAATAGCCTATCTGCCTCACATCCAAAAGGTCTGGGGAAAGTTCCCAGGAGAAGCCTTCCTTCAGATTTTTTGCTTTATCTTCAAATATTAGTCAACTCTAAGCTCAGTGCATCCTGAGCTCATTTGAGAATTGTTTTACTGATTTTACCAATTTTATATCTTTATTCTTCTAAACAATTATAACCAAAGACTAATTTTATTTTATATATTTTGGGAATATTAGGGAAATGCACATATCAATTATTTGAGTTTGTATAAGGCATATCTTGCTGTATTTCAGTTTCTCACACACATTTAAAATTAGCAAATGTTTTCACATCGGAAAAAATTTTATGAAAATATGGTCAAGAGATCCATAGATCAGCTTAGAAATATGACACTTAACAATGGAATGCCTTTATATTAAACTTTAGATTTTGTATCTTGTCTTCCTTTTTGTTCCATGAAAGATTACAGATGCCTGGCTTGACAAAGAGGCGATAAAAAGGAAGCCTAATGACTTTGGGTTGATGGGATTTTGAAAATATATCATATTTGCTTCCTGGAAAATTAGCAGATAAGCGACATCTGTATAGAAGGGGCAAAGGGACTTTGAATTAAACATTGAGAAGCTTTCAAGCTTTCTGTTTTTAATTTGCATTACATTTACAAGTTCCTTTTCAAAACACAGATTCATTGAAAGATGATTTGCCTAAGACAGAAAAATTGGCAGACAGAGTTGCAGGTTTCTTTGATTTAGTTTTTACTGTTTATCATTTAAAATTATACTGAAAATATTGATAAACTATTGTTTGTTTTAAATATACTGTTTTGTAATGCTATACATTTGGCAATGTAGCCATTATTATTCAGCTTTTAATATTAAATTTATATACCAGTGTAGCATTTATTTATATTTTAGTGAATGTACATTTATGAAAGTTTTATTATATGTAAATCTTGGTGCAGTTATCACACATTCATTTTTATTGTTTTGCTTTTTAATATTTTCTTTTGGTGATTTGGTTCATCAGTGTTGACAAAGAGCGATGGTTATGGCAGGTATTTATCAACAGTTTATAGACTATGAGGTAGTCTTCTTTACACAGTGGTAGCACAGCTACTTATCAAGCAAGAGGCTTGTGTTCAATTACCAATGCCACTGTGGGGTATGCTGGGAGATCAGATCCAGACTTACGAGGTCCTTTGGAGGGATCAATTGAGATATTTGAGGGAAAATTAGTGGTCCAGGTTGTATGGACTGCATTAGCCAGCCAGAAGGGACTGGAGATGCTAATCATGTCTTCTAACCCTCCAATACTGCACACCACTCATGACACCTGTAATGGGCAGAGGTGAGGCACAGACGTCAGGCGTTAGGCCTTGGCCTGATTCCAGGCTGTAGCACTGCAGAGTTTAGCTTTTATATAGACTGCGAGTACAATAGGTAATCAATTATTAGCTTGTATATTTTATTGCAATGGAAAGGCTTCAGTCTCAAGAATTTTTTTTTTTTTTATTTATTTATAAAAACACCCCACTGAGCAAAGCAAGTTATATGAGCTGACTCTATGGTGGCAGTAAAGTTGGGATATAGGCCATGAACTTTCTTCTCAGGTGTGCACAAGATTGATATTATAGGAAGATTAAAACAGAAGAAAGTGCAACAGTGGGCAAACAGGGCAAATGAAATATCAGAGGAAAATTCAGAAGATCACATTTCATAAACAAAACTTCACTTAAAATTAATTATAGTCATGACACCTGCATACTTATGAGACTACCAGAAATATGCTATACACTACAGGTGATGAATTACGTACAAAGTCTAGTCACTTGTCCAGAATGTAAAGAAATCAATTAAACAATGTATTCTGGCATCAACCAGCTGCCCTCTGTTCTATTGTGCTTGGCAACCTTAATCATTATTCAACCACTTCAATTATTAATTATGGATTTAGAATATACCTAATCATAATCACAGCATCATTTAATTGTAAACTTAAGTAAATTAGGTGCATTGCTTACACTTTATCACAACACACAACTCTGAAATATTTCATGCAATGCATAAAAACATTACATGACCAATGAAAACAATCACTGCAAAATAAAAACTTATTATCCACTGGAATGAAATTTACAGAAATACATCCAGGATTAACAGATGGAGTTAACAGTCATGTTTCATGTTAAATGCATAATTGTTATTTTTTTAGTTTTGCAGCGATGTTTGAAAAAGGCATTAAAAGTCACCCAATTAGTGTGTCTTATTTTAAGACCATTCAATTTGAAGACAAATTTTTATTTTTAAGTTTGCCATCCAAAGAAAATATATTTAGTGTTATTTTATAGAATGGCACTAAAGCAAAAGTATACAGGAGTATTTTTTCTCATATATACTTCACCAAAAGTATATAATATATATGAGCATAAGAGATGCATTAAATTTGTTTCTCTGCTAAGAACAAAATTAAAAATGATAATTCTTCTAGTCACTAAATTAATGCCATAAAATATTAATAATAGCATTTGAACCAATTATTATGTAAGAGCAGATTCATGCTAGCAAAATCACAATCTTATGCAGGCTTACAACAATTATGATAATCATGCGTTAACTACCTTTTAATTTAAGCCATGCAGTAATGCAAATTAAATTAAAGTATTTACTGTGAAAACAAATTAGCGAACTTTTGGATTGTGCAATTTCTTTTGTAATAATTTAAGACTATTTTAGATTACTTCATTTGTTAAATGATGACCCAAGTAATTATACAAAATAATATAACTATTTGAATTTAGCATTAAGTGAAAAAATGTAGCAGTTTAAAGATGGTGCGAGTCACACTGATTTCAAAGTGCTCAATTTGGATTTAATTTTCCAAGTTCAAAACCTACTATTGTTAAATATTTCTTGTATACCACCTTTTTTTCTAGATATAACATTAATTAGTATTTCAAGTCAAGTTACAGTAAATATATTAGTTGGATAATGGGTTAAAATGCATTTTACTTATAATGAATTGATAAATTAGGCTTATACTTAATATTGTGAAAAATAAGTTTGTAATTACAGAGTATGTGCAACATTCAAAGTCACCATTATAAGTATGGCAACTTGGAGTTGTATAAATAATCTTGAGGGTTTGCTGGGATGTATAAAATATTTGAGAGAGATTCAATACCACCCATTCAAGGATCTGATTAGGTTAGCTAAGTAATAAACCTTCAATAGCAGATCTGCCTATGATGAATCTGATTTAATTTTCACCACTCAAAAGAGCTTAATTAAAATTTCTATAAAAAGTTAAAGAATCATTATATGATTATAATGGCAATACTCCTGTTTTATACATATTGAATATTACAAAGGGTAATGATTTTTGTTATTGGAACCAGTTGAAAAATTCAATGCCACAACCGGGATTTGAACACAGTTCTCCTTCTCTCCATGTGGTTGCTCTAACCATTGAGCTACTGTAACAACATACCGATTTGCCATCCAATCTTCCAAATAATTGTATATGATGTCTGCTTTTAAATAAGTTTTGTTTTTCTTTTCCTTTACTTTTCATACATAATACAAAACACTAGGGGAGGAATTATTAAGAGATAAAGGCAACAGTGTATACATCTATTTTATTATGTGAAATATTTAGAAAATGATTGAAGTGAGTCTGTTTTATAATTACTTAGTATGAATTAATTATACTTATTACTTATGGTATTGTATTTCTGGGTATGTGTCAGGTTTTATGTGACTTTTGATTCCTGTTTACTTTATATTATCTTAATATTTGGAGTCGTAGCACTTTATGCATTGTTAGATTAAGGAGTGAAATTGGTTTTACTGTCAGTAATAAGAGTTTTTTTTAATAATATTCACAACAAAAATGAATAATGTTTGCTGTAATGTAATAAATAATGTAATGGCATTATTTATAAGTAATTTTATGGAATGTGCATCATAAAGTAATATACTATGCACAGTTTTTACCATTAATAAATGTATTAATAACTCTGTTATACAGAAAAAGTAATTATAACAAAAGGAAGATTTTTATAGCTCTTAAGAGTAGAGTGGAAATTAAATATGCTCTCTAATACGTCATTTGATTTAGTCTAATTCTCCAGTTGCCAAGACTGTAGATTTAAATCTTGGAAGTGGCACTGCATTTCTTTTTGGTATAAAACCCTTAAACAGAGCTTTCTTCATTAAGGAAATATTACTGTTGGTCTGATACAATGCACCCCCTCCCCCATATAAATGCCTCATGCCCTGAGTATACTATTACTTCATAAAAATGTAACTCAATAAATGGAAACTTGTAGCACAACATATGTGTTATATTTTGTTCTATATTTTCTAAACACATTTTATAATAACAATCCAAAAGTTGACTATTTGTTTTGTGTGCTGTAAGTTAATTAGTGAACTGGTGGGCAGTAAGGTTGTTTATGGAAAGGAATCAGGATGGTTTCACGCAAGTACTCACTTGGATAATGGGGTTTGGGAGAATATCTTGTAGAACTTGGTGGTGCTCTGGTTGCTGGAGAGACTGTTGTTGTTGTTGTTGTTGTCTTGACTGAAAACACGGTCAAGAAGGGGAAAAAATAAAATATTCAACTTCCTCTACAACCAAACTGAGCGAAGATGCTGTTGAACATATAATCATGCTCTTTCTACTGTAAAATACAATGTGTACCTTTCACCAAGTCTAAAGACAAGTTATTAAAAAATCACATCATTTATTATTTCTGAGCATGTGATATCTTTTGCACGGTTTAAAGGGTTAAACTTTTAAATCCTTTTGTCCCTTATGCATAAAGCATTATGGGTCCAATGGATGTAATCCATTTTAAATCTTTTATCTTAATCTTTAAATCTGTTACTGCATAAGTGAAATCCATAAAATGCAAACATGGAAGCAAAAATTAAATTATAAATATAAGCTAAATAGGTACATAAACTTATTAAAAGTGGCTTTCTATCACTTTTTAAAATTCATAGCCCAAAACACATATGTTTAACAAAAATTAAGAAATGTAATTTTAAATAGTAATTTAATTGCATCTTATCTATTACAAAAGATATTGTTTAAATTAGTTTTGAAAATGTGATACCATATTTTTTTAATGCTTTCCATCTTGGCTATTTTACCCATATTTATCATCTATCTAAATTTTACC
Organism: Hymenopus coronatus; assembly: GCA_030762935.1. Classification (NCBI taxonomy): domain Eukaryota; kingdom Metazoa; phylum Arthropoda; class Insecta; order Mantodea; family Hymenopodidae; genus Hymenopus; species Hymenopus coronatus. The sequence goes on along the minus strand of CM060881.1, from coordinate 113,617,745 downwards.
AAATTACAGAAATTTAATAATATATTCTCATTATTTTTTGTGTATCTACATCTGAAATAATCTCATACCTCAAAATTATAAATTTTCCTTGATAGCAAAGTTAAAAATATTTTTAAAAATACAAAAAGCAAAAGAGAGAAACTATTGAACTAAACATAATTCTTCCTAAAACAAAAGATGCGATTTTTTTCTTAAAATAAAAAGATTTATCAAATCCCTTATGTTAATAGAACTACGAGAAGAAATGTGTATATAAAATTAAACCTACAGAGTTTTTCTTTATCTTTAGGCTAAACAGTCCCAATCACCATCTCCTATTTAAATTTGATATATTGTAATTCTGCTACAACTTTATCCAGTGCATACTACAAATACTAAACCATGCTTATGTAAATCCTCTAAGGAAGTAATTTTTTTTGCTAAGACTATTTAGTTATGCATGTGAGTTTATTGTATGCTACTTAACCTCTAAAAGATAGAAATTTAAAAAAGAGAAAATAGAAGTTTGGTTTGCAAATCTCTTTTAGAGAACACCATTCACTAATAATAATGTATGGAGTACATACCTTCCTCTCCGCACATGAGGCCATCAGAGAGTAACCTTAGTCCATCTGGACAGGCACATGAGATCTTTGGAGACCTTGAGTTGATTTGAGGAGCTGGCAGACAAAGATGTGAACAGTGTCCATTAACTGCCTGACAGTGGTTTTGTCCATCTGGCTGTCTGTATGGATGGTATACATGGATCACCATTGGATTCTGCAGCTATTGCGGTTGAAAGAAAAAATATTATATTAACTTCCATTTTTAATTTTCAAAATAATTTTAACCTTTTCACTAAGATAGTACTGTTTATATTCTAGCATTGTTGAGATTTAGTCATTTTCAAACAACAGTTCATGGTTTTTGTACCATTATTGAACAAATTTGATTATTTTGACAGTGCGGGCCTTTATTTTATTTATTTATTTTTTTTTGCACTCAATACATCCCCCACAAACCAATTCAACACATCACTCAAACAGATCCCATATTGGGTGTTAATCGCACTTTTAATCTCTTCTGTTTTTAGATCTCATACTGCATTATGCTGCTCCTGGACAACTTCCATGTGTAAACATGAAACAATTTAGGACAGTTTGTAACTGTAGAAGAAAAATTAGATATGCAACAATCGTCAAAATTATATTTAAAACATTAATTGAACTGCAGTTTCCTGGGGGCTGTCTCAACTTTTCTGTCCTGAGAAGAAATACAATGCAGTACATTTTGACAAAAATATCTGTTTAGAAACCAAATCGCTGTACGTGAGCAGAATGAATTAATTATATGCACAGCAAATGAGGTGGGTTCTGTCAAAGAGACCAAAATTAAGTTTATCTCCAATAGAGATAAATTAAAAAGAGAGCCAGGTAATTTGGGTTAACATTAACAAATAGCTATACATTATAAATTATCATTCCTCAAAAATATGAGGACACAATAAAGACAGAAATCTTATATGTTATGATTTTAGAGGTACAGTACAGATCAGGTTAGGTTGATGAGAGGAAAAGGAAATAACAAACAGGAACAAATAGGATATGAGGGCGCAGGAGGGATAAATTGTTTTATAATATTCTCTGGGACATAATTATGTCTAATACAAGACCTAATTACATACAATTACCCTCGAGTGGGTGCGCTGGCATATAAAGCACACCATTGATAAAGAATTTGGTTTTAATATATTTCAAACACTATGGCTGGCATATTTTCGATGGAACACTGTTTACTACAAACAAAAAGACAAGAGTTTGTTATGGACAATCCATAGGACCTGTGGTAGCCAAATTCTATATGGAACTTTTGAAAATCATGCATTGGCACTGCGACTAAAAACCAACGTTTGGCTATGTTACATTGACAATATCTCCGCTATATGGTTATATGACAAAGCTATGCTTAAAAAATTCTTAGAACATCTGAACAGCCAAAATGCACACATCCAAACAACAAAAGAATTAAGAGTCTGATCGCCAAATTGCTTTTCTGATGTATTTGTATCTAAGAAAAACATTAGAAGATTTATATGTGCAGTATATAGAAAACCCAGGATTCATTCTGGGGTGTATTGAACAAATAGTAACTGTTAAGTAGTGGGCACCAAGTATTTGCAGTTACATCACCCAAATATTAGAAGAAGTTATAGGAAAGAAATGGAAATGATCCCTTAGGCCTCAAATTCTCTAATATCATTGGGGTCAAAGAAAACTTGAGTTCAGTCAAGAGAGACTGGATAGAAAAGTTTAAAGGGAGAACTGGTATAAGAAGAGGAAGAAATACCAATTCAATCTGTAACTCACCAAGCTAACCAGTGCTTATTGGTGAGCAACCCTTCCCTTTAGTTCATCACATGATTTTCTTCAGATTGGTTCAATAAGTCTTCAAATTTAGAAGGTATTAAAGGGTCTCTTTTCTGTTAATAACAAAATTATTGTTAATTATCATGTGACTACTAACAGCTGCACTACATGAAGGTGAGGGATCTCATGTTAGGCTTTTGTCCAGGTTGGCTCCTTTAAGCCAATCATTTATTAAATATTAATAATAATATTCAATTAATTATTAGAAGGAATCACAGGGTCTCCTCCCTGTTATTAACAAAAGTCTTTCCACAACAACCTTCAGACTACTAATGGGACACGACTATTTACAAAAATACTTATACAGATTTGGCATAGCAGACACTTAAATGAAGTAATGGATCATGATCATCTTTTATATTATCCAACTTTTACAGAAGATTACAACCTCCCAGCTAAATATTGGAGTGCAAAAAAAGAATGATTTCATTATCAAGCGTTTAATATTAGATACGAAACAATCAACCATGTAGAAAACAAACTCATACAGACTGTTACCTCAGTTAACAATAAAATCATCACCCTAAACAAAAAGAAAGCATAATTAAAACATTTAGTGAAACAAGCAAAATGCATCTGTGACCCAGAACATTTACCACAGGAATTATAATACCTATACAAGATGCTATAGTATAATGGGTATGCTTCGAGGATATTGATCAAGCAATACATCCCAGAAGAACAATACTCAAACAAGGGACATATCTAGTTATAAAAACAAAGGTTTTTGCCTTATATAAAGAACATAACAGTTAGTGTTGGGAAAAGTTTTAGAAAAATGAGTCAAACCCATATACATGCCAACAACAAAAATAAAACTGATTCTCAAATCAGCTAAAGATCGACTCCATCCACTTCCAAAAGCAGCTGTGTACAAGATCCTGTGCACATATGAACAAGTATATATCTGCACTATCAAACAAAACATCAATGCACACATAATAGAATACAAAAGACACTGCCATCTAAAACAAACAAAAATATCAGCAATGGTACAACATGTTTTATCCTTGGACAACCATTGAATGGAATATGATAAAAGTAGACGTTTAGCTACAACTAAACATTACTATCCCCATTCATACAGAGAGGCCATTGAAATTTACAGATACAAACAACTTTAATAAAGATGAAGGATTCAAACTAAGCCTGGATTCCCATATTTTCCCAACTCCAAAATCTCTATATAAAATACAAAGAATGGCAGATTCTGTCCTCTTGACCCTCCCACTGGGCTCTTACTTTCAATTTTTATAGTTCTTGACAGAGAAGTGACGTAAACACCACACACTTCTGAAGATGTTCTTCACAGACAGGGATGAAACATCAGGTAGAAATATTTTAAGTAACAGAAATATCTTAACCTACAGGCCATGGGAAAACAACCCAGATATTTTAAACTATAAAACTATACAATTTAATTTGTCATCTCCAAGATACTAATAACAGACTTTTCTGCTCCCATACTCCTTCCTCTAAGCGAAGCAAGTATGCAAATGTAATGTGCATTTTCTCTGTGATAAATGTAATTTGAAAAAAAGTATCCTGCTCTTTGTTGGTAAAATCTGGGAACTCTATATGCAGAAATCAATCCATTAATTAGTAAGGGCAAAATTATAGCCAGTCTCTAGTATACCTTCTGATGTCAAAACAGCACAGCCCTGCTTATGGATTAATTTCTGAATGTGCATTACATCAGGCACTGTTATTTAAATAGTATTTTAATTAAAATGCACAAAATACTAATGCTAATGGAGAATTTAATGAAACTCACTAACCATGTGTGTGGCAGTGATAGGAGCAATGTCTTTGCCAGTGAACTTGTTTGCTCTGTAGACAGCCTGCTTTTCCCAGTCAGTCCAGTAAACCCAGTCTTCAAAAGTTGTGATGGAGAATGGATGTTGGAGAGAATCTGGAGAGTATAACACTACTCTTCGTTCTGTGCCATCATAGTTACAGCTGGAAATCACATTTAGCTTGGCATCTACCCAGTACACTCGCCGCCTTACTAGATCCAGAGTCAGTCCATTGGGCCATTTAACTTCATACTTCACTATTGCTTCTCGGTGAGAACCATCCATTCCTGCTCTCTCAATCTTGGGTTCAGTTCCCCAATCAGTCCAGAACATCCAGCTGCAATAAAGTTTATACAAATATAATTTTGGAAAAAGTATTTCATTTTCATGCACTATGATTTGCATTTTATATTTTTACAATAAATGAAATAGAAATATAAAATGTATGCAATAAATATCTATGAGTTTTAAATCCCTGTATTTGACAACAGAGCAAAACCTCTGCAATATGCAGAATAGGCACCTTTAGTATCTCAAAAAGAGGTTGCTTAAAGTTAGGGTATCCTGAAAAAGTAATTTTCCCTGAATTTCACTTCAAGAGTATTTCTCCCCGAAATTTTAAACTCGTAAACGTCTCACATTTTTTCACAGCAAATTCAAATTATAAAGTATTACAAAAATCAGCAATGTTTTAAAACAAGGGCAATCCTGGTGATTGCCAGGTATCTTGGTTAATGAATGAATTATTACTTAATTCAAGAACTCATACCTGACTGAAAGAAGTCTGCTGAAGGTCTCAAGATATGAGACCTACTTATTATTGTTTACTCAAATAAAAAATGCTTGACACAGAAAAAAAAAAAAAAAAAGAATGCTTCTATTGAATGATTCTACTACCTAAAACAATTTATTTTAATGTAAACTTATTATTTATAGTTCACAAAATGCATTTATAAAAATAATGTTGTTGTTGCTAATGCTCTTCTAATTGAATTTTCTCCATTTTTTACAGGCTACTATTGGGAATAGTATTTACAAAGTTGAACTGGAACACTGGCATTCATTTTTGAGATTGTGATACATTGGAGTAGGTGGTCTCTATTCATTAATGTCTGTGGGTTCTTCCATAATATGCGTCTTGGAGAATTGAAGATATTAATCTTGAACAGGTGTCCAGGCATTAAGCGAAAAAGGGCCACTTCTGGGCTTCTTGGAGATTCTAGTATGGTGTGGTGTTTTCCTAGAGTGTTTTAAATGATTAATTGTACTTTTTTCATAACACTTATGTTGCCAATGTGCATGGATTTCTGAGTTTATATATAATTTTGATGTAAGTAAGAAGTTTTAGTGGAGTTCATTTGTTTTATATTTGTTCCTTTGTAAGTCAGCTTTTTCATTTCTAATAATGCCACAATGGGCTGGATCCAATGGAAACATTTTTTTTTTTTTTGGGCTTTGTAAAATTTTAAGTGTATATAGAATCTCTAATATTTTGTTGTTTGATGGGAATTGGGAAGCTATTGCATGGATGGCTGATCTAGAGTCGCTTAAAATTACAATTTTTTACAAGGTATTTATGTGGCACAACAATTTGATCAAGAAAGTTTTTATGTCTTCTAGTTCTCCATCATAATAAGATGTGAGAGGTCCTAGAGAAATGTAGAAGGAAAAAAGCTTGCAGTATATGCCGTCATGTACGTGTCCTTTTATTTAAGTTAGGGATCCATCAGTATAAATGTGAAGCCATTTTCCTTCTGGGTAACAGGAATAGGTTCTTTCTAGAGCAGCCATTTTCAGAATTTTAGTATGTATACACTTTTTTTTTTTTTTTTTTGAATGTACTGATTTATAAAAATAAATTCCTTAATTCCTGCAATTTTATTCAATCAAATGTTGAAGCTGTGAATGGAGAAAAGTAAGAATGAACGGAACTTAATTCTCTTTCATCCACAATTTTAAAACTAACTTTTATGGCAGAAAGAACGTCCACAATATTTTTCAGAACATGATGGCCCTGCCTCACTCTTCTTCAAGAGATGGCATGACTTTGAAGTTAGGGTTTCTGGTTTTTCTGTTTAAAGGTTAGGGTGTGTATGGCTGGAAACCAACCCTTACTGTTGCCAAGTCTTAAACTTCTGGTCTCTTTACTGAGGTGCGATTCTCGACTTGCAAGCAGTCTCTCCAGGAAACAGATTTTGCTATGTTGTCTCTTACCCCTAGTTCAGAGTTGTCTTTTGTTTACTAATGGTTACTACCCAGTGGTAGGAGGGGCGGTCCCGTTTGAGAGCCATCATGTTTTGGAAAAATCTATACTGTATTCTCTTCCTTGTTCATGCAGAATATTGGATACAGAGAGCAGAACCTAAAATCTTGCTTAGCTAGACCAGGAACTACTATCCCTCATTTGGTTCCCAAGAGTTTCAGAAGATTGGATACATTATACTACACCACCGTGACAAAAGTTCTATGCCAGGATAAAAAGTTGTCCATTTTAGTACAACTAGTACTCATAAATAGTTGTCCAAAGTAAGTACATCTTACTTCAAATAAACTAATGCTTACTCTCTAATTTTGCTTATGGCCAACAATGGAATAACAATACTACACCAGAGTTAAAACAAATGAAAAGATACATGATTTATGACAGAAAAGTCCAAAAGTGATGTTGAATAAAGTTACTAACCCTTCCAAAGGATTGACAGCAATAGCACGAGGTTCCTCAAGGCTATCCTGGATCAATACCTTCCTCATGTTGCCCTCAAAATTTGCAAGCTCTATAGTATTCTTGCCAGTGTCAGTCCAGTAGATGTGATTGTAGATCCAGTCTACTGCCAGGCCATCAGAAGTTGTCAGTTCATCACGGATCACCACAGTCCTTTCACTTCCTTCATCAATGGGTGCCCTGTATAGAAAATATGCATGTTATACTACAGGAAGAGATTGAATTTAATTATTTATTTCCACTGTACATGAGAGCTAAGTATTCGTCTTGTAAGCAGATTCGATGGGTCGTCTCCTTAGCGCGGTGGTAGCGCAGCTGCCTACCAAGCGGGAGACCTGGGTTCGATCCCCAGTACCGGCGTGGGGATTTTTCCCCCCGCTGGGAGACCTGGACCGGGGTGCACTCAGCCTCGTGAGGTCCCTGGGGGGCCAATTGAGGAGCTACTTGATGGAGAAGTAGCGGCTCCAGGTCGTGAGGACCGCATTAACCGGCCGGGAGGGGCTCGAGGCGCTGACCACGTCTCACCCTCCAATACTGCACCTCATCCATGACGTCTGTAGTGGACCGAGATGGGGGACGCAGTGGCCGGGCGGTAGGCCAAGGCTCCCCGTGAGCTGTCGTGCCAAGGAGTTATTATTAAGCAGATTTGATGAAACATTTTTGTAAAATATATGAAGAGTCCTCTGATGTAAACATCACTCTAGAATAAAATCTCATAATACTACCAATCCAAATTTATTATTCACAAAAATGTTGCAAATGTTTTTTTTTAAACAAGTATAATTACTTAAAGAGCGAAAATTATACTATAGGACTTCCTATGAATCAATTTCTGAAATCATCACCATAAATTTATAAAGATTAAGCACACCTAAATATTGCCAAAAGGAACCAGTACTTTTATTTTTAAAGCCTTGGTAACCTATTAAAACTGTCAAGATTTTTTGTAGGTATTTATAATACAAACTTTTAATCTTAAGTGCTGCATAGTTTATATCTTGAATTGCTGTCTATTCCAAACCACAGTTTAAACATAAACTAATGACATTAAAACAAATATTATTTTGTGTTAAAGACTTAAACATTTTGCTTAGTTAGTAATATACTCACTTATAGATCTTCTGATCTGATATGTCACTCCAGAAGATCATTCCAGTTCGGAATACAAAGTCCAGGGCAGTGGCACTCTTGGTATCATTTACAATGGCAGTCATTTCATGATGGTCCAATGATATTTTACGAATATCATGACGACGAGCAAATAGTAGCGAAGCATGCCCTTCCATTGCCTTGCACCGTGTATGGTCACGGGGATCTCTGAGATAACCTTCTACACATTGACATTTATATGTGCCCTTCTCATTGATGCATATTTGTGAGCAAGCACCAGGGGTATCACATTCATCAATGTCTAAAAATAACAAAAAACAAAACGTGTCACAACTGCTTTAATAGTAAGCTAAAAAAAAAAAAAAAAAAGAAAAAAAAAAGAAAAAGAAGAAAAAGAATAATTTTATTGGAAGAAAAATAATACAAGAAGATGTAGAAAGCAAGGGAAGTTAAATTTAATGTATTGCATCACACATTTTCTCTACTCGCTGTTCTATAGACTATTCTTACAAATCTTATGCCTTCTGTTTACTTCTTGTTAATCTAGATAAAATTTTATTACAAATTTAAAAATACTTATGTATAAGAAGGATACAGTAGGCTAAAGCATGTAATGATCAGATGTTTAAAAGCTAATTCTATGTGATAGTTTGATTTTCCAGGCTCCTTGCATGATGATAAAACCTGAGCTGTGAATTACCTTTTGTGAAAGAAATTAAGTATTTGAAAATTCAGACCAATGAAAGAATGTGTTGGAAATATTTAACACCACAAAACCTTTATTTGGCATAAACTGTGTGCTTTAACACAGAAAATTTTCCTACCAGAAAATTCAAAATATATATTTTATCTGACATGTAAATATCTTAAACACATGGTATTAAAATCAAAATCAATTTTTGAAAAAATTAAATATAAAAAAATTAAGCATATGAATTTTCCATGTAAAGGATAGTTTGGGGAGGGGGATTTTCTTTTAATGTCTTTCTGTCATATCCTTGAAAGCTGCTTTGTCTGTCAAGTTAAATATTTAACCAACTTTTTGTTATTTAGTTATGCTGTTCTTACGTGCAAACACACACACACACACACACCCACACACACACATTCTAAAATGCCTTACTTGGATTCAGGGAGCTTCAAAACATGCATTTCTAGTAATGCAATATTAAAATTTTGGGTTGAATGAAGCAATTCCTCTATTTACTACTGATTAATTGCTACAACATCCAATAGTATTTTTAATCAATATACATTCCAAATAATATAAATTTCCAAATAAAATATATTCTTAAAAATAAGTCTTTATTGTGTTCTGATTTTAACTTATTTTGAGGTTAAATATTTTCTAATTCTCACTGTTAAATTATTAGTTAGCAGCTATTCTAACACATTCAATTGTTTATTCATTTAGTATGCTTTGATGCGATAGTCGACACAATAGTGATTTAAATTAAAAAAAAAGCAACAAGAAAGTAATTGTTATTCATGTAATTTGTTACATTTTGTTTATGACTAGTCTTATCAAATTCCATTTGAGGTTATACATTTTTATCAGAAAATCTTGAGGCATTACTTATGATAAATTTCTGGATATAAAAATCTCTGGAAAGGTTTCCCTGTCTCACTGGTTGTAAATGACCAGGAAGTGTATGTGAATCATAGAATCTATTTATAAATAGGTGCACACTGCTTTTGTTTTAAATTTTCAAATAAACAAAAATAATGATAAAGAAATAACCAGGTGAATGTTATTTTTTGTCTCTTGAGCTTAACGTGCAGAATGATGCTGCCCAAAACCCTTAAATGACAGTAAGATTTTTAAATTCTTACTATTCCTATTTTAATTTTACTGTTTAAATACAATGCCTTACCATCACAAGTTTTGTTGTCCATGAGTTTGTATCCTGGCAAACAGTCACAGTAGTAGCTGCTGGGTGTGTCAACACATTTCTGAGAACATCCACCATTATTCACACGGCATTCGTCCTGGCCACATTTGTCACGAGGTTCATCCTCCCAGTTTGGACAGTCTGGCTGATTGTTACAGACCTTCTCCAAGGGGATACACATTCCACCACCACATTCAAATTGAGTCTTTGGATCACACTTTGGTACAGGAGACGCTGTGACAATATACACATTGTTTGTTACTCAATAAAAGCTGAATTAAAAAAAAAGAAACTTGCTTGCTTCTTTGGTTTACTTGTTTTCCAAAAATGTGTACATATATAATTACACAAATATTATTATTTTTCACTTTCAACCCAATTTTGTTCAGAAACTGAGTTGATTACAACCACTTTTGCATGTTTTTCCATTATCTCTGTGTTCCCTTGTTCGAGTGCATTACACACTCCACCTTTAAACCCATTTCCTAGTTAACCAAGAATAAATAAATCAGGCTTCAATTTCTATACATGTACCCTTATTCATACAAATTTCTTCATTACTAGTAAGTTTGTAATTTTCCCCTTAACCCAGTTTTGCTTCAAGATTTCATCTTTTGCTTTCCCACCTTTCTTCCCTGTCCTTGCCAAAAAGAATTTGATAAAAAATCAAATTTACTATGTTTGGAATTAGAATAGTAACTATGATGTGCAAACGCCAACACTGTAATAAATAATATGCAAAAAATGAAGCTAGTACCATGAAGCAACACAAATATTTATATAATAATTTGAAAATAATAATATAATAATTAATATTATATTAATACTGTAGTAAATATTTAATGAAAATGACAAACATTATTTTACAAGCTACATCAACCAACAGAATGCCACAACTTGTTCTTCAGGTGTGCCTGCATGTGACATTCTTCTTGTCATCCGTCTATATGGACATACATCACGTTTTGTGGTATTTAAATCATTTAGTTAGTATGATAGCAAATAACATGGAATCTAAATATTTCAACAAAAACATGTTGAAAGAATACTTTTATTAGAGTTGTTTTTCCCAGATAAAGGGCAATACAGAATATATGGCAGTTCCAATTGAATAGGAAAGCTTACTGGAAGTTTCAAATCACATTCATTAATCTATACTAACAGTTACATCTTGTAAAAGTAAGTTAAGCCATTGAATTCCCAAAAATAATGTCAATAACATATTCTTCAAATAGAAACCGATTTCAAAAACTTCTCTTCCAAACTTATTTTAAAATCATAACTTTTCTTGTAGTTGAAACATTCAGTTTGTTTTAGAGTGATCATACATCCTATTTTTTCCCAGGATATGGCCTCTATTCTAATGTTAAAAAGCATCAGGTGAATTTTCAGAAATTTGGGCAGATGTTCTGATTTTTGTCGTTATGAACACAACTTGATTTTAAATCTTTCTGGGGATGGAGTTACTGAAAATTAAAAAAATACATGCCATCGCAAAGATTGTATACATTGTGTACTATACTTCTGAGTATTGGTGTAACAGCAGTAAGAATAATTTTAAGTGAAATAAAACAATCCAGTAAGTTTTCTTCTAAACCGTCTAATGGTAGGTATTTTTTAAACCTAAACAATATGTCCTAATACTATGCATAAATAGACATGTAAAATTTGCCAATTCTTGAAAAATTCCTCTGTGTTATTTGAATGGCCTTTTACTGAAAGTGTCCTATTTATCTGCTTAAGGATATGGTTACCCTAAGTTTTTGGCACTCTCATTTACTTCTAGCCCTCAATAACAACCATCACAGTATTGAAGCGGTGACCTGAAAAAGTACATTTAATCTTTCAACTTGCAGCTTTACGCAATTTACTCTGGTGACAGGTAGCAATTAAAATACGAAAAGCATCTCATTCTTTCTTTCATACTTACTGCAGTTTTCCTCGTCACTGCCGTCAGGACATTCCGGGTGACCGGAACAGTGGAGATGTCCGGGTATGCAGGCCCTATTGCGGCACTGGAACTGATCCGGGCGACACGTAACGTTGTGACATCGCGTCACACTCTCGTCGCTACCGCCCGGACAGTCGCGGTCACCGTCGCACACCCAACTCTGGTGAATGCACGTGATGCGGTCCTCGCACTCGAACTCTCGGGGTAGACAGTGCGACGTGTGTGCCGGCCGATCCGAACATCCCTGTCACAACAAATTACAAGAGATTGTCACTAACACGCCCGAGACTACAAATCAAACAGCTAATGGCTCTAATATCGCTCTTGGAATTTTTAGCGTAAATTATAGAGGTTAATTCATTCTGCTATAATACAATAGAGTATATAAAATTCCATTACGAAGGGGCGAAAGTAACTAACCTGCATAATATTAAAAATTTGGTGCACTTGCTATTACTACTTCAGAATAGACATAGAACTAAAACTGTACATTTATTAATCTATTATTTCTATATTGGTAGTCACCATAACGCCTTTATTTGCTATAAATTATTTATTAAATACCAATTTTTATATTACGTTTAATAGTCCTTTTGCAACGTTTGGTTTCCTTTGCGACTGCCATACTAATGAAAACTTTATAGAAGAGTTCCAAGTTTTTTAATACTTTTTTCTCTTTTAGATAGTTAATTTATAATTTGTCTGTCTTTGTTGGCAGCCCACAAATACGGGGATTTGTTACTGCTTCAATAAACAGATAAAACCTTAAAGAATTTCCCACCTCTATTTTTTGTGTTTAATATTTAATAAAACACGCGATTTAGATATATTAAAATATGTATATCTGAAGTACATCTTTTGCTTAGTGTTACCTACGTGATTCATAACTGCAGCGCTCAAAACATGTTTCACGTGTGTGTGTGTGTGTGTGTGTGTGTGTGTGTGTGTGTGTGTGTGTGTGAGAGCGCGTTTAAACAAACTGATTTTGTTTAATGAATTTTAGTAATTCCCAGTATCATAGCATGCGAGTGAAGCGAGAGTGCGCTCTGTCAAGTCTAAGTTACTATGTGTGCAAATGAGCTGATTTTCGTGTAATTATTTCAGTTTGAATAATTCTATGGAGAAGACAAAAAAATTCGAATAGCTATTCTCCGGATTTCCCTCAAAATACAAAACTCTGATGTGTTCCATTCACATGACTTTCTGTACATCGCTGTAACAAATTATTGTTAAAAAGTATATTCTTATATCTACTTTATGATAATCGAGATAAACATTAGCTGAAATTGTCTTAATTACTTGCTTTCTTGTAAGTAGAAGGGAAATAGGGAATACACTAGACTAAAACGATATTCAAACCTTTTAAAAACCGGCTGTATGTGATTGAAATCCGTTTCTATGCGGGGGCCAGGAGTTTACAATTTTCGTGCGAGAAAAGTATTTTCAATCTGAAACAAATAAGGAATATATCAGAAATGGTCAATTTGACGAAAAAACGCACATAACACAAATTGTGTGTTTTAACGTGATCTACATTTTTTGTGTTGTAAGTTTTTGTCCATCTCTTACGGTTTACCAGTTAAGCAAAATGCATTAAGAATAAAGAGGTCTTTAGAGGGTATTCCCAGAAAATTCAAGATATACCTTTTTTTTGCCATATAAATATTTTTAATTTACGATATTTTAATCAAGATCGTTAGAGCCATTTGAGTAAATCAACACTTTCGATTTTTTTTCCATTTAAAGGGTAGTTTGGAGTGGGAAATTTTTCTCAAAATCTTCATATCACATCTCTGAAAGATACTACACTTAAATACCAAGTTTGGTATTTTATCGACTTTTCGTTTTTGAGTTGTGTTCACAGACCACACACAGGGATCCTGAAACGTGTATTTCCAGTGAAATCTCGGTATCAAATTTTTGGGTGGAATGTAATACCTTCTCTATACACTATGTATTCAGTACGTATAGAGAAAGTAAAAATACGGGTTGGCGCTATTGTTACTTCTTTTACATGCTGCAATTAACATCTATTTTAAATGTATTATTATTGTTATGATTATTATTATTATTATTATTATTATTATTATTATTATTATTATTTAATGTTGTAAGTATAAACTCGTTCGTAATACAAGATCTTGGAATGCACAACAAACTTTAAAATTTCATCATCAGACACATCACAAATAAATGACATCAAAGCAAGTCTAGATGTGTGTTAATACTATTTCAAATGATTTCAGTTTAACTGCAATGACATATCAGCGGCCTTTTACCTTGGAACATATTGCCTACTGGCAGTGGTGTTAATTCGTGTGCAGTTCTTACTGACTTTCTACTTTCTCTAGCCCCATATTTACAATGTACATAGGGATAGAGAAGTATTGTATTCCACCCAAAAATTCGATGTCGAGTTTTCACCGGAAATACATGTTTTAGGACCCCCTGAATCAAAAAAAAAAACATTTTCAGAAACAGGTACGCGCGTGTGGACAGCATAGCTCAAAAACGAAAACTTGGTTTAAGTTTGGTCTCTTCCGAAGATACGATACGAAAATTTTCAAGAAAATCCCCCCACCCTTAACTACCCTTTACATGGAAACTTTTTCGAAAATTTTGTTTTTCTTAAAAATGGCTTACGATTTTGATTAAAATTCCACATATTAAAGCCATTTCTATCACAAATAAAGTGTATATCTTGAATTTTCTTGGAATAGCTACTAAAGACCTGTTTATTCTGGATGAATTTTGCTTAGTTTGGCGTAACTAGTAAACCGTAAGAGATAGACAAAAACTTACATTACAAAAAATGTAGATCTTGTTAAAATACACAAGCTATGTCATATACATTTTCTTCGTGGAGCTTACCGTTTTCGGGGTATTCCTTGTTATTAGTTTCAATTGTGAAGTACTTATACTTTTCTCAGACGGAAGTGTCCGTTTTCTTTTGTTCAAAGAAGCGCATAACGACAGCCTTTTAAAACATTTGACTATCACTTTAGCATAGTGCATTCACTTAGTTCCATTCTACTTATAAGGAACTAAGTAATAAAATTCTGCTGATGTTTATCTCGATTAGCATGGTGTTGAAAAAAGAATTATCTTTCGTAAGAAGTTTGTAGAGTAGCTAGAGAAAGTCATGTGAGTATAACTCATCAGATTTTTTATTATTTCTTGCTTTACTGAGTAAGATTTATACTTTTTGGATGGATTGATAATACTAAAAATATATTCGCTCATTTAATTCAAGAAACTTCTGGAATTGTTGCCTGAGAAACAGCAGTGGAAGTTTTTTTTCCTCCAAACCTCCAATGATACAAAATGGCATGCATTTTTAGAGGTAAGAGAGGTGCAAATAGGAAGGTTGAGGCGTTCCTAGTTATGACGGCTTTGATGTGAGCCTAAACTATAGTGACAATAGGTAAGTCTCTGACTTGGGGATGCGATATTTCGAATGATGAAATATACAGAAGCGTTTTCATAGTGTGCGCATATTTCAGGTTACAGGTTTTGGCAAAGAGAGCGCTTTATAATGAAGAACGAAAATGCGGAAAATTTTATATAGGTATAAAGGGAGCAGAAGTTTCTCCGTTCGTAAAATGGAAGCCACAGCAGCTGTTTAAAAGAGGTGCTTTTCGGCTGGTTTGGGAGTGTACGGCGGAACTTTACTTACCGCACGACAGCTGCGCCGTCTGTTCCATCCACATGGGACGTTATGGGTTGAGAGACGTATGTGATAATCTTGTTCAATCCTCTGGTTGCTCTTATGCGATTTTCGAGATCTATAGACTGTAGTTAATCACACCGAGGTCAGAATACATTATATCAAAACCCAAATGCCCTAAAAGGCTGTGCTCTGGTATTCAATTCGCTTTTCATTTTGCGCTGTTTGTTTATAATTGCTTTTAGGCACTAATTCCAGTTTTCATTAATTAATTTATGCTTTGTGAAAGGTCAACATGATGCGGAACAAGGCTTTTCATTCTGCTATACCTGCTTAATTACTTTTATTTAATATTTCGTGAAATGTTTGGTTTCACATGCAAGCGGCACATAATTGCATCACGTAATAACTTCCATGTTATTCTATGGTTGTTGGAATTTATCTGATTTAATTACCCGTTCCAGGGAAAATTAATATCAGAAAAATGTAACACCGTTTCCGAATGATAAATATGAATTATATAACTATTACTATTAATATTAATGTTATTTGATCAAATATTATTCTTATTGATTTTAGAAGCGGACTAAAAGCTGCTCAATTAGTTACTTAAAACGTTTTCTGGTTTCCCTGTCTGACAATTTGCTATTATTATCACCATCATCATCATTATTGGCACTAACTTACTACATGGGCTAACTTCGTGCACTAAGGGATAAGGATTACCATAATAGTAAAAAGGAACCAACGATGCTTTTGTAATGGAGAATTGCAAGACAAAACATTGCAATCGTTCGTTACCAGATGTTGGCAAGACAAAAATCTTAATAAACAAAAATGTAGAAGTTTTGTGATAATCATTCCGAGATATTCCTTGTTATAGGTTTAAATTTTATAAAAGTTATACTTTTCTCAAATGGGAAGTCGTAACTCGTTTTTATTTCTTTTTTTACTCCTCACCATGTTGAGAGAACGGAATTTCAATGTTTTCACTTAGCGATAACTTTTAAAATATATGACGATCGCTTTAGCCTATTGTAACCCTTTCTGTTTTACCTACAATGAAGTAACAATACTGTATCTGTTAAAGTTTATGCTGATTAGCATGGAGTAGATAAAAGAATACGCCTTTGTTGTAGAATGGGTTAAAAAAAAAAAAAAGGTGAATGGAACACTTCAGTCTTATATTTATTTCCACCTTTTCACTTCATTTCACATACAGACACAGACGGACGGACAGACAGACAGACAAATGGATGGATGGATACACAACATGGGGTTTATGCTGAGCTCAGCTATCGGTTTCAACAGCAGACACTTATTTAATTTCGTTGTATTGAAATGCAAATTTCTTAGCACTGTTATGTCCATGATTACACGGTGCAATTGTTTTAGATCGAGTGTAGGCGAATGCATTACATTTTCATATGTGCACATCAATTAGCGTTACAAAGAGAAATGTTGCATGACACTGCTTAGCCGTTAGGTAAATTACTGCCAGCCAATAGCCTTTAGCCACGTGTCACATTCCATAATAACAGAGAAGTTTAGCGGCTTCGGAAAATTGTTAATGCTGCCTTTGGGATATGTAACCTTTTGTTGAGTGACTCGCATATATGCAATTGCTGCATATGAAAATTGTTATATTACAACAATGTGTTTCCCGCGGGCTTAATTAATCTCATGTGTACGTCCTGAGGCCTTGGGTTTATTTCCCTTGACGTAAACTCGTTTCTATATTTCTCCAGAGCTTTCAATTGTACTTTGGGCTATTTTATTTGGAAACAAATTTAAATCCCTAAAAAATTAAAAAAAATCGATACTGCTGGTGTAAAACAGTAAGTCAAATTTAGGCGATTTGGGATTAAAATATTGGCTATAGGTTGGGATATCGTATGCTGCAGCTGTGGTATTGCTGCTATGTTGCCGTAATATCGGAATCCATTGTTGCTGTCTATGGGCTAGACGAAAGGGACCACTAAAACTACGAGGCAACTACTGAAGTTTCTCTAGAGTATAAAGCCGAATGAGGTAAACTAACAAAATTAAAACTAAATACCACTATAACAAATCACAAAGCAGGCCAATTTCTATGCCGCTATTGCCAAAATATCTTCTACGATATTTCGAGAAACAGTAGTTGCTTATACGCGAAGAGTGAAAGCGAGCGGTTATTGTCGAGTCAATTGTTTCGGCAAGCAGTTGATGTAAGAGACGCAAGCAGTGCGACCAGTGTGCAACGACCTATTGGAGTACTACAGAACTGAGGCCTCACTAGAGTAGTTAACACAATCTACCTTGCACGGCTACTTCCCTCCACTAGCGGTGACAGTATAGAGGTAATTCAAAATCTTCTCGGGCTTCTAGCCAGGTAAAAACTTGGTGAACCCCTGAAGACGAGGAAGATGCACTTCTTCGAAACGTTGGTGTCAAGCCAAGTTTTTACCTGGCTAGAAGCCCGAGAAGATTTTGAATTAACACGTCGCCAGGAAAGCTTTAGTTCTTATTTTAGCATAGAGGTAGTTTGTCTATATCTTGCATGGGATACAAAAATAAGAAGCGCGTAAATATCGTCCGAATTAACTAGTAAATCAATGGACTTGATAGGCGACAGTACAAATAATTTTCCGAGTTATTTAAGTTTTCTTTTACATTATTAAATAATCTATGTTATTAATGTTTTTAGATTTAACGTTTTAACTACAAAAAAAAATACAATAATAGATGAAACAGTCAATGGATAAAATTAACAAGCATAACCTAAATGGAATTATTGTCCTCGTTACGGACAACCTCCAATCCTTCTATTCAAATCACAGAAAGGGGAAGCGATAATGTGATGATTAATAGTTTAGCTAGGTTTTTCTCTTGTTCCTAATGCTTATGGACAACGAAACAGTTCTTATAGGTAATCCAACAAATCTCTGAAATAATATATATCTGATTTTTGTACCTGCTCATCGGAGCCGTCAGGACAGTCCAGGTCTCCGTCACATCGCCATCTGGAGGTGATGCAGTAGTTCTCCGAACAGTTGAATTCTGTATCTGGTGCGCATGTGGTTTCGGGGCAGTCTTTCTCGTCGGAACCATCACCACAGTCGTCGTCCCTATCACACACCCATCTCTTCTGGATGCACTTGCCGTTGGCGCAGGTGAACTCGTCCGAGCGACAGGTCTCGTCTGGCCATGCACAAGTAAACGGTAACACCATTACGCTGCTATGCGAACCGTGTGTTAGTAACCCGCCAACACCAACACACTCACAATGTGACGCAAAGGTGTCAGAACGTCAACGTAGTCCAAAATTGTAACTCAAAGACAGAGTGCTAAACTGGTTAAATCGTCAACGTTCATCAAAAGTTCACATTGTATCTGGTCGGGCGCAGGTCAATATATCAAAGCTGCTTTTGGGAATAAGAGTCTATTCACAAAGAAACGCCAACGCAAATACAACACGAACACAAAATCTTGTGGCCAGATTAATAAATGGGAAATTCAAAATTATTTTTGTTAATATGAAAATTAATATTTATAGCCCGATGCTGACGACAAACCTCGCAATCCCAAGCTTTTATGTTCGCGTTATTCAACATATGAAAAGTGGATTAGTTTGAAAAGAAATTCATTACTTTATTTGAAAATCAGGTTATATTTATGATAAAAAATAAATATTACAACCTAATTTGTCAAATACAAATGTTTGGAAAGGGATTACGAATGAACTCAAATGTGAAGATATATTTTATTTGTTATTACTATTCGACGCTGTCTGAAGCTTTATAGATTATTCCATTTTCTTTCATGTAACTATAGGAAACTATACTATTTACTTATTTAACTATAATATTTATAACAAGACAAACACAACGCAGCTTTTAGCAACATTAAACGGACTGCTATATCATCGTTAATCAGCTTCCATTTTTAACTGTTTTCACACTCTAATTATTTTGTTATGACCTAACGTTTTGTAAGCACTTTGAGTGGCAAGGCGAATCTTGTGTTTATGTTTTACGTTTACGTTCTCAGTTAACGCTATGTTGCTAGTGAATGACCTTAAATTTCTGAAACGTGCTTGAACATTCCTTAAGTTTAAGGGTTTCATGATGATTAACAAGCTCTGTGCAATTTATTTACTTTAATTTGATAATTTATATGCAGAATTAAATACGGACAAAAATCTGCGAAGCATAGTTTTTTTTTTTTTTGTTTTTTTTTTTTTTTTTTTTTTTTAAATAAATGAGATGAACCTGCTGCAAACCTAACTCAATATATATTTTTGCATATGATTGCCGCACGCATGGCGCGAAAATTAAAATCCCTTTAAAGCACAGAAGGAAAACGCGACTTGCTATTCATTGCTATTAAAGAAAACGTTTTGCTAAAGGGGCACCTGTCACCTTTAGGCATGTAAATAACATCATACTGATATGATAGAGTTCATTACTGGTATGGTAGCCGAGGTCATTAAGGCACGAACTATCTCCAGGATTTTCAATTTCATAACTATCAAATGTTCAAATTTTGGCGTGGAATTTTTCTTCCCAAATCATTTCATGTGTCATAAATTCCCACTATCTGTAGTGCCTAAGGCACTATTAAACCTTGTTTTAATTATTTATATTAATATATAAATTAAGTAAATTTGAGTATTGTAATCCTTTTATTAAGTTGTTATTATAACTATATTTTAAAAAGTTAATCGCTTTTAAAATTAAGACACGAAATATTTTAAAAATAAAATATTAAATAATTTTAAATGAAACAAACGGATCATTATTAAACTTTCTTTGAAAAAATACTCCGGAATTACTAGCCTGGGTTGTGCTTTTTGTGCTACAATTTAAAATTACATATGTTATCCAAATAATTCTGTAAAGCTTTCTAAAGAGTAATTCAATGACTTTTTTTTTTTTTTTTTTTTTTTTTTTTTTTTTTTTTTTTTTTTTTTTTTTTTTTGCTGCACACACATTGCTTTGACGTAACCTTAGAGTACCGTACCATTACCCTCCTGAGCAATAATGTCTAAGGTTCTACAAGAAACTGCATAACACTGCAGACACACTCTGACAAAGCAGCTTTGTCGTAAAGTCGTGCTTGGACTCTTAGTTTAATGAACATGATATTAATTTCAATTCTCAGCCTTCAAAGGTCCATTCTGTAACTATTTTTGAAAATTAAACTATATGTCTTACCGATTGTCTTTAACAAATCCAGTTTTCATTTCATGGTAATAGGACTATATTATTTAATGCTTCTATATTATGCAGTGTTTTGACATTTTATGAAACATTAAACCGTATTTTACAATCAATATCCATTAGAAAAGCATTCATACAAGCAATAGATGAATTCTCAGATACCTGAAGTGGTCAGAGACACCTTTACGTCACATTTTAAAATGCGGACTACGCTGTTAATATACTTCTATAATCTAAAAACACTAACAAGAAACTAACACAAGCACATCTAGTTCTTAAACAGTGTAACATTACATTAAATCAAGCACATACAGTAGATAAATACATACACACACAAATACAACCGAAATCAAAATAAAATTACAACAGAGGCGACTGGACTCCTCGTTGATGCTGAAATAAATGCGTTAAAAATACGTACCTTCCTTTGTGGTAAGCGGGTCTTTGATCTTACCCATAAGCGCCAAAAGCACCAATAAAGCTCACCAAATCCCAATTAAATTAGTTTAAGGACAATGGTATTAGATATAAGCAGTACAACCAACATTATAAATTACCATTTTACTCTTCAATGTATTCACGACATGAAGTAAATTCATTATTATTATTATTATTATTATTATTGCAATTAGGAAGTGTACATTACATTCTTAACCTGTTAATTATTTGTAATACGGTAACTGTTCATTTGTTTATTTGATTTTTATATGTATTTATAACCTTAACATACCATTTGCTGCAATAGGGTTCAAACAGTTGGGGAATAAATAATTATAATAACGACCCGTAGAAAAATAATTGCGGTGAATACTTTTGTAAGATTGATCCTTTCATTTCTGCTTAGAAAAATAGCTAAATTAGGTACTTAATAAAAGTATTATACTGTAGTCTATAAATTACGATCTGTAACCACTTGAAAACGCAGTATTAGCTTTACGCAGATGAAAACATTCCGAAAGTAAAAGATGATAAATTATGTTGAAAACGACAACACTACAGACTAACAGTGCGAAGAGAGAAAGTGCGACAGTTAAGGCGGCGTTACCCAATAGTTTCAACTTACGGCACACGAAAGTCATGAATACCATTCACGCGGGATAGTTATTCATCTTTCACATTATTCTCAATTAAAAAAAATTATTTTTTATTATTTGTAAGTTTATAATGAAAGTAATAGCAATTTAATGTCTATTATAATGCATTATGTTTCATATTTTGGAATTTATTTGGGTAACATGTTAATTTGTCACAAACACAAATTATATTCAATCTTTATTCAAAGTCATCTTGAGTTATTCAACATCCTCGTATAGTCTTCCAGATTTAAGTGTCGACAACTGTTCTTACACTTCACTTCGTTCACCGCAGAAAATCCTACTTAACTTAAATTTCACAGCCCGTGTAGAAATGGCTGAATATTCTTCTTCGGTCATTCTTCGCCAATTCTTCTACCAATTCATTTTCTTTATGCAAATATTTTATTTCTGCTGTGGGATAGAAGGGATCACTCATCCGGTCGAACGAAGCCAACTGAAGCTAAGTAAATACTTTTCAACATTTGTACATAACAAAGACAAACTATCTGAAACGAGTGTTTAGAGATTTGTTTAAATTTGTAGAATATAGTAAAGCTAAAATACCTCGTAGTTATTGTAATCTTTAATGCTGTCTGCACAAACTACAAGCTTCTCCATAAATTAGCATATTTTACCACTAGATACGAGATATTTTCGTTTTTCACTTGCATGCTTGTTAGGAGTTTATTCGCAAGAAATACAACTTCATTGCAACAACAGTTGTCATTAAGAAAATCGCGGTGTATTCACCTTTTTCTTTTTTTTCTTTCTTTAATTTAACGTCCTTTAACCTGGTTGGTCATATCGGACGATGAAGAAATCGATGAAATGATGCTCAAATTATCTCAGAGTCGATGAAGTTTGAAATTATTCGGCATTCATCATCTCAGGATAAGGGAAAATTCCGAAAATTACCTTATCCGAGTAACTCACCCTAAGCGAGATTCGAACTCGCGATCTTTTGAACGTGAGGCAGACGCGCTATCCCCACACTACCGAGGCGGGTTTATATTCACTTTCGTCACAAATAAAGGAGAGAAGTCTTTCTTTAAGGAGTGATAACTTAATTTCATTTTCTCGCGGCTCATTCACGGCATGCCAATATACCGCGGCACACCGGCTGAAAATGTCAAGTTAAGAAATATGTTCTCTGTTTGTCCCTCTAGTAGTTTTCTGTAAGATTGGTCTAAATGGTAAGCCCTGCATGGATTGCCATAAGGTAGGGTTGCCAATGTTACATTTTATGTCCCGCTTCCGTAAAATATATTGGCAGTAAATAAACAAATAAAAGTAAATTCACATACTCGTCACATATTTACCACGTATTTAATCACTAATCTTACTATTTTGTATGACTCGTTTCAATGAATACGTTATAGGCAATGATTCTCAGACAAACTACATCAATGCAACAAATCCAACTCTTATCTTAAATCACTATCCAATATGGGCACGCGAAATATAAACGGAAATTTCAAATGACTTAGCAGTCGTCTCAACTTATATGGATAAGTTAATATAGCATTATTTGTTGTGGATTTCAAAAAACTGGCCGATTACTTATTTTCAGATAGTGTTTTATATGGTAGCATCTTTGTTAACGTTATTCATGTTGTTGACAATTTAAATTATGTATTTATATTCTTTTGTTGTTGATACACTTTAAAGCAGCATCATATCTATATATATATATATATATATATATATATATATATATATATATATATATATATATATATATATATATATATATATATATATATATGTGTGTGTGTTAATTATCACGGCCATAAAATGTCAGTACTTGAATGCATATCATAATAACTCCGTC
This sequence comes from Hymenopus coronatus, assembly GCA_030762935.1. Lineage (NCBI taxonomy): Eukaryota > Metazoa > Arthropoda > Insecta > Mantodea > Hymenopodidae > Hymenopus > Hymenopus coronatus. Next base: position 113,594,094 of record CM060881.1, on the reverse strand, counting down.
TTTTCTTCATTGTGCTGTTACCATTAACTCATGTTAATGCGAGTATTCTCATATATTTACAACATATAATCCTTTAACAGTTTTTTACACTTTTTCTCGATTCTGTCAACATCGTCATGCAACATATTGTTAAATTCGTTGTTGGTTATCTATGCTGTTAATTAACACGTTTCCATGGGGACTTGAAATCAATGTGTCCACCTTCATTTAAATACGATTCGCATTTCACATGTTACAAATTGAGATTGTTTTGAATACGCAGATTCAAGAATAAATTTATCAAACTTTTATTTGGTCGACTTAGATTTGCGTTGGCGAAACTGTTAAACATAGTTCTGTATATTATAAGCAGGTTGAGGTTAGTTGTTTTTGGGAAGAATAAATTGCGGGATTATCGAAACGATAAAAAATATCTCCTGCGTGTTTTATTACACCAGTTCCCGACAAGTTTAATGAACAAAACAAATCACGAGCGTGCAGCGTGTTTTAAAGAGCGCGGTAGAACATAGCCTCTTCTGCGTCTTCAATATGCTTTGAATATTTGAATCCGGTTCCATTCCATCACACTTTCTAAGAGGATAGGATCAAAGATTCAATACGATTTGAATTCACGTTTCCACGCAGTATTCAATACGGACTGAGTACTCGGATCGATCTCAATTCCCCGTGGAAACGTAGTTACAAAGTGAGGCAATACAGTTATTAAGATACAACTGAAAAATAAAAATTAAGTGATGAGAAGAAAATTGTAGCTTTAGTAAGGTTAAGATCTTATATATCCAGTAATGGATGCAGGAAAAGCCTTCCAGACTCTTCACATACTTAAGACTTAAAAATGAGAATCTGAGTAATGAAAATATGGATGTTAAAGGATTAAAGGATCGTCATAAATCGGAATTACAGAAGATGATACAGCAACACATGAAGTGCTGATAATTCTTGAGTAACAACAAGCAGGAATACATTTTCATTCCTCTTGACAAGAAACTCAACGTCAATGTAACCAGAACCAAACATACCCTTGGAGTCCACAAAAGCAACCCTACTTTCAATTCAAATTAGTATCCCCATTGCTAAAGGCAGTATCCTGTCACCAAGATTCGACAGTCGAAATATCGGCAGATCGATTACTGTCCAGTGCGTGCTTCCGAATTCCACCACAGGGCGGCGGGTCCTATGCGAAATGGGATACGGGAACATCGAGAGAGTAGCTTGAGTGATTGATATTGATCCTGCAAGCCCGAATGTTCTCCTCGTCCTCTTCAATTTGATTATGTTGATATATATACTACATCCTTTTTAACTAGAGATTCTGCCTGGCCGAGTTGGTTTTTGTTTTTATGCTGGGCACTGTATGTCAAAATGGCATTCCATCAGAGCCAACTTTATCTTCATTTGATTGCAGGATTAGTCGTCCATATCGACTTTTTAATAAAGTAAGGTCCACGGGAAAGCAATTTATCAACTGCGATGAAAAGTCCCTCAGCACTTGTCAGTTTTAAATGCTCGGCAGTGATCAAGCAAACATAACGAGGTTATTTTCGCATTAAAAAGACTCTGAAAGCTTTCTAGCTCCCTTTTATCTGATGGTACACGAACTGAAGGTTAACATTATCGTCAACAAGTGTTTGTTATTCTTTGATGTCACATAGAGTAGTGAATAGAACTCAGTTGTCAACAAGATTGAAATATGGTCGGAGTAAAGCAAATAAATAGTGCTGGTTTGGACAATAGTTACAATTATTGTAAAGTTCCGGAAGCTCCTCATATAAACAAACTATCCTTAGCTTTGTGTGCATTTTATTCACACATGGGGTGAATGGAGACATTTTCTTTAAGTATATTAATTATACATTTCCATTATTTGCAAATTCAAGAAAAATAGCATGGATTGGTCTAGAAATTAATCTTCTTTATTTACTCCTCTGCTCTCTTCCAACACACACACACACACACACACACACACACACACACACACACACACACACACCCGGCGGAGGACAATGGATTTTTTTCGGGCGTAAAAATCCTTAGCATGGCTTCCTTCGGAAGGGAAGTAAAGCTGTTGGTCCCGTGTCGTAGATTACGTGCCGTAAAAGAACCTCAAGCCTGATAGAGAGGCCTCTGAGCAAAATTAAGCGGTATTTTACGCCCAGTATAGAATGGGACGCTGAGAACCACAGCAGTTAAAGAGCGTCCATAAAAAATAAAACGCCATTTCACACACACACACCTGCGTTCAAAAGAAGCCCCTTTAAAGTACTTCTTAAAGTTGAACCGCGTCCACAAAATTCTCCTCAAACTTTTAACTTCGTAAGAACGTGAGGAGTTTAATGGGTTTTTTTTTTTTTTTTAATGAATACAGTTGGTTAAAATAAGTAAATTTAGTAAACATACTGGAAATACAATGCATCCAATGGACACTAAGTCAGGTTTTGAGGAATGAATGTAAACTTTATAGTATCTAGTTTTCATCTGACATATGAAAAGATTATCCATAATTACTTACCGAAAACGAATTCTGTTATCTCTTTTGAATAAAGCATAAGATTGGCATAAATTGGAAATATACGTATTGGTAGTGGCGGAGAGAGAGACATACGCAGAATGGAAGATATTGATCAGAGATAATAAATACCGCATCAGTGCCGTATTTGTGGCGCTGCACTTATACACTTAGATTAATTCTGCAGTACTGCATGACTGTTACGCACAAGCTCACCTCACTTTACACTAACTTATTTTACATCTATTTCTCTTGTGAATACCAGTTTCAATCCCCACTTGGTTTTCTTAGTGACCAAATTATTACGTTATCTATTTCTTTAAATCTACCTATCATATAACTTATGTTCACTGCATGTCTTGAATATTCTATAGAAACTTATTAATTTCGCTCAGAATAACATTTAAAAGTAAAAAAGGAATATGTGTTTCGGAAATACGTCCACGTTTAGCAGAACAATGCGTTTTTCTGTTCTCATGCCAAAAAGAACATCACAAAAAAAAAACTTGGAAAAATATGCACTTGATTTTTTTGATTCCTGTGGCGCTACAGCCCGTTTGCGGCTTGGGACTACCGACCTGACTTGCTTGCCTCTCTCCCAAGTACGCACCGAATAGATGGACGACCATTCAACTAAGGAGATGTAATCGGAATAGCTTCCTATCGCAGCTCCTCAATTTTATCGCGATGCTGAGTGGGGGACGGTCCCCTACTCGGGACTTAAACCCGCACTCGGTGGAATGAAACAGGGAGCATTCCATGGCCAGAAACCAGAGCACCTCGCTCTAGCCCATATTGCCATGGCGCAGGACGACTTTTGGATTACAGATCTGAAAATACTCGAAAGTCTAATTCACTTTCACTGTTTACAGCGCAGAAATACCTTAAGGGCAGTAGCATAAGGATTTAGGCTTTAAAAATTGGATCTCTTGGAAGCTATTCTCCTCAGACCTTTCTCTCAATCGAAATATTTCATGCAACGAAATTTCCTCCAGTTCCTCTCAAATTATTCATCCACACTTAGAAAAGTTAACAATTACATAGTCTGATAAATGCTCTGCATTATGTAGGACTTTGAAATTATATATTTACATATATATTATCTTTTTAACAAAATATAAATATTTACAACGACAATTTTGTAAACTATGGTAATATTTGTGTAGGATTTGGTATAGCACGCTAAAACTTACATACCGACGTGAAATCTTAACAGCTTTATGTTTATGAAAGGAAAATTGCTTACTAAATTGACCGAAAACTTTCAAAAAGAGAATCTTCAGTGGTACAGAGCCTTAAACAGACGTTTTAGTCCCCACAAATGACTGTAATCTCAATTAAATATTTGCCAGGTTTTCTACCTGCCTAAAAAGGTATGTCAATGCGAAAGCCGCGTCTAGCTTGCCTGGGGTGAAGAAAATAACACATTCGCTTGTAATTTTCAGGTTCTGTTACACAGTTTTCTTTCTCACAGAAACCTGACCTGCCAAATTATCGATCATTATTGAAAAGAAAAACAAAACATCGGCGCACATACCGGGTTCCCATTTTAGCTTTCCACATAATCGGATGGAGATAATTATTGGGAGGGGGGGGGGGTACATCACGTCCCATGCCTTTTCTGAGGCCATTAAAAAGTGGCACATAACATGTGATATGATGTTGTAAAACTGGTGGCTACGCTCGTATTTAAGGCCGTCATTCTGTAACTAGGTAGATTACTTGTTTGTTTCTTTCTTTCAGACTCCCTTTGCCAAGGCAACGAACGTTTTGGTTGTCACTGTCACAGATGTGGGGCAATAGCAACTAAAGAACGTTGGGGTGAATGAAATCGATTGCAGACAGTTTTCACAAATGTGTTCTGAATTTAATTTCTACAGATGAATAAATACATTACTGGGTATATGTATTTTGCAATGGTAAACTAACAGTGATATAAGTCTATACGACCGAGTATCCGCTTATTGTAATTTAACTCGTGAAGCTCAAATTTTTACTTAACCATGAGAATCAATACAAATGCCACAAACAAGGCAGTGCTACGGTGAATGGCTTGGAAAATTAAATTTCATGTACAATTCATTCCAAAAATTTAGTATCGAAATGTCACCGAATATACTTCTAAGATTTCCTGAACATCTCCAAACGCATTTTTATAAAATGTCAATATTTAGATATATGTATATGTGTAGGGCTGTATGTCTGATTAGCTTAACTCAGAAACTAGATTATCTTTATATAAAGGATTTTAAAAAATCCTGTGAGCTATCCTTTATTTGGAGAAATTTTAGTTATTTTTATTTCTTCAGCTCGTCTCAAACTATATATAATATAATAGGATACTAGGAAGAAAATGTAAGTCTTTGTATCCTAAAGATGTTGTCCTTTTTATTCTTATTAGAAGTTATATCACTTAGAAACCAACCTAGAGGAATAAACAAGACGATGAGCAATTCCTAGCAGAAGAGAAACCATATTCAATGATGAAAAATAAGAGACATACCAAATGTTAGATAATATATATATATATATGTACACATGATACGTTATAATTTTATTGTATTCTGAGGAATAACAATGATATTTGTAATCATTGTATACAAAAAGGAAGCATTTTCTGCAAGTGCTTTCGGAAACATCTATGGAAGTGATTAACGAAGTGCTTTGCGTGAAGCGTGACAATATATAGAGCAAAGACTAACTTTCAGTCAAACTGTGAAGGAAACAATACCAGTACGAAGAGCATGTCAGCTGAAGACTAGCAACCAGCAAGAGTGGTTAATGGAAAAACAAGTGATACACAATTACTGAATACTTACTAAATTCCACATGCAGAGATGAATTATCGAACACACCTAAAAAAAATCTGATGTGTTACACTAGCATGACTTTCTCTAGCTATCTACAAACTTCTTACGAAAGATAATTCTTTTTTCAACACCATGCTAATCGAGATAAACATTAGCAGAATTTTATTACTTAGTTCCTTATAAGTAGAATGGAACTAAGTGAATGTACTATGCTAAAGTGATAGTCAAATGCTTTAAAAGATGTTATTACGCGATTGTCATTGCAAACTGCTTTTTTGTTTAGTCAGAAGTAGAACTATAGAAAAACGGATAAGCACTTTACAATTGAAACCAATAACAAGGAATATCTCGGAAACGATTACCTCCACAACAAAAATGCAAAGGACATGAGTTTATGTTTTGACGAGATTTAAATTTTTTTTGTCTATCTCTTACGGCTTTCTAGTTATGCAAAATTCAGCAAAATACATATAGAATAAACAGGTCTTCAGGAACTATTCCCAGAAAATCAAGATATACATTTTATTTGTGATGGAAATGGCTTTAATATGTTGTATTTTAATCAAAATCATTAAAGCCAATTTTGAGCAAAACAAAATTTTCGAATTTTTTTTTCTATATAAAGGATAGTTCGTGGTGGAGGGATTTTCTTTTTTGAGCTATGCTGTCCACAGACAAACACGGATATTTTCCTAAAAATGCTTCTTTTTGGAAGTATTTTCCGGTGAAATCTCGGTATCGAATTTTGGGTGGAATACAATACTTCCTCTGTACACTATATACATAGAACGTGAAGAGAAAGTAAAAGTGGCAATCACTATATGTGAACTGATAGTGTTTTCATTAGGGGGAAAATAAGGCCGCTGTTAATTAAATATTGAACATATTTCATCAACATTTGTGTTGGCATACTTCAGGTTGCAACCAACTTGTAATTAAAATATATTGCTTATATTTTTCTGTGTATTGTCAACAAGAATCATTGTTATATAATATAATCAACACCTAATTCATATTGTTGCATTAATACCTCTGTAATCGAGCTATTTAAAATAATGCATTAAAATAATAGAACCAATCAGGAGGGGGGGGGGGAGAAACTGACTGGTAAGCTGCGAGAACTGCTTGTTACAAGATACATCGGAAGGAAGATTGAGGCAGAAGATATTCGGATATTTTGTCTATGTGGAGATGAAGAAGAACGTGGGAAAGATAGAAGAATGAAACAAATAGAGTTTTTCTCCAATAACCCGCTCTTGGACAGAATTCTAATTGATTGATTGGTTATCAATGCTTCAGTTTATTGACTGGTTTGGTAGCTTTAGAAAACTAGTGCCTGAAATGAGTTAATGGCATGATGGCGTATACAAATGCTGTAAAACAATTCTCGGGAATCTCTACCCCAAATAAAACGTTACGAGAGAGATTAATTTAGTGGTGTAAATCATATCACTTGGGAATATTCTTTAAAAATAAATCTGCAAGTCTGCGTGAATTTTTGTGCCGGAAAATGAGCGACGTTGCTGATGCAAGGCTCCTAAGCCCGTTAAAAATATCATCGGCCTTGCGATAAATTTCCTCGTGGAAAGGGAATTGCGATTCTGAATTCAAAATGGACTCGGGCAACAGATGCTGAAGACGAGTTATGAATATTAAAAAAAATGGGGGATTAAAAAAAATCTTCCTGACGTGAAAGGAAAGAAAAATTGGTCCGAAAAATCGCGCTAACGGCGAGGGATGGTTCATGGAGTATGTATGGGGTTGTTAATGAGGGGTTGTGCCCTTAGGTGGTGGTAAAGAAGACCATGCCTCTTTGATTACCTGTCATTCTTCAAAGAGACTGGGCAGCGAAAAGCCTTTCGGTATCTATCCATGCCTCACTCAGACTCGGTTCACTGGCTGTAAAATTTAGCCCAGAGATTTGAACTTTCGTTCTAAAGGTGAATTTTAAAAACGCAATACGATTTGTTTTTGTTATAGTTGGTAAAAGATAAAATGGACCACTGGAAGTTAAAGCAGATATATTACAAATATGTTCAAATATGTCTGTTGGTTAGTCATAAACTTCGATGTCCATCAATTGTGGCTGCCAGGATCTGATGACTGTTTTATCAAAACAAAATATAGTTAGGTACTCATTTAAAAAAAATGTAAGAAAATAATTTGCCTTCTGGTGACAAATTACGCACTTCCATTGTACCTCTTTAAATTCTCTAAATATTGCATTACACCCAGAAGTTCGATGGGGAAATTCTAATGGAAACTATGTTCTGAAGTCCTCTAAATAAATAAAAATTATTTTTATAAAAAATATATGTGTGTGTGTGTCTCCGAGTGCATCTGAATAACACATAAAAAAAAAACGAAAATTCGGATAAATATGAAATCTGATGTTCTACACCAAGATTTTACCAGAAATAAATACTTTGAGACACCTGAAAACAACAATAATAATAATAATAATAATAATAATAATAATAATAATTTTTAGAAAAAGATTTGCGTATGTAAGCGCAAGTACGGTATTATATGACTCATAAAACAAATTTCCAATAAATATCAAATTTGGTCCTCAGATTCAGCATCTTCAAAAGATGCGACACGAAAATTTACCCAAACCTTACCCTTACGTGGAAGATTTTCGATTTTTGTCAAATGGTCAATGATTTTGATTAAGATACACGCAAAAAATCTATATTTTGAATTTTATGTAAATATCTCCCAAATTCGCTTCAATTGGAAGGAATTTTGTAAAACGGATATTTCGGAAATTGTCAATTCTATAAAATTACTCAAAATAAATTTTATGTTACAAAGAGATCTATACTTATTGTTAAGTGCGTTTTATTAGGTGTCTTATGGTTTAACAGCTTTCTATTATCAAATATGCAGAACATGTAAACCTATTAGGGTTATATATTTTGCAATTGTTATTGGCTTCAATTTGCTAAACTTTGTCCTTTTTAATCGAACGACTTTTACACAGGTATATTTGGTAAGTGTAAGAGATGGACAAAATCTTACTACACAACAAATGAAGATCTCGTTAAACCACACGATTTTTGTCAGATACTTTATTTTGTGGAGTTAACCATTCAGATAAATTCCTCGTTATTGCTTTAAACTCCCCCCCCCAAAAAAAAACGAATTTCATCACCACATAGCGACAAATCTCTATCTCTTTATCTAGTATATTCCCTTATTTCCTTTCTGCAATGACACCTTTGTGATGTTTATCTCGATTATAATTAAGAAGATATACGAATACGCTTTCGTAAGAATAATTTGTTGTAAAATAGAAAAAATCGTGTGAATATAGCATGTTTTATTTTTAAAGTACTAATTGTTTCGCGTTATCAGAAAAGAGTATGGAAATTCAACGCAAACACATAGCTACCCAGTTTTTAAAGCACTGTCTATTGTTCAGTAACGAAGTGAGTAGTGAGGCTGTTTTACAAAGAGACTAACATGAAGTAATTAGGACAATTCGCTTTCGCAAGAATAGTTCATAGAAACTATATAAAATATGCGGTGGGATTAGAGAAAATCCTACCACTGTAACACATCACATATTTTAATAGAAATTATGGACGTTTTTAGTGATTTTATATCAGTTAAAATATAAACCTAGATGAATTAAATGGACATTTTAAATAATAAGACATCAGTACATAAATAAAAATAATAATAATAATAATAATAATAATAATAACAATAGGATAACGATCAGGGTATTATTGATTTTGATTATAAATACTAACATTAATAGACTATAAATGAAACTCTAGAAAATGAAATGGCCCACCTGGATAGTGGTGGTACGTGTCTGCCCCACATTCAAAAGGTCGTGAGTTCGAAATCTCACTTAGGGTGAGTTACCCGGATGAGGTTATTTTTTTGGGGTATTCCCTTACCCTGAGAAGACGAATATCGAGTAACTTTAAGCTCCATGGACCCTGAGATCATTTGAGCATCATTTCACTAATTTCATTCAATCAGGTTAAAGGACATTAAGATAAAAAAAAATGAAATGGCAGATGTTTAATGAAGCATGTATTTGAAGTGTGTGGTTGAAAGTCAAACGATAAACGGTTTCCATGACTACAGTGGGGAAGCGAGGGTCAATGTAATAGTTCTTGAAGTGTTTTTCTTTTTTCACCACGTTATTATTTCGGGGAAACCGTATTGAGAAAGGTGAAGGACCTGAAACTGCTACTATAACGTCTGGCAACTCCCTCCAAAAGGAACGGGTTCTTCTGAACAGAAACGAATTTTCTTTCAGAAAACATCCAAAGCAGTGGTTATATCTGAAACGGGCACCGCAAAAGTACATATATAAGGGTACAATTTAAGAATTGTATGAGACGACCATATTTATACTTCTTCGCTTCTTTGGGTGCAAGTTCCACTGACTTAAGACGCGTTTCAACACGATTGCCATGCTATCATCAGCTTACTGTTGGTCGTCTCAACTTTTCTAAAAGTTTCTGGGAATAGCCTGAAGTCTTCTTCATTCGAAAGATATTTTGGTCATTTTACATAGCTGATAAGCCATAATAGATAGACCAAAACGTAGTATACAAAAATGTCAATCCTTTAAAACACGCAATTTTTCAAAACATTTTTGTGGCATCAGTATATACCGAGATATAAGCTTTATTGGTTTGAATTTTTCAATACTTTCTCATCATTTTATAGTGCTGTGATCGCTGTTCCTCGCGATGTCGTGGTGAACTTATGGAATTTCTATACCATCATAAATATCAGACTATCGATTCATATCCCTGTATCTTCCTTACAACTTCAACGAAATGTGTAGTTAATCTATCTGAGATTTAGAAAGTAAATTAGCTAAAGTAAATAGAAAGGTAAACTTTCGCAGGAACAATCTGTGGAAACTTATATAAAAATGTGTTGCACGACCTTTTCTATCCCATATCGTTTATATATTTCTATTTACTTCCCTTTAATTAAGATGCCTTGCAGACGTGGCTACAGTGCCTACAGTACTCGGATACATACGAAGGGAATTCAAATATTTAAGAACTAGGCGCTATAACTGGCCTTCAAGTACCATACTCTTTTTATTCAACTGGAACATCGAAAGGAGTTTGGAAGAATGAGGCAACTGTTGAACAATTCGAATCTTTAATAACGGATATCTCGGAAATAGTTTATGGCACAAAAAAGCTATATAACTAGTGTGTTTTAAAGATGTCTACATTTTTTTTGCAGGGCGTTTTCGTCTATCACTTTGCATTCTTTAATATATGACATTTTAATTTAAATCATTACAGTCATTTTTGAAAAAATCAGAATTTCGTTTTTGAGTTATGTTGCTCACACACTGATACGTTCTAGAAACACTTTTCTTTATTTTATTCAGGGAATCCAAAATGTACATTTCTAGTGAAATATCGATATAAAAATTTTGGGTGAAATGCAATTCCACTTATTATAAATAATAGAAGAAATAGGTAATGAGTCATTTGCTGCAACCTATCTAATTTTTTAGTCCCGACAACGTCTGCAAGGGATATTCTTCACTTACAAAACAAGGAAAACATTTTACGCAATTGACCAGCAGTCGAATAGGAACGAAAATATTTTCAGGACATTCCCGTGGTCGCGAACTCCTACTCTTTGTATTCAAGTCCTGCAGGAGCAAATTCTGAGCGAACTGCGGCTTGCTATGCAATCAACTGGCTATTGAAATGCGAGGGCAGCCAGAGGTGGAGTAATTTGGCATGATAGAGGTTGCAAGACTGGGAATACGTGGTGTGGTTAAAGTGTATGTGGTGGGCTCACACTGCAGAAAATTATACCTGCACGGTATAATTACTAAGATACAATATGCGGCGCTAACCTCTGCAATGCTGCTGCCAAGTACACATTTCATTTACTGCTTTGTGGGTTTCTTTTTTAAGTGCCAGAATCAGTGTTCAGAGACCAGATATCAGTAGTAGGCCAAATCAATAAATAACGCGGCTGCACTTACAACTTGTTAACCAATGTAATGATTCTGCTTCAGCAACAAAAAAAAACTACTGGAACCAGAATACACAACATTGGTTGTACATAATTATGCTATATCATGTACATTACTATACCGAACCCCGAGACAAATATTCCACAAGATTTGCCCGCCCACCTCTGCAGAGAATGAATTCACTGCTTAAAATGTTAAAAGCCATACAGTGCTTTGGAAAGTATTCCCGACTTCAAACATTCTACCACCAAATATGCAAAAAGTACAAACACTATATTACATTTTATATATTCTACACTTTTCAATATTTTTCATTTTAGGAGTTTTTATTTTCTCTACTACATACTTAAAACTTGAAAAAATTTGAAGTTGATAAGACATTTATAGAAAAACACCAGTATGTGGGTGCGTGTGCGCGGTGAACAGCATAACACTAAAAGGAAATGTCGATAAAACCAAATTTTGGTATTTAGGTTCACCAACTTCAAAAGATGTGACCAAAGCTTTTCAGAAAAACCCAGGCCAAAAATAAAAATGAATTTTATCAAGGTTCGGTGAAGAAAAAACAAAATAACTATTACTGCAGCTGAAAAAAATAAACGAAAGAACACACTGGAATGTGAAAGGTTGATTTAAACCTGCATTCAATAAAATTTTCCTTTATGTGGACAAATTTTTTGTTATTTTTTATTTTCTAAAACACTACTCTAACGAATTTGATTAAAATGCCAATGTATATTTGACGTTTAAAGTTAAATAAAAATGCATATCTTGAATTTTCTGGGAACAGGCTATGGAGTCCTCTTAATTCTGAATGATTTCTCTATTATAAAACGTAAGATTTTACTGAAAAAAATCTCATTGCGATACACAGTTTACATCAAATCTAACGTGTAAATACTTCCTCTCTCTCCTCGACATTTCAAATTACTGTTACAACCCTCCAAGACGTCGTTCTCTCGCTAATAATGACAAATTATTGTCTAGGAATAATTTTAGAAATATATACTTGGAATCGTTTATATGTAGGATATAAAGAGAAAATAATATTTATATCACATCTAATTATTGACACTAATGCGTCCATGTGGAAAAGAATAGCATATTTTCACAGATGCCGCATCATGGTTAAGTTTGAGAAAATTTACAAATGTAACAAATATTTCAGAAAAACATTGTTAATTTCGACAGGCGTATCTGCTTTTGCTTTCTCTACACATAATATGTTGTAACGCAGCCAAAAATTCGATACCGAGATTTAACCGAAAATATATGTTTTAGGACCCCCTAAATCCAAAAATAGAATTTTTAGAAAAATGTGTGTGTGTATGTGTCCGTGGGCAGTATAGCTCAACAACGAAAAGTCCGTTAAATACCAAACTTGGTATTTAAGTTCAATATTTTCCAAGGATGCGACATGACGATTTTAAAGCAAATCCCCCCAACCCACCTACTGTTTACATGGAACAATTTTCGAAAATTTCGATTTTCTCAAAATTGGGTCTAATGATTTTGATTAAAATATCGTATATTGAAGATATTTACAAGACAAATAAAATGTATATCTTTAAATTTCTGGTAATAGCCTATGAAGACGTCTTTATTCTGGAGTTTTGCATAAAAGACAGACAAAAACTTACTACACAAAAAATAATTTTATGTCATACATTTTTTCGTGGAGTTGACCGTTTTTGAGATATTTCTTGTTATTGGTTTCAGTTTTAAAATACTTATACTTCTCTCATACTGGGACTTGTCAACTCCTGGCCGCGCAAATAATCAGATTTCAATCCCATAGTAACCCCTCTTTAAAGCATATGACTGTCAGTTTAGCCTAGTGTACTCGCTTATTTCTCTTTTGCGTATAAGGAGCTAAGTAATAAGACCGTTTCTGCTAATGTTTATCTCGATTAGCATGACGTAGATGGAAGAATAAGCTTATTTATAATAATTTCTTACAGAGATGTAGAGAAAATCATGTGAATGGAACACAACAGATTTTTTTTTGACTACACAACTTTTCTGTAGCAAGTTTTGGACCATCACTTACGGCTTCTAAGCTAGACAAAGCTCACTGAGATGAAAAGGACTTTAAAGTCTATTCACAGATAATACAGGCATTCTATTTATGTTGCAAACACGACAGAATATTTTGTTGTTCCATTTATACGTCGCCTTCAATATCTCAGGTCATTTTTGGAACAAAATCTCCATCAGCAATTATGTTCACTTGCTTTACAATTAGATGGTATTACTTCGGATAATTACATTAAACCCATTCTTATTCATACTTCAGATTAGGGAGGATGGGGAAACAATTGTGACAAAAGAAAAAATCCCATCATTCAGCCGGGATTCCAACCTGGGACATCGGGATCTGTAGGCTAGCATGCTAGACTACAGAGGAATATTTAGAGCAGTAGGATTATGTGCATATCTGAGAAAATAAAAAGGTATAAATATCTTTCATGCAAATGACTGCCTAGGTTTGAAGAGGGATTTTATTGAAAACCTTTGCTTTACAACAAACGGTGCTTCATTCAAGTAAGAAATTTAGTTTCAAGTGGATATGCTATTCACATATGAAGTCAAATTGATTTACTAAAGATATTTTAATTATGTTCAGAGAATTCCTCAAAATGTGTATTTTCAGTGAAATCTAGGTGTAAAATATTTTTCTTTGCCTATCATAGTTAAGCGTTACAGAGAGTGAAAATTAACTGTAAATGAACTACAGTAACTTAGGTTTATCCAAAGAAACTATGTGCATTCATATTAATAACGTCTCCTTTTTTACTTTCTCTACACGTACTATGTACATAATATATGGAGAAGGTATTGTATTGCACCCAAAAATTTGATACCGAGATTTCACGGGAAGTGTATGTTCTGAGACCCCCTGAATAAAAAAAAAACATTTTTAAGAAAAATGGCCATGTGTGCGCGCGCGTGTGTGTGTGTGTGTGTGTGTGTGTGTCTTGGGCAACATAGCTCAAAAACGGAAAGTACTTTAAACACCAAACTTGGTATTAAAGTTCAGTATATTCCAAGGATACGACACTAAGATTTTGAAGAAAATCCCCCCACCCGAACTACCTTTTACATGGAAAAACTTTCAAACATTTTGATTTTCTCAAAACTGGCCGCCACGATTTTGATTAAAACACTGTATAACAGGTAAGAGATAGACAAAAACTTACTTAATAGCAAATGTAAAGCTCATTAAAACAACCATTTATTTTATATATTTTTTTCTCGTGAAGTTGGTCGTTTTTGAGATATTCCTTGTTATTGGTTTGAGCTTTAAAATACTTATACTTTTCTCATATCGGAATTTGTCAACTCCTGTCCATACAAACAGAGGAACTTCAATAACAGAGCAACCAGCTTTTAAAAGATTTGACATTACTTTAGCCTATGATACTCCCTTATTTCCATTCTACTTACAAGGGTGCAAGTATTAAGATCATTTCTGCTAATTTTTTCTCGTTTAGTATGAAGTAAATAGAGGAATATGCTATTTAACAATAGATGTAGAAAAAGTCATGTGAATGGAACACATCAGAATTTTTCAGAAAGTGTTTGCTACCTGTTTCTTAGCAGTAAATTTCATTTGGCAAAGAACGACCACTGTTAGAGTAACAGTTGAGATGTCTTTTCGTACAGCAGTTTTTAGGTATCAAAATAACCTACTTCAGAGCATTGCGCCTTTCGTGTGTCGCGCGAATGGTGCTCCAAGTTGAAAGATTTTCTACCCCCCATGGCAGGGAAAGGGGATAGAAATTAGACCGTGTGGCCGCCCTTCCTGCTTGGCGAACCCTGGCACGTTTTGAACGTTTGTTAATTAAAGAGCAGTTCTGTGCACACAACTACCTAAAAACCCCTCACGTTTTGTGGGCCCATCCTCCACTTTCAGAACCAAGATTAAAGATAAGGGTTTCCACTGCGGTGCCGAGATATTTTTTATACTTTTCTTTTAAAATTAAAGGTACAAAGGAAATTGAGCGGCTGCTTTTGTAATGGTACTCCCAGATATGTTCTCGTTTTCGTGTATTTATACACTTTCTTCTGAAGTAAGGATTCCTTCCTTTGTTATTGGATGCAGCAAAGACCTTGTTAGCTATCTGAGAAATGATGAACTTCCATGTAGGCTACTGGGCCGTTTGTGCTTCATAAACTAGGTTTAATCAAGTCCGAATATTCCAATAAATCTGACTACGTCCCTGATATCTGACTCTCTTATATCCCTTGGTTCCAAAAGGAAGGAATCCAGAGTTACATAACTGTGTAGAGGAATACCTCACATTCACATAAAATGTGCTGGGAGGTTTTAAAAATTCCTCACATAGGGTCCTCAATTAGCCCCATTATGTTCCAGAAGTGTCTTCCCAAAGCGTTGTGTACAACTACTTTGAGCCTGGTTCTAGTTAGGTTCAAAACAGACTAACTTAAACTCTAGATCAACGGTTCCCAACCGGTGTGCCCCGGCACCCTAGGGTGCCGTGTGATTGACTAAGGAGTGCCGCGAGATATTGAGATAAACAAAAAAAAAATACCTTCTATTGAAGCCTTAAGTCTTGTAAGGTCTTGAAATAAAATAAGTCAAATCAATTACTCTCATGCACGGCAGACGATTATAGTGGTCGATTCATTTCAATAATTCAGTTATACTAGTATCCCACAGATGGCATTACAGCTATACCCTGCCGAACATTCCCGAGACTACTCGCTTCCTCAGGAACATTCCCGTGACTTCGACAGATGAATATATAAAATTGTACGCCGCTTGGCGCTTTCAGTTGTCTTCCTCGCGTTGATTCACAGTGTTTAGCTATGGATAAGTTCATCGTTAAACGTAAACGCCAGGACAGTGAAAGTGAACAGTCGGCTCCTACTGCTTGCTTTAAGAAGCCAAATCTTACAGTTTCTCCCGGACCGTCGAATTCACCACATAAAGAAGACAAACGAAAGAAAACAACATACCAGGACAGTTACTTAGCGTATGGATTTAAGCGGAATAACAACGAGGAAAACCCTATCCCTGTGTGTTTAGTTTGTGGCGAAACACTTACCAACGAGACCATGGTACCTAGCAAACTGAAGCGGCATCTTACAACAAAGCATCCCAGTGTGTCACAGAAAAGTGTAATGATTTTTCACATATATTAGATGGGGAGAAGAAAGCAGCTGTGAGAATGGTAAAGAGAATGACTATAGGTGATACTGCTCTTGAAGCCTCATTTAAAGTAGTAGAACTGATAGCTAAAAAAAAGAAACCTCATACTCTTGGAGAGGAAATCATTGGCCCTGCATGTCAAGTTATAGTTTCAACAATACTTGGCGAAGGAGCAGCTAATCAAATTTCGAAAGTTCCTCTGTCCAACAACACAATCAGCCGCAGGATATCTGAAATGTCATGCAATATCAACGAACAAGTCACGGAGAAAATAAAAACTTATAGAACATTTGCTTTGCAAGTAGATGAGAGTCATCAGATATATTGATGAAAAAGATATTAGTGAACAGTTTCTGTTCTGTAGACCACTGGAGAATACAACCACAGGCCATGATATTTTTCGTTTCTATTAATTCCTATCTCAATGACCATGATCTTTCATGGAAAGACTGTTGTGGTATATGTACAGATGGTGCACCATCTATGTCTGGGAAAATTAAAGGTTTTACTGCCAGAGCTCTCAATGAAAATCCATCCATTATTATAACTCACTGTTTTCTGCATAGAGAGGCATTAGTCGTGAAAGCGTGTAATGAAGATTTTGCTGAAGTGTTTAACCAAGTTGTGAAAATGGTGAACTATATGAAGTCTTGACCTTTAAAGTGCAGAATTTTTGAACAGTTATGTCGCGCAACGGATGCAGCTCATACATCTTTGTTTCTTCACACATACGTAAGGTGGTTGTCGCGGGGTCGTGTATTGAACCGGTTTCTCGAACTTAAAGAACAACTAAAAACTTTTTTTAAGGATGAAAATCAAGACACATTTCATGAGCTCTTACTAAGTGATTCTTGGTGTTTTGAACTGTCGTATCTGGCAGATATTTTTCATAAGCTGAATGAACTGAATGTTTCGATGCAGGGTCGACATGAAACAATAATCTCCTCAACCAATGGCAGGAGATAAAGATCTGGGTAAACTGAAAGACCGCATTTGTGATCACTTATCAAGATTGCAAGATGCAATAGATGCGTACTTTCCAACTATTTCCACTACGACTTTCGACTGGGTTGTCTCACCATTTGATTTCGTAGATAGTGCAGAGGAAATAGATTTCACTGCTTGCGAACGAGATGAATTTATTGATCTTTGCGCTGATTCCACACTCAAAGGTAAGTTTACCAAGAGTGAGGCGTCGGTGGCTAGTTTTTGGCTTCAACGGAGAGAGGAGTACCCTAACCTAATGAAGAAAGCAATTAACGCACTTTTGCCCTTTTCAACATCCTATCTATGCGATCAAGCCTTCTCTGCTATGGTGACAATAAAATGCAAAGCAAGAAATAGACTGAATAACCTTGAGGATGATTTGCGTGTTTCACTGTCAACTGTAAGACCCGACATCACATATCTGTGCTCTAAGCATCAATCACAAGTTTCACATTAATCATTAATCAACAAAATTTATTGATGTATTTATACTCAGTGATTGTAGTAAAGTTTACTGTATTATGTTATGGTGTACGTTATTATCATATAATATTTCAATAAATTAACATATTAAGCGTAATTTTCTTTTAATCAAGGAAGGGTGCCCCTGGTATTTAATGTTATTCCCAAGGGTGCCGTGAACTTCAAAAGGTTGGGAAACACTGCTCTAGATGATGCACATCTTCGAAACGTTGGAGTCAGTCAATATACTTACTAATCTATCTTAAAGTTAATACGTCGTCAGGAGAGCTTAGAATTATTTCTGTTATAGTATATGAATACTGTAAAGAAAGTTTTTAAAGGGTTGTATGTAATTGATTAAAGGTAATTTTATTAATTGTATCAGCTCTTACCGGCCCAGGAATAAAATCATGGGTCTGTCTGACATTATTTTGCCTTTTCCAAATCTCAAGACCAGCCCTTGTGTTATCTCATACTTGACGCTTCTGAGGGGCACGCCGCAAAAGGGCTCGGATCCTACAAATGCAAGACCTGCTCCCTACAATTTGAAAGATAATTCTACTTGCTAATAGAGAGCTCTGTTTGGTAGTTCTATCAAATTTTTACAATACTGGGATTGCCACCGGTTCATCTCTGTACTGGATAAGGTTGTCAAGGCAGTTTTAATCAAAATCAACACGACATAACAAAGATTATTTTAGTTACATATAATTTAATTTGTAAATAAAAATAATATCTGTTCTTTTTCGTCAATCAGATTTAAATTTTTGTCAGAACCAAAGATTTTCTATTATTCACACTGTGTTATTTGTTTATATGAATGGCTGAAATCTGTATTAATCTGTGAACTAACTGAAATTGCACTAAAATTATGTTCTTTCCTTTCATCAATTTTTGTCATTCATTAAGAGTGAAAAAAAATGGCCGCAGCACACGTTCTACACTATAGAAACAATATCTGTATGCTGCGGCCAAAATTTTTCCCACACTTACGGAATAGTAAATATTGATGAAAGGAAAGCGTATAATTTAGCTACAATTTACAAACAGTATTAATTTTGGTGACATAATATATGTATATGGACTTTTATATCACTTTATTTGTTTCATAGCGTGAATAATTTGTATACTTTACATTTATTACTGTTGTAATAAATATGTAAATGTAAAGCTATATATATAAAATTTTCTTCAAAACCTGAAGTGTAACTTTAAGTTCTATGTGCGCGGTGGTTTGCGAATTGATCCACGAGAAGAATCTCTTCTCATGAATCTGCATAGAGAACAAAATTGAAAAGGAAAACAAAAATCTCTTTCTTCACCTCCAATTTCTTTAGTTTTACCCATATTCCGTAGTGTTACTAGCAAACATTTTTATGTATTTCTCAAAGAAGGAGAGGGAGAGAGAGAGAGGGAAAAAAAGTATGATAATATAATCATAAACTATATACTGAGATGAGAAAAGCTGACATGTTAAAAAAGAAGATATGCGCTGCCAGATAAAATAAAAATGGAGAATTGAATTTAAACTCCCTCCCCCCAAAATTCCTAGCATGGGAGAAATGTAACCCCGACGATGGACATGCACCTGGTTTATACATACTCGTAGTTCATAAATAACATGCCGGACAGCTGAAAGACTGAAATATTATCGATTTAAATGAGAATTGAGCGTAACCTTAAAGTGCAGTACACAGCCATACGTTTTATAGTTGAGTTGCGTTAAGAATTAAATTCTTATTGTAAATTGTGTCGGCCTTGAACCGTGCTTTCTTTTGCCGTCACACCATTTGTTGCATCCGTTTCTTGCTGAAATTTAGTACATGCTTCATTCCTAATTTATTATATGTCCATCTTTAATTTTACAGCTTGTGCCAGATTTTTGGCTTTACAATTCGGATACTTGGCTCTGCAGGATAATAAGTTATGGCAAAACATTTCGCTTCTCGGTCTTTATGATGGAAAATAAAAGTTGTCCATTTTCTAGCATAACAGAATCGTATGCATGCATTTTTTTCAGGAACTCTGTTGTTCAATTACCTCTATGATATTTTCTTACAATATCATGTCTTTTTGCTTTAATATAACTTTTTCAGCGGGATTATGTTTGTGAACACGCAGTTTGTTTTTCATCAATTGTATTCAATCATTTTTATTTCTCGCCATAATTAAACACAATGTTGCCAACCGTGCTGAGCTTACGTTAACAATGGCAATTTTGAGAGTCGATCAACATGTCTCTGTTTCAGTGGAGGTTCAGTTTGATTTTTGACAGTATAAAAAGCCTTGCGATTCAAAAAATATTGTAAAACGCTGTGTTACGACGCTTTTGAAAGAGAATTTATTGTGGTAAATATGTTTCTGCATAGGCTGGTGAAAAGTTAAGAACGGGGTGGCGCAACTAAAATCCCCGCCGTCATACTTTATGATTTATCTTGGATTTCCGCATGAAATATAGCCCTGCAGATCTAAAGGTTATCACGGCGCCATTTTTAGGCCCTGCACTCATATAACAAGCGTTACTCCCGGAGGGAAAAAGAAAAAAGAAACAAGGAATGAGAAGGAAAAAGGATAAGACAAAAGGAAGTAAGGTCTTTCTCGATTAGAAAGAGAGCAGTCGCAGAAAAAAAATCTCTCGGTTAAAAATAACGGAATAGGAACTGGGCTGCTACATTTTTTTTAATATTCAATATAAGTTATTA
Source organism: Hymenopus coronatus (assembly GCA_030762935.1). Lineage (NCBI taxonomy): Eukaryota > Metazoa > Arthropoda > Insecta > Mantodea > Hymenopodidae > Hymenopus > Hymenopus coronatus. Next base: position 113,573,462 of record CM060881.1, on the reverse strand, counting down.
GACACGAAGTTACAGAAAAGTTACGTTGCAGATTTTATTCTCTCCCTCCTACTCTGTTTTTATATCGAAAGAAGTATAAAAAACATTTCCACAACAGCAACTGCCGTTATTTTCTATGCGACACAAAACAAATGAGTAAAGAGGAGAGCAAGAAAGTTTACAAAATATCTTTTGTTTCCGTACTATTTACCCCAGGAGGATAAAAAAAGAGACAGATCGAAAAGATATCGCAACAAAATGAAAATAAAGTTCCCCTCCCCAATTACTTTGGAGCAATATATACAACCGAAAGCTATGAAGTTGATTTGAACAGGTATGAGTTGAACGCATCGGTAACGTGTCAACGAGGGTTTGAACTTTGTAAAACTGTGTCGAGACCAAATAGCTAACTCCTAATGATAAAACAACCTTTCCCCAACATCAAACGCTCTGCCAAACTTAAAATTATGTGAAACTTGTTTCTTATTTACGGATGAAGGGATGGCTTGCTATATATTCAAGTCATGGAGTGGCCGCTTAACAACGTAAGGAAAGTGAGGAGCTGCGATAAGCTGCGATCCCGGTTATCAGCTTCCCAGTTGGAGGATACATGATACTGACCACATCTCTTCACAGAATCGGTCGATTGATCGCCCATCTCTACCTAGCGTAAGTGGGCGTGAGACCGGCTGTCGGGTTGGCGGGCAGGCCAAGGGCTGTACAGGACAGGTATTAATATTTTGCGATTTCTGCTTGGGAACCGTTATTATATTTTGTCTAAGCGTTTAAAACATTGGGAGTCCAACTGTGTTTCAGTGTGTAATTATCTAGTTAGCTACAAACGAGCAGATATACTTTTATTTTAGTTAGAAATAAATTAATACATAAATTATTTTCTTAAAAATAAATAAAAGTTAACAATATAAAATATTTAACTTAAAAAAGGAAGGTTCTACTAATGCCTCTCTGAAAGTCTTAATTTACGTTTTAATAATTATTTTCACTGATCTATTCTACCAAATGAATTACACCAATTAACACGAATTACTGAAATTTCTAATTCAAATTTAGTATATTTCTAACAGTATTTTTAATCGTTGATGAAGGTTTCAAAATAATACAGCAATAAAACTAACTTTGAAAACTCACTAATAATAATAATAATAATAATAATAATAATTACAGAAATTACAAGAATCACAGATGTCCAACAAATCAGTCCAACATCCAATTCATGTAATAGAAACACTATTGAGAATCATCAATTATGAAAATAAAATATACCTGGTTTGGAAAAATATAACTTCATTACTTATCGCAATGAAAGATACTATATTTTAAATTATTCTGTACTAATAGGAAAATACTTTATTGTTCTAGGGTTTGTTAAACGGAATTTCCACCGATTTCTAAACTTGATATTGCATTGAAAATGTTTAACAATGCAATATACTGAAAGCAGTATTATGAATTTAGTTTATATACAACCTTGAAGATACTCTGAGCGAGAGACAAGTGCAATATTACATTACAAGTATGCATACGGTCTGAGACCTTGAAATCGTCCCTACTTTAGTGCTTTCGAGTTCTAATTGAATGTAACGCCGACCAATCAGATTTAATAATGCTACCGAGCTCTGTCATATACATGCAATAAAATTACCCTAGATGCCGTTTTAGAACAAACAATCCTTACCATAGACGATTTATACAGTTATAGTGGACGTGTGTTACTTTAGTGGACAGTAATTATAAGGTGTTGAAATGTGGTGTTAACAGTACGTTATGAATTTGCATGGTCATGAGTGAATGAAGAGTAAGGGACCAGGTGGAAAGGTACGAAAAATCACGACTTGATACGGAAGAACTCGAGTAATGGAAGCCAATGGAGCAACGGAATCTATTTACGCATATCTCAAGAAACACACTGGAGTTATTTTGGAAATAATTTTTTGAAAACGAAATGGTTACTCAAATTTAAAAAAAATCTAAATATGTATTTTTTCCAAAGGGATGTTAAAACACGGGACCATTAGATTCATCACACAGTCGTGTTCACAATATCTGTGAAGTTCTTCTGCAGTTTAAAAGATTTTGAGAGAATGGTAGTCAAATCATTCTACACAATTTTTAAGTTAATAACTAGTTTGTGAAAAATTAATCTTAGTTAAAAATTAATATCTAAGCTACGTTCCCATTATATACATTAATACTGAGCAATATCATTATCTATATTTTACTCATAGTAGTTGTTATAGCAACTTAACATTAAAACAACGTTGTCACATTGTTCAAGTCTATATATACGCTTATTATTACTATTATCATTATTATTATTATTATTATTCTATTTATTGAAATACGTTCCTTTATTAACTAAATTTCATATTTTATTAGAATAATATAAATAATATCCCTTTTCAGAATCTTCAGTAACTATGGATAATTGCAAAAGAAGATCTCTCGCTAAAGCCTCCAAGTGTATTTAACATTATGTCATCCTGGTGTACAACAATAAAACGAAGACACTACTGAGAATGTCATTTTGAATCTGCATATATATTGTACGACAATGTAGCTTATAAAACGACTGCATAGACAACCTCTCTATCTGAGGATTAAGCCAATATGCGGCTTCTTAAGCTTCAACCGAATTACCCGCAGACTTGAACTTTAATTTCTTGGTCGGGAGATCAAAAGCCGTAGTTTGCGTATTGAGTACCAACTTTAATTAAACTTAATCTCAAAATCCCCAACCGCTTATCCTATGGTGTAAAATAAAGCGAAAAAAGAAAACAAACTCACCTGAATTATGCGCTGCAATCTTCAGGAAGATCTCTTTAATATTACTCGTACCATCGCATATTGTTGTTATATATCTACCATGACATGCAATAACAGGATTACATGCTTATTTGACATCCACAGATCATGCTCAGCACCAGAAAGTGATCGTTAAAATAAATGATATCTATTACGCTCATGGTTGCATCGAATTTTCATTTATACTAGTATCTTATGGAGAACAACATCTGAAGATCAATATTTTCGTTCCTTATAGCTGTCAGTTTTATGATAATTTAAACCAAAACTTTTTCAGATATTGTAATACATTAAATAACTTGTATTTACGACAATAAACTTATTCTATAAGTTACTTTTAACATTTTTGGAACAAAAATATTCTATAATTAAAAAAATAAATACACACAGGGGTTTACATTTATATAAATAAGAGATATTTTAAGGGAAAAGCGTTAATCTAACGATCCACTTCAAATTATAAACATGGATCCGAGAACTCTGTTCCCTTGCTACAATGCTGGCCATATAAATATATTTATATTTCAAGCAGTACATTAGGAAATAAAAACGACACACTACATGAAAATCGGTCTTGAATTGTTCAACATCGTGGCCGTTAGCACGGACGTACAGATGCAGTTGAATCCCGGGTTTGCTGATATATCCTTGGAGAATGTTGCAGCCTATCGATGCTGATCGAGCAAACTCGCCGAGTTTAAAGATACTATAGTCACTTAGCACAATTGGAACAAATGAAATATTACTCTGTACCAATCCAATTTTAATTTCATTGCAATCAAAGGTGAACAAGGAGATTTATTTAAAATCTGTTTTGGTGAGGGATTCCGTTAGAGTATTACATCTTTCATCACAAAACAAACTAAGTTTTGGTTCATTGGCGCGTTAAGGGGCAAGCTGTATTTGAGGTACGATGCATTTCTTAAAGTTCTTATTCCCTATCTTTTAAGTTTTAACAATAGCCCGTTAAAATTTGTATAGTTGAGTCATATGACGAGCGGTGTGTGCAAAAGTTATTATAAAATTGTACTTGCGATAGGTTTGTGAACAAATATTACTAACACAAACCGCAGACAATACTTAAAATTGCATCTAAAAATACTGCAATACAACTGTAAGTTGGAGCCTCAGTTCTGTTGTATTTGTGATGTAGCCCTGGATACGAAAGTTGCAAGCATTAACCACATGTAACATAAGGGATCCAGCGGAGATCACAAGTTGAGGCCTTTTGGTCCCTAGATGGCAGTTGCTGCTTTTTGGGGTTCCTTTCACCCCTACAAAACTTGCTGTGGCCCTTGGGTGCAGTCAGACTCAAACATTACGGTCGGTGAGAGGGGGTTATACCCTGGAGTATAAAATAGGCCCCACGTCCATTTCAAACCGCAATACAATATTCAGTTAATGCATAGTCCCGTTCCAACTTTCGGAGCACTTTTAATTAACTCCAGAAGCAAGCAATTTCTCCGCGCGCCAAAATCAAAGCTCCCTTTTTATGTCTACACTTTCAAAAGAATTTCCTGTAAAACCGCACAAGGAAAGGCTTTTTTTCCTTAGGCGTTGCAAACTTTAAGAAATACGTAGTACCCCACGAAAAGAGATGAAGCTATCTGAAATTCGATATCGAATGTAAGGAGGCTTATCGTTATAAATTTTATGTTAAAACAATGTATGAGAAAATTGCGGCTAACTCTACTACAGCGCAATTATGAACATTTATTTCTGTGGATGTCAAATAAAACAATTATGAAGTTAGTAGAAGCAGCATAGCAGTTTAGTGAGGCTGGTTACAATTGCAAACAACTGAGTCAGAAAAACATCACAAGGTAACCTGACATTTTGATATTAACTCCAATAAGCTTTTTCATGGGTAAACCAAGGAGTCATCTGACTCAATTGTTGCATTGTCATTATTATAGGCGATGGAAGCGAATTGCACAATGACCAGAATGTTTTCATTTTGTATTTTTTTTTTCCAGATGCATTCCTATATGCTTTTAAAACATGCAGTCTTAACTAATTTTATATATTTAATTGGTCTGTATACTTATTTTATGAAAATGTAATGAAAGCGCATTTCTTGGTCTACACTTTTAACATTATCGAGATTTGACAAGTTTAAATCATTCAATGATCGAGAAACACAGCTCTGTTTTAATATTAGTCTAGTTTTTGGATATTTTCGATTCGAATGTCAAGATCCGATCTACCTAATAGTTCCCTTTGTTGTAAGGTAAATTCGTGAACTTTCCACTGTCTTATCAACTGGCATAGAAATTCTTCAGCAGTTTGGCTTCAAGTTATCCACCCTCAAGCCATATGAATAAAATAATGAAACCTACAGTGACTAAGTTATTGATGGGTAGCTAAATGCGGTCTACAAAACGCCAATAGAATGTATGAGACAGTTTGTTACCTGCAACTACTCTAATAACGGTTCAACTTCAGTTCCTTTCGTCATGGTTGACACTCTTTGTTCGTCCCTATGCCTGGTCATCCTTTATCGCATGGATCTTTATAGGGTCTGAAGTGAAATGTCCAACAGATGCCATAAAGGAACGATTCTGGATACATAGAATCCAGCTAGCAAGCACAGATGTTGCTAGATGCTGTTAGGGATAATATGGATTAGGACTTAATCTTCGCTGATATCTCAAGATATATATATGTAGGAACTTCTTTAAACCTTCTTCTCAACACTATTTCCCGGATACTTGTACACAATGTCGCGGTATACGGTTCCTCCATCGTTGTTTAATCCAAAGTCACGCTGTTAGCTAACACGGGCTATCATATTTTTTCCATAATTTTATTGAGGTTAACGAATGCATGTTATATGTATCAACCTCTGGTCTGGAAATAATTATCATGACAAACAACCTAAGTTTGAAAGTCCAATTAAATTATGTAAGAAAACTTATAATCAAGGGGGACTCGGCAAGTTAATTCAAATACGAGAACGATGCATTTTTTGTACCTTTAATTATACACTGAAGTGATTACAAATCCCAACCACTCCTTTTACATTTTGAATTAGCAGATCACCAAATCTTTTGGTTTGTAACAACCACCAAAAGGGAACCAGAATAGGTGTTCTAGAACCCTAGTGAAATCGAAACCGAGATTATAGAAACAAAAAAGAATGTAGACCACTAAAACTTATTGTTTATTACTTTTTGAGAACCATTCCGTATTAAATTCCGTTCTGATTGGTGAGCAACACATCAATGAAACGCACATATGTTGCCTGAAAGGTGCTCACGTGGAGTTATTGCAAGAATTTGATCTACATCAAGAAATATAGATTGTAAAATCTAAGGTTTCTGGTTTGTTTGGTCAACTTGTTACTCGCTTCCATGACCTATGCATGCAATCATAACGAGCTAGGTTTTCGCTTACTGCACGCCTTCTCGTCGGATCCATCTGAACAGTCTGGGTTATCGTCGCACATCCAAGTGAGCGGCACGCACTCCCCCGACTTGTTGCGGCAGGTGAACTCATCTGGACCGCACACCTTCACCTCTGAAAAAAACAACAAGCATCATCAAGTACAGGTCTAAAGATAAAGGAACATGGCCTCAAACTTACTGCAGTTCTTCTCGTCCGAGCTATCAGGGCAGTCGAACTGTCGGTCGCACACCCAAGCTTTCGAGATGCATACTCCAGCTGAGCACTGGAACTCTCGTGGACCACACCGCCTCTTCTCTGCAACGTTGTCACAATATTGTACATTCACAACATACAGTTATTTATAACGCTACAAGGCCAATCCATGCATAACAGATCAGTAATATTATTAAAATTCTGTATTCTGGTTTGCATACATGTTTCATTTAAATTTTATTAAACGCTCACTAAGGTGAACTTTAAAATGTTTTGGTAGCATCTTAAATATATTTTTCACTTAATTAGCGTCAATTACCGAAATGTTTAAAGATTTGACATGCCTATATTTCAGCAACTAAACTGCGAAAGAAAGTTTATTTGTTCGTTAGGTTCAAAGGATATGGGGTAAGCCTTAAGCATACTATTATAATATTTTAATAAAATATCATAATATAATATATTAATTGTTAAATAAGAATTATTAATTTACGATTTTTATAAGGAGATACGTAATCTGTTTAACTAAATACTACTTATATCAAAATAGATATACAGAAAATGTATCAGTACTATGCGCAATAGATTTACGGGAAAGGGAGGACCGGAAGGAAGAAGAGCTCACTGACCACCTGTCTTTCCGCAGTGTTGTCAACCAAAGGAAGTATGAAAATGTCCAAGTTTCTTTAGTAGCTGCCTAAAAAGGGGCAATTTGGTAATATTTCTGTATTAGCTGTTAAAACAGTTCTTCAAATAATGTTAAATATTAGTTACAGGTACAGTGTTATCTTTAGCGCTGACAGTTTCATTTGTACATTCCATCAAACTGGTCAATTGTTATGCTTATAAGTAAACTCTTAATCATTAATGCATCAGACCTGTGAACAATGTCATAGCGAATCGTATTATATCCAAAATTGATACTATTTTATGAAAGACAACTATTCGTTACTAAAGAATCACGAAGTACTACATGAAAAGGGAAGGGTCGAAAATATGAGGATATGCAAATAAATAGTTAAACATTTACACTCAGATAAATTTAAATAAATGACCTCTATATATTTTGCGCGTTTAGCTGAATAATATAGGTGATTTTCATTGAAATATAGTATAAAATTGTAAACTGCATTTATAGTTTTCATCTCTCGAGGATGAATAATGGCATAACAATAATGCCCAACAATGAATGTGCTCTTTGCCGCTAAAGCGCTGCTGAAAAAACAATTCTTCGAGCTAATCACTGTGAAGCAATATTCACAATACGATTTGTACAGATCGTCGAAAATCAATTGGAGTGCACAGCTTGGAAATATAATGAAATGACGCCATTCTCAAGTGAACATAATACGATCTGCAATGACGCTTCTCAAGTGGTTTCAGTAATAACAACTTATAGAGTAACATCAATTTTATTGATTCTGTGCCTATTTGGCAGTTTATTAAATTTAGAAAATATTACACATTCAGATCTACAGATGTAGCAAATAGCTATATAATGCTTTGCATGGATCAAAACTGTCAATACCCACTGCATGGATTGGCTTGGTAGCGTAAAATAATTCACAAGATATTGAAACAATAAAAAAGTTTGAAATAATTATACAAACTAAACCACCATTAAACACAGGAAATTGATGTACAATTGAAACAATTTTGCAACACACATTACATTCGATAGTGTGAAAAAATATATAACTACATGTACATTCGTAATTGTTTATAATATAAAGTTTTGCTCTCTGAATAGCCTTGCATAAATGTGTGTGTGTGTTTTTTTTTTTTTATTAAACAATTTTAAACTCTGAGCAATATTTTACACAGACTGAATTATTTAACATTTAAGTTAATTTAAAATAAAAAGGCCACTAATTTCTCTGTCCATTACAAGTTAACATAATGTTTTATATTATCCATATAGTAAGGATTATTCATGTAACGTCGTTTACAATAATGGTCACAGAATTTAATGACACAATATTCTTGCTGTATGAAAGATACAAAAAATAATCATGTATGCTAATTTTTGTTACTTATGAAGCCATGAGATAATAGAAGAATCGCAAAAGATGATACATTTAACCTGGGGGAGATACACGAACGAATATTTCGGAATAGACTCGTAATTCAACAAATTATTAATAAATTGTATATTTCAATGACCTCTGAACTTTTGCGCATTATGCTTTCGTCTCTGTTTTAGTTTACCAGTTCAAAATGAATTTAGAATGAACATATCTTCGAAATGTTTTAAACATATGGATTTCAAATAAAAGCGTTGGGTCCATTTTTGAGAAAAAGAAAAATAACGTTTCAGTAACCAATAGTATCGGAATTTTCTTGATAATCTTTGTCTGGTGCTTAACGTGTGGTTCACGAGCTTTGCTGCTTATCAGAATTTTCAGTTTTGAATTACGTTGTTCCATTAACAATGTTTGGTAAAATAAACTATTTCCTTTGCGTAATATAAGTAAGTGGCAGAGAAAATAACAAATAGTATTTCACTTTGTTACGTATTTATTACAAGGCAACAATAATAAATTATAAATATTATAAATTGAACGATGTTTGCAACATTTGCTGAAATTAGAAGCTCTCTACACTAATTACATCGCAAGTACAATACTTTCTCAATACTGTACATCTGAAGGAAGGTCACACTTCTGAGCTATTGTATTGCAGAAAGCAACAGAAATATAAAAACTAGTGCTGTATAGAACTACAGATGTATAAAGAAAGCAAACTATCGTACTAGCTTGACAAAGTTACTGGCTAACCAACTTCTGCTCTACAAAAAAGTTGAGAGAAACTTTTGATGCCGTTGTTTTTAAATTAGATATGAGTTTATGTCATCCATCACGGTACGGTCCACAGAACAGACCTAACTGCATCAGCCGAGAAATCCGACACGACGCAATTTGAAACTGCGTCGCCTTCCCAGGGAAAAGTTTTAACACAACAGCTGGGAATCTCCTCTTTCCGTGTCATTGTAGTGTTAGAACAAAAACATAACGCCGCCTGCAAGGCAAGAAAAGCCTTTCAACAGCTTCCGAAGTTTCACTAACATTTTCTGAGTGGAGCCTGTTCGTTGTTGCGAGAGGTAGTGATTGAATGCTTAAATTAATTGTCAGGAAAGCAGGCTACTGCGTTTTTCGTGTGCATAACGTGCCGCTTTTAAATCGTCGTAACTAAACCTTAATTGACAAATAAAATTATGTTTTAGAGTTCATTTCTTTTACTTAGTCCGGGGATCAAATATAATAGAGCTATTTTTCTGTTTCACGTGGGCAGAAAAAGCGCATATGGATTTTTGGTGTGGTTATGGTGAGGAAATCGGAATCGTCGGATCTTCTCGGCAGCTAATAGTAAAAAATTGAGAGAAAGGGATATCCAAAAATGGCGACGCTGAAAATACTCTGGTTTGATTGCTGACCTTTGGTTTGTAATCTGTGATGTACTATTATATAACCTAACTTAATAGTTGTATAACTTCTATATACGTTCATTCCGAGATGGACTTAAAGGCAGAAAATAAAAAAGCAAGTATTTTTTTTAGATCCGCTCACTTCTGCACAGTGCCAGTTAACGTCACTGTGCATTTTTAGGCATTAAACGGCTCATGATCCGCGTATACACCAAGGCGGTTTTAGGCAAGGACCTAAATAAACCTCAGTGTTAATGTCACACGAATTTCGCTACTTTTATATAGCTTCTAGAAACTATTCTTAGGAAAACTACATTTTTCTGTTCGCTTCATTTTTTTTGGGATAAACATTTACAGAACTAGTTTAAAAAAAAAACACACACACAATGCATTTTTCCACACAACTATTTTTGAGAAAATGTCGCATTCATGAAGGTATGAACTTAAATGCAAAGTTTAGTATTTATCCAACACTTTATTTTTGAGTTATGCTATTCCGGACATACACAGGTATTTTTTTTTCTAAAAAAAATTATTTAATTCAGTGAGCCAAAACCAAAATTTTGGGTGGAATCCAATAGGTAAGTAATAGAGAAACGAAAATCTGTATAATTCCAAATTTGACTGAAACAAAGGTTGTTAAAACTTGAAGTAATTCTTAGTGATTAACCGTTTATGATGAAATTCTATATATTATGGAATTTATTAAAGAATTTACCAAAAATGTTCCATCAAAGTGGAGCTGACTCCGCGGTAACACGAAACTCGCATTAGGGGAATCCTCATGGCGAGGCAGTCACCGAGGTTTACCCCCTCGTTCCAATATCCTATCTTATCTATCTCTCTCTCTCTATATATGTATATATACACACATACACAGGGTGTATAACAATTAATAGTGCAAACCGAAACCTTGAAGATATACAGCAGCAAAAACGTTGCAGCAAACTCTGTCCGCAGAGCATAGCGACAATCTTAAGACAGGAAGTACGCTATACACAGGTATTTAGTGGCTTCTATGTTGTTTCATTCTGTCGATAGATCCCAGAGTTCGCGCACATAAATGTGCCGTATTTCGTTTAATAATTTAGCTAGGTTGCGGCAAATTAGATAATCTGTTCATCATAATGGTTGAGAGCTTCAAAGAAAGATAGACGGGAAAATTATTTCTTCTTTCTCCGGCCCTCGCTACCCCTAAAACTAGCGCCCAAGTAAAAGTGCGCGCATATTATACATTTGTGGTTCTATTTTCATTGTTACTTGCTTTTAATATTTCCTGAAACATGTGTCAGTTTAAATTTCTTAGAAGTGATACCTTTAAAGCAATAGCTATAGAAGTCAGAGAGATTATTTAATTCCATTAATGCTGTGTAGATAGTTTCATTTACTACTCATGGCATGACGGAGAATAACATCCTTCTATTTCTTCCACACGAGATGAAATTTCTATTAAAAAATTGAATCAATGAAGTGGTTGTTAACATAATTTCAACACCTATTACTGTTACATCACTGAGCGATGATGCAACTGCTTTTATAGAGGGCGCAAATTTTCCTTCCGGTGGTTGGCTGACCTACTCGGTACAGTATTGATGCTTACATAAATGTTACACTCCTGTTTATCTTCTATGAAAGCAACGCCCAGCCAGCGAGAACGCTAGGGTTATTAATTCTGCAAGTAATTAGTAGTGTTTTATGATTATGTGCCAATAAAATCGATTCTTAGGTGCCATATTGAAGTCGTTACGCTCGTACTATCGATAATTGTTATGCTCACTCAACCCTACCGGCAAAGCGAATCGCTAGGCTGTTTTAAATCGGATTACTTTTATATTTCAGGCTACCAAAACCTTAGGGTCTTTGTAAACTGTTATATTTATGCCTTACTAACCGTTTTCCATTCCCACATCAAACGCTCAATTCGTTTAGGCTGAAGCTTTTATACACAGGAATTAGATTCAAGTTTACACACTCCGAGTATTTTTACTTTCCCTATTACTTGCACAAATTGATACGTTAAATTTACACGATTTTCTCCACCTCGTCTGCAACAAACGATTCTTACTCTATGTTAATAAGATAGACTTATTACTTAGTTCCTTGCAGGTACTACGGAATTACCCTAGCCAACGCGAGTCAAATCTTTTTTAGAGCTGGTCACTATAGCAATGAAATTCCGTATTCTTTACATGGCCAGGAGTAAAGAAAAGAAAAAAGAATGATGACTTTCCATTCGAGTAAAGTATAAGTTTTAGAAATGCTAACTCCACAACAAATGTATTTGAGAGAGTTTTTTTTTGGTAGTGTTTAACGCCCGCTTTAACTAATTATGGCACCGCAGGCGGTATTTGAGATGGAGAGATACATTTTAGTGTAATATATATTTACTGATTTTATTTTATTTTGTCTTTCTGCACACTTTTTCTTCGTGTGGTATTGTTAAAATTTCTGTTTTCATATATATACACATATACTTTCTCTGATTTAATTTTATTTTCTATCTTATTTCACATTTTCCTTTGTGTGGAATTGTTAAAACTTCTGTTTTCATTAAGGTAAATTATGGCAATCCGTATTCGTAGAGAGCATGAAATAGTATAGTTTAAGGCATGACAGGAATACTTCATTTTATGGTTAGATATTTGTCTCCGATTAGTTTCAAAGCTGAACATTTATTCAATTAACAAGCAAAGAAACTTAAAACTTTGTTATACTGACTAGACAGTGCAGCACAGCTGATGGGAATTATTTTAAGTGTTTCGAGAAATTTTTGATAAACATTTCTTACCTTCTTTATTGTTACGCATATTATTAATAATAAACACATCGGCTTTGTCTACAAAAGATTTATTGTAATAAGGTATATAAACCGGTTCACCCCTAGCTGCTGCACTATATACACGCACTCTCTCTGAGGGGAAGATTACTTGAAGGCACTACATTTTATTTCGTCGTCGCGAAGATTATTAACCTATTCATCGGTTATGATGTTTACTGTTTTACATTTGATACCGGTTGTTACTTTACGGGTTTTAAACTCTGAATCTCAGGCGCATTATATTTGGGAGACTATGGTATATCTTAATGATATTTTCCCCTCCTCCGATTGGGAATATCTGGCGCGCATTAAATGTCTTCTGGACGGAGGCAGATTCTTGCATGAGAACAATTCGCACCACTGTTTTTATTACACACGATTTATATTCAAGTCAAGTTTTCAATCGGTTCTGAGCGCTCGAGTTCAGCAACTGCTTGCAGAAAGGTCTAGTTCCCCAACGCTAAAGACGCAGTATAGCCATTGGACTACCGCAACAGGTAATTATAGAGACGGATTTCGTAACTATTGCGACGGGTTATGTAAATTGGGGCAGCTCTCAGAAACTAGGGCACGCATCCTTGTGATTGGTGCCCTATTATCATTGGTACACATGCGACAGACCCTAATTTCCACAGAGTCGCTGGTATTAAAGGCGAGGCGAGGCACCGTTAATGCAAACTTATGATTAACAACTCTCACGTGACCAGAACAGATGGAATAGAAAACCACGTGCAAGACCGCATTTGAAAGGCAAATTGAGCATTCCACGGTTTATAAACGGACTTATATAAGGACTAATAGGTACATAAGAAATACCCGATTAGTTATTTTCTACATCATTGCATTTCTAGAGTTGAATTTACAACAAAATACATACGAATTACATAAACCTAGCAAAAAGTTCTTACATGGTTTATATTAAAACTGAGTGAACAACGAAAGAAAATAAGCGATGAAGCAGTGTTTTAGGTTCTCACAAAAACTTAAGAATAAGAATAATATATTGGGATAAAAGATCGGGAAGTGCGTTAGCAAAATGACAGGAAAACATTATGATCAATGTGTTTTATTTCCAAGAATCTTGTACGCCACTTCAGCCAATATATCTACAAAATAAATTTGTGAAAAAATAAAAAAATATTTTTTGTAATAAATACGATGAAATAATATGAAGTCTAGACTTTAAAAAAAAAAAAAACATAATTTTTTCCAACTAGCGCATTTAAACTACCAATTAAATGATGCAATAAATGGACAAAGACACACGGAATTATTATTAGGCGCGCCCAACTTTAATAGCCATTCATGCAATGAACCTATAATGGGAGTTAAAACGGGAGTGACAAAGTGGTATCGACGCAGGCTAAGTATCGACTATTTCATATTTAGATGCTTACGAAATAAAATAAAAATGTGATAAATTCATTTCTCGATACGCATTTTAGATGAGCATTGCTTCCGTAGGAGTTCTGCGACTATGTCAGTTGATACAGGTGGTGACATTACAACTTTAAATGCCATGGTGGTTGAAAATTCACAACAGTAGCTGAAGTTTATATAAATGAATCTTTTGAAAATAAAACAAAGATCTCAAATAAATTACTAAATTTCACAGAAAATAAAAACACTCAAATAAATATAAATTCACATCTACTTCAATTAAGTGCTTCAAAAGGGCTAATTGCCCGTAATTTCCTTTGCAAATTTCATTGTAAAGAATGAAAGCAGTGAAATTAAGTTCATAAAAATCATATTAATCATATTTTAGTAACTGAGCAGGGTGGCACGCAAGTGCATAAATATTTGTCGAAATTGACTACTATACATTTCAAAACATCGAAAAGCAAAGAAATTGAACTGTTAAATAACTATTTATAATTATATTGTTTGAAATTTCCTCTTTTCAAACATAACTGTGGAAAATATTCCTTTTGTTTTGTGAGTATTCAAGATAATCATGCTTTTAGCCTAATATTTGTAGAAACTATAACCTTTTTTGTGATGCAAAATTTTAAAGAGTTATATCAAGGGGCTGTTTAAGTTTTTAATTAACCTATCTAGATACAAATAAACTGCATTAAAATGACTGCCTAATGAGCTGTTGGCCTTACACCAACAACAAAATGACATTTTCACAGCTTTCTATCATGTTTTCGCATATTCCTTTAAATTAATTAATATTTTGTTTAAAACAATGTAATTTTCTTTCCAGACAGATGATTATACTCCAAGGAAGATTATAGATGAGTTGCCAAATTGTGTATGATCTTCAAAAGAAGACATGGCATAATACTAACCAAAATTGCAATATTTCACTCAAAAAATCATACGCCTAAATATATTTTTGCACATCCTGTATATTCCACAGGCAGACGCGGCAGAAATCGGTTCCTAACCTCAAAGCGCATCATCAATAATGCCGAACTTGGAAAGCTTACCGTAAATACGCATCGACATCATTTTTCATCAGGATTCCGTTAAAATCCAACTTCAGCCTTCTTAGGAGGAAAAGATTCATCAATAACAGCCGTCGATAGAGACCGCTTAATGCGCCAAGGAATGTGCCGTTTGAAATCGAAGCACTCGCTAGTAGAAAAACTTGCTACATCTTCAACAAGATGCTTGTTTGTTGGCGAGGACATTGTGGTCGAAACTTGAAAAATGTTTCACTGTCTTCATTTGTCTCTTCTACCTAAATGCAACGTTTTTCTTTAAAGCAAGTGGTAAAACGCAAGCGAAATTACTTTTCTTGTTTTGAGGAACGCTTGGTAAGATGGATGTAGGAAAACAAACATGAGACAGTTACAAGATACGCCTCTTCGTTGTTTCCTGTTTTGTAAAGAATAGCCCTTGGTCTCTAACTTGATGACCACTTAGTGAAGCTAATGTATCTTCCTAAAAAACGTTGACAGCATTGTTTCAGCGAAGAAAATCTAACAATAATTCAACAAAAGTGTAAACGATTTTTCGGAATAACGTTATCAATACATTTCACAATCACAAATGAAACGCTCATTTGCATTATTTGTCTAAATTATGGCTTGTAATTACGAGATATGGCCTAGAAAACGATTTTTTAATGTTTTTTCTACCACGTACGTAATAGGCAGAAAAGATGGTGCATTCCGCCTAAAAGTTCGATATCGGGTTTTCACTTTAATTGCATGTTTTGGGGCATGCTGAATAAAAAAAAAGGGAGTATTTAGAAAACGGCGCGCGCGCATGTGATGTCAACCTAATACAAAAACAAAATGTGGATAAACGCCAACATTTACATGGTTCAATTTTACGAATGCTCTACTTTCTCTAAAATGGCTAGCGATTTTGATTAGAATATCACATATTAAGGAGATTTTTATGACAGTAAAATTATATCTTGAATTGTCTGGGAATAGTTAGTGTATAATCTTGTGTAACTGGTAAACGCTAAGCAGTAGACGAAAACGTAGTACACAATGTCGAGTTGCGGCATAAGCAATTTCCGAAATATCAGTTATTAATGGTTCTAATTTGATCTTTATAAGCCTTATCGATTTTCGGTTGTTTCTCGCTATTGCATTGAAAGGGTACAGGATTTGAAGCCTAGCACGCATCTATAACAAAATGTGTAATGCAAGTAATTCTTCAAAGGTTTATCTCAATTAAAATGAAGTAGATAGAAAAATAAATTTTCATAAATATAGTATGTGTAGCCACTAATAAACGATAAAGGTTACAGAAAGTCATATGAGTGTAACGCATACATTTTTTCGAATACTTTTTTTGTTTAGTTTAACGTCCTTTAACTTGGTTGGTCATATAGGACGACGAATGAAATTGGTGAAATGATGCTCAAATGATCTCGGGGTCCATGGAGCTTACAGTTACTCGACATTCGTCTTCTCAGGATAAGGGAAACCCTGAAAAAAACCTTATCCGGGTAACTCACCCTAAGCGAGATTGAACTCACGACCTTTTGAATGTGAGCCAGACACGCTACCACCACACTACCCAGGTAGGCTGACTTTTGCTAGTTGTTTTTCTTCTTAATTGTGTTTTTAATGCCATAAAACACACTACAAATGAACCTTGGGTTTCATATAAATTATGATACTTCCAAACTGGTATTTTTACTTTCACTAACACGTATGTGCAATGCACATAGTACATAGAGAAGGTATTGTATTCCACACAAAATTCGATACCGAGATTTCATTGGGAATACATATTTTTAAAGCCCCTGAATAAAATAATTTTTAAAAAAATGTGAGTGTGTGTGTGCGCCTGTGGCAGAATAGCTCAAAAACAAAAAGTCGGTAAAATTCCAGACTTGGTATTTTAGTTCAGTATCTTCCAAAAATGAAATTCGGCTCTCTTTTTCATTCACGAGTGTAGAGAGATGAAACGAAAATTGACTTCTCGCTTGAAAAAAGTTGAAGCAGTTTAAAATTGAATATTTCGGAAACAATTAACTCTACAAAAAATGTAATGACAATGTGTGTTTTAACGATATCTATATTTTTTGCGTAGTAAGGTTTTGCCTATCTCTTTCGGTTTTCGGATTACACAAACGGCGTCTAGAATGAAGAGGTCTTCAGTGGCTATTCTCATAAAATTCAAAATATACATTTAATTTGTTGTGAAAATATCTTTAAAATATGGTATTTAATCAAAATTTTTAGAGAAAATAAAAATGTTCTAAATATGTTCTATATAAAGTGTAGTTGTGAGGGGAGAATTTTCTTGAATATCCTCGAATTCTACTTAGAAAACTTGCTCTCGACATCAAAGTTTTGGGTGGAATACAATATCTTTTCTGCCTAATATAGTACGTATAGAGGAAATAAAATAACTGACCAGATAACGTAATTTTATAAGGTCTCTCGTTTAATACTTTTTAAAAAAGTAATAGCTTATGCTTCTATCCACTTCATGCTAGTCGAGATAAACATTAGTAGAAACAGTCTTAGTGCTCAGTTACTTACAGTAAGAGGGGAAATAAGGGAATACACTAGGCTAAACCGACATGCAAATGTTTTAAAATGTGGTTGCTATGGGATTGAAATCCGCTTCTTTGCGTGGTTAAGCATTGAGAACATTTTAAGTATTTTAAAACTGAAATCAATAACAAGGAATATCTCGAAAACGGCCAACTCCATGAAAAAAATGTATGACATAAATTGTATGTTTTACCGATATCTACATTTTTTGTGTAGTGAGCTTTTTTGTCTATCTTTTATGGTTTTCCAGTTATACAAAATTAAATAAAAATCATCCAGAATAAAGAGGTTTTCAGAGGCTATTCTCAGAAAATTCAAGATATATATTTTATTTGTCATGTAAACATTTTAAATATAAAACATTTTAATTAAAATTGTTAGTGCCATTTTTGAGAAAAACAAAATTTTCGAACAGTTTTCCATATAACGGGTAGCTTGGGTTGGGGGACTTTTGAAAATCTTCGTGTTGCATCCTTGGAAAATGCCAAACTTAAATACTAAGTTTAGTAATTAACGTTTTTGAGCTATGCTGTCCACAGACATACACACACGGACCTTTTTTCTAAAAATGCATTTTTTTTTGGATCAGGGGGTACTAAAACATGTATTTCCGGTGAAATCTTGGTATCGAATATTGAGTGGAATGCAATACTTTCTCTTTACACTATGTACATAGTGCGTGTAGAGGAAGTAAAAATTTAGAGTAAAAAGCTAATTGTCTCGGACAAAACTACATCCTTAATGACTAACTTGTTAGTTTCTGGCACGCACATAGTGACTTCTACAAGAAGGTGAAGTTCATTCGGAAGTTCAATCTATCACGCATCATCCATTCATTCAGATGTACGATGACCGTGGCCTATTCGAACTGCGCATTTCGGGAAATGATATAGTATTACGAATGTTGGTAAACTGCGAGTGAAGATTGCGTCAGAACAACAAAGTGTGCAGGGCCAAATCAAAGAGTCCAAGGCCAAACTAAAGCACTATTTCGGTCTACTGCCATTATGATAAACTTCACGTGGACTGCCGCACTATGTCAAGGTTAGTTTAGATGTCTTGTTTTGTTTAATTTCCGACGTATTAATCACATCTTCCCTTGATCTTCTGATGCAATATAACAATGTCGTTTAGTGCGTATTAGAATTAGATAGATGGCTCCTTTGCTTTACTCTCCCTACTTGGTACATAGAAAAGGTATTGCATTACATCTAAAATTCGATACTGAAATTTAACTGGAAATACATGTAGAGGGTCCCCTTAATAAAAAAAAAATCATTTTTAGTAAAGTCCATATGTGTGTTGTGTGTGTATGTGTACGTGTGTCTGAACACGACAACTCAAAACCGAAAAGTCGATTAAATACCAAACTTGATAATCAAGTTCAGTATTTTCCAAGAATGCGACACGAAAAATTTCAGGAAAAGTTCCCCCCTCCCCACGAACTCCCCTTTACATGGAACATTTTTCGAAAATTTTGATTCAACGATTTGATTAAAATACTATATGTTTAAGTATTTTCATGACTAACGAAATGTATATCTTGAATTTTCTGGAAATAGACTCAAAAGACCTTTGCATTTAGGATGCCTTTTGTACTACTGGTAAACCGTAAGAGATAGACAAAAACTTAAAAATACAAAAAATGTAGATCTGGTTGAAAGACAAAATTTATGTAATGTAGACTATTCGTATTCTTTCCAGCCGGTGGATGAGAAAGCGAGGGAAAGACCGGTTCCTGCATCAAGCGGCACCCTTGCTCTTCCTCCTCCTTATTCTACAAGCCCCAGCCGAAAAGAATACGAATGGACTGTATACACTTTTTCTAGAGTTAATTAACAATTTCCGGGATATTCCTTGTAATTGGTTTCAGTTTTAAAAACTTAAGAGTTTTTTCAGGAAGTCGTATGTTTCTTTTGGTTTACTTCTGGCCATGCAAAGAAGCGAATTTCAGTGACAATCGCCTAGTCACATCTTTTAAAACATTTGGTTTTAACCTAGTGTATTCCTTTAGTTCCCTTCTACTTATAAGTAATAAGACCATTCTGCACGAGGTAGAAAAGTACAGAGTAGGTAGAGAAAGTTA
This sequence comes from Hymenopus coronatus, assembly GCA_030762935.1. Lineage (NCBI taxonomy): Eukaryota > Metazoa > Arthropoda > Insecta > Mantodea > Hymenopodidae > Hymenopus > Hymenopus coronatus. The sequence goes on along the minus strand of CM060881.1, from coordinate 113,553,753 downwards.
TATGAATGGAACACATCCGATTTTAACATTAGAAAATTAATGAAACCTGGCAAAGAAACTGAAAGAAAACTAAACCCCTGAAGTGCAATGCTCATACGAATCCCTCTACTTATTTAATAACTCATAGGTACACGTATTTATCAGACATGTTTTTTTTTTTATTATTTTACTCTTCTACCCGCTTTGTCTTAATCACTGGCGTTTACATTTTGAAGCCAGCCTCGTAAACTGCCATTTACAGTGTTGTTTGATAATTACATACAAGAGCGGAAACACTGGTCTATTTTCATCCCCAGTTCAGTTTTGTTACGATCTCGTAAGAAACAGACAAACAAAACAGCATTTTCAAGAAGTATCACAGATGGCGCACCGAAAAAAAATTCAAACTGTTAGAACTTAACAATTAAAAAGAAGTAATTTGGAAACGGCTAATAAAAGAAAACAGTGACACAAATTTCAATTTTAAAAAAGCTATGGTTTTCCTGTGTACATGACTCCCTAGTTACAAGCTATTAACACATAATTCAAAGTACATTTTGTCAAATTAATATCTCACTTAATATGTTAATCAACATTCTTAAACCCAATTTTGTGAACAATGAAAATCTATTCTTTTTTAGTGATTTCTGAGTTTGAGAAAATCAATGCAAACCCTTTATTAAAGTATTCTATGCCTTAATCCGCGTTAGGCAACAGATTTCTCAAGAGGAAACATTAAATTCTGTTTGACACGTATTTGGATTGGTTGTTGAGGGATGAATTGGATTGTTTGGCGAAGGATGAATTGAGTAAAACAAAACAAAGGCCTTTCCTCCCCCAAAAAAGACAAAATTGTTTAATATTTTAAGATTACAGTTTAATTCTGTTAAATGTAGTAAATATAGATTAGGCTAGCTTTTAAGCCATAAATTATTTTAATAATGAGCCATTAGCTACGATAGTTAATGCTGTAAAGTTTATGTAAAATCTGCATACTTAAAATGTGCCGACTAGGTGATACTTGAGTGCAATTCCAGCGAAACTGTAAGTATGAGTTTTAGACTCAAAAGCAAAACTTCTTATAGAAAAGATAAGCTAACGAGGAACTAAAAAGGTATTACACACAAACACCTCTTTTTTTTATGGCTGCTTTGTTTTTCTTTTACAGCGAATATTTTTGATTGATAATGGGTGTTTCTGAAGATCGCTGGGGCAGTATAATTGCTCCAATTAAACTGACAAGTAAAAACAGGCCATTCTAAATTGCTCGGTTCCGCTGACACGAATCTGAGCGGCGCAATTTCACAGCTAATTGGATCACAAGGCAAGGGGATGATGCTGTAATTTCGTCACGCTGCATACTGTCGTTCCCCTCACTACTGCAAGAGTTTGGTAATTCTTCGTCACTGTCTTCACCACGGCGTTAACAAGGGACATTTGTTAACCGAAAAGGCAAACCTAAACTTTTACTTTCTCTTCAAGAATAATATTTGGGTTCACATATGTGTAAGGAGACTAAGCCTTGAATTTGTGAAAATGCTTATTTATTAAATTTACTATATGGATTTTATCCCCACTGCAGAAAGTTAAAAATAGCATTAACAGAAACTAAGCTGACTTCTCACCGGAGGTCCCGGGTTCGATTTCCGGCTGGGGCGGGGAATTTTTCTTTAACCAGAATTATTTCCTATCCCCCTCAGAGTCTGGAAGTATGTATGTGAGAGTGAATATGTGTGTCTGTGTGTTACCAATAACTATTATTTTAACTGAATCAAATACAAAAATTTGAATAGTTACAAGTACTTTATTCCTATTCATTTTAACAATTGACCCTACAGACGAGTTGTTTCAAGTGCAAAGTCTTCGATATGACCTTAGATGTTAAAGGCGGCTATCTAAATAAAACAATTATCAAAAAGTACATTTCCTTTAAAACAAAAATTAGAACTGGAAAGAAATATTTATTGAGCAGGACATGCCAATTAAATACTTAGGTACGGAAATAACCAACCACTGCACATTCTAATAAAGCAGCAAGAGTGGTGATGTATGAACCAGAATATGTGGTAGAATAAGTATTCAAATAAATATGCTAAAACAAAGAAAATATAAAGCAGTAACACACCTATGCTGCTTAAACGAGCAGACACTACTAAAGCAAAACATTCTAGAAATAATTTAAATATTATAGAATTGTGCATAACTCAAGGAAAGATAAAATTAGAAGTGAAGAAATAATAAGGCAGCTGAATATCCAAGCAATAGGCAATTGGATAGATAAAAGAAGACTCGAATGGAACCAGCATATATTCGAATGGCATCAGACAGGAGAGTACGCATCAAAAGACAGCAGAATGAAGATCACCTGGGAGACCGAGAATGAGATGGAGGAGCTTTTAGATCTGGATGGAAAAGGACACACGCCTAATAAAACAGATGAAGAGAAGGGAATGCATTTATTACGGAATTACTTCCATATGTAATCTCCTGGGATATTTTCTGACAAAATTGCAGATTTCAAATACATTTGCAGAATAGTACGCGAGAGTAAGTAAATTTCTCATTTGTTAATGAAATTCGAAAACACCCCTATGCAGACTTTTATAATTTTGAAGTAACAATATCTTAATCACAAACTTACAACACGTTTGTCTAATAATTCATAAGTATTGCATTCCATGAATTTCTCTTTAAACGATTGTCCTCTTCTCAAACTATGAACTTATTAAAACTGTCAAAATAGATTCCTAAATAGACTGAATTTTTAAGGTCTTCCTTGTATAAGGGTAGCTATCCTATATGGATTTTCTGTCTTTTATTTATATATAAATATATATTTTATATTAAGATAAGTTCACAGAAATTACCTTTTTTGTACAAAAGATTGAAGTAAATCAAATCTTAAAAAAAAAAAGAAAAAAGAAAAAAAGGTGTCTGTAAATAAAAGGAGACTTCACGGACTATTCTCAAAAAAATATTTTCTGATGTTAAAACATCAAAATTGATTAATTTAATAACATCATTAGAGATGCTTTAGACAGAATAAAATCTGGACTTTCTCAATGCTTCATATAAAATTACTGTTAAAAATATTCTTCTTCTCTCTACTTCAGGCTAATCACGATAAACATTAGTAGAAATGGCCTTATTACCTAGTTCCTTGTAAGTAAGGAGGAGATACGGGATTACACTACGCTAAAGCAACAGTCACATCTTTGAAAGGTTATCGCTATGCGATGACATTGAAATTAGATTCTCCTGCATGACCTGGAGTAAGTAAAATAAAAGAAAAGTCAGTTTACCGTTTGAGAAAAGCATAAGTATTTCAAAATTGAAACCAACATCAAGGAATAATTTTATATATATGTCTCATGTTGGAATATTTAACATTACAGTATACTTCCAATATAAAATAAATTAACAAAGCATACTTATATTATCAAATTTGAATATTTTAGATATTAAGCAAATACAGAACCTACTAAATCCACGAAAAAAAAAAGAAGATAATATCCCGTTTTAATACCATACTAGTTGCACATCAAAAACAAAACGACCACTTATTTCAAAGTGTAGTGGTTAGCATATGTTGTGAGAATAATTAATGCCACAAGAGTATTTCACATAAAGTTATTAAACTTTTCATATTATATAAATTACAGAAGAATAAAGTACTTATGGAAATTTCAAGATGTACATTTATCATCTCGATACTCCAAGTATACGATGTTTTAATAATATCGGCTTTGAGAACATTTTTTCGTATAAAGGAATGTTTGAGGGGGAAGTAATTCGAAAATCTGAAATTTGGCATTTATACAACTTTTCGGGAATAGCTTTTGCTGCTCGCTCTCTTTTTCTCAAACGCGCGCAAGCATGAACACTTGAAAATTAGTCTTTTTATTTTGTTTAAGAAAGCTCAAATGAATCTTTTTCTGATATCGAATTTTTGGATCGAATATCTAGAATTGTTAAGCGGTACAAAAAGTAAAAAGACATACCCTTTTAAGTAAATACTGAAAAAAAATCTGATGTGTTCCATTCACATGACTTTCTCTACATCTCTGCCAAAAATTATTGTTAGAAAGCTTATGCTTCTATTTATCTCATGCTAATGGAAAAAAAAAAATAGCAGAAATAGTCTTATTACTTGCTTCCTTGTAAGTAGAAGCGAAATAAGGGAGTACCATAGGTTAAGGCGATAATCAATCTATGAACAGGAGTTGACAAATTTCCTGTATGAGAAAAATATACGTTTTTAAAGCTAATAATAAGGAATATATAAAAAAAGATTAACTCAATGAAAAAGTGTATATAATATAAATTGCGTGTTTTAACGTGCTCTACATATTTTGTACGGTAAATTTTTGTCCATCTCTCACGGTTTAGCAGCTATGCAAAATTCCGTAAAATTCATCCAGAATAGTCTTCAGAGGCTATTCCCATAAAATTCAAGATACATATTTTATTTGTCAGGTAAATATCTTTAATATACGATATTTTAATCAAAATCGTTTAAGACATTTTTGAGAAAATCAAAATTTTCGAAAAAACTTCCTATTAAAGGTTAGTTGGGGGTGGGGGGATTTTCTTGAAAATCTTCGTGTCGCATCTTTGGAAGATGCCAAACTTAAATATCAAGTTTGGTATTCTGGTATTCAACGGCCTTTTCGTTTTTTAGCTATGCTGACCACTGACACACACATACACACGGATGTTTTTCAGGGGGACCCAAAACATATATTTTCGGTGAAATCTCGGTACCGAATTTTTGGGTGGAATGCAATACCTTCTCTATACATTATGTATGTGTAGAAAAAGTAAAAAAAAGTATTGATAAAGATTGTGCATGCCATATTGCTATTTTAAAGCTTAAAATTTTACTTTTCAGGTTATAGAATTCATATATATATAGATGTATTTTGCCTTTTCAGAGTATCGATCTACTCCATAGATGTCTCTGCAGTACTGTTTATCGCTAACGAAGGAATTCTGCGAGTTTCGCAACTTAGTGACGTACTCAAACTTACCTCAAGTCTGAATCGCTTCAAATACCGGGACGCTATGCACAGCAATTATGTTCCACCGTAGATTTCCAGACCAATACAAGGTAAGAGAAGTAATGTTGCCTGATTACTTCTTTATCTCGAGAACGCTCCTGCTCCCAAGTTTAATGCGACTTCTCCCGAACGAGCGAAATAAACCACAATCAAATTCCAACTACTACCATCTGCAAGCTCGATCTAAGAGTTTTGCTTAAACTGTAATTGGCAACACTGCTAGCGTAGAGCTATAATTGCATTTCGTGCTATAAGGGAAAAGCGTGGCAACGGTGTAGAAGGGAATCTTTCAGATATAATTTCGCGATGCACACCATACAAAGAAATGGGTAGGCGGAAATGCAATTTGCAAATTGCCTCCTAGATGGAGGAATAAGAGCGGCAATATAATTTTGAACTTCAGAATATTTGCTCCCGCAAAAGCGAGAAATTGCATCCGTTTAGCTGCTTTAATTAAACGCATGTGAGGAAAAGAATTAGCTTGTGGAGTTCATTTGCTTACCGCTTTTGATTAGAATCTAAAATTATATTAATTGTAGTTCTTGAATGGTTTCAGAGCTGATTTTGGCTATCTGTAGCATATAATAACTTTACTTTTTCTACAACGTCTGTCAATAAAAGAGGTATTTTATCCCATCCAAAAATGCTGTATCGAAATTTCATCGCGTGGTATTTATTCAAATTTTCGCTTTTATGAGCTATGCTGTTCACATGCACACAAAAATTACGTATTTGGGCCAGACATCGTTTAAGGATTTCATGTGATATTTTTGAATAAATTACACGACTCTAAAAATCTTTATAATGACATTTTTCGTTGTTTTATTGTCCCAGAAAAACGGTTTAAACAAGTTTTATTAAAATACTATGTGTTTAAAGATACTTGAAAGACTAATAAAATGTAATGCGTAACTTTTCGTTGATAGGCAGTGAACGTCTCTTCATTCTGAATTAAATTTATAGAATTTCGTATATATAGACCGTAAGAGATAAAACAAAATATTAGCAAAAAAAAAGGATAGAGCATATTGAAGTATGTTGTTCGTAGAAGTTAAGTTTTCACAGCTAAGTTTTCCCAGGTTATACTCTTAACGACATCGTCTATAATACATCATCTCCCCCACCTCTGTGGATTCATTAAAAACGTATTTCAGTTGTGTGTGTTTTCATATCAGGCATTTATCCAGGTCCATTATTGTTTAGTTTTTGGTTATTTATTGTCAAAATATATCATAATATGAGGTGAATATAAATATTGCTTTTTGTATGAATGCCGTAATAGGTAGTGGATTATAAAGTTGTAATGGAGGAAGTAGAGCCAAGTTTGAAGCTTAAAATTCTTTCTCGGAATTTTTGATTTCGGATAAATGTTAACTTAGTTGATGTACTACGCAAAGATAAAGTTTTTAAAATTGATGTGTATACTTCGGCACCTTTTTACTCAAGATAGGCCGATACAATTTCTATAAAACTTATTGAACACTCATTAGGTCCCAATCATATAAAGATGACATCTTAATTATTTCTTATAAAGGATGCATTAAATACCAAGTTTTTTCAAAACTGTTTTTTTTTTTTTTTGGATTCAGGGGGACCCAAAACATGTATTTCCGGTGAAAGCTGGGCGTCAAATTTTTGGGTGAAATACAATACCTTCTCTACACACTATGTATATAGTACGTGTAGAGAAAGTAAAAATAGTAGCCGCAGTTGTGGAGTCAATACTTTTAAATAAGATAATTATTTTAGCCTTAGATATGCAGATGTGAGCCGAGAAATTCCCTTAACTAGCGACTCAGGAATTCCGAGTCAGTGCAAACTTTGTCTTTTCGGTATCACCCTAATGCATTCAGCTCGTTCTCAGCACTCTCATTTTCCTAATTGTGCTTGTCTTCTTATCGAACCCCCACCCCTCGCGTTCCGCCTTCACACTTCATTAAGTCATTGCACTCCCCACCCCCTCTCACCCCTTGTGCACACCTTGAAATATACGCATAGCGCTCTCTTGTTATTCTTCGTATGGTAACATTCAACAGATCCATGTAAAGCCCCTTTCCGAGCACTTTATCCGAAAGTATGCTTAACCAGGCAAAATGTTTACATGCAATTTTACATTGCTGTGGGGGAAGTAACTTAATAATCCGGTGTGCAAAAACAATGTAAGCAAATAAGGATGAAAAACAAGCAAAACAGCTACAAAATTCATGAATTATTACACTGAGGAATAGTTAACTCTCGATAATTAAGGGAACGGCAGAAAACCTTGTTAAAGCAACTATTCCGACGGCTCTGGAATATTTTACTTTTTTATGCCTTGGAAAATAAAATTGTCTGCTGAATTGATTTTTCATCTTAGCTGTTCTAGTAGGTACTCTACCTTCAAGAGGTGCCTGTAATTAAATGGTGTGTGCGTGAACGTTACGGAGGAGTATTTCGTACTGCAGCCGTAGGCTTATTGTATATCAGACCCCTGGAAAAAAGGCTGAGATGAGTAATTATAGAAAGTGGCCAACATCCGCACAGGCAGAGAGCCATCATGGAGGGACCCTAACAGTTCATCTCAATGCGGGGAGCGCCAGAAACCGTGGCTCAGTACTGGATAGACCCCCTGAGTTCGCAGACAACTAATAGCGCCATCCCGCCGCCGAGAGGTGTAATTCAAGAGCGCAGTTAACTCCACGAGATGGCGTCTCTGCCGCAGTCCTCGTCGATATTTACAATTCTGAAAGATACCGGTTGGGATGAAATGAAAGGACAGGAAGTTGGGGGGAATGAAAAACCTTCTCCAGTATTCGCCTAATGACCCGGGAAAATCCCCGGAAAACTCTTGGATCAGAGAGGTGGCCGCGGGGAACCGATCCCACGACCTCCCGAATGCCAGACCCAGATGAAACGTCTGAGCCAACTGGCTCAGTAATTAAATGGTACAATACAACACACATCAAAACAAGTATCAAGATTTCGAATACCCACCAACGCTTATGTTTGGACAAATAGGTGTAATACCGTGAACAGGCTGATACCAAATGCGTAATTTTGCGCACTGATAAGCACAATTTGAAAGAACAGTATAAAAAAGACTTTGGACATCAAACAGCTTAGTTATAGCGCAAATATCGAATTAGATTAATATTCCTTCCTCCACGTGTGAATGCAGTTTTAAGTACTGAAAATTGTCCGTTATTTGTTTCCGATTGCGGGAGATTAAATACGTGGCTCTCACTAAGTCTTAAAGCTACAATTTTTGCTTTTTCTGACACGTGTGTACAATGTACATAGGTATTGCATTCCAACCAAAAATTCGATACCAAACTTTCATCGGAAATACAAGTTTAGGGTCCTCTCAATCCAAAAGAGCATTTTTGGAAAAAGGCCCTGTATCTGCATTAGTCCATTCTTCAACTTTGGTTACAGCCGGAGTTTATTTATTAATTCGATTTATTTGAGATTAGTATTTTCCAAGGGTACTAACCTTTAAAGGAAAACATCTCGGAGCTATTTATTTTCTCAAAAACGGCTCTAACAATTTTGATTAAAATACCATATATTAAAGATATTTACTTGGCAAATAAAATGTATATCTTGAATTTTCTGGAAATAGCCTCTGAACACCTTTTCATTCTGGGCGACTTTTGCATAACTTAAGCCGTAAGAGCTAGACAAAAATTTAACAGAAAATGTAGATCTCGTTAAAACACACATTTTACGTGTATGGTTTACCAGTTATGCATAATTCCGTAAAATTCATCTACAGAGGCTATTCCCAGAAAATTCAAGATACACATTTCATTTGTCACGTAAATATCTTTAATATCAAACATTTTAATCAAAATTGTTAACCATTTTTGAGAAAATAAAAATGTTCGTAATTTTTTCCATGTAAAGGATAGTTTGGGGTGGGGGATTTTCTTCAAAATCTTCGTGTCGCATCCTTGGAAGATACCAAAGTTAAATACCAAGTTTGGTATTTAACGGTCCACAGATAGACACTCTCACACACGCGGACGTTTTTCTAAAAATGTTTTTTTTTGGATTCAGGGGGATCCAAAACACGTATTTCCAGCGAAATCTCGGTAGGTACATTACAATACCTTCTCTATACACTCGAGTAGAGAAAGTAAAAGGTCTATTCCTGAAACTTAGAGAAACACTAAAATGCTTAAAGGAATCCTGCCATGGTGTCTCGCGCGCTCTCCAGTTCAGAAGTGTGAAGTGTTAATGTTGAGACATGTTTTACTCGAATATCAGACAACTCTGTCTCGAGACTAAGTACCCCTAACCATAACTTTTAAGAGTATTATGTAGTAGGTATGTCAAGTTGGTACTTACGGCAGATGCTAGGTATTTCATCACTTCCATCACTGCAGTCCTTCTCATTGTCGCATTGCCAGTGAATGGGTATACAGCGGCCATTCGCACACTTGAACTCCGTCTTCTCGTTGCATACGCGGGTCGCTGTAATCCAAGTAACAAAGTCAGAATGCAAAGTGTTTCAACTTTACCTGTTAGCATCGCCACTGCCGTAGCAACGGCGAGCCAACCAACACAAGCGCTTTGGTTTCAGTTCTTAGTTAATGAACATCAAAAATATGACTTTAATGCCCTGGGCCTAAATATTATAAATATTTATATAGGTATATAATAAAGTCATTATTTTAAAGTTGCTTTTCTTGAATAAGGCTGGTTAAATGTCCCCAATCTCTTAGAGCATTTATATAATTTATTTGAAAGTAGTTATATCTAGACAAAAATGTAATTTTTAGGTATGGTCTGGTGTAATCCTAATTCTCCTATTTCAATATATGCTCCCTCATGTTTTAGACACCGGACTATCACTCCAACTGCTAATAACAGTATGGCTTCATCTAGCATCTTGCTAACCATTTATTTATTTGAATACGGAAATGAAGGGTATTTAAATACTTGAAAAAGGGGCCTCTCTTCATTTTAAAGGAGCCTCTGTGAAACAAATTTCCTTTATTTTATGCGAAACATGTGGTTCAAAAGTTATTTAGAATATACTTAGGTCGCTAACAAATGTTATATTTCTTCTAAGCTCTGTAAAAGTAATATTTTATCAGGTAAAGAGGAAGAATTTTATTTTTGAATATGGCTTCTTATTTTATGTGGTTTTGATCAGAGGAATTTGAAAGGTAAAAAACGCTTTGTTATACAAGAAAAATTCCCATTACTGGATACAAGCCCTTATACCATAAAAACAAATTTGTAATTTAACACACGTTTTAAAACTGTTTTAATTAAATTATCTTTATCCTTAAACTATGTGCTTCAGTCCATCAAATTTGCTACTGACAACATCAGTAATTTCACTTTTATCAACCATTGCTCTTTTATATTCTTCTGAAAGTATTTTAGAATTTTATCACAAGTACTATTAAGTTTCCAAAAAGACTCAAGTTCGTATAACTCGAAATCAAATAGACTATCTATACTCATTGCCTGAACTCTTAACTTAAAATGAAAATTTCAGTTGAAACCTAATTTTAAGCCAAAAGATTTAAGACATTACTGAAATGCATGATATAGGTAATACATTTACAGAAAATGACAAAGCTATAAGTATAACATTTTGTAGCATCTATCTTATTTTCATTAACATTTTAAGAATAACAAAACCATTTTGAAAACTTATTTCTGAACTTATTCTGCCCATAGACACAGGGAAGGTGCCATAATTTACTGGAGTATGTAAGTCAGTTTAAATTCTAAATTTGACGTTTAATCTGAAACCAGAGCGCTTTATCATAAAGCAAGTACAAGTACAAGAGGCAAGCATTGGTCTGTGAAGTTAAATGCTATAAATTACCAATGAATACACCACACATAAAATATACCGGGCTTACCCTTTACCAAGTTTGAATGCTGCAAATGCAAATCCAGGCGAAAAGCTGCCTGCATTGGAAAGGGGGAAAAAGTGAAAAATCCTAACTCTTTGCAAGCGCATGTAGTTGGTATTAATTTGTTGCCATAGAGATTACGTGGCAATATAATTGTTAAGGCCAGAAAGAGAGCGAAGACTCAAAAAGCTTCTCAATAACGAGCCTTAAACCATAAAAATTTATGATTATTAATCTCTTTGAAATTCATGTCCACTTGTTATATGATTATACTACTCAGCTGAAAATCTTTTATGATTTTAAAGTAAATTCAAATGAAAATGCTTCTTTGAAAGATAGAATTTCACTCACTTCTCGAGGCAATTATTTCTATTCTAGCTTCCAGACTGAGAAAAGAAAGTAAGCAAAACACTGATGGGGTTTTACGAAGAAAAGGAACTGGATTTGGTTGATCATTGAAGTGTGATAAAATCCTTTGTCGAGCTCTTGAAATTTCCATAACCTGGATTTTGGGGCAACGACGAAAGTCTGGATTTACTACTTCAACAATTGAAATTCTTTACGGAGAAGATAAAGTGTCTTTGAGAAATCCTATCGACCTGGTTTATTTACTGTAGCATGAACTTAAAGCATTTTCCAGATGAAGGAACTCGGTGAAATTCTTTGACCCACTAAGTCTTTTATCTTTTGGTTTGTGAAGCCTATCTTGAAAGTTTAAAAGTTAAAAGTTTTAAAATAGGGTACTGGGAATATATACGATATATATCACACCATTTTAAATTTAGCGGTAAGGTAATTCATATAAATTAAGGAGGATTAACCTTGGAAGTTAGTCAAATTATTCCAACGTAATTAAAATACTATCGGACAGAAGTCTATAGAAAACCAAAATTAGAGGGCATACGATTAGCGAGTCTGTACATATACATAGATATATAATAAAATGCATACATACACACATATATAATAAACTGCTTATGGAAACACAGTATTGTGTATATACAGGATACATGGGAAATGCATTCTTAAGAGTAATTTAAAAAAAAAGTGTTCCATTCACGTGATTTTCTCTACAAATTATTGTTGAAAATTGCATTCTTCTATTTACTTTATGCTAACCAAGATAAAAATTAGCAGAAATTGTCTTAATGCTTGCTTCCTCGCAAGTAGAAGGGAAATAGGAAAATACACTAGGCTAAAGCGACAATCAAATCTTTTAACTGGTTGCTATGTGATTGAATTCTGTTTCTTTGTTATGAACAGGAGTTGACAAATTTACGTATGAGAAAGGTTTGAATTAACTGTATATAACTCTCAGAAGTATAATTACTAACGTTATACGTGTTATACCCAACTCAATTGTCACTGTTTGTTGTAATATAATTTTAATATTGTTATATTATTTATACTTAAACCATTGTTTTCATATGCCAATAAGGATTAGAAGTATATTTTAATCCCTGTGTACATAATGATCTACTTATAATGTTCAAAATTTTGATGCAAAACTGTACACAAGACTTTTAGTGTGGTCGCTATAAGATTTAGTAGTTCTGCAACCTAAAAACAGAAAAGGTTTGAGTACTTTAGAACTAAAACTAATTACAAAGAAAATCTAGGAAATGGTCAATTCCCGAAGAAAATGTATATGACGTAAGTTGTGTGTTTTAACGAAACCTACATTTTTGCGCAGTAAGTTTCCATGAAAATATCTTTAATATACGACATTTTTATAGTCAAAAATTAATATTTTCGAGAAAATAAAAAATTTCAATTTTTTCCAATTAAAGGGCAATTGGGGTGGGGGATTTTCCTGAAAATTTCTGTGTGGTATCCTTGGAAGATTCTTGACTTAAATACCAAGTTTGGTATTTTGCCAATTTTTCGTTTGAGTTATCGTGTTCACGGACACACACACACACACACACACACACACACACACACACACACACACACACACACACACACGGATCTTTTTTTGATACAGGGGACCCTAAAACGAGTATTTCTATTGAAATCAGTATAAATTTTTGGTGGAATACAGTATCTTCTCTATACACTATGTACACAGTACGTGTAGAGAAGTTAATAATAGTGAAGAATAGTTTACATGATAATTCTATTCAATATTTAAGATTTCTATCGGCTATTTTCCTAAAAGGTGTCTAAACCTGAAATAGGAATATTTGTATTGCATTTTCCTATTTTGTACATTAAGAACATTTCTGTAGATAGTCAAGCAAAATTCAAGAAATACAATTCCTGAAATATTCGTATTGTCGTATTATATGATTCATTATTTTAACTGTATACTTTTGAAAGGATAAAGAATCGAATCGCCACCTCCTCCTAGGTCGAAAACAATGTATTATGGTTTCTATAAATTAGAAGTGTAGCACCTAATAGGTCCGGCGAGTTACTTTAATTCTATCAATATATTAGACCAAGTTAAATAAACTAATATCCTTTAAAATTATAAATAAAACATTCTCTTTCTTTTATGTAACTTTCAAATAATAATAATTATTATTATTATTATTATTATTATTATTATTAGTAGTAGTAGTAATATATATATATATATATAATTTTCTTAACTGAGTAATTTTATTTTGAAAGGTTACAGCAACAAGTCGCATTTATCTACGAAATTAAACATTACAGGTATTTATAGATTGCAATCTATAATTAAACTATTCTTGTATATTCTGTAAAATCTAGCTATGGTCTTATAATGGGTCAAAATTTACACTGTTTCTCAGCTGTGTTATTGTAATTTTTATTGGCCAGTGTCTGATGTATCTTGATTCTATTTGGAAAGTTCCACGTTGCTCGCTGAGCTTTGAGCATATCCAAAGGAGATATTGTTTGTCCCCACTGTTACACGGGCATTCTGAATTACCTAAAATTTTAATATATTTTTAATAACTCCTAGTTTTTCCATGTCCAACTACTATGACATTGAAATTCACTGTTAAAACAATGTTGATTGTCGATTTATCTTGGACTAATTGGAAGAATGTCTTAGTAATTAATGCTTTAGTTGAATTCTTCTAAATGCCTTTCTCCCTCTCTTCTGCTATTATGTATGCTTTTTAGTATTTTGTCGCAATTAAGTATTGTAACATTGTATAAAATATAAGTTTTCAGAGTATGATAATTAACATGAAGTAGATAAAAATAAGCTTTATATAAATTTATGAAATAAATAAGGGATAGAGAAAGTCTGCTAATGCAAACATTATTGATGTTCCTGACAGTTTTATTTATTCTATGTATGTGTATATATGTTTTATGACATGAGTCACTCCAAACTGTCAAGTGAAAAAATATATGTAACAAAAAGGACGTTATCTCTTCTTTTCTTTTTTAACGACAGCTTATGAATAAAAAACGCACTACCGTCAATTTCATTAAAATCTACCAATAAAGCTACGAATATTGATCAAAAACGTGTAGTGAAAAACAAAGAAAGGAAATATAATAAAAACAAAACTGAATTCTATTCATGGGCATTTCACTCATCAACAAATTGAAACCTTTTTTTTTATTATTATTTTTTATTTATTCTGTCGTACTGTTATTTGTAATTCAATGAAAGTCACCACATTCTGATCAAACAATGGCATACCAAAGTGGGACTGCATCTACAATGCACATTATTTTGTATTATTATGTATGATATTCATTTCAATGCAACGGATATTATTTTGGGGAATGTAACAATGTGCACTTTGAGAGAAACTGCCACAAGCTAGAGCTCCATTGTGGGACAGACAAAACGGAGGTTATGTTTTTAATTTGCACTCAATTACGTTATTTTAACGTTTACTATTCCTATATTGTACAAGAAATAGGACAAAGCATATATATTAAAACAGTGTGTATTTTACTTTCTCTAAGCTTAGGAAAATACTACATACCGTTCAAAGTTCGATACCAAAAATTCATTGGAAATTAACGACTCAAGGTTTCCTAAATAAACAAGGCGAATATTTAAAAACAAATAGTATGTAAACGCCTCTTATGTTTGTGGGCAAAATAATTAAAAATGAAATATCGGATGAACGCTTTTAAGTACGCTTAAAAACCATCGGTCTGGGCCGGATTTGAACCCGCGATCTTGACGTCGGAAGGCCAGCGTCTAATCAACTGAGCTACCCAGACCGACTTTTCTTATAAAAATATTATTTTTTTTTGAAAGACATGTTATGCAATTATTTTGATAGAAGTTATATCCGGTCAAGTGTTACTAGATTGAAAACTTGACTAGGACAATGTAAACATATGAAATTCGACACATTATACAACAAACTGGATTGCTGGCTAGTTGATGATGAGTGGTTTAATGCCTAATGACCTCAAAAGAGTCATGCCACCAATGTTATACATCTAACCTTGCTAACCACATTTTTTGTTAATATTGCATCTTGTGTAAGCAGTTTTATGATTTGGAGCCTCATTACGCTGAAACTAACACAGGAAAAAACAATCTAAAGGTAAGGTTTACTTGATTCTGAAATTTAAACACATTGGGTAAACTTGGGGCTGTATGAACCGGACTGTAGTAATGTGCCAATATTGATTCCACATACACAGAGAGCATTTGAGCATGAAACTGAAGTTTGGTCCATGTCCTCAATTAACAAACACAGTGGAAGTGCTGAAATGTGCAGCAAGACTCAACAACCGTGGTAACATAGGTTCAGTGCTCAAACACTGTGCAGACAGGCGCTTCGCAATGGCTCGAGGCGAGAGAATAGGGTGCTCAATTTAAAAATAATAGCGGAGAGGTACTCCTCCCAAATTAACTCCCTTCTTTATACACGCACGCAGCGAAGGAGAGTCGGGGAGGCGGAACAAGTAGAAAATGAAGAGAAAACGGAAGGCGCTGACGACGAGCACTGTTAAAAAATAACATGCAGCACGATGAGAGCAGGCGATGAAGAAAGAAAAAAAGAAAAGAAAGAAGAAAAAAAGCTACAAGTGAGTTAAAATGAAATTCTGAGCATATTTAAAATTGAAAAGAAACCCATGAATTTAATTATTAAAATGCCGCCATACTTTTTATTTACCATAAAATATTGTTGCATGAATAATCACATAACCTTTTTTATTCCTCTTAAAGGATTGAGGAAAAAAAAAATAACACCTCAAAAGCTGAGTTGTTATTACCGCAATAGTCATTTATTTTTAGCCAATTAGAACATTTGCCGTTTTAGTATGCATTTTCATTCAGTAACGTCTCTCGTTCTGTTTTAGCTTATCTCCATTTGTATATGCATTGCAGAGTAAAAAAGAGAAAGAAATATAAGTACTTCAAGTTGTGTTGGTATAAAGCAAGGCGAACCTTTTCAGAGAATTTTCATCATTAAGTTATGCCTTACTTGTAAACTACTTCACTGTTTCTTTAACTTCTGAAAAGCGTCTAATAGTTTTGATATGTATATATATTTATAATAATAACAAGACAAATAAAACGTACACTTATCTGTAAAATCCTGGATAGGTATTTTTTATTTTAGCGACATTTACGTAAAAGTAGTTGTGCAAATTTTAGGCAATAAGTTCCGAAAGTTACTATATAAAATCCTACTGTCATGAGTTATAGAATAATCTAATTGATAATTTTAAATATAGCGAATTGGTTCTTAGCCTTTTGTATGATATATATATATATATATATATATATATATATATATATATATATAAATTAGTTTATGAATGTAATAACGGGAACACTCGAAAATGGGTGTATTTCATGCACACATCCTCTCCTCTCCCTCTCTCACTGAATGCAATAATTTGTCAGTCTTGATTTTTTACGACCTATCCCTTTAAAATTTAGAATATTTGCAATCTTTTTCGTTGTACTTTAAGTAATTTCCAAACGAAAAAACTTGTGCGAACTCATTCACTATTTTCCTTCTGGTCGGCATTCGCCAGATTTTTATTTGTATTTTACTTGCTGTAAGCGTCATACATTGCATATTCCTCTTGTCTTGGTAAAAGAATACATTAATGCAATGCGTAGTTTATTCTATTTCATTTTTCAAACCATTTCTTTCATTTATACACATGCCACTTCACTGATCGTATCAAAGACTCTTGATTTAAGGAACATCAAATATGTTTTAGTAATTCGTGTTACACTTGTCTTGGGAATTTAATTCCACATCCCAAAGATGGCCGACGTGTAGCAATATGAGAACAAAAATACGAGATCTTAGATATTAGTAATAATAGTATAATTAATATATTCGTTTCAGAAGTCATGTGAAAGACTTTCATTTTATAAGCTTTCTCTATCGTCATCCCTGGATTTATTTTTGAGACTTACATAACAGTTTTAATTTAGTTGCCGTCCGTATTTGAAAAATGTAAATACGTCAATACCATTATTTATTATGACGTTATATATGCAGTTAAATATTATTCAACACGACTATCGCATACCACACGCCAGCTTTCAATCTTAAAACTTCGCCACATGCCGTTCAAGTTTCTTAGTTTTCGTTTTTATCATTGTGTATTATTTTCGCTAATATTTCCTGAGTACTGCTGCAGAATGGTTGCATTATTATTATTATTATTATTACTATTACTATTATTATTCAATTTAATTCACTTACTACTTATGGAAACTACACACGTCTCCCCTCATTTTAGTTCAGATACGAACAAATGGAAATTACAGTTTAACATCAACTGCTATAATCTCATTTTGGCTGTTAGTTATCCAAGCTAGTTTATCCAATTTCAACCTAACACATCTGAAGTGCATTAAAATTAATATATCATATTCATGATTCAGTGTATTTTATGTCACATAACTTCCAGAAGCGATAACTTAAAAAAAAAAAAAAAAAAAAGCTTACTTTCTTTAATTCTGATCATGTTGGAGAATCGGTTTTGCAATTGATTTTAGTTGGCTGCTATAAACATTTAAGGAACATTTGCATATATATTAAGCAAACCCTATGTTATTTTATTTTAGAATATTATTTTCTTATTTTTGAGGTTGAATATGTGCTCATCTGCTTCTGTTGGTGTCCTCATTTTAAACAAAGTTTTTCGGTGAGATTATAAACAGAAGTAACTGAACTATTTTAAATGAGCCAATAAATGCAGCTCCTGTATTTTTAACTGCACTAACGAATACGTCGCCTTATAAGTGTGTTTTGATTTCAAAACTATTCAATCACTTATGAAAACTGTGCAACTACAGAACGCCGTGATTGCTTGAGACAAATCCTCGAACAAAATGCCTGGCTTATGAAACTATTCTACGTAGATGTTTACTGTGATTAATATGAAGTGGAGACAAAATTAACTTTTTAAATAAATAGTCTGTAGATTCATTATGAAATAGGTACGG
Organism: Hymenopus coronatus; assembly: GCA_030762935.1. Lineage (NCBI taxonomy): Eukaryota > Metazoa > Arthropoda > Insecta > Mantodea > Hymenopodidae > Hymenopus > Hymenopus coronatus. The sequence goes on along the minus strand of CM060881.1, from coordinate 113,535,478 downwards.
AAGTCTTTTGTACATCATATTTTTTCATAACCTTTGCAAGTTCTGAAGAAGCAGCAGTGTCTTTTATTAAAAATGACAAAACTCGAGGAGGTCATGCATCCAGGGTTCCGGCAGGAAAGTTACATCACAGGCTTCTGAAAGAGACAAGGAAAAATATGCTCGATAACATTCTTTTTTATTCTCTCTCCCGTTCCGGAAGGAAGGATGAATAGCAGAGCCGGCTTACGGAGCATTTCTCTAACGAAGAAACAATGAAGATTAATTACAGTCGGAGGGAGCGCCGACTCATTAGACAAGTGACTGGCGCGATGCGATTCGATGAAGGGTTGAGCCGCGACTACTCTGCTGCCACGGCGATCTCTCCACGCTTCATCAACTTCGCCCCTTGTCAGTTAGCTACCAGCATTACTACCAAAGCTAGCCTACTCTCAAGGGGCCAAATAGAGAGTGGAAGCCATCACAGTTATTATATTAATAACAACCACAACAAGCTTCACTTTATATTCAAACAAGAGAGAAGTTATTGTGACAAATAATAAAATTAAGTAAAACAAGGACACATTAAGTTTAAAATACACCACAATGAAACTGTAAAGTTCAAACAGCGATTCTAAATAATACGACTTCATTTTATTAAATTTTGGTATTCTAAGCAACATAAATACATTTTAAATATTTTAATGCACATGGAACAAACCATATAACATTATAAGAATTTAGTTTTGAAAATACACACATTTCAACGTTTTCTTGTTTATAGTATTTTACATGTATTAGAATGGAAATATTTGGAGTAACAATAACTGAAACTAGATGAAAATTGCTTTTGAGGAAAAGCTATTTAAAGTCATTAAAATTACCAATTTTTTTCAAACCTCTCTGTCTCAAACTTTACTTATAAATTTAATTTTGCACAAGTTTATATCAACGCTGGTTAAACTGCCCTTAATTATATTAAAATTTGCTCCACTTGCACATAAAATAACCTTGTAAATTCACTTTGAGTAACTTTCAAAAAATTATAAAACAAATCTGAAACGCCAGAATACTAAATACTACATAGTTTTATTCTTTCGGTATATTTAGGTACAATGATAATTTCGTCTCCTTTAATATAGCTTCTGTACTTTTTAAACGGAGACGGATACTTTGTGAAATCTTGCGTTTTTACCACAAAAATACTGTGTTACACCCCGTCAATGTGGTATCATTGTCTTTACCCGAAGTGTTTCAAATCGCGTTCAACGTGTTCCTTCCATTTTTTTTGAATTCCTTCATTCATGTTAAATATTCTTAGTTCTTCTCCTATAGAAAACTAGAATTTTAAAACTCGTTATGAAATACAATCCTAAAGGAAAGAGATCTGAAAATATGGCTGAAAACCTTGAACTAATTTCCTATACTATAAAGTGGAGAAGTCATATAAGGACAACTATGTATAAAAATATAGTATCAACAAAGGTCAATTGAAAAATTTCCTTATCAACTCCTCCAAAAAACCATTTTCCTGTTTTGTTTAACCACACATACTATCTGAAGCGTATAGTACTTTAAACATTTGATAAATCAACACAGTTAAATTGAAAATTTTCCTTATCAACTCTTACAAAATAATCATTTTCTGTTTTCTTAAATCCTAATATTTGAAACATATAGTACCTACTTCAAGCATTTGAGAAATCAACAAAGCTCTACTGAAAAATGTCCTTATCAACTGCTAAAAATAACCTTTTCCTATTTTCTTTAATGCTAATATGTGAAACAAATGTACTTTAAACATTTAAGAAATTAAAACTATAACATTTTTTCCCCTGTAGAGAACTGATTAAAGTCTGTTTTTTTCATTTCTTCACAATATCCATAAAGGTTAAGTTTGATATTTACATGAAATATAGTTTCTAGTTTGAATTTTTGTCCCCCTCCTTCCCTCCGTCTCTCACACTCTTTCTCTCTAACAGTTTGATTTAGTGAGACGTCAAAGGGGTATTTCCGAACTGAATACATCTCTTCCTCTACACCAGGACGCAATTACGCAAAAGAATGCATTTCTTGTAAATATGATCACATCTTTTTAGATTTTCTTTAGCACACAAATAAAAATATGTACAATATCTTGTTGAATTAATGTAACTAATCAACATAGGGTTTAATATTCCTGTGAAAGAGAACTCGATGGAGGCATCTTGTAGCACTTATAGCAAACGCCATAAATTTTCCATATCAGCTTGACTTCTAAAATATCGCTTCGTTTAAAAAGCGTATTTAACGAGTAACCTGTGCTAACTAAAACACTTGGGCTTCAGGCATTATTATAAATATTCATATTAAATGATTATACAATTCGCTTAATGTTATGGGTAACTAAAGTTATGTTAAGTACACGAGAGTGCGATTTTATCGATTTTGTAGCACCAATGCTACCTGAGCAAATGACTGGTACACATTTTTACTTTCTCTACACGTACTATGTACATAATGTAGAGAGAAGGCATTGTATTGCACTCAAAAATTCGATAGCGAAAATTCAGCGGAAATACATGTTTTAGGACTTTAAGAATCCAAAAAAGAATTTCTAGAAAAAGGTCCCTGTGTCTGTATGTGTGTGTGTGTGTTGGGGGGGGGGGAGGGGCAATATAGTTCAAAAACGAAAATTCGGTTAAATACCAAATACCTAGGATGCAACACGAAGATTTAAAAAAAAATCCCACCACCTCAACTACCCTTTACATGGACAATTTTTCAAAAATTTTTATTTTTACAAAAATTGCTAACGATTTTGTTTAAAATATCGTATATTAAAGATATTTACATGACAAAATGTATATATTGAATTTTCTGGGAATAGCCCCTGAAGATATCTTTATTTTGAATGAATTTTGCGGAATTTTGCATAACTGGTAAATCGTAAGAGATCGACAAAAACTTACTACCCAGAAAAAGTGGAGCTCATTAAAACACAGAATTTATGTTATATGCATTATTTTCCTGGAGTTTACGTTTTTAAGATATTCTTTGTTATTGATTTCAGTTTCAAAATACTAAATACTTTTCTCATACGGGAACTTGTTAACACCTTACCACGCAAATAATTGGATTTCTATACCATAGCAACCAAATTTTAAAACATTTGACTGTCGGTTTAGCCTAGTGAACCCCCTTATTTCCCTTTTAACTATACGAAAATAAGTAAGAAAACCGTTTGTACTAATGTTTATCCCGATTAGCATGAAGTAGGTAGAAGAATAAGCTTATTAACAACAATTTGTTACAGAGAGGTACAGAACGTCATGGAATGGAACATATCAGATTCTTTTCAGTATATAACATAACACTAATTTGGTTCACTGAGACAATATTCAATCAATATGTTAAGTACATATGTCCAAATGGATACTTAAAATATTTGCACAGTACATTGTCTTATATCTGCTTTTTGACTACTTATTTGTGTCAGTTTTAAGCAAATGAACTCGGAGAAAGGCAAATGAGTAACGATTGGGGCATTTTAATATTTTGTGCAAAAAATGAACCGTTAAACGGTTTGAATTCTTATGCAAAATCAACAGCAATTTTTAATGTATAGGCCTATGTCATTTATCGTTTAAAATATTTAAATTAATTTATACATCCTCAACAGTACTTTAATTTATTTTTTGCTTTCATTTACGGTTTCTTAAACCTGCGCTTATTCAGGTTTTTTCATTTGAAACATACATTTTTTTTCTGTACAAGATATATTTTGCCCATTCTCGTCGAGTACTTCTCATTTTGTACGCAAGTGTAGTAAGAAAAATAATAAAAGGCTTGCAGATTTATTTCTCAAGATTTTATTTCTTTCATTTCATTTCTTTGAGAGGATGAAATGTTCGCGTCATTCTTGTTCGCATTTTAGGATCCATAATCCCCCTAATCAGTCTCTCTACTAGCATCTTCATCTTTGTTTTTATGTTATTGCGTTTTTTCTCCCTCTCTTTTGTAGCAAATAATGCAGCCTCCTGCCGTAATTTCTCGTTGCTTGTCAAGGTTTATACTGTGCGCATTTCTGTAATTATTACATAGCATTTTATTCCAAAGACATACGACTGTCAGTTAAGTGAGAACAAAGATGCAGCAAAAGGATTTCTTTGAAAGAGCTTTAAGAGCGTGCTTAGTAATTTTACCTTTTAATAAATGCAAATCTTTAATCTGAAAGATGCTTTATGTGAGTTATGAAGGGACGGAAGACACCCGCACACACTCGTTAGAGATTTTACAAAACCCTTGCTATTAGGATTTAGCACTTTGCATATGTATTTAATACTTAGACTATTGATTAATATTTTGGAACAGAAAAAGTGACAGAAGTTCTACGTATACATGCTTCTTATGATAGTGATATCGTGTAATAATTAATTTTATAGCACTCTTATTTCATCAATCAAGAATGAAATGGGTATATTTTCACAATTTGGGCCACCCACTTTTCCTATTGGTTATTACATTTTTATTAGTTATTTATGTTTTAACAATATTTATATCAGGTTTAGGAGCCAATTTTGAATACGATTATTGCAGTTTTTACTTTAAGACAATTAGGATTAATAATAACAAGCTGCCTATGGTCAAAATATTATTGTTTTCTTCACTCATTTTATCGCATTTGGGTGCACTGGTATTTATGATAACACATCTGCTTAACAGAGCATTGAAACATATTTATCAGTTGGATAGGTATAGTCAGACTGAAAAATTCAATGCCATAGCCGGAATTTTAACGACAGATCCCCCGGTCTCTAACCGGTTGCTCTACCACTGAACTACCATGGCAACATGCCGGCATAGCATTGAATTTCTGAACTGACTCGCATGTTTTCCGATAAACCACAAGATGATCTCAAATTATTTTGAGATGACAACCCCAATGGCGACTTGCAATGTTGTAAATACGTACTTTAAGTCCCAGGATTCATAGTATAGCCGACTATTATGGTCAATAATTATTGATTTATTTGTTTTTCTCACACAAGCCATGTGTAGGACAGGAGTTGGATGGCATTGAATTTTTCAGTCTGACTCTACCTATCCAACTCCTGCCCTACACACAGCTTGTGTGAGAAAAACAATTGAATCAAGATTTATCAGCGTTTAAGGTTTTTCAGCTATCTTCACTAATACACTTACTGCCAAGGAACAATAAAACAATGTGTTAATGTGCAGGGAGTTTTGTTCTGCGACAAATTGCAATTGGATTCACATGTGATAAACTGAATATGTACATCTACACAATTAAGCACACTAAAAATCAACAAAACAGTCCGCCTCTGTGGTGTGGTGGTAGCATGTCTAGCTCACATTCAAGAAGGCCCGAATTCGAATCTTAATTAGGGGGAGTTACCCGGATTAACGTCTTTTTTTGTGGTTTTCCCTTATCCTGAGCCTCATAAAAGAGGCCTCTGAGCAAAATTAAGTCCAGTATAGAATGGGACGCTGAGAACCATAGCAGATAAAGAGCGTCCACAAATAAAATTCCATTTACATTTTACCTTATGCTGAGAACACAAATGTCGAGTACCTTTTAGGGTTCATATGAGCATCATTTCATTCATTTCTTACCTCGCACGATATGACCTACCAGGTTAAAGGACGTTAAACTGCCCAAAGTCAACGAGTCAAACAGTTAACAGTTTCAAATCAGATAACAAGAGTCACTGAAAGAGGAAGAATAAACTATATTTTCTTTATTTATCTTTAATTTTATGGATATTAATTCCTGATATCAGAGGTTTCTATATTTTTATTTTGGAATTATTTTTTATTCTAGTCAACAGAGACGGGATTGGATAGTTATTGGAGTTCAATCTGTAAATATAATTATTTATCAGCTTCACTTATTTTATAGTTATAGTTAAATGGTCGCAATAAATCGAGCTTCGGTATCTGCGAAATTGCAATGAAATCTACAGTTCTGACTACATTTCTAAGGATAACTACTCTCCAACGTATTCAATATTTTAAAAAATACACAGATTAAAATCAACCATTTAGAGACTGCTTGCAACATTAAAAGTAATATACGACTTTGAAAATTTACAATTTGTGTGAGAAATTTTGCAACAGTAATAAAAACAATGAATATATATTCAACTCTCCAACCCCAAAACTATACAAAACATTTTATCATAGTTTTATGGGTGAAAATTGTTTAACTATCCATTCTTTCAGACATGAACCTACCAACAAAATAACGCATATTTGTATCAAAATTCTTGTTTTAAATATAAAATATATGCAGACGTTTGTATTTATTACAGTGTATGTAAACTTATATTGTATTCATATAATTTAAATGCAAATTATTTATCTTGTTTTGAACTTTGAATTCGTGTTCAGCATCTTGGATACGACAGGAAGTTTTTTTAAGAAAATCCCTAACTCTCAACTACTCTTTATATGGACAATTTTAAAATGAAAATGATTTTGATGAAAATGTCGTATATAAAATATATTTATATGGCGAATAAGATGTTTGTCTTTAATTTTCTAGGAATAGCCACTGATGACTTTAGCATAACTGGTAAACCGTTCTTACTACACAAAAAATGCAGGTCTAGTTAAAACGCACGATTTGTCAGATACATCTAATATAGCTGTGAGCGGAAAACATATCAGTTTTTTACTGTAGATCTCATTTCCTAAGAGAAACAATATTTATGAAGAATGTAACAATACCCTCTTATACCATGTATTTATAGAGGGGAACCTAGTGAAATTCACTAGAAGATATCGCAAAGGTATTAAATTATTTGAAGAATTTACTTTCTAACTGTTATGCTACTGAAAAAAAATCTCTAGAAAATTAATAAGTATAATGTAAGCATTTTTGCAATTTGTAAATAATTTACTATTATTTATGTTTTGTTTCACACATATGGATACCAAGTAGCAATATTGAATTAGTTCCATGGTGTTAAGGTCTGTACAATCTTTTGGTCTCGAGATCTACATAGTCCAAGCTCCTGTGAGATTTCCTGATATCCCCCCCCCCCCAACCGTCTGACAAGCAAGGTGCAGCCATCAGCAAAGGCAGCACTTGGGTTCCTTTACAGAACATGATGGGGTAGAAATCGATAGGGCATCTCTCTCACAAATAAGATTACGATGTAATCTAATCAGAGTGCCTCTACCTGCCTATAGTGCTACCACCTGCTGGACCGCATGTCTATCCAATTACCCTCAGGGACCGAGTCTCGATGTCGCCATAATATTTAACGGGAACTAGCAACTTTCCCAGTTCGTGACTTTAAAGTTTGTCTAGTTTTACAAACTCAGACCTTCATATCTTCTTTACTATCTTCTTTGAACGTCCGCTGCGGATCAACTAAGCCTTTTGGATTAATTACTTCATGTTGTATACAAGAAGAGAAAACTTGGCTATTAATTCGTATATTATATAGGAAATCAAAATGGGCAAGTATAATTCTGTTTAAATCAAATCGGCAGAATAACAATGACCACAGTTCCTTCCTTTATTTTAATACTTTGTTGCAATACTAGATTAAATATTTTGTATATGCTTCACGCAACTAAATTTTAACGTCTACACTTTATTGCATTAATATAGCAATACCTTTTATTATAGTGAACTAATTTACCCTGAACATTCATGTGCGTATCTTAAATATATAAAATACAGGTTTATTTCATTAGATCAAAGAAAACTAAGATACTTGGTAACTAACTGTTCTTTCATACAAGCTGTGTATAGGAAAAGCTGGAAAGGTAGAATCAGAATGAAAATTTTGAGGTCACAGCCGAGATTTTAACCATGGATCTCCCGATTTCCGTATGCTTGTTCTAACCAACAAAGCTGTCATGGTAATATGTCTTTGAATCTCCCGTCTATGGAACTGAATTTTCAATCTGATACAACATTATAGATATTTGGTAAACAACATTATGCCTTACAATAAGCTGTGAATTCAACACAGTTCAAAACTAATTTAAAAAATCTGATGTGTTTCATTCGCATGACTTTCTCTAGATCTCTGTAACAAAATTATGTTTACAAAAAACTTATTCTTCCATCCACTTCATGCTATTCGAGATAAGCATTACCGGAAATTCTCTTATTACTTTTCCTTGTAAGTACATAGAAGGGAACGAAAGTAATACACTAGGTAAAGCGTATTCAAATATTTTAAAAGCTGGTTATCTGATTGAAGGAATTTCTCGGAAATCGTAAATTAAAAACAAAATGTACGACATAAACGAGCTCTAAATTTTTGTGCAGTAATTTTTTGTATCTCTCTCATGGTTAGAATGAAGAGAACTTCAGAGGCAATTCCCAGAAAATTCAAGATATAGATATATTTTGTCATATAACCATATTTAATGTATGTTATTTAATCAAAATCTATGGGCCATTTTTAGAAAATAAAAAAGTTCGGAATTCTTTCCATGTCAAGGGGGTTTTGGGTGTGGGGATTTTTTTCTTGAATGAATACTAAACTTGAAAACGAAGAGTCTGTTAATTGAGTTATGGAATTTGAGTTACCGTTTTTATAGACACACTTATGATTGAATTTTTTTGAACATGAACCCTAAAACGTGCATTTCCAGTGTAATCTCAGTATCGAAGTTTTGGGCACCATGCAATACCTTTTCTGCTCAGTAGGTACTAAGTAGAGAAGGCAACATTGGTAGGTTGATAAAGACGTTTATCATATGCACGAATGTTTACTTTGTTTACCACGTACAATGCACATACGTAGAGTAATTATTGTATTGCACCCAAAAATTCAACAACGAGAGTTCAACTGTAAATACAGGTTACAAGGACCGCTAAATAATAATAATAATAATAATAATAATAAAAGAAAAAAAATTAGGACAATGTCTGTGTGTGTGTGTGTGTGTGTGTGTGTTGGGGGGGGGTAACATAACTAAAGTAAGTCGTTAAATATTACACTTAGCAGCTTTCAAGAATACGAACTGAAGATTTTAAGCAAAGCACCTCATTCCAAAGAGGGAAGTTTTTTTTTCTCCAAATTTTAGATTATCTAAAAAATGGCTAATGGTTAGATTAAAATTCCACATCTTAAAGGTAATTAAATGACAAAGTGTATTAGTTATTTTTAGTAACTTTTCATATTTAAATAGACGACAATTTTAATTTTAAAAATCTGTTGTGTTACTTTCACATGCCTTTCTCTATTTTCAACAAACCGTTATTTTAAAAGCTTGTTCATCAATTATTTAATGCTAATAGAGATAAACATAACATTTAGTTTTACTACACTTTTTCTTAGTACAAGTGAAATAAGGGAGCACACTAGACTAAATCAACAATAAAATCTTTTTAAGAGCTGGTCTCTATGTGACGACTTTGAAATTTGGTTTTCTCTCTCTCTCTTTTAAAGTTCCGAAGGCTTGTCGGGACTCCGGCGCTGTATTCTCTTTTTAAATTTTCTTTATTTTCCTTTTTTCAATTTCCTAAATTTCCTTTGTTTTCTGTTTGTTTGCCGTTTTCTTTTAACTTACAAATACACACATATATACACACCTTTACAAACACTCATGCCCAAGGCGGGACTCGAACCCACGATCCCCTGCACCACGAAGCACGAAAGTTAAGTACTTTAGCGTGCCTGGCCATGGGGATTGGCATCCTTGTATGATCACGATGAAAACAGAAAGAAAAAATAATTGCCAACTTCTCAATTGAAAAAAAGTATCAATGTTGGGGCATTTAAACAAAAAACAAAGGATATCTTGAAAATGAATAACTCCACAAAACACGTATTCTACGTAAATTGTGTGTTTTAACGAGATCTAAATATTTTTGTGTAGTGAAGCTTTGTCTATCTTTTACTGTTTACGAGTTATACCTACAAAAGCCATCTGAGAGTTTTAGAGGCTGTCTCCAAAGCTCCAAGATAGATTATATTTGTAATGAAAATATCTTTAATACATCATATTTTAATAAATCGTTAAGAGCCTTTTGAGAAAACAGAGAATTCTAATAAAATATTCAATGCAAAGAGTAGTTTGGGATGGGGGAATTTTGCTGAAAATCACTCTTGGAAAATAGTGAATTTAAACACAAAGTTTGATGTTTAACGTACTTTTTGTTTACGAGTTCTGCTTTTCATAGACACACAGACAGTCACACGCAATTTGGTCTAAAATTCCCTTTTTGGACTTGCAGTTCTGAAACATGTATTTCCGAGGAAACCTCGGTGTTGACTTTTTGGGTAGAATGCAATATCTTCGTAACAATAAATTGTACGTGGTACACATAGTAACAACTACAGTTTTTACATGAAAAGAGTGGTAGACACATGTTGAGATTTTTCATGTCACAATCTTGGGATAGATTGAACGTAAATACTATGTTTGTAGTTATTCGACTTTTTTTCTGAGTCACAGACAGACTCTTTTGGGATTATGGGCTTCAAAACATGCATTTTAAATGAAAATTATATATAAATTTTTAGGGAAATGTCTTGGAGGTATGTGGTAGACAAAATAAACCAAAAATCTGTCATCGCAGAACTCCAAGATTGATTTCATTCAACAAAATCTAATTGGAATAAAAGGCTATTACCCAAAAACAAAAGTATTGCGTAGCGTGCCATTGCCATATTCAAATTAAAGGCAATGCCATTTTGTCTGGTAATCATGAGCACAATGTGGGTGAAACACGTGACCCTAAGATGCCTTAATTGCGCGCAGTTTATTTTGATTTACGATCTCTATAATTAAAGCACAATTTGACCTGGGTTCAAAGTTCCGATATCGAGCTATAAACCGAACCTATCTTTACGACGTAAAAAAAAATTCTTACAGAATGTTAAAGTTCTCCAGAAAACACAAGTTCAAGTCACGTGCACTTATGCGCAGTTGTGCATTAGTAGCTGGCGCCATCTGAGAAGTGTCCGCGACAACTTCTTGACCCCATTATACGAAGATAACGGACTTGACTAGTTGCCGCCTTGTGAATCACGCAACAAGAATAAGAAGCTTTTTCTTAGTGTTAAGGTCAGTGTCATATTTATGGATCGACGATTATCAAATATTTTATATTACACAATATAAGGAAATAATAATCTTCGGCATGACGTGGGACTTAACAATATCTATTCAAAATAACAAGTATCTAAGATGAAAAACAATAAACCATTGATTGTGCAAAAGGTCTTTGAGTTACCAATGTGTTTAATCACTTCTAGAAAATTCCATTCCACATGTTAAATTAACTAAGCTATGTTTACGGACACTCGCTGGATACATTTTCACTCGCTAATTATTTCAATTGTTTATTTTGCCCATTGTTTTAAACCTTAAATAAATATTACTGTATGCGATTATTACTTGTTCCTTTATTGATGCATGAAAATGTTCTTTCCATCTTCAATATAAAATTAATATTTGTCAAAAGTTTGTGAAGTTGCAAATTTGCTTCCTGTTAAAATTTTTACAGGAAGCATTAACAAAATGCTATTTTAAATGTTATTATTGTTATTATTTGGAATGGTTGTACTACTAGTAGTAATAGAAATGTTTCACCCATTTCATTCATGAGTTAATCGGGTAAAGAACGTTAATTATAATTAATAATAATAAACGAAACTTTTATAATACAAGCATGCACGCGGAATGTAAAATAACCGAAAAAGAAAATCCTATTCGTGATGTAACTTATGTCAAAACACTGAAGTATTTTTCAGGTTGGGATCAATCACCACTTATAATCCTTACGTCTTGGAAAGACACACGACGGTCTAAGTGACAATGACTTGCAACAAACGGTCATTAAAGGCCCAGTAAGTACAACTTTCTGAATCGGAAATTCTTTTTACAGTCGATGCCCTACTTCAAACGACATTCCTGAAGTCTGTGCAAGACGTGAATGAAAGCTACAGCTGACATACTTGCTGTAAATCTGACAAGTTGTGCACAAACCATTATCTTCAGGATGTGCTGATATGCTCTCAGGTCTGCTAAATACAGAATAGTGTTAGATCCGTCAATTAATAACATCCAGGTCTATTATTCTGAGCTAAAAGCTTAATTTTTCCTTTTCTTAATTAATATGACATATTTGATGTTACCGAATTTGGGGTTTCTGTACTTCAAATAATCGCTTTTATGGACATTTCGATTAATAAAACTAAAGGAATTGGATTTATAATTTGACATATTAATTGATAATAAATTAATAGGTCAGGTAAATACGAATTTAGGATTTAATTAATCCTACTGCCAGAAGAATGATATTAATAATGAAACTATGCAGATTCGTTAATATTCCTCTTAAAATAATAGGAATATTGTAAAATAAAACTTGAAATCCATATGGTAAAACTATAAAATCACGACAGTGTCAGCACTAACTGACGTGAAAACTGGACAATGGACAGATGAGATTAAAAACAACAGTTCCTACGTTCAACAGCATTTTACAGGTTGTTAGATAAGTACAATGAAGAAATAAGAACAACCAGACAGAATGAATCCAAAAATTAATACTAAGTTGGCCTAATCACAATGAAAAACCACCAGGCAACAGAAATGCATACGTACCACACCATTGTCATCAATCTAAATAAAATAATAAGGAAACTAATTTTTTTTCGCGGGCTTCAGCCAGGTAAATATATGATCCAACGTTTCGAAGATGATATAATCAGTTTAACCTGAGGAAGAAGACGAAACATGTATTTACCTTGCTAGAAGTCTGAGAAAATTTATCTAGAGTTAATATGTCATCAGGAAAGCTTCAACTCTTACCTAAAAGAATAGGGAAAAATTAATGTTGGCCGACCATTATCAAGATGCAGACACTCGATTTCTTGATGTGAAAACAAGCCAACGGTCTAAAATTATGAAGAAGAAAAAGGGGAAGATTATTCACATGGACTGAGGGAATGTACTCATGACATACTGGGACATCAGTTTTATTCCGATTTTGCAGACAAAATTTACTTATCTCATTTGTATCAGTGTATGTAGAAAGTCGTATCTTCAACACTGACGTTTTTCTAGCGGTAAATGTAGTGTTGAATATTACAATTTCAGATTGTTGCAAAAAAACCACAACTTAAAAGCTTTGATAGAACGTAATGAACTCAAAATTCTCTGTGTAATGCGATATATAACTAGGCAAACATTTTCAAGAGAAGTACAGCTTACTCTTGAAGCAGCGAGTGACATGCTTAGGCACCTGAAATGATTAACTCAAGCTGTGAAGCTTCAGTGTTGCTGTAATAAGCGGCTGACAAAAAATGTCAACATAAATTTACTTTGAGATGTGTAGTCTTTAATTTCCAAAGAAAATAAAAATGAATGATGAATTAGTGTGGAAGAGCCTACTGATTTAGCAAAGTAGGCAATTCTGCAAAAACTACTCAATAAAACTGCTTATACTGTTTTCTCTTTCTTCTTTGAGTTACAAAAATTACTTATTTACAAACAACGTAATTTGCATTTTAGTTTCTCCCACTCGATAAATAAAATTTATTTTTCTCGATAGTGTAATTATTCTTCAGACATATTTACACGACTTTCTATTTATAGTAAAACAAACGCATCTACTTATTTTAACTCTAGCTGTTGTTAATATTTGCATACGTGTACGAATTCCCCATGATCGATAAATCCCGGATTCCACATTTTCAATATTTAAAATCCATGAAATATGGATATTCAATAAGTAAGCAAAGAGAACTGATTGCTTGTTTACAAGCAGTGAATGTTTGCGTTGCCATGGTAACATCCGCAACGACTACCTCTATCGGCCGGCGTTAGAATCTCCGATGTGGTCAAGGCCGCATCGTCCCGTTCCAGAGACCGGGTACTCGACCTTCCGATACAAACCCGTCTGGCACTCTGTGGTGCAGGAAGTAGCCTTCCTTTGCAGGCGGAAGTTCCGGCCGCTGTCCGAAATGGGCGGACGTGAGCAGAAGAGCAACTCTTCCGGAGATTTGGGAGCTCCTCTCAGCGTGGAGGTCGACCTATGGCTTTCACAACCTGTCCACGGTTCGGAAAATTACTTCCAGGGTCTATCCTTTTTGCTTTCTTCGCTATATGTAAGGAATGTTCTTAATTTAAATACTTATGTTTATGAAGGGAGAAAAGCAAATTGGGCGAAGAGAGTGGGATAACAATAGTTCTTGGCTTACAACGCATTATCAAAGAAGTTAGTTTTGGCCAAAACGGAGCGATAAATTCTCAAGCGTTCCGTTTAGCACACTTATAATTTTTTTATATTATTTTGTAGGAAAATAATAATAAAACAATTTTTTTTCGCTAAAGCTGTAAAGAAAGGATTCGAGACCGCTCATTTTATCGGCAAAATATGCCACTCTGGCGTGGAACTCTATTGAATGTAAACAATTGTACGACTTCAAAAACACAGATTTGACTTAACTTGGACGAATTATGGAAGCCAGTAATTGTTCCACAAGCTTACGTGAACATTACAGAGGAGGAGACTTGAGGCAGTAAACCCCATTGTTCAATTTTACAGCAAAGCAAATTGCAAAGCATTAATATTAAACGCACTTGCAACATTATGCAACAAGATTACTACTCGTCAGGGATGAAATATAGGATATGTCATACAGATTCCCAACTCTAACCCCCCCCCAAAAAAAAACCCCGACCAACTCGTATAAGGGAAGGGGCGATAAATTTTGTATCCGACATCGATATTGGGACTACTTGTTGCTACGCAGTAAATTTCTGCTTACCTGATAGATAAAAAAAAAAAAAAAACCGCCGTTGGCAAACTGGTATTTTACATCCGGCCTTGGGTAATAAAGTGCGCGTGATACCGGTGTAGAGAAAGTTTTGTGTTTCCAGAAATATCGCAATTCCACCAAAACTTCATGCTCCTACCCAGCCGTCTGGAAGGAAGTTTATGACTTTGCTTTCCTTTAAAAAATCATAAAAACGAATGGCACAATAACTTTTCCTTTTCCTTTTTTTTTCTCGTCAAGAGAACCAATGAAAGCGTCGCCTGCAAACAAAATACGGTTACCAAGTTTTCCGCTCGAGTTTATCTCGAGAAAGCATTCCTACAGTCTTTCTCTGGGGGTATTTGATTAGCTTACAAAATCACAAAACAAATAGTGGTGGAGTGCAAGCATTTCTTGATTGTAGCCTTGGATATATACAATCCGTGTTCAGGCGTGATAATGCCTTTGAACCGTTACTATGGTACCGCCTATTCCTCCGAGGTTAATGCATTTATTTTGCAAATAAATCCGAGAAGTAAGTGTTTTTGAAGTTTTAACGTCAATTTAAACTGCTCAGATCTGCAGAGACGGTGTAAGCTTGAAGCTCAAAGAAGCCAGGGTCCATTGAAGTGAATAACATTTTGTATTAAAAGGGAAAAGGAAAATCGTTACATCACAATCAAAATTCCTACTTAAGCTTTTAAAACTAGAAGACAAATATGTTGCTTTCACACGACGGAGATTCTGTAGATGCTTTTAATAAAACTGTAAGGTTAATCGCAAAAACTACTGTAGTCAGGCCATTTAAAATAAAGATTTAAAAATGGGATGGGTTGCATTGTGAAACTATGATCATCGAATAAATCCACATAAGTATTTGGGGGCATTTAAGAGCATGCTTAAACTTCTACAGCCAAGAGGGGTGTTTCTATAAATAGCCTCTAGCGACATTTATTGCATTCTTAACAGTAAACCAGCAGGAAGAAATTTGAACCACACACTACCTAGAGAGACAATATCTTGTAGCAGTTTCTAAATTTCTCAGACGGGTATCTTAAGCATCAGTTATAATCTGATCCGTTCGACTAGGGTTGCCTGGGTCTCTTTGTGTGAATGTGGTGAACTAGCTGTTATCCCAGCTTCTGGGTGGTCGTCGGGGGGAGGGGTCTTCTCCCTGTTGTTCGTCCCTGCTTCAAGTCTTTCTGGTACCATTCGCTCTACATGAATTTCTCTTGTTTTTATCCACTTCGTACATCTTGTATTTTACACTGTTGCTTTATCGTCTAAGAGAAATCCATTTGCTTTCCACAACTGATCGCACATACATGACTTATTATGAATTCTTTCTTCCAAATTTCTCCTTAATAGTATCATAGTACTTTCATTTTCTATACATCTCAGTACTCTTATATTTTATCTAGAATTTCAGCCTTAATTTCACATCACCAATCCACGATCTGTTCAAATGTTGGCAGATGACTGTTCTCGCAATTAGAATTAGGGGCGGAAGTATTACTCCGTTGCTATAATAAAACCAATAATATGGCGTTGGCCTCTTATATTGCTTCGTATATAATTATGGTTATGAATAAAAATATATTGTTAACCCGTAGCTCATTCAGGGCACAAAGGAATTAGATCTCCTCATTTCGCTTATTTCGACTTCGTTAAATCGTTGCTTTATACCTGGAGCAACGAGTCGCCGACTCATATGTGACTTCACCCATGAGCAGAATCGATCATGGCCTTTAAACTATTAAAGAACTTTCTCTTTCTCATATCTACTCTTTTGTTTTTGTTTTTAATCAAAGTAACAAATATTGACTTTGCACGGCCAGACCATGTACTGGGGATTTCAATATAAAAGCTTCTGTGTCCTTCCGTTTATCTTATTACAAAATCTTAACACCATGCGTGCTTTTTCTCTTGCATGTTGGCAAACTTCCAGTTCGTTTAGGGTATTTGTGCGTACGTCTCTAAAAGGGAGGTCGATTTTGGGGGCCTAGCTACCTGCCAGGCTCTGGGTCACTCTAGGGGATTAAACCCGGCAGAGCAAGAGAGAATAAGGCCAACCTTTAAATTTTCAGGAGGTAACGCAACGCTAAAATCAATCCTTTGCTTTTAGAGTCTATTCAGAAACGACAATATAAACTGAACAAGCAAATACAGTTACTGCGCAGAAGATAACACAGTTTTTAATAAAATTTAATATACATGACTAAAGAATGCGCATTAGATTCTACATTCTGTGTATTAAAACGTATTATGGGCCTGAATAAGTCTATCTTCTGCCGAATTTGCTCGCAAAAGCTACATCTGATGTCAAAACTGCTGAAATTGGGACTAAATCACAAAATGGTAGACTCTAATCAGCTGATTCAGAAAATAGACTGTATCCTGACATACTGAGTAACAGCAGGCATTAAAAACTACTTCACGAAATTATTTAGAGTTATAAAAATATGTCAACATGAATGGTTACAAGGCAACGCGGAACATTGAGAGAAAGCGTTATTGTTCATACTGAATTGAATTTAGGTATCGCTGTTGTGTAGCCTCGAGTGACCTAGCAAGTACATTCAGAGTTTCTCTTCGTTTTTGCACCCCGAAGTTGAAGTTTGGCAAGTCAGTTACAAGCTCTCTCTCTTCCTGCGAAATGGCAACATTTGGTAATGGCACTAAAATGACTGTCAGTAACATTCGTCGGGTGCATGGTTGTTGCGGCAGCAAATACTCTAGAGAGGGGCACTAGATTCTCAGATGTTATTGCACACATCAAATATGCTGATTTAAAGCAAAACATTTTAAATACCTGCTTATTATAAAAAATGTATAGCTCCCAGAAAATAAAAATCTGATGTGTTCCATTCACATGGCTTGTTACATTTAGGTAGACAAACTATTATTTTATTTTTCCATCACTTCATTTTAATTGAAATAAAACTTTGCAGAAATAGTAACATTATCAATCACTATTCCGTTTGTATCTATAACGAAATGTAAATGTTTAAGAACTGGACGCTATATACTGGCTTTAAGATTGTATACTCATTACATGCAATCGCGTAAAATAACTCGATATCGAAATTATTTTAAAACAATGACAACGTAAGAAATAATTTGATTAACTAATAAGGATTATCTCGGAGATGGCTTATGGCGCAAAAGCAATTATTTGAAATAGTGTGTTTTAAATGAGATCTAAAATTTTAATAACATTTTAATACTTTTTTTTCTAGTCACACACGATAATACTAAATTCCTTCCTAATTAAGATGGCCTTGCAGGCTATTCCCAGAAAATTCAATATATACATTTTTTTTAATGTATGGTATGCTGGGAGCATTCCTGAGTAGCTAGAAAATAATTCTAAATTTATTCTACGTAAAGGTTGTTCGGGTGAGCGATTTTCTTATAAATTCGTATTCCATCTTTGGAAAATGCTGAACTTAATTACCAAGATAGTTATCAGACTTTGTTTCCGAGGTATGACATTCATATACTCACACATGTACTTTTTCTGAAAATACTTTCTTCAATTCAGCGAGTCTTCAAAACCATATATATCCGAAGAAATCTCGCTATCGAACTTTCTACCTAATAAGTAAAAAACTCGAAGCTTAACTGAACTGTCAGATAACCAACAGCGTACCATTTAATATCACTGTGTAATGAAACATATTTCAGCAAGAAAGAATTCGTTATTGAAATAATTTGCACAGTATTTTATGAAATAGATTACGCAATTGCTAATTTTCTTAGTGATATCGAAATTCCAAACATGCAAAAGCTTGAGCGTAGGAAAATGCATTACTTTTTCTATAGAAGTTTCTGTTCTGATGTGAAGGAACGCTCTCTATTTTAAATTCCGGTGATTACCCACTCTGAATTGGAATGAAAAGGTTTTCCACATTCCTCCCCAGTGCATAAAAATAAAAATCCAGGTAATCAAATATCGATAAGGCTTGCATACAAGCGAAAGGTAGATTGCTTTTCCGTTCTCACTCAGGGAGGAGAGGAAATTATTCTTCACAAAAAGAAAAATAAAGCTAAAGAAAAGTCAAAGATCTTGATGTCTGGCATTTATTGAAGTCGCGAAGGTTTCCGATCTCTGGTTTTCAATACTCTTTATCCAGATCTGTCTTTTGTCTATTGCTTTTTCTCGTTGAAGCTGCATACGAATATTCCACGGAGAAAATCAGCAGAAACAGACAAGTGCAGTGTTAGACGATTGGAAACTACAATACCTACTGTGCAAATCCGGAAAATTTCACATTAAGGCAAATATCAAGATATTTACTATAGGATTTATTTATACCGGTATGTATTTAAAGTTTTAATTTTTGAAATAACTTGTATATCATATTTTATTCCAATTTAGATTTTGTTTATTAAAGCCACAGACACTGGGTTTGAATTACTTGGTATTCATTTATAATTATTTTATAACTAAGTTTCATAAGTTGAGGTTTTATGACAATATTCTACATTTCTGTGCATACATTTACAGCACTTTGAGGCTAATTTATTTTGTGTAATGAACATTGCACAGACGTGGATTACTTTCAACTGCGATTCAAATTATCGCTCAGATTTTTAACATGTATATTTTGTAACTAATATTTATATTTAAAGGTTTAATTGCTTCAGTAATAAAACGAATACGATAGTTCTCCATAATTTGACTAAGGCTTGTTATTGTCATTTCATGTCATTATTTAAAGGCCGAAAATCGTTAACTAAGTTTGACAATAAACATACATTTAAAAGGAAAACAATCAGCTTTTATGATGGGTTATTGGGAGAAAAAGCAAAACACAATGTTGTTAGTATTTATATCAAATATAACAATGAAGAAATTGACGCAGTTTAATATCAGATAAACAACTGAACAATTAAAGTTGTAACAGCATGCAACCACCAATAAAAGAAATGCGTTATCTCCATTTCTGAAACCCACATGAAAACCGAAGAAAAACTAAACAGCATGTGATCATCATTAAAATTTGATTGGAGTTTATCAATCGACTGAGTAACTATGAGCTCGTGATTGAAACGTGTTGTCATGGCCATCTGTGTCAGAACCTCTGAAACGCATAAAATATCTCGCGTGATGTGCACCGTGCATCGGTCCAACTCGACTCGGGACATTCGCAGCGAGGACGAAATAACGGAGGTGATGAGGGAGATAGGAGGAGTGAGCAGACAATCGTAAGGAGACAGGCAGCACCGGTCGAGGAGTGAAGTGAAGTTTGGACTTCTTTTTATCAAGAAATACGCATTCCTCTTTTTCAAAATACTTGTTCTGTAACGCACACAAATTTCTCTATCAGCATGGATTTAGCTTATAATACATTAGTCACATAGATGTACTTCTATTCATTTTACTTAAGTCGCGTTTATAAGATTAAACTTTTTCACATTAGGTATTACGAGTTTGATTATTTGCAACTGGTAAAAGCCTCCTTTTTTTAAGCTGTGTCCATTGGTATATAACGAATTTATCAAAATGGAAACATATGACAGTAAGTATTTTGGAAACTACTAATGCTACGAGAAAATTTATCTAAAATTGTTCTACATTTTTCCTCTTTTAAAATTCAACTGCAAAGAATAAACAGCACTGCACGGGCTTAAACCAAGATAGTCAGGACATTATGTATTCAGCATGTCAGTAAAATCATAAAAGTTCGTTTGCAATTAACATCAAACATGTAAATGAAAGAGTATATATTGAAGTGTTACGGAATACTTATCCCATTCAATAGAATGCAAGTAAATATAATTAGTTATACATTAAAAAAAAAACAAAAAAAAAACGTCACAGGAAGTGTGAACTTTTACTCATATGCCCTCATTGACAAAATTACATTACTGTTGGTCCATGAGAAGAAGGCGAGAAGGGTTCTGGGTACGAGATGGAGTTAATCTGCTCACATAGTAGATTTGTATACTAGATATGTGTCTGTGAATCACCCATGCTGCCACATGTGTTGCGTAAGACATAATCGCTTATTTCCAGGTCTTCATTGCTAGCGTGCGAGCTATCTGACAGCGATGTTTATGTTGATCAATGCGAGCATGCAAGAATTTATGCCAGGGCAGAAACTGTTTATGCAGCGCATTTTTTAGATTTTTCGTGGCCAACAAAAATAAGTATTTTTCCCTGTAATACCCACCACATCCTTTAGGGGAATTACAGAGCAATTTAAATAACAATAATAATAAATGAAGATTAATATATAAATTCCTTGGAAATGTACCGTATGTACCAATAGAACTTTATGTTTGAGCAATTAGAACAATTGTACTTTATATATATATATATATATATATATATATATATATATATGTATATATATATGTGTGTGTATACAACTTAAATCTGATTGAAAATTAAACTACTTAATTAATAACTGATTTTATCAGAATGGGAAAGGAAACACAGAATAACAGTTTTGAGATTTCTGCGAAGAATGTAGCAGTATGCTTGCATAATTCAATGAAGAAAAGTGCGTTTCATGGTTAATTCTAATGGATGGAAAATATTATACAAGATTATTTTAATTACGCGTAGTATCGTTTTTATTTTGATTTGCACGACTTGCCATAATTGCCACGACATTGCTTTTCATCAATATATTTTTAGAAAACAATATTTTTAAGATCACTCTCTCTCTCTCTCTCTCTCTCCCTCTCTAATCAAGCGAACAATCCGCACATGCATATTTGAATTTGAACCCATCAAGTTTATCTAACCTATAAGTTTTGTCCTTTTCATTTTATAGTCTCTTTTTCTTTCATTTTTAATTTCGCAATAACGACTCATAAATTGCTTACACGTATGCATTTGCAATTTTACAAACAAGAGTCCAAGAAAAATCTATCAACACACTTCAACTTTGGTAGTGTATATGAAGGACAGCTTTATGCGTCGGTGTGTCAAAGCAAATTAAGCATTCAAAGTATTTTTATTTTAAAAATTACTAATTTTATACACAAATTATTTTTCTTAGTAACTATGCCGCATATTTGAAAAGGTCTACACCAATGTTAAAGATGGGAATACAATATTTATCCTACATTTCAAATTATAATATAGACATTTGATTAAAAGAAAAATGAACTTTTATTGTTTTAACTCGCCAATAACTGCAACATTTTTAATAATGTGCCAACTTAACCTAGGTTTACAAACTTATTGTGTAGCATAGAATGTTAGTACTTCTTACAAACATTTTATAAAAAATTGGATCACATAAATATAAATTTTCAATCCCCCCCCTTGAAATTATGTTATTGCTTACTCAGGTGTTTTATTTTTTAGAAACAATAAACATTTGAAAAATAATGTTATGCCTGTATTACAAAAAGGCACTTTTTAAAATACAATATGGGGCTTTTTTTAAATTTTAAAATAAATTATGCTAGTTTTATTCACAAATAAAAACAAAAATTTGTGCAATGATCCCAGATAATCTATGTTTACAAAACTATTGTATTATACACGTTTAAACCAGGATGGAAATTATTATCTACAATATTTAGTACCTCTTAAATAAATTTGAAGCAAAAAGAGTTATAAATTCACCCCAAGTAATAATAAATTCAATGCTCTACGGGTTGAGTCAGACTGTCATGTCCCCTTAAGCCGTTGTATTTCCGTTTTGATTGCCATTTTATTTCCACTTGTAAGTTTGCCCTTGCATCACACGAAGGTAGATAAGGAATCGCTGGGTGTTTTGTTACCGCTATCTACTTAGCTGCGCATCAAGACTTGAGGGAACAAACTTCTGGAAACAATACAGGAACAAAAGACGGCTCCATGCCATAAATTATTACTGCCTCTCCTACTTACTGTTGCTTCTTACCGGCAAAATAGATGGCATCAGAAATTACCACAGGCACTTTAAAGTTTGCAATCCCTTACAATATAAGTACAAGCGGGAAATTTGTGTTTTTTATACTTGGCCAAGCGTTAACTTCCCGCAGTACACTAGGGACTTAGCAGTTCGAATTAAACGTCAGCTCACATATCACATGAATTACGAAATAAAAACAGACAGTAAAAAGTGTCAACTGGAAAGTTCTTGTAATAAGCTAGAAACCACGAGGAGGTCAGGAATGTATCGCATAAAACACAGTAAGCCCCATTACATTAAAGGTGCCAAATTACGTTCAACTGTTTTCTTTTTATTAAAGCAGTCAGATATCTTGGTAGAAAAACATACAGTTCTAATTTAAAACAGGTGTGATACATTCAAACAATCCCAAAACCGTTTATCTTTTGCAAAGATTCTTAAAAAAAAACAAACAAAAAACAACAACAATTAATTTTAAATAAAATACAAATGCATATTAATCAGGATCAAAAGCATAAACCTGAGTTTTATTTTTGCTTTAAGGTGTTAATGTGCATATAAAATTATGTGTTTTGATATTTTTACTATGACATTTAATTTTTATCAAATAAACCTTCACAGACTTTCTCCCGTAATATTGTTACAATAGGAATTCAGGAAACTGAATAGACTGTCATTAGTCGGTGTATGCCAACTTTAAAATTCAATCTTTAAGCGACAATAGCAACAACTGGTTGGCAAAACCACTTCAAATAAATGACTGAAAAATTCAAACCACTAATAATTCACATCTTGGATATAGCTGAAGCCGGAGAAAAGTTATACGAAATAAATTGCGCGCATTAAAGGTACCTACATTTTTCTCCAGTACGCGATTGTTTGTTTCTTATGGTTTACATGTTATTGCAAAAGAAGGCGACTTCACAGTCTATTTCCAGTAAATTTAAGACTTAAATTTAATTGTTCATGTAAATATATTAAATATACGACTCTTTAATAAAAATATTAAAATATTTTGATAAGTAACAAAATCGAACACTTTTTCATGTAAAGGACAGTTTGGCGCGGGGGGGGGGGTTTCTCCCATCTTTGGGAAATGCTGAATCTAAATGCTAAGTTTGATATTTATGGACATTTTCGTTTTTGAATTATGCTATTCATACACACACGCACACATACATACACGCGTGCTCACAACAGACCTTTTTCTAAAAATGCTTCCTCTTGGACTCGTTGGGATTCGCAACACACATTTCTGTGAAATCTTGGACTTTAAATTTTTGGGTGAAATGCAACACTTCCTCTAAAACTGTAGGTGCGACGTAGAGAAAGTAAATCTTATGCTTATAATCTCTTGAAAACAAGAGGTAATAGTTTACAAAAAATCACTAAATGTTTTGCGTTATGAGCGAGTTAATAATTTTGCTGAGTACTCGAGGGCTTCCGCGGACAGATTCAATTTTGCCTGCGACGTTGTCCAACTGATGTCGGGTCATTACTTTCCTCACCGAAGTTGCGCCCTTCCTTATCAGGGCAAACTACAGCTCTGGGCAAGCTACAGCATGTGGTCGTAAACGTAGCCGAGAAAAATTATTGGGAGGCAGACTGACAGACTATAACCAGTAATTTTTCTTTTGTCAAATTAGCCTAATGACGTTAAACTTAGCTTTCAAAATGTTTATCGTTTCTTCCCATTACATTTAATAATGTATCTTTTATGGATTTGTATTATCCTGTTTCTATCCTTACGTTTAAGTTACTCTTACAGTTTTCACCGGAAATGCGAGTTTTGACAACCGAATAAAAAAAAATATCAAATAAAATGTGTGTGATCGAAAAATCTGTTAAATATGAAACGTAGCGCAGCATCTTGCAAGAATACGACACAGAATATTTTCAAGAGTGTTTCTCCACCCCAAATTTTGATTTACTAAAAATGACCAACGATTTGGATTAAAATACTACATGTTTAAGACATATGCAGAAATAAAATGTTTACATTTGCATTTTCTGGGAACAGGTCTGAAGCCCTCTTCATTCTGGATGACTTTTCCATAACTGGCTAATCATAAGAGATAGAAAAAAGCTTACTACACAGAAAAGGGAGATCCCGTATAAACACACCATTTATAACAAATACATTTTTTTGTGAAGTTAACAATTTACGGGATATTCCTTATTGGTTCAGTTTATTGTTTTGGAAAAATTGAACTTCTGAACGTGCTTGAAGGCTGGGTCTGCCTGCAAAGATATGTTCATAAGTGTAGGCTAAAATAATAATTATTATCAGTTAGAAACGTAGAATCGGGCTGAAAAATTCAATGCATGGCCTGAATTTGAAGCACGGATCTCCAGGTCTCCGTCCGGTTGCTCTTAACGACTGGGCTACTATGGCAATATGCCAGCACAACATTAAATTCTCCAATTGACCAGCATCTAACGTCACGAAGAAGAGAGAGAGCCCGGTGTTGTCAACCAAATAAATTTTTTTTTTTCGATAAGCCTTTAGCTATTATGGTGAACAGGTTGTTTAATTTACCGCGAACTAGCTGAACCATGCATGTGCGTGAACTCTTGAGATTTACAGACAGAATAAAATCTTAATATTGAAGGACTATCAAGTGTATAGCTTACTTCAGATCTCAATGTGGTTGCTTTCCTCTGCTTCCGAAAGAGCAATAAACCTACTGAACGAAGACTAGAAAGCTGAGCGCCCAAGAAAACGCGCGTGTACAGTTCTGACATGGGGCTGCCGCTTTAAAGCAAACTTAAAAATCATCAGTCTGTGCCGGATTTGAACCCGCGACTTTGGGGTCATAACACCATTCATCTGAACCGCCCAGACAGACTTGGAAAATGTTTAAAGAAGGCAGAGAAACAAAACATTTCTTCAGAAGCTTAAAACAAACCTGCATCTAAACTAGATTATACAGCAGATGTTGAAGGCCTTTTTCTCCTAACAGCTTTACGATAAAGGTCAAGTCAAATTTGCTGCTTGGATTACTAACTTCCTAAATGTTGTACTGCGCTAGCCCTGAGCTGCCAATGTCCTTCCACGTGTAACAGAAGGTCATTGAAAACAATTTCAAGTCACCAAGACAATCCAAAAGCAGAACATGTTTCCTCTAGTTTTTTATAACATCAGATGGGAGTTTCCGGAAGCAGTGTCTGCGCTTGATTTTTACATCAAGGTTCACGACGGCACCACCAAACAACCACAACGTTAACTCATGCGTGAAGTTGAGTACTGCATGGAAACTCACTTATGAAATACTAAAGATCTTACATAATATCCTAGGTAGCAAAAATTTAGGAAATGAATTTATTATTAAAATGCACCTTCCAGATTCATAACGGCGCTACATACCATTGGAAGTTTCAGAGCACATAAAATACAAATGTTCTCGATTATGTCGTCAAACTTTTAAGAGACCTAGGTACTTGAGCGCTTGCATTGTGTGTCCAAACTTTAGTTCTCACGCAGGACGCATGTACGTAAATGTGCTTAAACGTAACAAGATTTACTGGAGACGCTTACATGCTAAGAAAGTGTAGAAGTTAAACATGACAGAAGAGGGGCAACTTCAAGCTCAAAATTTTTAATCCAGCTGGATATTAACTTCACTAATAACTAAAATTTATTTCTGTTTCACCAAAGTTGATGACTATTCACAATCGTAATTATTACTAGGTATTATGTGTGGACTTTTGATTAATTTTATTATTTTGATTCTCAAAATCTGTGTGTACCTAATTGTTGCAAATAACTTACATAAGTTTTGAAAAGCTGGTTATATTTACAGCACAGATATTTTAAGTTTTGCTGACAATTTTATGACAAAATCAGATCCTATGTCTTATTTAAATGAATTAAAATTTCTTATATATAAAATACTTATGAAAGCGATATGAGCCTGAGCTGCTAAACAGCGAATAACCAATTAAAAATAAAATTACCAAACAAGAGCCCCCCTCCTCTCCAATTTTGTTATTGAAATGTCCTGTTGAGTAAATTTTAAACACTTCTTTTTTTCTGGTACAGTTTACATTGATCTCAATCGTTAGCATCAAAACCAACCAATAGATAACCGCCACGAAATCAATTAAAGAGATAACTTCTGTATCCAAGTTGACTTTAGAATAAATACTTCTTATATGATTAACTCAGTCTAGCGGTTTAATTAATGCACATAGTGACATTAGACAGATAAAAATATCCAATATATTTAATTTGGATGAGATAGACCTACATGACCCTTACTGTGTCAAGGTTCGTGCATATCTGCGCAAAGATATGAGAATGAATATTGACAACTTGACCTTGACTTAAGACCTCCCATTTTTTTCCCTTTTACATACTTCAATGTCGAGCGCCAGGTCATCAATAGTTGTTTCGATGACCAAGACGGAATCGAACATATATGTTATGTGCGAGTCAGTTATATGCCGTATGTTACCATGGCAGCGCAGTGGTAGAGCAACCGGCTAGTGATCCAAATATCATGGTTCAAATCCCGGCTATGGCACTGCATTTTTCAGTCTGGCTCTACCTATCCAACTCCGCGGCTTGTATGAAAAAACAATTAAATCAATAAATATTACATTTAATATGAAACTGTATTGACTTCCTAAAGTTTCCAGGATCTGAAGGTTCCTCCCTCTCTCTCTCTGTATTGAAAAAAGAAAAGGAAAATATCAATATAAAATATATGCTGACTAAGTGTCCTCTAATGGCTGTTGAAAATCATAAAACCTGAAGGGATAGGCATATTTTCCCAATTATGTAAAACTGTATGAAGTCAGTTAATCCTTCTAAGAACAGAAAATATACCTGTTCTTCTGCTTTATTGATTGTTACACACAACTTTAAACACTAACCTAGATTGGTGAAGTTTTTAAAATTCTTGTTCGAGCGATAGCTTTGAAATTAACTTTTGCTATTTCATTAGTTTTCACTCTCAGTTTTAAGTAATACTTACATGGCTCGTGAACTCTTTTTAGAACCACAAATAAACACTCACAAAGAACTTTTTTTTTAATTTTTCTAGTGTAATTACTGAATAAAAAACAAAAAAAGTGTTTAATCGTTAGAATTAAAACCTAGTAAGCATACAATAAAATATTTAAGGACAAATGCTTTCAAACCACCTTCATTGTGATATAGCTTTGTATTTTTAAAGTGCATATTTACAACTAAAATTATTGCAAGGAATAACATAAATATAACAATTCAGATTTTTATTTGGCAACACTGCTTCCACAGTTGCGAATATGTTTGACGTTTCACACATTATTTTCTTCTTTATTTTTGTTATGCAAGCACTGCTTTCTAAGAAGGTTTGAATGTTTTAAAAGAGAATGGTAATACATTTGCTCACTTTTAAACCATTTAGATTACTGGCCGTAAACAGGCGCAAATACATATCTTTTGGACTAACAATTTAGCTACTGCAAAATTAAAAAGAGAACTGCCTATCAAACTGAAAACACCAGCATGTAATTGCAGTCTCGCGCATTTTAACATGCTTATTACTAATGTATGTTCCTTTCCAATCTGCCAAACTGAATACCATTATCAGTGATGCAGGAAACATTGGTTAGGTTTAAAGAGGTGCAGCAAGTAGTACGCAAATCAGAATTTTGCATTTTTCATCGGAGTGTCGAAACACCCAGAAATAAAAACCCAGCATTACTGGCACTAGTCGCATTTCATTATATTTAAGCCAGTTAAATATATAAGATATGAAATTAACACTGTGATATTTGCATGTAAAAGAATACAAATTATTGTGAATGATAAACTAAATTTTAAGGAAGGAATAAAAGTTAGCCTACCATCGATCCATTATCAGCAAAGCGTATAAGGAACGGAGAACGCAGACAATTACATATTTCCTAGGCCGTTGAGGAATTAAAGCAATTAATTGTTGCCAATCGTATATAATGACAATTTTAAAAAAATTAAGAATATTAGGCACCACTCTAATCCTACCGACATGTTTATATCTAAACAGCTTGAAAGATGCTTATTAGCAAATTTCAAATTTGGTTACAAAATTAGGGTTACTGTATTTTGAGATCCTCTATAGGTTTATAATAAACTTAATTCATTTTGTATCATTATTATTTATCGATATAAAATACTGGAATAGGTCAATCTACAGTCGCAGTTATCTGTTCAAATTTTTTGCGTGCATGTGTGGCATACAAGACCAATGCTCTTTAACCCTCTGGTACAGACTCACGGATTGGCTGGCTCGCCCCTGGAAGAAAAATAATCAACCCCCTCTGGATTGGATTCTGGCAGTACCGTCAGTGTGCTTGAGGATCTTGCGAATTTCTGCCGAGGTTAATTCGTCAGGGGACTGGACACCACTGCAGAGCGTCGCCATCACCACCAACGCCACCAGAAGTTGCGCCGTCGTCTCGCCACACGCCATCTCTCTGCCAAAAATCTTTTTTCTCAAGTTTAGGGCACTAAAGTGCCTCACGATACACCGCCTCCCTTACAGGCGTCACCAACCACATATACACTTCTAATACTCTTAGCTTCGTAGAGCCACTAAAACGTTCTGGTTTACGGAGAAAGTTCTTTTGAAAGTCTGAATCACTGATGTAAAATTACTGAGCAAGTAATGTTTACTTATCGGCAGAAGTGGTAAACCGGATGAATAGCTTTTTGCGGGAGAAAACTGCAAGAATCAGCGAAACAACCGAAGCATTTCACAACCGATGGTCTGAGACTTCAACACCGTAGAAGTTTCCACCGAGGAATGTCCACTCCTGTACACAATCGATCACGAAATGAGCCCGAGTACGCTTACATTCACCTCTTTTAAAATCGCCCGATCTTGGGGAAAGAGTGTTGCGTCATGCTACTACAGAAGGACATCCAGCGTCTGATGCAAAGTTCGCCAAAGGGAGTGGGGGCAGCGAGAGACGAGTGATTGCATTGTTTTGAGGTGGATCAAGGGGGAGGTGGAGGAATTTCTCGCCCGCCTCACAAGAAAGAAAGGAATTGCTTCTTCCTCTTGTGTTCACACGCAAAGAGGAATATTCAGGCGGAGGGAAGCCGTTTCAAGCACTTTGCGCTTTTCACGAATCAAAGTAGTATTATGTGAGTGTCTGTCGAAACCCCGAATAGTATTACTTTCAAAATGTATGCAGTATAGACTCTTTTGCATCATTAAGTGCTTAGAAAATACAAAACAAATGAATATTTAAAATTTTACGGTAATAATACGATTGGTATTGCTAACACTGTTTAGTGAACTTAATTCATTACCAGTATTACATTTAATTCAATTTATTTAAAATATTCCATATCTCATTTCGCCATTTCCTTTGTTATACTTCATCTACTACGGATGATTAAAAATCAGGTGGGGAGTACTATTTCGTAATTCTGACAGCGATTTATGCAGTGACTGAATTGAAAGCCAATATTGCACTGAACTGAAATTTTCTGGACGTAATGAAGAGGAAATATGCTCAACTTCCAAACATGCTCGGCTCAAAAGTTCCCCAGTACTCTAACCTGTAGGAAACCTCATCGAGTTTTATAACGTCTACAGTTTTTGTCATTCTATATTTATAATTGATATTATTTTCTCCTAGATTATGCATCATGTGAAATTTCCAAAATGTGATAATAAATGGTGTAAAAATATGTAATCTTGATATTCAGCATTTTTCCTCAATATCGTTGAATGTGAAAAATGGTAGCTTATATGTTATTAAATAAATGCGGGACCATAAAATGGAACAAAAGTTTAGAATGACTTCGGTTGTGATTACCTAAAATACTATTAGATCATTTTAATAACTCTTTATCGCCAAATCTTTTATACGCTATATAACAGCTTTAGAATTCGGAAGACTGTCGGGAAAAAATGAAACACATTAAAAATAAAGCATTTTCGTATTAATAAAACCTCTCGTTCAAAATTTTATATTCTAAACATAATCTCGCTTTACACCATAATATATACTGGCCATGATTTTCTCTCGAAAACCGAAAGTTTGTGTGAAACAATTTCACATTTGTATAAAATTTAGGACGACTCCAAGGCTATATACAGAAATTTCAAATAGTACATTTTATACGCCAAGTCAGTATCTCATACACAGCTCACATGGTCCTATAGCAATACATAATTGTAAATACTTTATAATACAACTCTTTATTAAATTATTACTCAGGTTATACTTCAGTTGCCTTTAGCTAAGCTTCACATCTCTCCATAGAAATGAGATCATCCGCTTAATGAATTTAGCAGGAAGTTTCTTCTGTTTCTTCCGACTATAAATAGCTGAAATGTCACTTTGTCCTTCATTGTCACTGGCTATTGTTCAAAATCATACTTGGGCCAGAATAAATGAATAGGTGATATGAAGTACCTTAGGAAATATATTTTTCTTCAGGACCAAAGGTCGTACGGGTGAATATTTTCGGCTGTTCTGTTCCACTCTTGAGAGAGAGAGAGAGAGAGAGAGACAGAGAGAGAGAGAGAGAGAGAGAGGTACACTCATGCAAATCATTAAGTTCATCGATAATACTCATCTCTGGCATCTCACGGAAATAAGGACCCTAGGATGAAGTTACATCCTTAGGGCATTTTTATCATCTCAAATAATTTGAAATCTCCATTTAGTTTACCGGGAAAACCTCGAGTCAGGTGGAGAATTTAATGTCGTGTCGGTATTTGACATAGTAACTCAGGTTTAGAGCAACTGGAGATCCATTGTTCAAATTCCGGCTATGGCATTGCACTTTTCAGTCTGATTCTACCTCCCCCCCCCCAAAAAAAAACAAACTATTTCTCTACATGCTGTTTTGGGTGGCATAAATTTCATCACTTGCAGATGTGATGTAAATTCGATTTGGTTTCTGAGCTTTGGAATCTGGGGACCTCCAAGTGTGTTAAGTATTTCTGTTTAAATTTCGATGTCGAATTGATAATATTTACTTGATTTACTATACATAAACAAAAGGATATGTTATCCAAAACTTTTATAAAAACCAAACAACGATCGGTTTTGATGTATTAAATGAAAATACAAAAGAAAATAAATTTATACATCTCCTATTACTAAATATTTAAATGGAACAATGAACCAACGGAGGACGCCTAACGTTTTTAAAGGAAATATTACCAGATTAATTTGCTACTCACTTTTTCATATTCATTGTACTCAGACAATAGAAAAGTATTCACTGTGTGAAACTTCAAGAAAGCTTTGCATCAGCTTGAAAGTGCAGTAGTATGTTGAGGCAATGGGGCTGGAATGCATATCACTTCTTAAGAAAGGGAGCAGCAGACACGGCGGCAAACCCGTTCTCCTCAGCCTTAAAAGAAAAGACAAGGCAAGTGGATGAACGAGAGAGAGAGAAAAAAAGAAACAAACTATGAATTGCGGTACATACAGCAGATAAAAAATCTACTCCAGCGGATCATAGTATTTAGTGGAGTAGCAGTGGGGATAACGTCGTGCTTGGCGGCGAGCATTGAACCAATCACCGTCACTTTCACCCCCCCCCCCTCGAAGTGCGCGGGCTGGAGAGACTAGAATAGCAATTTGGAATGGATGATGCAACTTTCCGACAGGTTGTAAACATTGCGGGAAATCAAGCTGGAGAGCTTCCAGGTTTCCGGTTCCAGGAAAGGCTCTGCTTGTTTATATTCCAAGTTTATCAACATGCCTCATTTGGCCTGTTCGACCTAGGCAGTCCTGTGTACATGTGATGTGAACGCTGGTCAGCAAACCTCAGTTGGCTGAGTAGAAAATAATTTTGTGTAATTACTCAGTTCAGTTCAGCTGGCACAGATGTACACGGAGCGGCATTAGTTCCGTTCACCAAACATGAGCTTCTGAACCTAGTCATTTCCATCCCATGGCTTCCGTGGTTACTTGAGATGTAAGGGTAATGTCAACATTTGTTGCAAAAATAAACGAAAAGTGTAACTGTATCATTCAGCATATCTTCTAGATCTACCATAAGTTAAAAAATCCAATGGGTTCAAACCTGGCGGAAGACGATGAAATTTTTCGGGCGTAAAAATCCATAAGCACTAATAATTCCATTAGTCTGGTGTCGTAGATTTACGATACGTAAAGAAAGATCAACCAAATAAAGAGGCTCTGAGTAAAATTAAGTGATCTATCACACCCAATATATAATGGGACGCTGAGTATCAAAACAGTTAAAGAGCGTCCATAAATAAAAAAATAATTTTGTGTTATCTGCCAACGATTAAAACACGCGAAATCTATAACTGAAATACTGCAATTACAACAGGACAGCACTTCACAGAATAGTGGCCAAAACACAAAAAGATATAACATAAACCTCAAGATAATGCAAATTTCATCTATATATTAGAACAGGAAAATTTAATAGATCCCAATTATTGTAATTATAATTCCTGTTGTAACAGAATCATCATCATTTAACTTTCTTGACCCGGTTAACTCACATCGTATGATGAATGAATATACCCCGATACTCAAATGAATCTGAATGGCATAGCGCTGTAACTTATCAGACATTCGCCATTTCAGGATGAAGGAAAACCTAGATACATGCTCTCGCCATACAACGGAAATGGACTCAGGATTAATGTAAGCGAGGTCTAGTTTATTCCGTTTCCGTAATGCAAACTATATTCCAAATTTAGAATGTGTTGTTTTTATTCACACCCTAAAAATCTTTTACGCAGGTTTTAGAAATTGCGAGAATTGTGCATTTTAGTTCTCTTGGTTTAAATCAGAGGCTACTCTTTGAGTAAACCAAAGAACAAATTTGCTCATTGCTCTTTTGAATCTCCTAATGTGCACTGCGTGGAAAGCAAGAACATACAATTCCTTCAGGTTTGTGGAAATTTGCAACATTTTGAGTTTGAAATACGTTATCAACCTTTAGGTTTATACTCCTAGGTCCATTATTGGTAGAACAATTGCTGTATTATTTTCCTTACTTTGGTATTTACACTTCGGATATAAACATATTATTTTCATAGGTTTCATATTGGTAGTCGTAATATAAATAACTGTAATAAATCACAATCATAAGTATTAACATAGTTAAACAAAAGTTCCTTAAATTGGTTAATACCATTAGATGTTACCGCACTGCATCGCAAAAAGTATGAGAATTAATTTGTAACCAACAACGTTCACATTTATAGCAGTGAAAATGAATAGCCATCTTGGTAATTAATTGGTATAGGAACACAATTGGAAAGAATAGTCTTCTCCTTGATAACTATCATACTTACTTACATGCGTTGCGTAATGAAGTTGCAAATTGAACTTTCTGAGTGCAGAACTTTGCCGCAAACTACATTTATTCCCCATTTCTATAAATAAGAAAAACATTCTTCCTACGCAGGGAGAAGAATACATTCTTCCTAGGAGTCGATGGCTTGCGTGTTTTCTGTTACGGATACTATGAACTGACACACGACTCACTGCACAAGAGAGAGAAGAGAAGAGGATAGGATAGGAGAGGAGAGGAGAGGAGAGGAGAGAGAGAGAGAGAGAGAGAGAGAGAGAGAGAGAGAGAGAATGTGTGTGTCCCTGCTGTCACGTGTTTACGCACTGATTGCATGAAGCAAGTCAGTTTGCTGCGTTGGTGACGATTGGCTTATATTCTTTTGTACTCCTATCTTTGAAAAGATCTGCAGACAACGACTTTGCAGTTTAATTTTAAAATATTGCATTACAGAGACAGGCAAATTGACAAAATGTGAAATAAAACAAGCTAAGTTTCACAACGCACACTTTCTCCAACGTTTGTTTCTCTATAAGGTACATAATAGGTAGGAGAAGCACTGCATTCCAGCCAAAAGTTCGTTGTTGGAGTTTTACTGGAAATATTTATTTTGAGGTCCAAGCATTTTTGGAAAAAAGATCCTGTGCGCATGTCCATAAACAACATAACTCAAAACGGATAAATACCAAACTTGTCCAGTTCGGCATCTTCCAATGTCGTGACACGATCAAAAATGGCTAATGATTTGGATTAAAATACCATATCTTGAATTTTCTAAGAGTAGCCTCTGAAGTTATCTTCATTCCGGATGGCTTTTGCATAACTAGTGAAAAGTTAGAGATAGACAAAATGTTTGTGCACAAAACTGTAGATCTCGTTAAAGCACACAATTTGTGTCAGATACTATTTTTTGTGGAGTTAGTCATTATTTGTTATTGGTTTCAAATTTTCCAATACTTATACTTTTCCCAAATGGGAGGTCGCCATTCTTATTTTTTCTAACTCCTGACAATGCAAAAAGAACCGAATTTATTTCAATATCATCACACATCAACTACCAGCTCTCAAAAAATTGGACTATTGTTTTTGTCCCTTGTACCCAAAGAAATATATAATAAAAATTTCTGCTAATATTTATCTCGATTAGTATGGACTATATAAAAGAATAATCTTTAGCAGAAATAGTTTGTTGCAGAATAAGGGGGGAAAATATGTAAGTGGAACACATTTAACTTTTTATAAGGTAATACTGACAGTTTTATTCTTTGTGCTGGCATAGAAACTTTTTGATATTAATTGCCACACGTCTAACATCTGTTACCCCTCGACAACCCCACAAGTCCATAAGCGCATGTCTATGTCGTGCCGCTGCTCTCCAGGCACGAATCCATTGAATAGTAGGTATTGCCGCATTTCAAGGTATTAGCTTCTATGATTAGTCATGCATGTAATGACTACTCATGAAACCTGACTGCAATATATTGAATTCCTGTTGTAAATGATGCAACTTCTTTATCCACTTCAAGAATAGCCTTTAACGTCTGTTCCGTCTCAAGAATATTTACCCATCGCAATCTCGGTCTTCCTATTGATCTTCTGTCTCGTGGGGTTTAGAGAAACACTTGATCTGCTATTCTATGGAGATCCAAGCTTTCAATACGCCTATAACATTGCTGTTTCTAAAGGCAAGTTTTTTCTTGTAAGCTGCTGATTTTTAATTAGTCTTATATCTGTAATGTGTATATGTTCTCAAAGTATATCCTAGTATCGTCTTAAAAATCTCATTTTTATGACGTATATGAAACAACAATATTTTAAAACACACACTTTGATCTTGTTTGCTTTTAGGAGTGCCAAATGTGTTTCTAATTTTTTTTTAGTTAAATGGACCTCAAAAGTGCATTTCTGTAGAAATTTCGAAATCGAACCTTTGGGCTTTCTCTACCTTGGTGTTGGAGAAAAAAATACGTTTTTTTCCCTTCTCCTTTAACCTCAAAACGTGTTTTTCTGGTAGATCTGGATAGTTTTGAGTGTAATGCTTGTGTGATGAGATCTGCTTGTGTGATTGGTTATTGGTTTTTAGCGGCAGAAAACCACGGTAAATATTAGCAGCTTCGTTCGAATACGCAAGACCACACAGAAAAGGCAATATTAAGGAACTTAAAAATTCTCTGCGTCATTCTCCATTACTGCAAGGTGGAGTAAAAGATGAACGAACGGAAGCACAACAAAATAAAAAGGTATATATAAAAGGGAAGTGTAGCCTTTGTTAAGTCGTTACGTAAATCACAGAAGCAAGCAGGAATAAGAGTTTAAAATTTATGGAAGGAATAGCAGGAAAGGGGAGGGTTTGCAAATAAATCACAACTAAAGAAAAAATTCTAATGCATTATTTGAACGACTTCAAAGCGAGGACCAGTCCCGTTTCACTGAAAGCAGCATCTGGTTTGCATTTTTATTGCTCCATGACATAAGAGGAAATAAATGGAAGTCCATCTCGCCAAGTGAAAATGTGCGGAATAATGGAACGTCAAGAGCGTTTCAAAGTACGCGCTGATATCCGAACTCCGTAAATCGTATGTTAATATAGCAGACACAGTCCATAGTTTTATGTGCACCTTTATATTCCAACCTTGTTGCAGCGTCTGTATAATATACTACTCTGAATAATAGCAAAGTTATGTTCTGTCATTTTTGAGTAATAAGTAAGGCGTAGAATGCTAATGCACGAGCCTGGTCTCCTAAAACAATACCGCTGCAACCAATATAAGATGGGCTAGAACGAGGTCTCTATAGAATATCAATGAACGAATGATATGGCATATATGTAGCACCGCTACTCACTTTCAAAGTATTAGAAACCGTAGTTTAACTTACGATTCGCCTTAAATAACTCCTTAGGAAAGTGGATTCATGTTACAACTTAAAATATCTTATCTAAAATACTTTAAAGAAATTACAAAATGGCAGAGCATTATCTACTCTCTAAGTAAAGGACGTTTTGTGTTCCATCCGAAAGCTCGGTACCAGGATTTTACTGAAAATCACGTCCTGATACTTCCTGAATCCAAAAACAAACCACTATATATGTATGGGTTAAAAACTACAATTCAGCAAATTCCATTTTTTTATTTTATAAAAATGTCTCTACAGATATTTATTAAAAATACGATATATTTTAATATGTTAAATCTTGAAATATATATATTGAGATTTTTATGCGAATAGCCTTGAAGTCCTCTTCATTAGCTATCAAATTATTTTATGTAATTAGTAAACGTAAGAGACAAAATCTTACCACACAAAACAAACTCAGACCTCATTAAAGCACACAGTGTATCAATTTTGTTGTGTAGTTATGCATTTCTGAGGCATTATTTGCTATTGGTTTGAATTAAAATCTTTTTAAAGTGATAGTCGCTATTCGTTTTCTCCTCTGGTCACACAAAAGAGTATAGGATTTTAAAGACATCATATGACGCAGCTATTTCGTTATCTATCACTTTAGCAACTATATCCTCCTTATATCTACAACGAAATGTGTAATGAAAGTTTGTCATACTTCTCAAGAAAGAGAAGTATAAGATGTTTTTTAAGAATAGTTTTCTAAAAATGAGGAAAGAAGGTCATGAAATAAACTTGACTACAATTTAAGCACACAATTTTGAGCTATATGAGAAAATAAAAATAAACCAATTTTTCATATTTTGTTGTAGGCTGTAGAGGGGGGATTTGCTTGAAAATCTTCATATTATATCGAGGGAAGATGCTGAAACTTAATACCAGGTTTGTTATTTAAACTTCTATTCAATTTTTCTTTCTGTACACGTACTATGCTCATAGTGTATAGAGAAGGTATCAATTCCACCCAAAAATTCGATGTCAAAATTTCACCGGAAATATACATTTTAGGGTTCTCTGTATAAAAAAAATGTTTAGATGAAGATCCGTGAGTATGTCCGTGACTGAACACGATAACTCTAAATCGAAAGTTGAGAAAACTCCTCCACCCCAACTACCTTTTACGAGGAAAAAATAATTGAAAATTTTAACTATCTCAAAAATGGCTCTAACGATTTTTATTAAAATACCGTATGTTAAAGATATTTACATAACAAGTGAAATGTTTATCTTGAGTTTTCTAGTAATAACCTCCGAAGATAAATTTTGCTGAATTTTGCCTAACTTGTAAATCGTAACGGATGACAAAAACTTGCTTCACAGAAAATGATGATCTCGTTTAAACACATAAGTTACATTTGTTTTGTGAGTTGACAATTTCCAAGTTATTCCTTATTAATGATTTCAGTTTTAAAATACTTGAAATTTTCTCATACGGGAATTTGTAAAGGGGTACACCAGTCTAAAGCGATAGTCAAATACTTAAAAAGCTGTATGCTATGTGATTGAAATTCACCCTTTTTGCATGGCTAGGAGTTGACAAATAATCCGTATAAGAAAAGTTTAAGTATTTTAAAATTTAAACCAATAACAAGGAATATCTAAAAAATGGTCAACTCCACGAAAAAATGTATCGACATAAATTGTGTGTGTGTGTGTGTGTGTGTGTGTGTGTGTGTGTGTGTGTGTGAGGTCTACATTTTTTTGTATAATTAGTCTTTATTTTTACGGTTTATCAGTTATCAAAAGACATCAAGAATGAAGTGGGCTTCAGAAAATTCAAAACATATTTTATTTGTCTAATATACGGCATTCTAATAAAAATCATGAGAACAATTTTTGATAAAATCAAAATTTTCGAAATCTTTTCCATCTGAAGGGTAATTTGGGTTGAAGGGATTTTCCTCAAAATCTTCATGTCGCATCTTTGGACATAGACGGACGTTTTACTAAAAACCCTTTTGTTTGTTTTGTATTCAGGGGACTTTAAAACGTATATTTCGGGTGAAATCTCGCAATCGAATTTTTGGGTGTTTTTATAGTATGTACTAAGCAGAGAAAGTAAATGTATACATCTAATTTGTTTAATGTCCATATCAGGCATTGATTTTCCATTCTGGGAGTTACCTCTCTATGTAATTACAGAGATATGCAAGGTGAAATAAAAGTGTGCATTCAGCCAGCCTACTTCTGCGCATGCTCGGTGGGGGAATAAAAAAAAAAAAAAGAGAAGAAAATGAAAATAACATGTGCTTTAGGGTCGATATAAAAAAAACAGAGAACGGAGCCTGAATATTAAGATTCTTCCAAGAATTAGGCTGCAGCTTGTTTGTATTATTTCTTGGAAATGTGTCTACTTCATAAAGATGTGTTAATAGTTACGCCCCTAAAAAGTCTAAAACGGATGAGAAAAATAGAAACTGCAAAACTAGCCGTTTGTAGGCAGCAAGTTTATGCGTTAGACTTGATATTAGCCATGATTCGTATTCGCGGATCCGTGACAATGCAATGAGAAACGCCCTTGTCTCTGTGTATTTTTTACTTTCTCTACACCTTCTATGTACATAGTGTATAGAGAACGTATTGTATTGCACCCAAAAATTCGATATCGAGATTTCACCGGAAATATATCTATGTTTTGAGACCCCCTGAATCGAAAAAAGAATTTTTAGAAAAATGTCCGCGCGTATGTGTGTGTGGGCAAAAGGTGTAGCATAGCTCAAAAACGAAAAGACCGTTCAATACCAAACTTGGCATTTAAGTTTGGTATCTTCCAAGGATGCGACACGAAGATTTTCAAGAAAATCTCCCTACCCCAACTAACCTTTACCTGGATTTTTTTTTGAAAATTTTGATTTTTAAAAAAAATGGCGTTAACGATTTTGATTAAAATACCGTATGTTTAAGATATTTTTATGACAAACGAAATGTATATCTTGGATTTTCGGGAATAGCATGTGAAGAAATTTTCATTCTGGATGACTTTTATACAACTGACAAACCGTAAGAGATATAAAAAATCTTCCTACACAAAAAAATGTAGATCTCATTAAAACACACAATATATGTTATATTAATTTTTTTTAAAGTTAACGATTTTGAGATATTACGGGTTGTTAGTTTCAATTTTAGTCGTTTAAACTTTTCTCACCTGGAAAGCAAAGAGATTGGAATTTCAATTGTTTCACATAGGACCGGCTTTTAAAGGATGAGACTATCGCTTTAGCCCGTGCATTTTCTTATTTCCCTTCTATTACAAGGAAGCTAGTAACAAGACTAATTTTGCTTATGTTTATCTTGATAGCCTGATGTAGGTAACAGATTAATGTTTTGAATAAAAGGCTTGTTTGCCGAACAGCTAGAGGACATCATGTGAATGGAACACATTAGATTTTTTCCCTTCTACTTACAATGGACCAAGTAATAAGGACAATTTCTGCTAATGTTTATCTCGATTAGCATGATATAGATAGAAGAATAAACGTTTTAGCAATTATTTGCTACAGATATGAAGGGAAAGTCATGTGATTTTAACACATCCGTTTTTTTTTTTTTAATTCCCCTTATTTGTCTCTACTTTTGGTTGTATTCATTCATATCCGTTTTCCTTCTAGAAATAATGATTTATTTCCTGGAACAAACTTATGCCTTTTTTTCAGAATCCTTCAAACATTTCAGAGTGTTTTAAATAGCATTGTTTATTTACTATTGTTGCAAAATGGACAATTAGTTTGATGTAAACAAACGTTAATATAGAAGTAAAAAGACGATATAGTATCCTCATTTACTCTCAATTCTCTGTTCATTCGCAGATGAAATTTCCAGTGCTAAGATTTTTCTGGTAGAATACTGATGAACGTTGCGCACTCAACCGTTTCTGTTTTTCTCAGGCGGTGGACCATCAGCATTTGCAATTGCACTTCAGGTATTTAAGATAACAGGTGAACATATTAGCAAAGTTATTCGTAAATAATATTGTGTCTTCAATGCATGACCGCATTTAACATTATCCTATTTTGTTTAGGGGAATAAAATACCATTTTCTTAGAAAGCAAAGATATTAAAAATTACAAGACTTCAACAATTACCAACTAATAAATTTCGTTACATAGAGATAATGTATTTAAAATACTGTAAGCAACACATTACAAAATTAGCTTTAGAAATTACCTGTCTAGATAAAGTTTGTTACTGAAAGTATTTTGAGAGTTTTAACAAGATAGAAGCTACAGATTCTTATCCATTTTTTTCATCTTCAGATATAGCCCCACCGACTTGGATGGTTAACGGCAGCGTATGAGGCTCATATTCAGTAGATCCTGGATTCGATTCCTGGGACAACAGGGTTTTGATTGGTTTCCTGGTGGCGAGATGAATGCTTGGGTGGTTTATCTTTAACTACGAATTTCCGTTTACATTTCGTATCATTTTGCTTACTCTTTCATTTTTCACGTGCGCTTATAAATTGTGCACACGCAGATTCTCACTGGTTTTAAACTTCTCAGTCATGCTACATAGTAGCCTCTTCTGAGCCGCCTCAGGAGGGTCGAGTTCTCTCCCATTCCTCCAGGGAGAAAACCTATCTTTGAGCAGTCCCTAGGGTAACCAGGTCATCAAGTTCAGAATCATTAGGGATTCTGCCTGTGGCCTATAGCCTTCTGCGATTCCTCCACCCCATAGATGCCTTCCGTGGGTGGTAAGAGTAAAGTACAGGCGATTCGCGCTGGATGAGGTGTGAAGTATTTATCTCCTTCGTTCCCTGTTGTCATAGTCATTGAAGTATCGTTTCAAGGTTTCAATCTGATTTTCATACCTATATATTTGTTTTTTAAATCGAACGATATATATTTATTGGTATCGATTTTAAATTATCTGAGCTATACTCGGTTAAAATAACTACTTTTTTATAATCTTGCGTATAGCTTAAAAACATTAACACGTTAAAATCCAGGTAGACAAGTTAATTTAGCGGTTAAATTAAACATTTACAAAAATAACAATTGAACATTTTCTAAAAGAAAATTAGTTTTGGTTTCTGCACTTCATGTAGCTGTGAGGAGATAAACAGTATCTTGAATTTTTCAACAACCTCATATTTCGTGCCCAATACACACAGCGCTCTCTAACGCTGTTAACTGGAAGCTATTGCTAACGCGTGCAGTGGAGAAAATAGTTACATTACTGGAGTAATAAAGATCGTATCTAGACTTCTCTCTTTTATGTACTGCTGAGTCAGATACACGAGCAGCCATTGAACATGTAACATTGGATTAAACTTGCATAAGAGAGAAATGCTGTAACTTCCTCTACCCCTAAAAACGTGGGATGCTTTTTCCATGTAGTTTTAATATTCCGTGCCTCGAGAGGATTTACGGGAATGTATTGCAAGCCAAACAAAAACCTACCTATGATAATTCTTTCATAAATGCAAACCCAAGTAGGAGGACTCTTCTTATTTTAGTGCCCTAACTTTCATTTCCTCGTTCCACCTCTACACTACTTGTGTTTTAGTTATACCATTATAGATTTTTACTGTCTCTACCCATACAGTAGGTAGAGAGGGTATTGCATGCCACCAACATTTTGATGCACAGTTTTGTCTGGAAATACAGGCTTTGGTGTCCACGAATACAAAAAAAAAAAAAAAAAAAAATGGTAAGAAATCCGATGTGTCTGTGTACACTTCTGTGAACAGCATAACTCAAAGAATAGACTTTTAAAGTCCAGTTGCTTCCCAAGATCCGACATGAAGGTTTTCAAGAAAATACCCCACCCCAAACTACCATTTATTTAGAAAAATGTTCAAAAAAGTTTAATTCTTTAAAAATTGCTAACACGAAGTTTATTAAAGCTTATGTTTTGGACTTTTCATGAATTAAAACGTATATTTTGAATTTTCTGAGAATAGTTTATGAAGTACTCTTCAATTCGGACGACTTTGGCATAGCTGAGAAACCGTACGAGATATGTACACAAGGTAGATCTCGTTAGAACGCACAATTTATATATATATATATATATATGACATTCATTATTATTATTATTATTATTATTATTAGTTCAGGTTTAACGTCCTTTGACCTGGTAGGTCATATCAAAATGAGGGGCGAATGAAATGATTGAAATGATGCTCAAATGAGCCCGGGGTCCATAGATCTTCGGGTTATCCAACTTTCATCTTCTCAGAATAAGGAAAAATCCTGGAATAAACCTTATCTGGATAACTCACCCTAAGATTCGAACTCGGGACATCTTCAATACGAAGCAGATACGCTACCACCACTCTACAAAGGTGGTTTATATTCCTTATTATTGCATTAAATTTTAAAATAGGAGAAACTTTCCTCAAATGGGATGTGACTATTCGTTTTTCTTGCTTCTGGTAAAGCAAATATAACGGTATTTTAAAGCCATCGCCTAACGACCAGCTTTTAAAAGATTTGAATATTGCTTAAGCTTAGTAGGGTGTGTTGGTTCGATATTTAAGGGGTGTGTAGGATAGATGTGTCAGGAGTGAATAATGTAAAAGAGAAAAAAGTTCTACTCTGCCAGACTAATGGAACTTGCCAAAATTCGATTTTAAGAACAT
Organism: Hymenopus coronatus; assembly: GCA_030762935.1. Classification (NCBI taxonomy): domain Eukaryota; kingdom Metazoa; phylum Arthropoda; class Insecta; order Mantodea; family Hymenopodidae; genus Hymenopus; species Hymenopus coronatus. Next base: position 113,492,131 of record CM060881.1, on the reverse strand, counting down.
TTCAAAACATTGGTTTGTTTAATACTACTATTAGTATTATTTTACAACTACACAGATTTCATTTTACTCACTTATTCTTATGTGTATACAAGGAAATAGGTAATAAAAAGCATTTATGCAAATGTATCTACGTGGAGTAATTAAAAGCATACGCTTCTTTAAGAATTGTTTGTGAAGATTGGGTACAGAAATTCATGTGAATTTATCACACCAGATTCTCTCTTATATGCGCCAGATTTTTCATCCACTTGAGCTTATTTTTCCTGTCTCTAGCAAATTACTGCTTATGCAACAACGTTTAAAACACTGATATCCAAATCAGAACTTTATTTCACTTATCAACTGCTTATGTTATATTTTTACGCAATTAAAATCTACATCTATTGTAATTTAGTGGAATACTTAGGATAAACATCTCTCAATAAAAATGTACTCAAAATGTGACTAAATAGTAATATGATTCTGAACTCCAGTATAATGTTGCACATTTTTACTTTCTCTACCAAGTAATATGTTCGGACATTATAATATTCTATTTCATTTTAAGGAATTATATATGAGTCGAATTCAATATAAAACATCTGCACAATCATAACTCAAATATCATTGATATTCAACGGTTTTAATGTTAAAATAGGTTAAGATATTTCATCAATTAAATAGACAATTCGAATGGAAGCTAGCATAACTCAAAAACGAAACAATTTGTTAAGTTTAGAACTACTTTGAACTATCCTTTACGTAGAAACGTTTTAGAAAATATTGTCAGACTTTTATGACAAATGGTATACACATTATGTGTATATATATAGCCTCTGAAGCCCTCTTCATTCTGAATGACTTTTGCATAGCCGTAAGAGACAAGACAAAGTCCTACTGCACAAAAACTGTAGATCTCGTTAAAGCACACACTTTGTCAACTATTGTTTTGTTTTTGTTTATGGTATTAACCATTTCCGACACATTCCTTGTTATTGGTTTCAATTTTAAAATACTTATACCAAAGAAAGGTCACTAAATAGAACATATACTTTTTTTCAACCGTAAGTCGTTTTTCGTTCTTCTTTTGTTTTACTCCATACCATCAAATAACAGATTTCAATGTACAAATTTTAAACTATTTAATTATCGCTTTATTCTAGTATAATTCCCTAGTTTCCTCTCTACCTATAAGGAATTAAGTTAGTAAGACCATTCTATCTTGCTTAGCATTAATATTTAATAAGAATCGTTTGTTTGCAGAATATATAGAGAAAGTCATGTGAATGGAACACATACGATTTTTTGTCACCTCACCAATGTCAGCGTGTTAACGCCCTGTAACCCCAGAGGAAAAGCTAAACAAAACTAACGCTTGCAATGCTAAAGGGAAAATACACAATTGTCAACATGGCAAATGCAGCAATCGTAAAAAGCGCAAAGGGTGTCACATACTGTACCATCAGGAAAAACAAGAAAAAAATTCCATTGTTGTTACAGTGAATTGGTATTTTTTTCAAGCAGAAATATATTGCTTTCGCCAACAGGTCTTGGTTTTTCCAGTGAAAATATGGCGTGCAATCTATTTTTAACACTTGCAGATACGTAAATTTACATTCTCTTTACCAAACCGGCCTTGGTTCAAAATAGTACTATAGTAGTAATTATTTCAACTTATCTCGTTATTTAATAATACTAAAAAAATCACACACCTTTTTCTCCTCAAATTGTGAACGTCTTAATTCCTTTCTTGTTAAGTTATTGGTTAGATTATATACTTAAAGTTGGTAATAGAGAACCAATTTCAATAGCAGGAGCAAGTCACAAATGTGACAAAAAGTTCAAAAGATTGATACAAAGAAAAAAACTTTAAAACAATAGAGAGGACTATTATCTTCTTAAATATAGGAAGAAACCAACCAAAAGGCAAGAAACTAATTTTCTCAATTTTTTCCTTTATTTTATTCTTCCAAACTTAAAAATATTATCCCATAAATCCAACAAGACCCCAAAAGGCTTAGATCGATACTCCTATGGGCTATATATTTCTCGTAAGTATCAATTTGATATTTCTTGCATGCATATACATGTGCTACGTTTAAACACTCAAAATAAATATATACATATATATTTTCAAGTGACTCTTTTGGTTATGTACGCAAGGAGTATTGCCATAATTCGATGATATACTCTCACCCTAGCTTCCGAAGTGCCTTAACTCAAAATCCTCGATTTTTCAGATGAAAGCATTTTAGTTTCACTGTTTGTATAGAATACAAATGGTCTTGGGATTTGGATGATAAAATATCCCAAATGGTGATCACAAGGATTACAGTTTCGTATTACACTTTAAAAGCCAGTGAACTTTAATATTGTTTTCCTTTTTTACTTTCTCTACACGTATTATTTACGTAGTGTATAGAGAAGGTATTGCAATCAACCAAAAATTTCGATACCGAGGTTTCACCGGAAGTACACGTTTTAGAGTCTCCTGTATAAAAAGTCTTTTCAGAAAAAGGTCCATGTGTCTGTGAATAAAAATCAAAAACGAAAAGTCAGTAAAATATCAAACTTCGTATTTAACAGGGATGTTTGGCAGGAATGTGACACGAAGATTTTGAGAAAAATCCATTTTCTCAAAAATGGCTCTAATAATTTTGCTTAAAATACCGTATATTAAAGATATTTATATGGCAAATAAAATATATATCGCACTTTCTGAATGAATTTTGCTGACTTTTGCGTAACTGGTAAACCGTAAGAGATAGACAAAACTTACTTCACAAAAAATGTAGATCTCGCCAAAACATACACCAGGCGAAAGGTGGTTATTGTTCAACCACAAAGTCTAGAGGTCACAAGGTCGCAATAAAACTTCATTTGTCACAAGTTACGTTTCATACCCAATCCCTTCGTTAGCTTGAATTGTCCAATACGCTTTTAAGACCATAGCAAACAGGTGCATGACATAGGCAAAGTCAGCGAAAAGACCCCGGCTTACTAAAAGTATTTCCAGGCGTAGTTTTAATGTCTTTTGAGTGTGCACAAAATCATCTAGGTGAAGTGCAGAATCACCTTTCTTAGCCAAATATAAAAATATCATTCTTAAGGTTATTGATACATAATGCAATTTTAATGAATTTTGTTATTGTTTAATTTATGTTCCTCAGGTTTACTTTGGTTAGAAAATATTACTTAAATTCATTAAAACTCATAATGACAAAATAATAAACTTTGAATTATATATCAACCTCTATTTATCTATATTTAATAATGAACAAGTGTTTTTGCATTTTCGTTGGAAAAATTATATCTCACAAAATCGTGTTTTCTATATGTCATGATGATTTGGAATACCGATATTACTCAATACTATATGAAATAATTTACTTATTATTACCATAATGAGCCAACTATGCACGGTATTGAATACATTAATGTTTAAAATAAGGAGTGTATAAAATCAATTGTACTTTGGTTGGTGTTTTGCGATTTTGGTCTTAATAATAAATCATTCTGCGGTTTTTCTAAGTCATTAAGTTAAGAGATATAAATGAGGTATAAAGACTACCAGTTCCGAAATAGATTGTAGCTTCTGTGGAGTTCGTCGTTTGAAAGAAAAACATTTCTCAAGTTAGACGCAATGTCCCTAGGGTTTATCTTGAGAGCACATATCAGCACCTCAGAGATAGAATCCCGTTTCTTTTCTTAAGTGCCTTTTCGTTTAACACTTTTTAAAAAAAATGACACTAGATATCGATAGATTTCAAAAGGATTCAATTTAGGGATTCTAAAAACGAGAGAACCATTGAACAGTGTGCACCCACGCATGCGCACACACACGTCTTGAATCGAGAGGAAGAACATGGCTGATTGCAGAGAGCTTTAGAAATATTCCACATTTGAGTAATACGTTACGGCTGAATTCTGAAAAAATCTTACACAGACAACTCTTCTTAAATGAGATTTGAACTCGAGCATTCTGCATTGTTCTATGATTTCACCATTAGATGAATATTTTTTCTGGAGGATTTATGTATTTAAAAATGAATTATTTTTTCCTTAAAATTAAAAGTGCAGTTGGTATAATTTTTCATGTCATGTTTACAAAATAATTTAAACATTTGATAAAACACTGACTTCAAGGTTGGGTAAATGTAGTAAACTATCGATAGATAAACTTCGGGATTGTAGGCAATATTCTAACATGAAAAATCATCTGACGTTTCACCCACAACTTCGTTAGACATCATCAGAAGTATTCCCCTTCAATCTGGTCGTCACCAGTGAAGAGTCAACATCTCCTGAAGACACCCAGCAAAGTTATGGGCGAACTGAGGGCGACTTTTCCTCTGTTAGACCATGACTTATAAACCCAGAATCTGTATATTATTTTAACTTAAACGTTTGCATTGCTAGTTGAGTGGCTGTATACACCTAAAGTCTATACCTTGACCAAGCCATCAAAGAACGGCAGGCGAAATTAATCAACTTTAAGACAAATGGACATATTTTAATTACTATCAATTTTATGTGCAGACAATCAAGTGATATTAAGTAGTTATCTGCAAATAAACCAAACATTTGCAAAATATAATTTGAAAATATCAGAAACGAAAAGTATCGCATTTTGACGGAAGAACCACATTAGATACAAAATAGTCATCAATAATGAAAGAATAGAACGGGCAAATGGTTTTAATTAGAGTACAATGTGTCTTAGAGGCAGAAATATGAGTTAACTATTAAGATATATCAATTTAATACAATGTGTAGATCAAGCCGAGTATTGAAACATAAAAATCTAAAGAGTACAACTTAAGTTTTATTAAGTAATGACTGCACAGTTTTAAGACATGCCTGTAAAAATTGGAGACTGAACGGATGAGAGAAAAGGAGAATTGAGGTGGTAGAGAAGAGTGGCAGTAAGAAGTGAACAAATTAGGAAGGGCTTAAATATATTCAAAATTGTAGACGGAATAAATATATACGATTCGTACATTACACATAATCAACAGACCGTATCTGATTTAGTAAACGAAAATTATTCAGAAATATAGGAAGACCAACAGCCAAATGGATCGATTAGTTTTCTTGATTGGAAGACTTAATGGCCTAAATCCATGAAGTAGAGGCAGAAGAAATATACAACTACCAAAGTGCTCGACAATTAATAAACATCGATTAGTGGGTTACGGATTATAATCTTTTATTTTAATTCAATTTTGAGGGTGTTCATATCTACTCTCACAGGCTCAAAAAGAAAATGTTCTTGGTAGGCGAAATTACTTTTGCAGGTTGGACTACTGTTCACTCTAAAAGTAGTGAAAATAGCTTTCAGGAGTTAATTAGTATTTCGGAGCCCTGTTACTGCTGTATGAAGTAACGTTATTATTGCTAAACTGATATGCTGACTCAACTAGGAACCGCCACTGCATTAAGCCCAGTATTTATGGAGTCTGGAAAGCTATACACATTCCTGGTCCAGATAACGCAATAACACAACTGGAGCATCTGGACCCGCAAGGGGGCGGAGTAATAGACACTCAGGGTCCTATTGTAACGAAGTTAAACCCTTCTGTTGCTCCCCAGACATATGTCCTAGGTTCACAGCCCGGTCACGTAGGAGAAGCAGACTGCTCCACGAGACCCACTAACAGAGTTGATGACATCTAAACCATCTTATTTCATTAACAAAAATTCATGTAATAATTTACAAATTAAAGACTCGGCAAAGCTTTCTCAATCGACTTTGTGCGATGGATCATTCCGTTCAATTAAACTGACTCGCGCATTTATTTAAATATAAATATCTTAGCTTACATATTTAGGACGAGGACTAATCAAGACGGATGAGCCTCCAGGCACTAGAACACAGCATCGCAAGTTGGCCATAGTGGATCTTTTGAGCTTCCAATGTGTTGTTGGGGCGGGAGGGATGACGGGGAGGCGTGAAGGGTGACCAAATCCAAACCACGATGAAAATAAGCAAGTGGTCTAAAAATTCCAATCGTGATGCTGGCACCATCCTACCTGAGTCATCTTCATCGTGGGGGTCCGGGAATGAAATAGACCTCTTCCAGGAATATAAACTGAAAATATTTTCATTTCTCTCGGACTTCATTCATAATGCTAATTAACCACAGGCATAACGGAACTTAAAAAAAAACTAAACAAGTATATTATAATGGACCCATTCATAATTAATGGGATGTATATATATATATATATATATATATATATATATATAAAAATAGAAATTAACAGAAAATTTAGAAGCTAGCCAGACATATGCTCTTAAGTTTATTTCCAACTGAAACATAAAATACAAAAATAGCCAATCAGAGGTCAATCCTCCTCATGTGATCATTCCGATATCTCCGTCAGCAACTGTTTATTTGCTAACGCCTTTCTTTATATGAGGATATTTTTTAGACGTATCTATTTCACACCACATTCAGTGCGGTTACTAATATGATAGTGGTTATAATGCTTCTTTAAGAGTTCCTACACACGAAAACATGCGGTGCACAAAATGGTACGCAAGCACTTCAAGCACAGTTCTCTCTGAATAAAAAGTATGGAATCTGTAATGGTATGAAAAAATAATAAAAGTATTGTTAAGAGAGCGAAAGTTTTGAAATATTTTAGGAATATAATTTTAGCCAAATTTGATTTTATTTTGTCAGGTAAGAGCTTTGTTTTTTATATATAATACTCATCACACACTTCACAAACCGATCCAGCAAGAAAATAGCAATCGCAACTGGAATAACGTGATATTCTCAGATGAGGTAATATTTTCTTCCACACGAAAGCGAAAGGTCTATCGTCCAAAGGGGTCCCGATACGACGTAAAATACGTGACTTCACAATATTCCATCATAGTCGCGTGTCTGTATCGTGCTGGGGCTGGATATCAAGGAACGGTCATGGTGTACTGTGGCAGCTTGACGATACACTGAACGGTGTACAGTACACGGTAATACTCGATAATACTTTGATTCCCGTGAGGATGAGATATCCCGGTGGAATTTTTGGATTTGTACAGGGCACAAGGCACAAATTCAAGAAGCCTGGGATCTTGTAGCTTCTCTTTCACATTACTGCAGACATTTAATGTTGTCTATGCACCGAAGATTGGGGGAAGTTAATTATGTTTATTTTTTGTTTTAATTTTAGAAGATAATAGTCTATTTATACACGTTTTAAGTTATTTAACACGAGTTTTAGTACAATGACGTTTTTGTGTGCATAGACAGACCCATAACTTCAAATGCAGAAGTTATATTAATGCAATATAATGTTATACATAGCCAGCTATATAATTAACAAACCTAAAAAAAAAGACAAGCAGTGCAAGATTTGGACCTACTAACTTACGAGTGAAAGCAAGGCCTTCTTAACCTCTCGGCCACCGGAAGGTTGTTTTGTGGCCTCTTTTCAGTACCTGTAAGTTAAGCATTACGCTGTCAATCACAGACCGTTGTACAGTTTTTTCGTGTGCAATGTGAACGCAGCTTTTACGAAGATACACGAAGCTCTTCGATCGACACATGGAATCTGGGAATGACTTATTTTTTGTGTCCACGGTCGTACATAGCACATATATCGAAACTAAAAAAGACATTCCAAATGGGAAGATTTAAATCCTTGATAATTCAAGAAAACTGAACATATATTTTCTATCATTCATGTACATATATAATATTATGTAATATATAATATATTGACGCTCAAGAGAGTCCGGGATGCTCTCCGACATTTGCCTTCTCCGGATAAGGGAAAACCCCAGATAAGAAACCTTATCCGTGTAACTCATTCTAACCGATATTCCAAATCGGGACCTCTTGAATGTGAAGTAGACACGCTACACCACACTATAGAGGTGGACTATGCGAATATTTTGAATGCGCGGTATTTGAAGTAACATTTTAGTACCATTTTTAAAAAAATAAAGAATAACAAAAACAAAACGAAGAATTTCTCTTGGAGTGGAGCAGATTTTATTCATAATTCTTATTCTGGATCCTAGAAGGTATTAAACTTAAATGCAAAGTTTAATATTTATCCGAAATATATTTCCGAGTTATGCTGTTCACTCAAACATTCACGTCACCCAAAACGTGCCTTTCCAGTAAAATCTCAACATTCAGTTTTTGGATAGAATGCAATGCTACACTACCTGCTATGCCTGGTATATGAAATGATAGTATTTTACCCAGTTCAAGGCAAACAGTCAGTTGGTTGCATCTGCGCGGCAATCATCATTTACAGTCTTCCTTCGTGTCAGATACTACAATGAAACATTCTATTGGGAGTTCCCAAGGTTGAAAACGGGCGGAAAGAAATACATTTAATTGTTACATAAATTAGAAGTGGTATACAACCTTAATGGAACTCGACAATTAACCCTATTAATGTGTATATAAGACTTCTATTTGAAACAGTTATTACATCGTGTATATATTATGAGGTGAATCTTTTAAATATATTTCAAGTCCTTCGTCCAGGTTTTCCCGAGTCAGGGTTGCTCTGGCATTCCTAAAATATCCTTACAAATTAAAACAATACAGCTACTACCATTAAAAGTAAACATCATTTGGATAATTTCATAGATTTACATTACATAATACCAGGGTGAAACCACCAATTTAAGCAGACTTGCAAAACGCAAACTATACGCTGATGTAAGCAACGAAAACATTATATCGGCTGTGTTGGTATTATTACATTTTGAGAAAATATGTGGTGTCAAATAAACATTTAAAAATATGCTAAGCAAATATCTAGAATTTGTTTGAAAGTTATTGATAAAAATGTAAGAGTAGTTATATAAAGACAATAAGCATGTGCGACTTTTAGGAGTGTTTTCTGGAGTCTCTACTTAATACCGTAACGGAAGAGAGAAAATGTGTTTGGTAGAGTTAAACGCTGGTTCTAATTACGCTGATGATAAACGGAATGAAGTGAAACTGAAGAATCTGATGTGTTACACTCACACGGCTTTCTCTAGCTGTTCTACAAACTTCTTACAAAAGATTATTCTTCTTTCTACATAATGCTAATCGATATAAACACTAGCAGAATTATAGTTATACCTAAGTTATTTATGCAGTAGAAAGGAACTAAGGGAATGCACTAGCTGAAGTGATAGTCAAACGTTTTAAAATTTGTCGCTTCTTTGCTTAGTCAGGAGTAGAACAAAATAAAAAGATTCCTTCCTGCCTGAGAAAAGTATAAGTACTTTACAATTGAAACCAATAACAAGGAATATCTCGGAAACGGTTATCTCCAAAACAAAAATGTAAGTGACATAATTTGTGTGTTTTGACGAGATCTACATTTTTTGTGCAGTAAATTTTTATCTATCTCTTACGGTTTAGTAGATAAGCAAAATTCGGTAAAACTATCCAGAATAAAGAGGTCCTCAGAGGCTATTCGCAGAAAACTCAAGATACTTATTTTATTTAGGATGTAAATAGCTTTAATATAGAATATTTTAATCAACATCGTTAGTCATTTTAGAAAAAATCAAAATTTTCGAACCTTTTTCCATACAAAGGGTAGTTTGTGGTGGAGGATTTTCTTGAAAATCTTCTTGTCGTATCCTTGCAAGATACCGAACCTAAATACCAAGCTTGGTATTTAACGGCTTTTTCGTTTTTGAGCTATGCTGTCCACACACACACACACACACACGCACACGCACACACTGACAGACACACAAGGCCCTTTTTCTAAAATTTTTTTTTTTGACTCGGGGGACCCCTCAACATATATTTCCAGTGAAATCTCGACATCGAAATTTTGGGTGTAATACAATACGTTCTCCATCTACTATGTACATTGTACATGTGGGCTAGAGAAAGTAAAAATGAAATGTGGGAAGAAAGCGTTCTGGGCTTGTTTATGCTATTTACTACGCCAGGAAAACCTGGAAAAAACCGCAAACAGGGAAAAAATCCTGGCGGATATGAACTGCAGTCCTACCGTAGTAGGTCCTTGCTTTAGCGACCTCATTTACTAATGTCCGTAGCAAACTATTGCAAAATACACCTGGATTGTAATTTTATATGTACATTTATGATCCTATTTCTGTTGCACATAGTTACCCTTTTAAAACAGTAATCTCTAAAGCAAAATTTCTCATTTTAAATGATCTTAAAACAACCTCATGATGGTTTACTTTGGTGCAACCAACGCCTTCTGAAGACCTTCATCAACTTTCTTAGTTGAATGATAAAGGGCAAGGCCAACTTTCTGTTTGATATGGCCGCCATAACCCATTACCATAATGGCGGGAAAACGCAGGGATCTTCAACCTGCAAGGCATAGAGAGGAAGCCTTTAAGGGCCTGTAAAGGTTGCGATTATACCAATAATCACGACATTCGTTCTACGCTTGTAACATAATCATAAGATGCACGATAAGGACCTGGGTATAACCACTTCGGAGATGACTAAAGTTTGAACGCATCAGTAGAATTTGTTGAGGAAATGCCCCGATGCACAAATTTTATTGGATCCGACCACGAGATCACAAAACGTCCAAAAGTTTACTAACCAATGTGCAGATGGACATTACAGGTTATTGCAACAGACAGCACTTATCGACAACCATAAATACCTTCAAAGAAGAAGCTTTCTTTAAGAAAATGTATAAATAATATTTCATAAACATTTTGAGATCCCATTCCTTTTTCACTTCTCCATTTTCATAGCTGCTCTGCAAGTTAGAGTTACAAATCCTACATACCCAATTCTTGTTTTTCAGGAACCATTCGTACCTAGTGCGGAGGTACTTAGGAGGTTAGGTCAAACACGATATTATAGGGTTTTTACATAACTTGAGAAATAAAAATCTGATGTGTAAAGGGTAGTTTGCAGTGGGGGGATTTTCCTCAAAATATTCGTACTGCATCCCTGGAAGATACTTAAATTTTTTCATTGTTATATACAAATAATTTTATGAATTTATTTTTATATATTAGAATAATTTTGGCTTTTTTAATTTAATTAGAATTTTATTAGGATGGGATGGCTTAGGTTTAGTCTCTTATTGTTTAGTTATTTATTATCAGAATGTAAAGACTTTACATTCTGATAATAAATAACTAAACAATAAGAGACTAAACCTAAGCCATCCCATCCTAATGAAATTCTAATTAAATTAGGACTAATAATAATTAAAAAAATTATTGAAACACCAATGTTGGTAGTTCAGTCACTTTTGTTTCTTAAGTTATCGTTTTCACAAACACACGTACACACACAGACTCGCACATGGACCTTTTCTTAAAAATTACTTTTTGATGTGGGATGGGGAGAGGACCCCAAAACCTGTATTTACGGTGACATTTCATGAAGTAATAGTGAAATGGATGAAAGGCGATGGAATGAACCATAGAAGCTGGAGAAAACTCGCCCAGTCGCTTACTTTTTACATCACGTGCTATCCCCTGGGACCGAACTCGGGCCGTTTTGGTGAGAGGCGACCGGTCTCACTGGGATACGGCGTCGCCCTAATATCAACTTTTGGGTAGACAATAATAATTTAGTTGTTTCTATCCTAATTACATACACAAAGAAAAATCCACTAAGCCTAGTTTCTTTTATTTTATAATTCTTTTTTTTTTTTTTTTTTTTTCTTTCCAATTTGAGCCCCAGTGTTTCATCTTGCGTAATGCCATGTAAGTGAGAAGTCATTTAGTCCATTACAATTCAATATTTGACAGTTATCTTTCCTATTACGTGCAAATAAGCATATTTTATGCTCATGAGAAAGTCGCCAGGTTTCACTTATGTGCGATGTAATAGTGGATAGAGAAGGTAATTTATTCCACCAACATTTTTGATATCAATATTTTACCAGAAATACATGGACCCCTAAAAATTTAGAAACAAGTTAATGTGTGTGTGTGTGTCTTGCCATTTATGGATTTAGAGGCTTTTCATGGACACCCAAGATTTGTAATACTGGTACTGCAATAGATGAGAAGAATATTAGTTGTATTTCTTTCCTTTTTACATTCTCTACTAAGTAATGGAAATGGAGTGCTATTTACGGACATTAGCTACAGTGGTTCTCAGTGTCCCACTCTATATTGGGCGTGAAAGACAGCTTTATTTCGCTCAGAGGCCTCTTTTATCAGGCATCTCTGCTTAGTACATAATTCATAGGTAGAAAAGGCATTACACTTCATATAAAAATTCAGTACCGAGAATTCGTCGAAATACAAGTTCTAGGGTCCCGTGTGTAAAAAAAATAGAAAAAGGTGCGCGCGTGTGTGTGTGTGTATGCACGCGTGTCAGTATGTCTATGAACAAAACTCGAAAACAAAACGTCAGTAAAATACCAAACTTTGTATTTAAGTTTAGTATCTTCCAGCGATGCGACAAGAAGATTTAAAAAAAAAAATCCCCCACTCGAACTACCCTATATACGGAAAAAAAAAATATCAAAATTGCTTATTTTCTCAAAAATGGCTCTAACAATTTTCATTAAATAACGTATATTAAAGATATTTATGACAGATAAACTGTATGTTTTGAATTTGTTGAGAATAGCCTCTGAATACCTCTTCATTCTGGATGACTTGAATAACTGGTAAACGTAAGAGATAGACAAAATTTTGCTATACAAAAAAAAAAAAAATTCTTTAAAAAGACAATTTGTCATACATGTACATTTTTTCGTAGAGTTGACAATATCCGAGATATTCCTTATTATTGGTTTCATTTTTGATACAAACTTTACTCATATGGGAATTTGTCAGCTCCTGGCCATGCAAAGAAAGGAAAATAAATCACATAGCAACCAGCTTTAAAAAGATTTGATTATCGCTTTAGCTTAAGTACTGCCTTATTTCCCTTCCATTTACAAGGGAACAAGTAATAAGGTCATTTATGCTAATGTTTATTTCGATTAGCATAGAGTATACATACAAGAAAAAGCTTCTTAACAATACTTTGTTGTAGAGATGTACAGAAAAATTATGTGAATGGAACACATAACATTTTTAATAATTAATACGGTCTGTGTCCAGAATAAGGCACCCAGAAGTTAGGAAGGCAATGGGTTTTCAGTAAAGCTGTGAAAAATATTGAAATCTTGTAAAAGAACTATTAGTGTGAAAATAGGTATACATTTTTATTCATGGGCAAACTTGTCAGCTTTCAAAATTATTTTTGGAAGAGTTCTTTCCTTATTTGTACCCTAAATGCAATTCCACCTTTATGCGCTTAGAGTATAAATATAGCAAGTGGGATGGCATTACAACACCTCAAAAATAACTTTGTGTTGTTTCTTGAACATTTTAAAGAAAAAATGTCTCTAGGTAGGTAATTTGAGAAATAGACAAATATTTTTAGAACAAAATGTCAATAATCCCTAATTTTATTCTCAGACTGGAAGAGCGCCAAGGGTTTTTCTCCGGTTTAAACGCGTTTTAAGTGGAATAACAAAAATGACCAATTGGAATGTTATCATAGATTATTGTAACTTTCCACCTCTGTTATTATCTGTATTATTTATTAGTATCCCAACCTTTGACACTGAGCCTCGATTGATAGCTATTACTAAGCGAGGATGCCGCTGTATCTAGGCAACTTCAATATGAGAAAGGTACTTCGTTCCACCACTACAGACTGCACAACAGTCACGCGGCCTTCACAACTGTTCTCCTGGATACCCCAATTAAGAACATTTTGTACCGATAGTAGTAATGGCTGCAAGTGGAGCATTTTATTCCATCCAAAATTTTGATATCGTTTTTTACTAAAAATAGTCATTTTGACGTTCCTTGAAGTCCTCAAAAATAATTTCAGAAAAGATCATGTGCAATTTCTATACATGTTACAAAACAAAAAATCAATTATAACATTTATAATTAACTCAGTCATTTTTAAATATTCAATTTCAATTTTCAAAGAATTCTTCTTCAATAAAACAACACTTTACATGGTCAATTTTGCCTCGCCATTTATTCATTCAAACTAGTCTAATGATTATGAAGAAAATATCACACATCTAAGATATTAGAGCCATAAAAATATACACATTCTCTCAATTTCCTGTAAAATAACCTCCGAGATCCTATATTTACACTGAATTGTAAATAACCGGAAAAGCCATCTACAGTTTTTTTAAGCTTTCATGTAAACAAAGTATTGCTCTTGTTAAAATATACGCCAAATAAAACCATGGTAATAAACATTTCTAAAATTTGGTGCAGTAAAATTTGAAATATTTCATGGCCGTTGTTTTCTTATTTTGATCAGAAATATTTTTCGGCTTTTTATTTTCTCCAGAATAGCTAATGATTTTGATTAAATTGTTATATATTAAATATATTATCGTGACAATTGTATATTTTGAATTTTCTGAGGAAAACCTCTGAAGTCCTTTTCATTCGGAAATAATATTTTATAATCTTGTAGAACTGGCAAGTTAAGCGATAGATGAAATCTAGCACACAAAAGTGTAGATTTCTAAAACACACCATTTATTTCAAATTTTTATAGCATAAACCATATCCGAGATATCCGATATAATGCTTCGAATTGATCAATGCCTTTAAAATCCTGTCAATTTTCGTGTTTCGTACATTTGCATGGAAAGAGTGGCGTCCAGTTATTAAAAATTTGAGTATCGCTATTCCGTTTGGATCTATAACGAAATGTGTACTGTAGCTATTTCTGCAAAATGCTTATCTCGATTAAAATGAAGCAAAAATAGTTTGTATAGATATAGTTAGAAAAGTTAAATTAAATGAGTTAAATTTACCTTTCTTCTATTTTTTAATTTTGACCGAGATAATTACTTTTCGGTATGCATTTTGTTGTACGCACGAGAAATGAAGGAAACTGAAGTCAGGTGTTTAAAAGCGGCTCACTGTTGGTTCAAAATGTCCTACTATAACATTACCAGAACAAGTGAAAAAGGACAGGATAACAATGTATTGAACAATTTAAACCAATAATAATGGATATCTCGAAAATTCCTGATACCAGATAAAAGGTTACTGCGTTTTTTAAAGCGTCAAAATATTTCGTGCAGTGCGTTATTTTCTCTGTCTTACCGATTACCAATTAAACAAAATTCATTACGAATGAGATGCACTTCAAGGACCATTGCCAGAAATTAATGTCACATAAATATCCGAAATTATTGGTATTCCAATAACAATTTTCAGAAGCATATTTCAGATAATAGAGTGTTTGGAAATGTTCTATATTAAGGTTAATTTGGGCTAGAACTTTTTTGACTTTTTCTTTGTAATTTGGAGAGTACTCAACTTAAATACCAAGTTTGGTACTTAAACAGCATTTCGTTCTTGAGTTAAGTTGTTCAAAGACAGACTCACAGCCACGGATCTTTTTCTAAATGTTTTCTCCTGCTTGGTTTAAGGGGGCCTTAAAATATACCAGTGTTATTTAGTCACAATCCTTTTTCTAATAATTCAGTAAATATCAAAACATGTATTTATTGATGTTAAAATGCAGTAAAAATTGCTTCCAATATAAAAATTCATCTACCCTTGGTGGTAAGTAATAGCCAACCAAAGAAGTAAACTGCAGACCACGCTGGTATATCAAATGTTATCTCCATTCCAATCTAGTCCTTTTTATTTTTGACCGAGTAGGGGAGTGCTTGGTAAACCACTCCTTTCACAACTGTTTTCAATGTAATTGAAAAGTATGCCACACGCGTTCGTGTCTGTCCAATTTGATTGACGTAACTCCGTCAATGCGGTTCGCCAAATGACATTTAATTATTGGCTTCTACATATCCACCGACCATAATATCACTCTTTGTGGATAAAAAGATTCACAAAGTCTGACAGGGTTTTAAAATAATTTTATATTTCTCTTTGCTGCCAATTGAAATGATGCACAGCGACCCATAATTGTGAGGATATACCAATTATTCCACAACAAAAACTAAAATAATTTAAGTGAGCATTTCTGTTAAATTTAGAAATTCTGCATTTCTTAAGCAATTGCTTTGATTTTTACCAAATGTTTCTGATATTTTCTACAAACTTACAAGATGAAAAAATACACAATTTGTCTAAATGTTAGCCGTTTGCGACCTTTCATGTTGCACGCTTGCAAAACGTCTCATTACGACCATTCTTGCAATTTTGCTACTATTCGTTTATTTCCTCAGTCGCAAGAGGTTGTAACAGCTTTCCATGTTCTTTCCGAAAGCTCTAAGTACGCTAAACTCGTGGTATGAAATCATCTTTAGATGAAAATATATAGCAAATAGAAGAATCCTTTTTTATATAATCACATCATTTTATTAAGGTGTGTGTTTAAACAAACATACAATAAGGCATTTTGATTGGGGAAAAGTTCGATATAATGTAGTACAGAGAAGCTAGCATTTTGCTTCATTGTCCGAGTTTGTGGTGGACAAAGCGGCGCAGGGGCGGATTTTCTCCGAGTTCTCCGGTTTCCCCCGCCATCCACCGGCGCTCCATCTCCATTCCAATCATCATCAGTGTCATCGCCTGCGGTACCACAAGTAGCAAAAGCCAGTGCTAAACATTATAAAAATTGTCCGAGTTATGAGAAGGCTACCATTGAAACCTGAAAACTTTTCACACAAATACTTTGGAAAGTCATAGGCATATTTTGTTGAATTTAGGATCAAACAAGAGAACTTTATATAGAGCTTCTTTGTGATAATTAAATATTATTTATTTATTTTGAACAACTGTTTGAACGCTGTTTCACCTTATGCCATGTTATGGATATAAGTAGATAAACAATTACAATTTAACTTATTAAAATATTTAAATGACTGAATAAATGGAGGAAATAAAGGTTTTAACAACAGAGGTGCAATATGATTCTGTGAATAATTATGTTAATGTCTGTATGTTAATAGGATACATTTTAAAAGTCCACACATCTCACGATCCATAAACGAATGACATTTCCTTTGGTAAATTACACAGACGAAGTTATCATTCACACATCGAAAGGAAAATGACTGCGTAACGATTGCTATAAGCAGAACCAACTTTCTCTATAATGACAGCGGACTCTGTCTGCACTTTCTATGTACTTAGATGGAAGAAATTACTATTCTTGTGTTTTGTTGCTGTATTTTTGGACCTTAACTTTCTTATACGTTCTGTTTTCTAACGCGTGTCCTGAACCCGATCACGAAAGAGCGTTAGCAGAAAATGCCAATGCTCGCTTTAGGTTTTCATTTTCACTTTCTCTATACGTACTATGTACATAGTGTATAGAGAAGGTATTGCACTCCACCCAAAAATTTGATACCGAGATTTCACCGGAAATATATGTTTTAGGGTCCCCTGTATATAAAAAAAGCATTTTCAGAGAAAGGTCCGTGTGTGTGCCCGTGAACACGATAACTCAAAAACGAAAAGTCGGTAAAGTACCAAACTCAGTATTTAGGTTTAGTATCTTCCAGGGATGCAACACGAAGATTTTGAGAAAAATACCGCCACCCCCAACTAACCTTTACATGGAACTTTTTTCGAAAATTTTGATTTTCTCAAAAATGGCTTTAACAATTTTGATTAAAATATCGTATATTAAAGATATTTACCTGACAAATAAAATGTAATCTTAAATTTTCTGGGAATATCCTCTGAAGACTACTTTATTCTGGATGAATTTTACGGAATTTTGATACTGCTAAACCATAAGAGATGGACAAAAACTTACCACACAGAAAATGTAGAGCACGTTAACACACACAAGTTACGTTGTACACATTGTTTTCGTGGAGTTGATCGTATTTTAGATATTCCTTCAATTCCTGTCCAGAGATGTAGAGAAAGTCATGTGAATGGAACACAACAAATTTCTATTTTATAGCTTCCTTTATTGCAATGCTGCCTCATGGACAAAGTTTATGAAATAAACTTTAACAAGATCACATAAATGGTTTAATATAGTTGTAAGAAATACAGCTATGTGCAATAAACACTATCAAAATTCGAGTTATAATGTTTCAAGTGAAGTAGTGAAAGAACACGAGATAATCATTAAATAATTGACAATGAAGACTATAAGCATGATTCCTTAAGAGAGCTACCTTTATCTTTAAATTGTTTATTTTTATATTTAGGTTTAAAGATTTTCTTTTAAAGGTTTAGTTAAGTAATAAAGTTAATAAGGGAATTTAACCCTTTCATTATGAGCCCTTCGAAGCTGAAGTACCAATTGATTTAATATCTGTGGTGTGCAAGTCCTGTAAAGGCCATTGCTATTGATGATCAAGAGAACTAGAATTGTTTTATAGCCCTGTTGTTTACCTATTGTAATATAACCTGGCTTACAAATTTTACCAATTAATGCAAACTTAACGAACGAATTTGTTTTTAGAGAATCTGGATTTTCTATTTCACCAATAAATTAAAAAAAAATAATATCCCCACATAATGGTCATCATTTTCCTTGCACGTTTTGGAGCTATTAGTCTGTTACAGTTTCGGTCCAACGTTTGATAGGTCGACCAATATCTCTTTCCTGCTGGTCGGTAATTTAAAATTTGGCGTCGAATTTTTGTTCAGCTCATTTTTCTTACATGCTATTTCCAGTTGCTTCTATATTTTTAATGTAATTTATGATTGGCTCAGCTTGTAACTTTTCTGTTTATGTTAGAATTGCTTACATGATATGCTATCGAGTATTCTGCTGTACGTCTCGTGAGCTTTATTTCCGCCGCAATCGATTTTTCTTTTTTTTTTATCTTCACTATAGATTGTTCAGGCTTCACTACCGTATGGTACCTAATATAAGTCTGCTAATGTCTTGTAAATTCTAGTCCGTGTGTCTGTGGTAAATTTATGACCTTATAATTCTAGACCATGTATGCTTCTGTACTTATGTACTATACAGAAAAATATCAAGTTTGCAATAAAATTTATCAACAAAATATTAGATAAGACTATTCATTTAATTATCCTGGATATCATTAAATGCTCTTAAAAAGTTTTAATAATCATGAAAACATATGTTTATATATACATACATACATGATTTAACCAAATTTAACAATTTCCATGGGACATTTTGGGCTGTAAACATATGTTTATATTATATTCGTTCATTTTTGAGAACACAAATTAAAAATAAGTGAATAGTATGTTTTGGTTATTAAACTTATTTTGGTGGGCTATGAAATATAAAAAAATCAAGTTGAAACTATATTCTGCCCCGTTCTCATGATGATCTGTGATGATCCTGACAAACACAAAGGACTTTAGCTTTATTTATTTAAAAAAAACAGTCTCTCTGACACTCAAACACTACTAACGTAAGTATAAATAAATCTGAGTTAACATCGATATAACCTACCAACAACCTCATATTTGATTATTACCACTTTGCCATGAAGTATAGAATTAATTGTAATCATTTAGATTACAACTTTTTGTATAAATCATTTTGCATGTTTTAGTTCTTTTATACACGTTTTTATAACTTGAATGAATAAATTTGAAAAGTTTTGTATTAAGCATGATCTAAAATTAATTTCTTCCTACTATTTAAGTTGTAATACCTGTAGATTTGTCGCTCTACGTGGTGTAGTGGTTACCAAGCTAGCCTCTAAAACCCAACATTATAGGTTCATGGATATTTTCGCACACAAAAATCCTTAGCATGGCTTCCATCGGAAGGGAAAAGTAAAGCCGGTGATCTCGTGTAATGTTTATTTCCACGTAAAATAACCTCATACTTGGAAAGGAAGAGGTTCCTGGGCAAAATCCCGCAATTTTCCGTCCGTAAGACATTACTTCGTTCTAGGGTGCCATCTGTGGGCAATGAATTGAGCCCTCCACACCGTGGCGCATAGCGGCGAACTCAAGAAATTAAAATCCGACCACGGAAACATGGTAACGATGCTCTATGCTCCACTTGGGAATGACAGGAAGTAACTAACTAATATATGTCACGCAAATTGAAATGTGTATTTTCTGTATGGTTACTACATTTGTACTTACTCTAAGCTTCGTTGATAAGGTGTCTGCACGACTGTTTATTAATAATGTTACATATTTAATGTCAGAGGTTTCAAAAGTGTTATGACCTTACTATTACAAAGTCTATTAAAAGATGTCTATTTGTTATCTAGCAAGGATTGTTTTCAACGAATTATATAGGTGTGGCCTTTAGACAGTCTTTCCCAAATCTTACACTTCTAAACAACCCGTCAACCATGAAGTAGCAACGTAAGAAGCAGCATTTCTCATCATTACTCTTTGAACCAGGCACTGAGAAGTATAGGCTCCAGATGCTCTGTTCCCATTTTGGTGAAGTAAATTATAATTAAGTGTGTTAACAGTTATAGCCATCAACAGACATAGGAACAATATTGAGTACTAGCATATTCGTGTTAAATTTCCATACTGTTCATATGTAGTGATAAGGTCGTTTAATCTATTTCACCTTTTTATCGTGTTAGAATTTCTATTTTTCCTCCTACATTATTCATCGAGAGACAGCTCATTATCTGCCGTTATCAAACACATAAAACATATTATACGTATCAGCAAATGAATAATTATTTCCAATGCGCGATCTGCAACAAATGCTCATTTTATAACGGCAATGTTGTTTTTCCCTTGATATAATTGAATGCGATACACCAAACACATCACTTTCATTAATTAGTAGATGATATCTCTGCGACACTTGGCAACAGCTTTACAGAATGATTGATATTAATAAAATGCATGCATTTATAGCGGGGATCACGACTGAAAATCGGGACTGAAAATGCTACAAATTCTGGCGCGTACTTAATAAAGCATATGAAGCTTCATACATCACCAATCACTTAAGAGTTGAGGTGAAGAGCAATAGGTGTTATCCTAGGAGATGAGTCTATGTATAACCACGAATAAAATCATAATGCTCATTAACACTTCAATTGGGGGAAAAAAGAGCTTTCCTCAATATTCGTGAGGTTATAATTTACATATGGAATGATTAAGGCAATTATAATTGAAGCAACATCCCACTTTGAGTGGGAATCTTTTCTAACCAAGATTAAACCCTATCCTCCCCAGAATCTGGAAGTATGAATGAGTGTGGCTGGAGAGGGCTGGGGGTTTGGATCTTCCCAAATCTTTGCTAGCAGCTTTTGCCATCTGCAACTTCAAATTATTACTTTGGATTCATATTTTTACTTTCTCTATATAGTACATGGTACGTAGGTAGAGAAGGTACTGCACTCCACCTAAAAATTCTATACAGAGATTTCGCCGGAAATACATATTATACGGTCCCCTGTATATAAAAAAAATAAAAATCATTTTATAAAAAGGTCCTTGTGTATGTGTGTGTAAACACGATACTCAAAAAACGAAAAGTCGGTAAAATACCAAACATTATATAAGTTAACTATCTTTCAAGGATGTGACACGAAAATTTTGAGGAAAATCTCCCAAACCTAAACTACCCTTTACATGGAAAATGTTTCGAAAATTTTCATTTTCTCAAAAATGGCTAATGATTTTGATTAAAGTACCTTATATTAAAGATATTTACATGACAAATAAAATGTATATTTTACATTTTCTGAGAATAGCCTCTGAAGACACATTCATTCTGGATGAATGTTGCTGAATTTGGCATAACTAGTAAACGGTAAGATAACAGAAAAGATCTTTCTACACAAAACATGTAGAGATAGTAAAAACAAACAATTTCATACTTTTTGGTGGAGTTGACCATTTTTGAGTCATTCCTTCTTAATGATTTCAGTTTTGAAACACACAAAAATGTTTTCTCATACAGGAATTTGCCAACTCCAGGAAATACAAATAAACAATTTCATTCCACTTGGCAAAAGTTTTTAAAAGATTTGACTATCGCTTTGGCCTGGTGTAATCCCTTATTTATTTTCTATTTAGAAGAACGCAAGTAGTAAGACCATTCCTGCTAATCTTTATCTCGATTAAAGTAAATAAAAGAATACGCGTTTTAATAATAATTTGTTAAAATCATGTGAATGGAACACATCAGATCTGTAATTCTGCGCCTCTATCGGAAAGGCGCGTTTTATGACAAAATATTGTCTTACACTAGCAAGGAGTCATTGAAACATTGAGTTGCAGATTAAGCTACGATTTTTACACTGAAAATGCATCTAACACACAACTTTGTGTTTCGAGTTTTCCTCCTAAGGGACCGTAACCGGCGGAACAAATAGAACTTTTAGGTTGTAACGGCTGACTTTGGTTCTGTCTTCCGTCCAACGATAACGTGCCTTGTAGTATGCGAGGCGCTGACAAACTTTGCCCGCACTAAAGCTACATGCATCTGCGCACAAGACTGCACTAAAGGTAATTTACAAGTCGCAAACAAAATCTGCACCAATTAAGTTACTTTAATTTTTTTCCTAGTGATAGGTGTTTTTAAGAAGAACACCGAAGAGATACAAATTCCAAAATTATGTAATTTAGTGCATTTAATAATTGCTAAACTCTATATATTCAAAGAATAAAATATTATTCGTGAATTCTTTAAATTTACAAATAATTTTTGCTTGTCAAGCTTGGGTTATGGTAGAGAAAGCCTAGGCACGGTTATTTTTATTTTCGATCTAATTTCATAAAAAGTATCCCAGCTCGATCTGTAACACTAATGATTCCTTTTTTATTTCTTTCTCATAGTGACAGTAAGGAGGGTTTACATTTTAAGAAATCATTTATATGCTGCTTATTGAACACAAACATTTTACATTACACTTTGATATATTTTTTCTTTTCTTCCAAGATAAAATGTGTATATATTTATTTATCTTCTGTGTTATTTTCTGATTAATTGCTTGTTATTTTGCTATGTAATTGCATGCTACTATCTTTTTTATGGCTTCTCCTAAGATATAATGCTATTGTTGAATACTTATTATTTTATTGGTACTATTTTCTTGTGAAATAGTATTCTTTGTCTACGAGCTAAATCAGGAAAAAATAAAATGAAGTTGTTTAAATCTTATTTAAGTAAAGATCATGTTTAAAATCTACCAACAGTAAAAATTAAATGCCACATAAAAACAGTTTTTCCTCGCACTTAACTTTTGAAAGCCACAGGACATCCCCAATATCTGTTTAGCAAGAAACGCCCATGAATCCAATGGGGACAGTACACAAGTAAACTCCATTGCATGCGGATAGGCAAAATGTTCAGGGATGGGTGAGGGGGGGGGGTGGTAAATGAAAAAGAAAGAAGGAAAAGATTACCTAGACTTTAGAATGGATTCCATCAGGGCAAGGAAAGAGAGGTAGACCAAGAAAAGCGAGAAAAGAATGAAGAACGAAAATAAAGAGCATAAACACTTCGTTTACCTACTATGGCAAGTAGTAGAGAAAGTAGAAAAGATATTTTTGGAAGGTACATATGTTTGCGTGCCAATTCAAAGTGAAATGCTGGGTAAAAACCACATATCAGATAATATTTTAAGTAGGCATCTTTTACAGATGCATGTGAATATTTTCATGGAATGCACCTGGTACCAGCAGCACTTTAAGGTTGGACAAAAGTTCGTAATTGTCGTAAATTCATTTCCGATTTTATAAATGATATAACTAGATTTCACGTAGTGATGTACAAACTATAAATATTGTATTTATAGGAATTTTATGAATGAATTACAAACCTGCAGAAAAATACACATGCTCTTAAAATATTCAATTTACATGAAAGGACAGTTTCGCGGCGTTCGATATATTGGAAGCTCTAAGTTTGAGTTTTCTCATATTTTAACCAATATATGGCATCTGATTACTTTCCCCAAAGGGGAATGCTCTGAAATAAATCTCCCTCTCTAAATGCGAAAGATCAGCAATCCAAGTTTCATTTCAGGATCGGCATCAAAAAGAAATATTCCGAAATGCTGCCAATCAAGGCATGTAAATTTAATGACATCTAGCTTAAAACGATTTCCTTACTGAGCCTCAGATGAAATCAAGATTATTTACGAATAAAGTAAAGCAAACATTACAGTTCCATTATTCAGCTAGAGATCATTTAAATCCGGTTGAATCAGGTAACTATTAGAAAACCTTATTTTGTGAAAACATGTTCATTTATATACGACACGAAAATAAGACTTTTCAGAGATTTGTCTTTATTCCTTGTAATACGTTGCACTGGCAATATACAATGAAAAGTCCGTTAAATGAGATTCTCTCTCTCTCTCTCTCTTTCTTTCTGTCTCTCTTTTTCTCTCGTTCTCCGTATTTCAGTCGCTCATTCTCTCATCTTAATTTCACTCCTTTTCTCTCTCCGCTTGTAAGTTGTCTTCAACTCTCTCTCTCTCTCTCTCTCTCTCTCTCTCCCTCTCTCTCTCTCTCCTGCTCGTTCTCCATATTTCATTATTCTTTCTCCCTCTTCCCCTCTGACTTCACCTACGTCGGAACCTCAATCTTGAGCTTATCACTTTCTCCCCCTTATTAGTCGCTTTCACTTCTTTCTCTCTCTCTCTCTCTCTCTCTCTCTCTTTCTCTCTCTTTCTACATATTTCATCCTCACTATTTTCGACTTTCTGTGTATATCTCTGAACGAGAGAAGTGAACGTAATTGCCAAGAAGAGAAAGGAGAGATAAAAGCTTACTCTTAGTCCATGTTTCATCCTCACTCTTTCTCCCTCTTCCCATATCAATCTCCCATGGATCTTCCTCTGTGTCTCAATCTCTTTTATTTCTTCTCTCACCAGACTCCCTAACTTCTTTCCCTCTCTCTCTCTCTCTCCCTCCCTCTGTGCAAATACATACCATATACTGTTTTGAAAACGAATAATAACGGTTTTATTTCGGAGTGTTAACAAACATTAAAATGTTTGTTAAATACAAAAACTTGATCTAATGTATTCGGAACTATATTATTTCTTAATATCATTGGTGCGTAAACCAGTCTTCATAACTTTTCTGACCTTATTCTATTGAAATGTTAAACATAATCAATCGTTTCAGAAACAATGCATTAAGCATTTTAATTATACAGTAGCTTTTAGAAATCTAGAATAGCAAGAGAGAACATCGACTTTTTATTGGAGTATATCGCTTTTGTAGAAAGTAATTAAAATGCCAAACAATCACCATGTGAAAAGTATGTTAAATACATCTCACGGAATTCGGTTCGATGAAATAGTAACGTGTAAATATAAATGACAAACTTAAAAGAAATAGGATGCGATATACTCACATGACTTTTTACGCTAACGATAAATTTACATTTACCCGTTATGTACATGTAGTACTATT
This sequence comes from Hymenopus coronatus, assembly GCA_030762935.1. Lineage (NCBI taxonomy): Eukaryota > Metazoa > Arthropoda > Insecta > Mantodea > Hymenopodidae > Hymenopus > Hymenopus coronatus. The sequence goes on along the minus strand of CM060881.1, from coordinate 113,466,888 downwards.
CATATTACAAAGAGATTCCTCTACCTAGGTTACCTCAGTCACAATATCCTTTTGTCCGAATCTTTTGAAACATTAGCAGGGGGAAATAAGGAGTCACATGGATACACCTGCGACTATTACACGTAACCGACCCGGGCACGAGCAACCAGTTTCTTCCTTTGTTCTTTGCACTGCTTCGATAAAACTTAACCAAAGAATATATTCTGCTTAGGAAAGATTTCAAATTAATGTACATAATATTGTGTATATTATACACGTTGTGGTGAAAAATCTATTACTTTCTCTACATAGTACACAGGTAGAAAAGATATTGGACGACACCCCAAAATTCTATATCAAGATTTCACCAAAAATACACGTTTTACCTGTCTAAAACATTTTTTGAAAAGGTCAATGTCTGTGTTTGTGAACACAACTCAAAAACGAAAATTGAGTAAAATACCAAAGCTGGTATTTAAGATTAGTATCTTCCAAGGATGCCACACGAAAATGTTGAGAAAAACCTCTTCAACCCAGACTACCCTTTATGTGAACAAAATTTCCAAAATGTTATTTTCTCAAAATGGTTCTAACGATTTTGTTTAAAATACCATACCTATATTAAAATATTAAATGACAAAATGTATATCTAGAATTTTCTGGGAATAGCCTCTTCATTCTGGATTAATTTTGCATAACTGATAAACCGTTAGAGATAGACACTTGACTTCACAAAAAATGTAGATATAGTTAAAAACACAACTTATGTTATTGCATTATATTTTTCATATACTTTTTTTTGTGGCATGGCCACTTTAAAGATATTTCTTGTTATTGGTTACAGTTTTAAAATACTTAAAATTTTTCTCATGCGAGAATTTGTCAATTCTTGTTATACAAAGAATGGATTTCAATCACAACCGGCTTTCAAAAGATTTGACAATCCCTTTAGCTAGTATAATCCCTTATTTCCCTTCAACTTACAGGAAGGAAGTAATAAGACAATTTCTGCTAATGTTCATCTCATTAGCATGAAGTAGATAGACGAATAAGGTTCACACAATAATTTGTTACAGATATGTAGGGAAAGACATGTGCATAGACACATCAGATTTTTTAAAAAAATAATATTATTTGGTATGGCAAACTAAAAGGTTTTAGAATATCAGCATTCTGAATATTTTTGACGACCATAAAAATATAGAAATTTGAAATCTTACATATTTTAAAACACTTTAACATCCCTGCCTAATAAGCAGCAAAATGATATATCAAATTAGCGCTGTAGCTTAATGTTAAACGTACTGCTCTGTGACTTAAAACTGTAACAATATTGGAATATTTTAGTACGGAGAAATAGTGAAATAAAATTTCAATGATGTACTCATAGTAGCAGCGCAGGATAGTAGAAATCCTAGTCTAAACCCACCTCTGACAAGAAATATCAGATAAATCATACACTTTTCAAAAATATAAAGTATGTACTATTATATGACACCAAAATAAATTGGAAAATTTTGAAAGAAATATAATTTAATATGTAAATGTACCTTAACAACACGTGCTTCGTACAACTTGCGGAAACAGTATTCAAATGCTTATTTGTAGTAAACTCTTGAATAGAAAAGACAAAAATGGCAAACTTTCAAGCATTCTCGTTAAAGATGCATGAACTATTTTAACAGAATACTTCAAGTACGCTAATGCTATAAAAATTTACTTTAAAACTTTTTTTTCCTGTGGCGAGCTTATTTTTCCTATTAGTTTTAATATCTTCCTTGTAATCTAAATTTTATATATATTTATATATACATATATAAATACATTTTTTAAAAAAATAATAAAATGTATAAATAAAAATAATATAATAAAAATAACTTGAGAGCTTAAAAGTTAGTAATTTTTCTGCAATAATTTGGGATTAATATACAAACATCGGCAATTATACTTGTTTTTAAAACTTTTCTGTAGTCCTGAATTGTCTTATGTAATTATGCATCGTAAGCAACATTTTTATTAGAATAACGAGCTTACACAATAACAATTAGTATTCAAATAACCAAGGATTATACAATTTTGAAACAAATGGAAACGATTCTGTTATTGTGCAATAATTGAAAAAAAATCAGCAACGTCTTATAAACTGTATATTTACAAATTATAGTGCATAAGATAGGTTAAAAACTCTGCAAAGGGCTTAATAAGTTATGCAATTGTGCTACATTAGATTTTTTCTATTGTAATGAAAACTGCGAGGCGTATTCTGCCTAACTACAGCGATATAGAGGCTGCCATTCAACGGCACACCCATCTTGTTTCCAATACAGCTGTCATACCGCATCATACCCTTTCAAGCGCGATGATGTGCTCCAAGATGGATTATGACAATAATGTATCTCCATCAATAATCAATCACCAAAATAGTTATCGTGCCGTGCATTAGCCAATGGCAGCAGTAGGCGTGAAGACCTGCGAGCGAAGAATGTCTTGCCCTCCGAGGACCTGATCCCATAATGTGCATATATGCATGTCCCTATTGTGTTGTAAACACAGAATATGCAGATAAGCTGTAAATCAACGCATAATGCTGACAATGGATTTATGGCTCAGCTAAATTCGTTTCTTTAGCTTGTGCATATAGACAGCCATGGGCAGGCTTGGTCAATAGCTAAAGATTTCAGGAATTGGCGCCTTCAATTAATTTAAATGACATATGCAAACTAAACCAGCGTATCTGAAATCATAAACTTCTCCAGAGAGTATTTTCTGATCATACTAAATCGTAGACACAGAAATTATATTTGTACTATTCCACCCAAAATATAGATTTCGAGAATATTTGAAATACGTTTTTGAGGCCGTCTGAACCCAAAAAAAAACATTTTTAGAAAATGTCCTTGTGTGTGAGTGTAGTGTGCTTCTTGAATAGTATAACTCTAAAAGGAAATGTTTGAGAAATACCAAACCTAATATTTAAGTTCAGATATTGACATATGTACGACAGGAAGATTAAAAGAAAAAATTCTGATGTGCTCCATTCACATGCCTTTCTCTACCTCTCTGTAACAAATTATTATTAATACGCTTATGCTTCCATCTACTTCATGCTAATCGAGATAAACATTAGCAGAAACGGTTTTATTACTTAGTTCCTTATAAGTAGGTAGAAGGGAAATAAGGAGATATACTAGGCTAAACCGACAGTAAAATGTTTCAAAATGCGGTTGCTATGCTATAGAAATCTGGTTCTTTGCGTGGTCTGGTGTTGACAAGTTTCCGTATGAGAAAAGTATTAAGCATTTAAAATAGAAATCAATAACAAGAAATATCTTAAAAACAGTCAACTCCAGGAAAAAATGCATCTGACATAAATTGTGTCTTAACGAGCTCTACATGTTTTATGCAGCAAGTTTTTGCCTATCTCTTAGGGTTTGCCAGTTATACAAAATTCCGTAAAATTCATCCAGAATAAAGTACCCTTCAGAGACTATTCCCAGAAAATTCAATATATATACACATATACACACACTTTGTCAGGCAAATTCTGTAATATACGGATTTTAACCAAAATAGTTAGAACCATTTAAAATAGAAATCAATAACAAGAAATATCTTAAAACAGCCAACTCCAGGAAAAAAATGCATCTGACATAAACTGTGTCTTAACGAGCTCTACATGTTTTGTGCAGCAAGTTTTTGCCTATCTCTTACGGTTTGCCAGTTATACAAAATTCCGTAAAATTCATCCAGAATAAAGTACTCTTCAGAGACTATTCCCAGAAAATTCAATATATATACACATATACACACACACACTTTGTCAGGCAAATTCTGTAATATACGGATTTTAACCAAAATAGTTAGAACCAGTTTTTTAGAAAATAAAAAATTTAGAAAATTTTTCCATGTAAAGGGTACTTGGGGTGGATTTTATTGGTCACATCCTTGGAAGACACTGAACTTAAATAACAGTTTGGTATTTAACGATCTTACCGGTCTTTCCATAGACACAAGACACACGGACCTTTTTTTCCAAAAATACCTTTTTTGGATTCAGAGGGTTCCAAAACATGCATTTGCGGTAAAATCGCGGAATCGAATTTTTGCGGCATTACAATACCTTTTCTATACGCTATATACATGGTACTTGTACAGAAAGTGAAAATAAAGATAATCTCCCCGGAACTATCTTTTACATTGAAAATGGATAACGGATGTATTAGAATAAATACTATGTATTTAATATATTTATTCGACAGAATTATTCCTAAAAAAATGCAGGACATACGCCTATCAAGGCATCTCCAGTTAACAGATTTTAGAATTGTAAGAGCTCTCTGGAGCCTACAGAATTCTTATTTAAGTTTGGTACGAGTTATGATATTCATGTTCAACCGACAACATTTCAGAGGTTACAGAGGAGTGTACGGAACACTTACTGTGTTTGAGTATATGGTTGGCTGTAACAGGTCAAAACCAATAATGAGCAGTATCCTACTGAGTTGCTGCTGCTTGCAGGTAATCGTGATCATGCTATATTCAAACATTCCATGTGAAAACCTTCATTATACGTACTTAAAACCTTGGAAGAAATGCCAGAAATTAAATTGAATGCTGCAATCCAACGTGGTAATTTGTTTATTTGAAAATGTTCGTCCCATCTATGGAGTTTCAATTATTTCAGAGTACAGTTAGTATCGCATTAGTATTGTCTTAATTATTTTCAGTTATCATTACAAAAATTCAAAGGTGATCTGATAATGTAACGCCAAAGTGAATCGTCGCACACCATAGTTAATTTCACCCCTCTGAATTCATCCTTTTTCTAAAAGAATTTTTCTTCTTTTAAATTTGGGAAAATCTGAATACATATATTCCCGGCGGAGTGCTATAACTTCTCCACCAAGGTGCACGGTAGATAAAGAAAAAAAAAAGTCACTAAGCCGTTGAAATCAGGTCATACTGTACTCATAAGCAGAGATGAAGTAGCTGGAGATAGCAAATGGAGTTGAGTTATATATATGGGTGTTCTTTAACTGCCGTGGATATCAGTGTCCCATTCTATATTGGAAGTGAAAGATCGCTTATGTTTCTCAGATACCTCTTATTAGACTTTTAGGTTCTTTTATGTGCTGTAAATCTAAAACACAGAACTACTGGCTGTTCTTTCCTTTCGAAGGAAGCTACAGTAAGATATTTACGTTCATAAAAAGTCCATCACGAACTTGAGAACCAGAGAATTGCATGTCGAAACAGGATAAACCATTATCACACCATTTATATCAGACTGTTCTAACGCTAACTAAAAGTTTTGGTACGTACTTAACAGTCCTCGAAGCCCGGCTAGAGGGCAGCAGGTTAGCCAATACGTCACTGGGGGACGGTCATAGCACACGTGCTTGCGTTTGCTGCCATTTCATTTAGCCCTGACAACAGCTTCCCCTCAATGCTGAGACGTACTGCACACTTCAAGAATGCCTCCGTGAGTGAGTAATTCGCTGCTCTTTGGCACGCAACCAAGCTGGAACCTTTAATTGTTTTAACTATATAAGTTTTACTGATTTCGAATCATCTTCACTACATATTTCAGCAAGCAGAATTATTCAGTTCAAGTGATCGAAAGCTACTTCCAGAAAGAAAATCCAGCTAAAATGAAGTGAATGTATAATTGTAAATTACGAAGACTCGATAAACAAAATGTCATTCTTTCAGCAGCCACAAGTGCGAGCCTCTGGACCTCGCACACTAGCCAAGCAGCGTTTAATTTAAAACTCTGCCTCAGGGATTGTAAACAAATGCACGAATACAAAATTACGCTAATGAGATGTTCTTTCACTCATGGACTGGAAGTAACATCGTATATGCGCTCCAACTGGGTCACCGAGTTCACACGTGCAACTCACGACTTGGAGTGCACACCAGGCTTCATCCGTGGAGAATCTATGAAGCACGGCGGTTCCGAAAGAATGGTGGCTTCACTCTTAAAGGTCTATTGTCAGTTACAATGAAGAATTGCAACCCTGAAGATAAGTAATGATATCAGTAACTGACCGATTCTAGTTTTATCTTTGCTGATCTTGGCAGTTCTAGAATCACTAGTTTATTGCTTGCTTCGTAATTTTTAAACGTTTCATTTTCACATTTAGGTGAAGAAGCTAAATAAGCAATGCAATAATATGTCTGTCTGAATGTATGTATGTGTTTATTATCTAATACTACGACTTGGTTTCAAGGCAGCAGATTCTGGTTCCAAAATGCAACATCAAGAGTATTTATATTGGACCCGTTAATGACGAGTATTCATTATGATAACAGACTGTAGAAACAAAATAAATAAATAAACGAATGAATGGATGAGGCTATTAAGTTTAAGGGTTGTACGAAGGAACAAGTCTAGTAATCTTATAGGCACTGTGTGTCTGTGCGTGCGCGTGCGCGCGTGTGGTGTTACAGAGGGAGATAGATACCTTGTTAATGGCACGTATGGTCTACTCGTATGACAGGTATGGGCAACCACGGGTCCTTTCCTAGAAGGCAGAGCAATGTGATGCAATATTTCCCCTCTATCGGAGCAGTGGCATAATCAGATTCTTGGTTTTGTAAAGCTACAAATTAGTATTTATTAAAATGAAAAATTTGCATTAAATAACAAAGAAAAATGATTTACTTTGTATTATATATACAACAATGGTTTGGAACTCAAAATATCATATCAAGCTTAACAAACAGGTTTAATATCCCTTATAAACTTTCAGGAAACAAGAACGATAAACATTCAATGTCTAAAGCTTTTAAACGAAATAAAAGTAATTTTGCTTCAGATAGTGTAGTTGGATTATGAACTGGAGTCTGAGTAGTATTTCATGCTTTTTGGTACAATTTTGTGGGAATATAAATTAAGGGATTCATTTATTAAAACGGTTATCCTCACTGTTGGACAAGAGTTATTAGTTACACTGAAAACTCACTTGTAGGGTACGTAGACTATTTTATATGTGTGGTTCTTACATATAATATTTATATCTTTAGGTTGAATTTTATACCATTGTAACTTTATTAATAGTTATTTGTATTGTTTAAAATTTCAGTTATGTATATATTTATACTTTTATCGTTTAGTAAGTTTGTTTATGACAACGTCCAGCTGAGATTGGGCATATATTTGTGCGCGTTTGTGTGTAGACAATCCATTGCAGCATCTTTGTACTACTACATATGAAAGGGCCCATTCTTCCCTGAATGTTCGACCAACTGTTGTAGAAGGTATTTCGTAATTGTGTACAGCAGTGCCTTCGACATTAGGTGGAACACTTGCTTGTATGTCGCCACCAAACTGTTATGAATTGCTGCCGCAATTATGTCTCTGCAATTTCTTCTTGTTCCCGAAAACGAAGAAATTACTTGCGTGACAAAAATATAAATCGAATGAGGAAGTCGTCGATAGGAGTGTATTTTGGAGTGATTAAAAACTGGCGGGAAAGTTGGGAGAAATGTATATCCCTAAATGGGGACTATTTTGAGAAATGAATAATTTGTATATGAAAAAATAGCGTCTTTATTACTAATACGAGTACTTATTGAACCGCCCTAAAACCTTTCAAAATTTGAGGCTATACATTACTTTCAGAATTTGAGATACTGAGCATTTCATAGATTTTTGAATTTCCATTCGTCTTAGCAACAAATATAATATTGTGCACAAATTTTAAATATTTGAGTATTACTCTTGTTGCTTTTAGTGCAGTTTGCATTCTTAGTTTATTTTATAATATAACAACTTTAAGTACTTAAGTTCTGTATTAGACAAAATTTACTTGAATACTAATAATTGTTCCAAAATTTGTTTACTCTTTGACTCTCTGCTTTAGCGCTCAAAGCAAAATGATAGTTATTTGAATTACAACATTTTTTCAAATATTTTTAAACCAAGTTTATGGAATTTCTGCCTTAAAGCAGTTGGCGTTCAAAGTTCTGCACTGCTAAGAATGCAAAACGACAAAGATCACTAACATGTAGACAAAAATCGGTGCAAGCGCTGCCAGCAAAGACCAAAAGAATGCACTTGGGGAAAAATTCTACTGCTCCCACATAAACAGCAAAATATATAAACATATTGTCATAAATAAAACTCTCCACTTATTACTATTACTACATAATAAAATAAAATAATAAATACAATTAAAACAATACATTGTTATCTAGAACGCCTTGACTATAGTCCAGTGACAGTTCAATCGTATTTCCTTCTGTCTTCTCTTTAGCGCTTAGAACTTTCTTTCATCATTACTATAGTCGCACTGTCCTCGTTAACGGCCAGTAAGCAATTATTAAGGGTTAAGAATATATCTGATGCAATTAAAATTATAATTATATTAATAGGTTGATTATATATTTTAATAACATTTTATTGGGAAAAAGATTTAAAGTTAATCTATTTTCTAAATTTTCATGTAGGTTTCGGAAATGATATAATAATCTCTGCAACATACAAATAAGCAAAATTTCGTTCCTTAACACCACTGCATCGATGGTGAATTAATACACAAATCAAATCCACGAAAACTTGCATGGCAACTTGCAACTGATGGGTTTTCACAACGAGATAATCATAATTTTATGAGAACAATGAAGAGCTAAATTTTGGAAATACCAATAGAACAAGTCGCCCCTAGATTCTAGCTCACATAAGAGTAAAATAACAACACATGTTAGTCACCCGACTGATTCGCAGTATATGGAATTATTTAATATTATTTTTGTATTTTAAATGATGACCGCCCTAATTGCGAGCATCCAATCAATTGCTGAACATAACAGAGCAACGCTGAAAGTAACACACGGTAATTCATAAAAGGAACGACAACAACGCAATATTCAGAACATAATATAATAAAAATAATGTTTACTTTGATATGTCGTTTGTTTCCCTTCTAGCCCCTTCTAAATCCCAGGAGAGAGGATTGTTTGTTTTTCTTTTATCCAGAAAGAAGGGAATAATACATTTTAATAATTCTTTATTACTTATTGTCTAAGTTTCTTTTCTACTTCTCTCAAATCGACAAGAATCCAGAACTCGCCCAGAGCAACCGCTTATCTCACTCTTGGCAATAAATACAAATAAATAACCGAGGAATCAGCAGTTAGTTTATTTTGGCCTACGGATTTCGCAGATATATCCAGCTTTCGAAGGTCATTTTGACGGATCTTCAAAACATGATATACGATCACGCTTAAAATAACGTGGGTGATAAAAGTTCAGAAGAATTATGTAACCCCATATGGGGAGGACAGTAGCTCTCCACGTGGAGGATAAGATACATTTAAGACATGCGCACGACTGTAGATTTTACTCTTAAGTTTTACTTGAATATTTATTTGCACCTAAATCCCTGTTCCTTTTCTTCATTAACACTTTCAGTTTCTCCGCCTTCAGGAAAGGCAACGACATGAGAGAGAGAGAGAGAGAGAGAGAGAGAGAGAGAGAGAGAGAGAGAGAGTGAGTGAGTCTGTATCTACGTCTATCATAATAACTCAAACACAAAAGGTTAGATAATATCAAACTTCGGAATTGAGTTACATTAAGAGCTTACCAGACGGTTTTCAAGAACGGTCTTACACCACCAAAACTACCCTTTCAAGAAAAATCACTTTAGATTTTAATTTATGAAAATACTAAAGATAATTATGTTTAAGACTGCATCTGTGGAAGTGATAAGCATCTTTCTTTTCAACCAAAAAGAGATTTAGAGTTCGATTAACGAATTTTCTTTTTTTATACTCGGATCATTCCATAACCTAGATAGAGTCTGGTAGTATGCATGCGGGAGCAAATGTGAGTGTGTTCCATTGTAAAATAATAATGAAAAGAACCAGAGTTCAAAGGATGAAAACACCATCAATAAGTTTTTTCTAAAGTCATACTTCTGATATTGCAGTAGAAATTAAAGGAATCTATACAAATTAACGATCAACACGATTGTTGCACTCCACGATTTTCTCTACTCACTTTTACAAATCTATTATTCTATTTATTTCGGTTAATTGAGACAGGTTTGCAGAAATTGTTTTGTTGCACACTTCCTTGTGGGTACAAGAGGCTTAAGAAATATAGTAGGCAAAATGATACACAAATGTTTCAAGACAGCAGGTCGCTATGTGATTGCTCTCAAATTCCATTCTCTTTGCTCGACCAAGAGCTGAACGAGGGAGAAAGAAAAACAAAAAATATTAACTTCCCATTTGAGAAAGGTCTAGTAACTATAAACTCATTGTCTATCTCTTACGGTTTGCCAATTATGCAAACAAAAAGCCATTTAGGATTAGGAAGACTTCAGAGACTATTCCCAGAAAATTCAAAATACACATTTCATTTGTCATTAAAGTATCTTAATTATACAGTATTTTAATAGAAATCGCTAAAACTCTATTCTGAGAAAATCTACATTTACAAACATTTTCCATTTTTTTTACTTTTTGGTAGTGTTTAACGCCCGCTTTAACTACTAATGGCATCGCAGGCGGAAACATTTTCCATCTAAAGGTAGTTTAGAGTGGGAGGATATTCTTGAAAATCTTTGTGTCGCATCTTTGGAAGTTTTTGACTTAAATACCATGTGGTATTTAACTAACTTTCCTTTCTTCACATAGTATACATGGTACATAGGAAGAGAAGATATTGCACTCCACTCAAAAATCCGGTACCGAATTTTAGTCCTTCCAGTACGGTTGGAAGCTGCTGGCTGGACTATCAGATAAAAAACCCAAAACCATTTCCAAAACACAACGGATTATTGCTCAAGAATTAGAAAGGACTATGTGTTAAATAAGAAAAAGTGGTAGTTATTAGGTGTGGATGGTGTATACCGAAATTATGTTTTAGACACTTTTTTGTGCGATACTATTACTGCAGGGAATAATAACCGCATTTGGAAATGTGTAGTATTCCCGAGAAGCTCCAATTGAGGCGAGAAATTTGGTTTCTTCTCACATGAAACCAAACGTCACCCCCTCCCCCGCTCTTATTGATATGTAAGTAACTTGCGAAGTAACCACACTCGCATTATAAAAATTGTGTAAGCACTTGTTTTGACATTACAAACATGTTGGAAGAAAAAATAAAATACACGAGAATGTTTGCTTGTAGGCTCTAGGGACCTTGAGCCAATTTGAGCATCGTTTGATGCACTTCGTTCATTCATCGTCCAATATTACTTCGTTAAAGTATGTAAACCTTGAGAGAGAGAGAGAGAGAGAGAGAGAGAGAGAGAGACACAGAGAGAGAAAGAGAGGGAGAGAGAGCTATTGTGCCGAACTTTAATCAGATTATCTATTCTTTAGCAAACTTTATATTATTTGCTGAACGAGTGCAGTGGTTTGAACGTTGAAGTTTTAATGGAATTCTTGAGACAGAATGAGGTTTTATGCACTTATAAGGGAATCTCCCATAGTAATTCAACATAAGAGCATCGGCACGCAGAGCCAAAAATCAGCGGCGAGGGTTCCACTTGTGACAATGGATTTTTCATATCTGATTCAGTTTTCAAATATCTGACGTGTTCCATTCCCACGACTTTCTCTACCTGTTCTTCAAACTATTCTTACAAAAGGTTATTATTTTATCTACATGCTAATCGAAGTCAACATTAGCAGAAACAGTCTTATTATTTAGTTCCTTCTAAGTAGAAGGAGAATACGGGAAAAATACACTAGGCTAACGAACGAGATAATCAAATATTTTAAAAGCTACCGCTATGTGAAACAATTGAAATTCGATTGTATTTGCGTGGCTAGGAGTAAAACAAAAGAGGTATGAAACGAAAGATGGCTTCCGTTTGAGGAAAGTTTAAATTAAAATTGAAACCAATAGCAAGGCATATCTTGGAAACGGTTATCTCATTAAAAAAAAATATATATATATATATATAAAAATGTGTGCTTTAACAAGATGTATATTTTATTGTGGACTAGCTTTGGCCTATCTCTTACAGTTTAAAGTTACACAAAATTCAACCAGAATGAAGAGCCTTATAGAGTCTATTCCAAAAAATTCAAGATCAACATTTCGTTTGTCATGAAAATATCTTAGACATAATGTATTTTAATCAAAATCGTAAGAGCTATTTTTGAGAAAAACAAGCTTTTTAAAAAATGTTCAATTTTTTCTTGAAAATATTCGTGACGCATCCTTGAGAGACACTGAACTTAAATACCAAGTTTGGTATTTAAGTTACACACACACTCCCGGATATATTTATAAACACGCCTTTTTGGATTCAGGGGGTCTCAAAACATGCATTTCTGGTAAACTCTTGGTATAACATTTTTGGGTGGAATAGAATAACTTCTCTATCTACCATGCCATTCGTGCATACGTGCTGGAGAAGGTAAACATGTGGAATTCTTCAATTATTTTATCTATATGCTTTATTTGAAATTAATCTCTTCTGATGCATTATTTCCCTCCCTATTCCTCCTACCTGCATCATTATTCCTTCCTATGATATTATGGATCTCCGAAAAATCCAGAATTGATATGAAAAACCGATTGTTGGTACGTAATTGTGATTATGTGACAAGACATGTTTATGCAATTGTCGCGTTCTCTTACCAATTCTAAAAGGGCCGAAATTTTAGACAATGCGTACACAAGGCACAGTTGTTTGCACATGAAACATCAGCGAGTAGGAAATATCCCTAACCACCTGGTGCCAAGGTGAAACTGGACATATTATCCCTGCCTCAAGGGAGGTGGTGGATTAACATAATCCCTTTGTATCTGCCCATTCCCACTGGTACAGGACATTCTTTTCATCTTCGCGCAGAGTTGCTCATTTTAGTTCATTTCCATGACAAAGGAACTGTAAAACAATGTTCACACTTGTATAGCAACTGGATTATGTCGTGGTATTGCGATAAATGCTGTATACAAATTGACATAATTCATTAATGACGGGATCAAATCTTAATACTTAAATAACTTCAATCCGCTGGGTCTGAGTGCAAACATCAAACAGAAGGACAGGGCTGCCATAACAGAAGGACAGGCAGCGAGATGGCATTGGAGCCTTCTCTTTGGTTATCAACTCACACTTGGATGTATTTTCAAGATAATACATTATATTTCCTTTTGGCCAATCAAGACTTACCATGACAGTAGGATGCTTCTTAGACAAAAGTGATCTCTTTTCTCCAACATTAGTTTTGTCACTTCTGCTCTGATTTTTATTCGATTATAAAGTGAGAAACATACTTCGCCTTCTCATGTATGTTTTAACCTAAATGGTTCAGTTTTTACTAAAGTAGATAACATTCAAAGTAAAACTTTCTTCCGATTTAAATAACTATAAGAACGTAAGCGTTTTCCCAAGGAAGATGCATTAACAACGTTGCTGCTGTGATTTATTTGTATTTTTATTAAGATAATGACGAATATACGCGTCGTCATAAGATAATCCTTTTTATTTTCTCTGCACGTACTATGTACATAGTATATACAGAAGGTATTGCATTCCACTCAAAATTCGATACCAAGATTCCACCGGAAATACAGATTTTAGAGTTTCCTGTAACCAAAAAAAAAGCATTTTTAGAAAAAGATCTCACGCGCGAGTGTGTCCGTGTGCCTGTAAACATGATAGTTTAAAAAGCCGGTAAAATACCAAGTCGACATTTAAGTTTAGTATCTTCCAGCAATGCGACATGAAGATTATGAGAGAAAACCCTCTTCCCCAAACTACACTTTACATGGAAATAATTCCGAAAGTTTTGATTTTCTCAAAAATGGCTAACGATTTTGATTTTAAAATACCGTATATTAAAGGTATTTATATGGCTAATAAAATGTATACCTTCAATTTTCTGGGAATAGGCTCTGAAGACATATTTATTCAGGATGAATTTTGCGGAATTTTGCATAACTGATAAACCATAAGAGATAGACAAAAACTTACCACGCAAAAAATGTAGAGCTCGTTAAAAAACACAATTTATGTTATATATTGGAACAAACTTTGTTAAAAAGCTTATTATTCTATCTACTTCACATTAAGCAGAAAGCATTAATGGAAATTATCTTTATTACTTGCTTACTTGGAAGGCAAATAAGGGCTAAACCGAATATAAAATCTTTTAAAAGTTGGTTGCTATGTGACCTGACCGTTTTTGAGATATTCCATGTTATTAGTTTTAGCTTTAAAATATTTATACTTTTCTCATAAGAGAATTTATCAACTCTTATCAATACAAACAAAGGAACTTCAATCACATAGCAATAAACTTTTAAAAGATTTGACTATCGCTTTAGCCTATTGTAGTCCTTTATTTCCCTTCTACTTACAAGGAAGCAAGTAATAAGATCCTTTTTGCTAATCTTTTCTCGGTTTGCATTAAGTAAACAGAAGAATAAGTTTTTAAACAACAATTTATTGTAGAGATGTAGAGAAAGACATTGGAATGGAATACATCAGATATTTTTGGCTCTCATTCTGAATTATGATCTTTAGCATTCGTTAAGTTCAATTAAATTGACGGAAAACTGCAAGTACTCTTTGTGTTGTTGAAGATAATTTCATTAACATGTTGTTTCACAAAAATATGATTCTAATGAGTTACGCGCTGTATATTCATCAAGGTCCATCAACCTTAGTTTGAGGATCGACACTGTTGAGGCGGCCAAGGCAGAGAGTCTCGTGAACGCAAGGTGTACGGTCAAATTTCTGATTGAGGCTGGTTATCCTTGAGCCTTAATTGGCAAAACCGTTTTCTTCGCAACTGTCCCATCCCATTTATTTCATTAATGTATAATCAATGCCACCTCATGTGGATCTGTAGATAAAATTGTTCTACAGTTGAATTAAATACATTTATTGTAATCTGAAGTAACAAAAATATGTTACAAATGTTCCTCTTTGTCTCGGGATATGTAAACTTCGCTAATCATCTAGTATATTCATTTCCGAAACTGCCCCCCCCGCACCTTTCCCTGTGCTTCTCTTAGTAAGCAATTTCTTCTCATCCAAATCTCCATCCAATTTCTTTTCGTCTTCTATTGTCCTCGCTTCGCCCAATTTCACATTAAGCTTTATTGCTTATTTTGTATGTCCATTTCACACGTTTCATTCTTCCCTATAGGCATACAAGTTTCCAATGCTTTCAATCGATTTTCTACATGCGTCGTAACGTCCACTATTCTGCACTCCCACAAAGCACTTCAATTCTATCTCTCACAGTTCCTTTTATCAACGGTCCTCCAAATATGTTTCTTGATATATTGTTAATGTTGTTGTCCTATTTTAGACTTCTTGAAACGGTTCATGTTATTACTTGTGATGCATCCCAGGTATTTAGAGCTGTTTACTTGCTTCACTACCTCACGAATTCTTATAAACATTGTTTTTCTTTCAGCAACAATTTTTTATTTTTTCTAACATGTATGTAAAATGTACTTAGTCGGTTGAGAACATATTGTATTCCATCCAAAATTCGATACAGGTATTTCACCTGAAATACATATTATGTTATCCTGAGTTAAATACCAAACTTAACATTTAAATCGGATCTTCCATGGATGCGGGGTGAGGATTTTCAAGGAAGTTCTCCCACGCCAAAATTACCGCTTACATGAAAAATATTTCGAAAAATTTTATTTTCCAAAAAATGACTAAAGATTTTGTTAAATATATTTACATGAAAAATAAAAATAAAATATATATCTTGAATTTTCTAGGAATAGCCTCTTAAGTCCTCTGCATTGGGAACGACTTTTGTATAACTGGTAAGCCGTAATGTCGATCTTATTAAAACACAAAATGTATACCAAATTCATGTTTTGTGGAGGCAACGACTGGTGTGTTATTCGTCGTTATTTGTTCCAATTTTTAAATACCTATATGTTCCTCAAACAGGAAGTCATCATACGGTTTCCTTTCGTTTTAATTCTGGTCATTACACTCCGAATTTCAAAGGCACTTGGAGAGCGACACCTTTTCAAAGATTCAGGACAAACACATAAGATGATTTGAAAAAAAATAAAGAAAACATCTAGGGATATATGATCATCTGATGAATAAACGGTCTACAAATAAATTATAGCTAGCCAATCGTCATTTTTATAAGAATGAATGGGGAAGTCTGTCTGAAAAATGACCAGAGAAAACACTAAAACAATTCTAGTTTTCCTCGGCGGAAAAAAGGGCCATCCGGCATTGTGAAAAGGGCCAAAGGGCAAAGAGAAATACTACTGCACCGGAAAAACCTCGGCGAGGGCGCTGACAGACCGGAAATTGAAAATGCAGTCGCTGATCCATAAATAGCACGCAGGGTATTTGTTCTCCATTCCTGCTTCCACCAAAAAGTTGAGAATACCTTCATAATTTCTTTCGGATTATTGTAGTGGAGGTCTTTGCCTCGGGTAAGCTAGGATATAGAAGAAATATTATTTCATACGCGTGCTCAGTAAATATTAGAAATTACGAATATAAGCTACACTGAATTCACAAGCAGAATATTTCTCTCGCTCCGGGGTTTTGTAAGCCATCTTGTCGTGAAAAGAGCTATGTATTGCTTTCTTTGCTACTTCATTTAAACCAACCGTATTTTTCAGGAGGCAAAACAGACAGTAACAAGAGGAAACTAGAATAGTGGAATTAGTCATGTTGCTATATGTAAAGTAAGAAAAACAAATTGAGATTATCGTATAATAAGGTTCAAAGCCTGGAGAACAGTATATAAAATTATTACTTGATTAATAAACTTGATATAAAATCTGAAGTGTTAAATTCACATGCTCTTTTCTACCTTTTAAGAACAACTGGATTGAAAATATTCGCAACAGTAAACTGCATGAAGTAAAACGTAACACATCATTTATTAAAATATACGAAACTCTCAGCCGGCATCAACAGATTATACTCGCCAGACTAAGAATTGGACTACAAACTAACCCATGACTACGTATTCACCAAACAGCAACCTCCATTCTGTGAACATTGCAGCCAGAGACTATCACTCAAACATATCATAAAGGAATGTGCCCACTATTCTAAGTATAGAACCAGTCAACAAATCCTCCAGATCTTCAGGCAGCACTCGACGAACCACCAAATTATCATCGTTTAAATTCATTAAAGACTGTAAACTTGCTACTGTACTGTAAAATATTATATACTTTTAATACCCTATTTTATGAAACACTACATAATATATAAGTATTATTGTTAGAATTCCAATAACTAATGTTACAAGCCAGATATAATTAATTTAATGTGTAAATATTGTATTCAAAGTGTTTATAACACTTATTATTTTTACCTGATGATGTCGTATAATACCTGTGTATTTATGTGACATTAAATAAAGCTATAAATAAATAAGTAAATAAATAAATAAATAAATAAATAAATAAATAAATAAATAAATAAAATATTCTTATGAACATATTTTCCCATCTTCTTCATTTTAACCAAGATATTCATTTGAGGTAATAGCTATGCTACACATCTCGTTATAGATACAAAGGGAACCGTGATAGTCAAAAGTTTAAGAACGAAACGCTAAACATTGGCCTTGAAATTCCGTATTCTTTGCATGACATCACGAGAAATATTTGAAAGTTGATAGTATCTACTTAAAGAGAGTGATAAATATCAAAACGTTAATGACCATCTCGGGATATAGCCGATTAAATAAGAAGCTATTTGTGATAAACTTTGGGTTTTAAAGACACCTAAACTTTTCCTTTAGTCTTTTTTGTCCATCGGTTAATATTTACCAGTTTTGCAACATTACATGATTCCTTTCCGAACAAGGAGCACTTCAGAGGCTATTCCTAGAACTTTTGAGATATATATTTTATTTGTCAGAAAAATATATTTAATCAAAATCGTTAATAGCTGTTTATTCAGAATTTTCAAATTCTAAAAATGTCCCATGTAAAGGATAGTTCGTGGTGGGGGATTTCACAGCCTAGGAAGATACTGCAAACTGCAATGATATTTTATGATGAAAGTGATGAAATATTGACAATTTTCTGTTTGGAATAAAATACTTCCCCCACTTATTATAAATAGTAGAGAAAGTAATATTATTGTTAGGAAATACATGCTGTCAAAATAATTACTGCGTGAATTTTGTTTACCTGAGTTCAAGCTACTTAGTTATTATTCAACAATTCCTAAATTTAAAAGCAAAGGTATAACATTGTACAATTAGAGGGAAAAATCTGATGTATTTCATTCACATGACTTTCTCTATATCTGTAACACATTATACTTCAAAAGCTTATTCTTCTATCTACTTCATACTAATCGAAATAAACATTAGCAGAAGTGGTCTTATTATTTGCTTCCCTGTAAGTAGAAGGGAAATAAAGGAATACACTAGGCTAAAGTGATAGTCGAATCTTTTAAAAACAGGCTGCCATGTGGTTGAAATTCATTACTTTGGAATAACAAGAGTTACCAAATTTCTGTATCAGAAAAATTTAAAGTATTTTAAAACCGAAATCAATAACAGGGAATAACTAAAAATAGTTAACTCCACGAAAAAATGCAACTAATATATTGCGTGTTTTAACAAAATCTACATTTTTTTGTACTGTAAGGTTTTGTCTAACTCTTACGGTTTACCAGTTATGCAAAGTTCAGCAAAATTCATCCAGAATAAAGGGGTCTTTAGAGATTATTTTCAGAAAATTCAAGATATACATTTCGTTCGTCATAAAATAAAAACATTTTCTGAAATTTTCCATGTAAAGGGTAGTTGGGGTTGGGGAGATTTTCACCTTCGAAGCTACTGAATTTAAATACCAAGTTTGGTATTCAACCAACTTTACGTTTTGCGTTATAGTGTTCACACACGGACCTTTTTCTAAAAATACTTTTATGGATGCAGGAGTCCCTAAAACAAGTGTTTCCAGTGAAACGTCGGTATCGAATTTTGGATGGAATACAATACCTTGCCTATACACTATGTACATGGCTCTCTGGAAGAACATTACAAGATTCTTCACCAACTCTTAACAGCTGGGTTTGGTTTTTTGCAGAATCTTAGAGTATTATAATTTCCGAATGATAGAACTGCTACTGTTTGATCACAAATAAGATATATTCTCCTATTCCCCATAGAGTCTGGAAATATAAATGTGGGAGTGAATGCGTGTATGTTTAATTGTTTAAAACCGAAAAAAAAAAACCTACACTTCAGCGAGAATAACAACAGTTTTCTCAAGTCAAAGCCCCTAATATCACCATAGAACTTAAATGAAACTTTTTACTACACGTAATTTGTTCTGTGAAATGCAATGTTGCCTAGATGGCAAACTATTTTTACTTAAAATAGGAGTTACATTTTGATTTACAAGGAAGCTTTACTACAATCAGGGATATTTGCGAAGAAACTGTATTCTTTTTGTTACATTTGGTTTCTAAAATATAGCTAAAACTTGTTTAATTAAAAACTATAAAACTATCATACTATTTTCTACACCCGACTTGGTAGATATTATATATGTGAATGCTTTTGTGTTATAGTGTGTCTGAATCGTAAATATTGCAATCTCTTTTCTCCCTTCTGCCAAGATACGCTCAGCACAGTGTCTACGAGCCCCTAGCCTTATGTATTTTGGGCTCTATGCACAGTTCTTATGACACCGCTCACAGTTTCAACAGACAATGAAATGAGCACGAGCCCGGTCAGTTGAATGTAGCAGCATACAAACCAACCCAACGTGGTTCAAAATCATGAGAGCAAATGGCACATCCCAGAGTGGAAGGGAAAAGCTTGGGCAGATTTTATCAAAATGCCATGGCAGCATCTGCGATCAATATATCCAAAAATTCGATGAAACCTTTTAAACAACAATGTTTAATATTATCTTCCAACAGTAATTGATTCAAATTCTCAAGCTAGTCAGTACCTTTCTATATAATTAGTGCACCCAAAATATTCAATGTTTAGTCTTTCATGGCCGACGTTGTCAACTTAATTATAAATGGTAGCCGGGATTGTAGGCCGTGGTCCAAATGATTTAATTACCGACGTTTCGCCAAAATCTGTGTCCGTCATCTTCAAGGAAGAAAGCTATTAGATCAGCTCCGAAGTTCAACAAGACTTGTTGGTAATTAAATCATCTGGACCACGGCCTACAAGCCCGGCCACCATTTATAATCAAAATATTCAACTTTCAAAATGTATTTGAGTTGCTAGCATTCTGCAACATGCCAGTTTCATGGAGAATGTTTAAAAAAATAGGCATTTTTGCTATACAACAACTGTAAATATCTTGGGGTTTGTGGGAGCTTCCATGCGGTAACAGAATTTGTATGAACAAGTGTTTCTGTGCATGTTAGAGCACGACAGATGCAAAGAAAAATGTTCATATCAGGTGATAATAATAATAATAATAATATAATAATAATAATATAATAATAATTATGTGTTCATAATGAGTAATGCTAGTAATACTCCTCTAAAGAATCCGAAAGGTGTTGAAGTAATGAGTGACGAAGGTTGCATTTGAACAATTCCGACTACAAAATCTACGTACAAAGTATGAATAAGCGATACCGTGATGTTAGATGTACCTGTAGTTGTAAAGTTATGTATTGAAGGTAATGCAACTTCTTGGCTTTGCTTGCTTACATAAAAGGGTATATATTGTGCATACGAATAAGTTTTACTTTGAAAAATAAAATTTAATAATGAATCATATTCTATGTATCATTATTCTAAAGGACACATTTATTTATTGGGTTAAGAGATTAATTTGTGACAAAATTAGCAGTAATGTAGTTATTAAATCTTCAAAGCTTATTTCTCAACACCTACCATTTTTTGTATGTGCCCTTTTGGAGCTAACTCAATTGTCACCATCCTATCACAGCTGACTCATTAATACGAACGTTTTCGCGAGCAATTGATGAACTTAATGGAGAATGACGCACGCAGTGGTACAAAGCAACAGGCACGAAAGCAACTGCGATTCAGCCCTACCTCTTCCACTCGCTTACTCAATCCTTTATGCTCCTGTATAGTCTTCAACATACATATGTAGCTGCGCAGAAAATTTTCGACTTTTTCCACCGTCACGACTCCGGAACTGTGGTATAGCTGGGCAGGGTATTTGACATTCCCGAGCTCTAGGCGCGTTTTTCACTATTACTTTCTCTACACGTACTATATATAGTGTTCAGAGAGGCTATTGTAATGCACCAAAAATTCGATACCGAGATTTCACCAGAAATGCATGTTTTGGGTCCCCCTGAATTCAAAAATAAAACATTTTTGGAAAAAGGTCCTTGTGTGTGTGTGTGTGTGTGTGTGTGCGTGCGTGCGTGCGTGCGTGCGTGTGTGTCTGTGGACAGCATAGCTCATAAACGAAAATTTGGTATTTAAATTCAGTATCTTTCAAGAAAATCCTCTCACCCCAGCTATCTTTTACATGGAAAAATCGAAAGCTTTATTTTTCTAAACAATGGCTATAACGATTTTGATTGAAATATCGTATATTAAAGATATTTACCTAACAAATAAAATGTACATTTTGAATTTTCTGGGAATAGCCTCTGAAGACTACTTTATTGTGGATGAATTCTACGGCATTTGGCATAACTGGTAAACCGTAAGAGATAGACAAAAACGTACCAAACAGAAAATGTAGAGATCGTTAAAACACACAATTTAAGTTACCTATATACATTTTGTTCGTGGAGTGGATCGTTTTTGAGATATTCCTTGTTATTGGGTTCAGCTTTAAAAAACATACTTTTCTCATACGGAAATGTCGCCCTCCGTGGTGTAATGGTTACCATGCTAACTTCAAATATCCAAGGTCGCGGGTTCATACCCGGCGGAGGACGATGGACTTTTTCGGGTGTAAAAATCCTTAGCATGGCTTCCTTCGGAAGGGAAGTAAAGCCGTGGGTCCCGTGTCGTACATTTACGGCACGTAAAAGAATCTTAAGTCTGATAGAAGAGAGGCCTCTGAGCAAAATTAAGCGATCTTTTACGCCCAATTTAGAATGGGACACTGAAAACCACAGCAGTTAAAAAGCGTCCATAAATAACTCGCCATTTACATTTTTCATACGGGAATTTGTCAACCCCTGTCCATAAAAACAAAGGAACTCAGCCACATAGCAACCAGCTTTTCACTAACACTTAACCTATGCTACTCCCTTAATTCCCTTCTACCTGCATGAAAGCAAGTAATAAGACTATCTGTGCTATTTTTTTCTCGATTAGCATGAAGTAAAAAGAAGCATAAACTTTTTAACAATAATTTATTGCAGAGATGTAGAAAAAATCACGTAAATGAAACCCATCTGATTCTTTTTAAAGAAGATTAATGTGGGACACCACCAAAGAAATACAATTTCGCTGACTACCTGTTCATTAAATTATAACTCTCAGAATATATAAAACCTTAGTGATACATATATTATAAATAGTAAATTCTTCCGATTCATTTCCTCTCAGATTCCGCTGATGTATCAATTGTTTTCATAATTATTTCAATGTTCTCAGTTTTTAATGCATACACCAATTAAATGAGTATCATCTTGAAGTAGACCAGAAGATTTATGCTCACAATTTAGAAAATGCATGAAGAAAGAACAACGTGTTATTTGCAAACATTCTACTAGAAACTAGAAAGATTGCTACGCGTTAACTATTCAGAAAAAAAATTGCTTGCTTGTTTATCAGACGATCTTTATCTTTAACATAGCAAATTGATATCTAGAACGAACCAAGTCCGGATGACGTCAATGAGAATTAATTCTGTCCAAGGTCGGCGTTGCAAGGCAAGCTTTAAGTTAATACTAATTAATTATTCTAGCGCGTAGTGATTCAATTGAGGGAAACACAAAAAATGACATGAATGGCAGTTTTAGCTGATATAAAAGTAAACGCTTATTTATAATTCCATTTATTATGCCATTCCCACCTCAATGGACCACTTAAGTGTCAGTCTTTTACAAATACCATTAATGTTGCAGCAATCGTAAACTTTTGGGACATTATGCTATAATCAACCTCCCCTACTTTCTACACCATATACCTAGTAGATATATAGTAGTATTGCATTCTACTCTAAAGAACATATCACCGGAAGTGTTTTAAGGCCCTCTCAATAAAAATAATATTTAGGAATATTATCCCACGCAGGTGCAAGCACAAGCGAATGTGAGTGAGTGAGTGAACGCACAACTTAAACACGTAAGATAATGTCGGATTAATACCAGTCTTGTTATTTACGTTCAGATTCTGCAAAGATGCAACGCGAGTTAAAAAAACACACAGTTCTAACTACCCTTTAGATAGAAATGTTTTCGGTGTTCTCGATTTCTCAAAAATGGTTAATCATGTAGATTAAATTGCCAAATATTCAAGTTATTTACAAATTTAAGGTGTACATTCAGTTTTATAGAAATAGCTTGCGAAGCCCTCTTAATTCGAAAGACGTTTGCTATGATTTAATTTAAAAAGTACTTCTTAAAATATAAGGAAGAATCTTGCTACACAGCCTATACTCAGAAAAGGTTATTATTTTCTACATAATGATAATAGAGTTAAGTATTTGTAGTTGATTTGTAGACGACGGTTTGCTACTACATGTAGGTTGCATTCTAAATGGCCTTGCGTTGCTTTAAAGGCATGTAAAAGTATTATTATATAAGCCATTTAAGACATTAATAAACACTCTCAAGGACTATAAAGAAAAATAAATACATAAAATGCTGAGAAAATACTGCAAAAGCAATGTTAACGACAGAAATACTAGTTTTTAATAATGATTACACGTAAATGCAGACGAGTGAATTCTCGTTCATACATTCGCATTGTCTCATTGCTGTTAATTATAGAGAAAAACTCAATTGGGAAGAAATAATAACAATTTAAGTAACGTCCATTTAACTTTGATTATTCTCAGTAACCAATATACATAAAATTACTAAGAAGCACAAGCAAAATAAAGTAAAGTTCAAAATTAACATATAAAGATGAGTGGTACTTCGTCGGGATTTTTGCAGATATCCTTCCATACCCACC
The DNA here is from genome assembly GCA_030762935.1 of Hymenopus coronatus. Taxonomy (NCBI): domain Eukaryota; kingdom Metazoa; phylum Arthropoda; class Insecta; order Mantodea; family Hymenopodidae; genus Hymenopus; species Hymenopus coronatus. The sequence continues at coordinate 113,442,861 of CM060881.1, read as the reverse complement.
ATCATTTTTACATGTATCTCAATGTTTGTTTTTATTTTTATAAAACATTACAAACTTCAAAAACTACATAATAAATCAATATACGAGCATCACTGTATGATTACAGAATTTATATTAACTTTTATTTATTTCTTATTGTGTTAGCAATACAGGCATGCGGTTAAACTTACACAATGCATCGTAAATAATCGTACAAAAATAAATAAGTAGCAGTATGTAGTTTAACTTGATCATGATGCTATTGTCACAGTGTAATATATTACATTTCGGTATTTTACTAGTTTTTCGACCAAGCTACCTCTGCATTTACATATGCATGGCTTTAAGAGGCATTACATTGTGTTTACTTGACTATGGTATTATTCCTGGATACGTGTAAGAGAGGAGAGCAACGAAAAATATAAAGAAGCGTTTCTTTGTTGTTTTAAGAGCTGGTCAGTATGTGATGGATGTGAAATTTTGTTCTATTTGTAAGGCCGGCCACGAGAGAAAAAAGAAACTGGTAATTTTAAAGTTGAATAAGTATAAAATGTTTGATAACTCAAAGCAAATAATAAGAGTATATCGCATGCGGGAAATATCACAAACAATTTACTTCACATAAATTGTGTGATTTAGCGTGACCTACCTGCAGTTTACAACATTAATTAAAAATGAAGAATACTTCACAGGCTATTCTCAAATGTTTCAGATGAATGACAACATTCTTTCTATGTAAAGAATAGTTTGGGGTGGGCGATTTTCTTCGAAATCTTCGGGTTTGGCATTAATTGACTTTAACATCCCAAACACATGGACCTTTTTCTAAGAGAGTTTTCATTTTTGGATTAAAAATTATCTTTCTTGTGAACTTTTGGTACCAAATTTAAGTAACAATTAGAAACAAAGCTCCATATATTTATATTGGCTTAACATAATATTGGGAGATAAAATATAGTTATGTCAAATTATTAAAGTAATTTCACATACTTAGTACACGCTCTTTGACCGTATATGCATATTTAAGATACAAGTTAAGAAGCGACAAAAATTAAAAGTAAAGAAAAAGAGAGAAAATGGTCACAAATTGCATCAGGTTATCTGAACAAATATAATCTGACTTCGTGAACTTTTGCCACGATATTTCCAATGTTTTGCCAGTTCCAATGTTGAGCCAGCAGATCCCAAAACGCCAATCCCCTTAAGATTTTTTTTTGGGGGGGGAGTTTAATTTTCCGCCAAAATATGTACCATTTTCAAAACATAGGATAGGAAGATTCTCCTGTCAGAATCATCAGTCATTTTCTTTGCCTCACTCCAGCCTCAACCATGCCAGAATATTGTAAGCCACTCTTGGAATAAGCTGTAAACTCATTAGGATCGATACATTCCAACAATATACATTTTCTCCTCACAATTACTGATTTAGCAGCGAGCTACTGAAATAAAACGCTGTATGTAAATAAACTTACTTGACATGTGTCAGGATACCGTTACGCAAAAAACGATTCAGAAACTTGACCAACCTTGGTAAACAACTAGTGAATGCCAGTCATAACCTGACTGTAATATCTAATTCACTTCCTCTAACAGGATTACCGTTCATAAATCCTTCCTGTCGGTATTAATACCCACACATAAGCAAATGGAAAAACAAATTTTTCCCTTTGATATTCATTTAAAAACTCGAATTAAAATATGAGTCAGCTAATGGCGTTAATTTGACCGTAGGATGCTTCTCTACCGGGAATGCAGAACGGAGATTCATGTTATTGGATTACCTGAATTATTACAGCAAAATAACGTTTTGCTGGTGCAACAGTAATCAATGACCGGATATTTTTATATATTTATTCCAGAGCTCCCAACATAGCAAATAATTCCTGTGAACTACGGAACGGGCGTAACATCTCTTTTTCAGACTTCAATTTACTGCTGAATGCATAATATTTTAATGAACAAGCGGAACCAGCAGCGCTACTCACGTTATTATAATTAACTGTAGAGATAATTTTCACGTTTTCTGAATGGATCGTATCCATCGTAGCTTATTTTTATATGGCTTCTACAACATTTTACGAAAACTTAGTTTTCTGCCAGCTTTAAGTTAATCGAGATAAATATACCCAAAATTAGTTAATACACATTTTGTTTTAGGTGCAAAGGGCGAGAGAGAACCGAATCTATAGTCAGTTGTTTATACTCGGGCAGCTATGTATGTACGAAATTCAAATCTATTTCCATAACATTGCGAGAAACAAGTAAAATAAAATGTATATGTAATTTGGCATTTGGTAGCACAAACCTGGACGTAAATTCTAAATGTTGTTTATTAATACTTAGTTATTACGTATTTTGTGTTTATTCATAACTGTACATATGTATTCTTAATATAACTTCTTGAGTAATAGTAATAATAATAATAACAACAACTACAACTACAATAATATTAATGGATAAACAGAAGCAACTGAGCAGCGACAGCATTTTAAAAAGTGACCGACTATTAAAAATTCAAACCAACAACTACGAATAACCCGGAAAGAAAACTGTGCTTTGAAGATATCTACATTTTATTGTTCTATTTTGGTCGTATCGGCGGAACTTATTCGCTTTTGAACTTGTTCCCTATTGAAGAGGGTGTTAACCCGTGTACAGTTTTCATTAGATTTCTGTCATTGTCTTCTTTTTTTTTTTTTTTTTTTTTTTTTTTTTTTGCTTGTTTTATAACATATATCTCACACATTAACACTCTTATACTTCCAAACCTCCCAGCCGGGAATCGAACACGGGGCTCTTCACAGAAGTCAGGGGCTTTACCGAATGAGCTACGTGCTAGCCTACGTAGACTTTTTGTGTAGTATTCCTTGCCTATATCTTATAGTGTACCCTGAATAAATGAAATGCAATTCCAAATGAAGAGGCAAAGCTATTCCCAGAAAATTCAAATTATTTTGTCATTAACTATTGTAAAATGAAAATTGTAAGTCTTTTTGAGACTTACTCACATAACACCAGTTTTCTAAAAACACTTTTAATCAACAGACCCCAAAATTTGCGTTGTCGATAAATGAAGGGCCGCGCTCACTAAAGTGCCTCGGTTTGGTGTTTCGTGGCGTAGGGGATCATGGGTTCGAGACCCGCCTTGGGGATGGGTGTTTCTGTGTTTGTAAATGTGTACATGTGTGTGTTTAGAAGCAAAACGGTAATCAAATAATGAAAGGGAATGTTGGCAAAATGGGGGAAAAGAGCAAAAGGAATACACTTCGGAACTGTATTGGATGTTTGGATGGAATGCAATACCTACTTCTCCAAATATTCTTGATTTAGCATGAAGGAGATAAAGAATACGCTTTTATAAGAATAGCTTATTGCTAAATAGGCACGGAATGTCATGGGGATGTAACACATCAGATATTTTTTCTACTTTCAGAGTATAGCTAGCATATTGAAACATGTCGCTTTGAATCGGCGTCATTCAAGAGTTGTGCTACGAGATAATGATCAGGAACGCGCACTTCCGTCTTATCGTCTTTGTTTTGGACTTTACGTTGGCCTACGAAATGTAGCGCAATATGATACCGAGATTGCATATTCGAAAAAATAGACTGAAAGTTCAAAGCGTCACAACTACGTCTTTTGGTTCCAGGGACGAGGTCAATAGTTCGATTTGAGTCTCTGCACGAGACATACGCGTCATAAAGATGCCGAGAAGGATAATATTCAATGTTTATAAATTTCAAATCATACACATCACGACAATTCACGACGGAGAAAAAAATGTACGATCTTGTTTGAGAAAATTATAAGTATTAGGACATTTAAATCTATAAGAAGCGATATTTCGGAAAAGTGAGCTCCACAAAAAATAAAATAAAATGCATTTCACATAAATTGTGTGTTCTGACAATATATACATTGTTTCTGTAGTAAGATTTTGTACATCTCTTACAATATGCAAAAGTCTACAGAATGAATTTGACTTCAGTGATTATACACAGAAAATCAACGTAAGTATACGTTTTATGCCATGTCAATATTTTTAATACAGGGTATTTTAATCAGTATCGCTAGAGAAAATAAACATTTTCGAAAACTAATTTCAAATAAAAGAGTAATTTGGTGTGGGAAGATTTTCTTGAGAATCGTCGTGTCGCATCTTTGGAAGACACGTGAACTTACATATCAAGTTTTATATTTAAAGGGGTTTTCGTTTTTGAGCTATTCTATTTAAAGCCAGACACACACACACATACAAGGACCCTTTTCTAAGAATGTACTTTCTTTTTATTCAAAGGATCCTAAAAATGTATTTACAGTATCGAATTTCTGGGTGGAATGTAATACATTTGCTATGTAGATACTATATATGAAGTAAAGTAATACGTCATGTAAATGCATTTAATTTGTTCATTAAAACAAGAATCTCTTTAGTGTCAAGCTACTTACGCCGCAGACTGTAGTTTTAGTTTTTACTTTCTCTAGCGTACTATGTCCTTAGTGTATAGAGAAGGTATTGCATTCCACCCAAAATTCAATAGAGATTTCACCGTAAATAAACACTTTAGGTTCCCCAGTATCCAAAAAAAAGTATTTTCAGAAAAAGATTCCTGTGTGTGCCCGTCTGTCCATGAATACGATAACTCAAAAACGAAACATCGGTAAATACCAAACTTAGCGTTTAAGTTTAGTGTCTTCCAGGAATGGGATTAAAATTCCGCATATTAAAGATATTTACACGGCAAATAAAATGTTGATCTTGAATTTTGTGGAAATAGCCTCTGAAGAGCTCTTTATTATGAGTTAATTTTGCGTAACTGGTAAAATGTAAGAAACACAAAAACTTACTACACAAAAATATATATCACTTTAAAACACACAATTTAAGTCATATACATTTTTTCCCGTGGATTTTACATTTTTAATTTGTTTCAATTTTAAAATACTTGGAACTTTTCTCACCCGGAAAGTTGTAAACTCATGACCCTGCATAGAAACGGTTTTCAACAATATGCCAACATGCTTTTACAAGATTGGACATCACTTTTGCCTTATTCCCTTATTTTCCTTCAAAGTAATTAAGACAATATCTATTAATGTTTATCTCAATTATCATAACGATAACTCAAAAACGAAACATCGGTAAATACCAAACTTAGCGTTTAAGTTTAGTGTCTTCCAGGAATGGGATTAAAATTCCGTATATTAAAGATATTTACACGGCAAATAAAATGTTGATCTTGAATTTTGTGGAAATAGCCTCTGAAGAGCTCTTTATTATGAGTTAATTTTGCGTAACTGGTAAAATGTAAGAAACACAAAAACTTACTACACAAAAATATATATCACTTTAAAACACACAATTTAAGTCATATACATTTTTTACCGTGGATTTTACATTTTTAATTTGTTTCAATTTTAAAATACTTGGAACTTTTCTCACCCGGAAAGTTGTAAACTCATGACCCTGCATAGAAACGGTTTTCAACAATATGCCAACATGCTTTTAAAAGATTGGACATCACTTTTGCCTTATTCCCTTATTTTCCTTCAAAGTAATTAAGACAATATCTATTAATGTTTATCTCAATTATCATAAAGTACACAGAGGATTAATCTTTTTAACATTAATATGTTACAGAGATGTAGAGAAAGTCATGTGCATGGAACATCAGATTTTTGAGTTATGCCATGTTCTCTCTCTCTCTCTCTCTCTCTCTCTCTCCCTAGTGAACATTTTTTTTCAAAAGCAGTAGATACTTTATCCACCTTGGGTATTGAAGTGGCATCTAGTCTCGAATGGCTAACATAAACAACAACTGGAAACTATTTTCTAGCTGTGTTGTCTGTTTGTAGGTATTTGGTTAACCTGTTGAAATCGCTGAGATACATTTCGTGGGTTAGTGAAGTGTATAGATGGATGGAGATGTTACAAACACTTGTTTTGTTTGTAAGGTTTTCATATAAGGGCCGCAGCACGGGCGTCCTTTCAGAGTTCAGTTTAATTTCCACCGCCAGCTGCGATACGTGTCCAAACTTTTGTTCTTGGAGGCAGCGTCTGATAAGGCGAGGTCCCGTAGCGTCGCTCGAGTGGAAAGCTAAAGGTGTGAGAAGTTCACACTTGCCACCCTTGGGAAATGAAATGGTCACGTGTTGCTACTGCCAACCTTATCTGATGTCCACTCGGAAATTAAGCCGGAAGGAAGGCGTCACTTCCGATGGCCACCATATGCTCCTTGCACCATGCTCCAGTGAACACTTGGCCAAGAATCGATCCTCCCTGCAGCTGAGTCCACCTTGTCAAAAGTTTTTGTGCAGGAGTATGGTCCAGTTCGAACCATACTGTCCTCTTTGGTTAAAAGGACGCGCAGAAAATTGTTCCAGATGATACAATATGAGGTCGAGAAAAGGGTTTATTTTCAACTTACTGTATCACGCTGCATCATTGGTCCACCGTAGGTTTTACTTATCCCGACAATGATGTGTCGAAACACTTAGTTTCAGAGAATTAATAAACCCATTCTTAATGCAAGTCAATAATTAAAAGTAATAGTTCTTAATCATCTTTCTGTGCTCAATAGTAGCTAGAGAAGGTATCGTATTCACTGCCAAGATTTCACCCGAAATTCACATTGAGATTCCCAGGGTCTGAAAAAAGCATTGTCAGCAAGAAGGTCCATGCATGCATGTGTGTGTGTGTGTGTGTGTGTGTGTGTTCTTGGACAGCATAACTTATAAACGAGAACACCATTAAACACCAAATTTGGCATTTAATATCTTCCAAGGATCGACAGGAACATTTTCAAGAAAATCTCACAAAATATCCTTTATATAGAAACATTTTTGAACATTTTGTTTCTCTCAAAAATGGCTTTAGATATTTCGACTAAAATACCGCCTACTAAAGATAATTACATCATAAAAAAGGTATATTTTGAATTTTCTGGAAATAATTCATGAAGAGTTCCTTATTTTGGATGAGTTTTGCAGAAATTTGTTTAACATTTAAACCGTAAGTTAGAGACGAAATTTACTATACAACAAAAAAATGTATACCACGTTATTCGTTTATGCCCTACACGTTTTTCTTTTAGAGTTAACCGTTTTCGAGATAGCGTTTTCAATTTTAAACTACCCAACTTTTCTCAAACGGGACCAGGATAAAGCGATCCGAATCTCAATTGGTTCACACAGCGACCAGCTTTTAAAATATTTAACTTTCGTTTTAGCATAATTTATTCCCTTATTTCGCTTCTTCTTACAAGGAAGAAACTAGTAACACCAATTCTGCTAATAGCTATCTCGATTAGCATGAGGTAGATAAAAGAATACTACTTTGGAAGAATAGTTTATATATGAAGCAGCTAGAGAAACTGATGCGAATGGAACCCAGCATCTTTCCATTTTTCTCTATCTTGCCAATGGCTTTAATCATATTTTCTTCCATTCATGCTCTCATGTTCTTCCCCTATTCCCTCTTGCTCCAGATATACGTTCCTATAAATGGTCTATTCTCCAGACGTCCCCACGCCAGGGCATCTGTTTATCATCAATAGCTGAAACTAAAGGTCCCGAGTTCTAAATAAGGGAAAATGCCATTTGCATTTTCCATTATCTAGAATCATTCTGAATCATTCACTACTCTCTGCAGAGTCTAAAAACAGAAAAAGGGAATGCATGTAAAAGGATTTAGCAGCAAAACTAAACAAACTCCAATTTCAGATGGAAAACATTTTCTTATTCAAGATATGTTGCATCAATATATTACTGATGCGGCCTTAATTTATCATGCTTTGAACTACAGGTTTATGCACGTTTAGTTTTATTTTATATGCGTTTACTTTAGTTTTTACCTCACCAAATATTAATCATTCAAATGACTTCCTAATAAAGCAATAAAGCTAATGAGCGCATAATTCAGAAAATATTTTATCTCTAGAACTCATTTCATTAAAAATCGCACAATAATAAGTCCAAGATATGTGCATACATTCAGCTTACATACTGTGCCGATGACGAACCGCTTTCGAAGCGATGTTTATCACTACTTTCTCTAGCCTGTATGTGCAATGTACATAGTGGACAGAAGATATCGTATTCCACCTAAAACTGTATATCACCGGAAAACATGTTTTGAGGTCCCTGAACAAAAAGAATTTTCAGAAACATTTCCATGTGTTGTATGTGTCTGTGGGTAACATAGCTTAAAAACAAAGAAGCGGTTAAATATCAAACTTGGCATTTAAGTTTAGTATCTTCCAAGGAAGAGACACGAAGCTTTTAAAGAAAACCCCCTCAACCCAACTATATTTTACGTGGACAATTTTTCGAAGACTTCGATTTTCTCAAAATGGCTAGCGATTATAATTAAAATTACATATGTTTAAACTTTTTCATGAGAAACGAAACGTATATCTTGAACTTTCTGTGAATAGCCTATGAAGACCTCTTCATTCTGGATAACTTGTATAAAGTTTGTAAAACCGTCAGACATAGAAAAATATCTACTACATAAAAAAGTAGAGCTCATTAAAAGGTACAATGTATGTCATATACTTTTTTGTTGTAGAGTAAACTTTTTCGAGATATTCCGAGTTACTGGATTCAATTTTAAGGTATTTAAACTTTTCTCAAACGGGAAACGACTTCCTTTTCACCTCTTCTTTTTTTACTCCCAGCAAGCAAAGATAACCGAATTTCTATTGCTTGCCTTAGCGACTAATGCTATTTTAATAGACTATCTATATATAAAAGATTTGACTATCGCTTTAGTCTAGTGTATATGGTATAAATTGTTTTGTAGAATTGCCGGTATTCCCCCCCTTTCCCCTTCTGCTTCTAAGGAACTAAATAATATGGCCATTTCTGCATATATTTAAATTGATCAGTCTAAATATCAAACTTGGTATTCAAAATTAGTATCTTTCAAGCATTCGATATGAACATTTTCTGAAAAATCTCGACAAAACATTTTATATAGCATAGTTTTGGTATTTTCGATTTTCTCAAAATGCCTACGATTTTGATCAAAATACCATTAAATACATTCATATCACAAATAAAACGTAGGTATATATTTTGCATTTTCTGGGAATGGCCTGAAGCACCACAACATTCTGAACGAGTTTTGCATAGCTGGTGAACTTTAAGAGATAAGACAAACTATTATGTACAAAAAATGTAGATCTGTTAATACACACAATTTATGTCCAATATTTTCTTGAGGGGAGTTAATTTCCGAGATATTCCTTTTTATTGGTTTAAATTGTCCAATACTTATACATTTCTCAAAAAGGATATCGTTATTATTTTTTTAAAATCGGTATTCGTATTTTATCTTGGTCTTGCAATAAGAACGGTTTTCCACTGATTAATAGAGAAATGACTATTGTTTTAGTGTAGTGTATTCATATGAGACATTTTATCCAAAAGGGATACGCAATAAAATCGTTTCTGTTAATTTTATCTCGATTAGCATGAAGTAGATAAGAATAGTCTCTCGAAGGATTAGTTAAAGCAGAATAGGCAGGGAAAGTTTTAATGCTAGGATGACAGACATTCTCATTTTTACTGCAATTTATTCAAGCAAATGGTTTCAATAGTTTAATATAGTAGATTTTGAGATAAAGCAGTCAAATAGATTTCGTTTATCTGCACCGAGAGTATCGAGGTTATATCAAGTGACATTACTTTCAACTCGATGAAATACTATTAGACTTCAACCAGTAATAAACATCTGACATATGATTACACAAGTACTGGCCGTTAGCGAGGTCCATAAATTTGTTTTATGCCTGTAAAGGATTTTAATTACTGCTGCTTGGCAGTTTATTACCTCTGTTCACTGATTGGAAATGGTTATATACTGTGATGGAAAAGTTACAAAACCCCGCTACATTGCAGAATGTTTAATTTGCTATGCATACAGTATAGGTTAAAAAGCAAAGTTCATTTCAAAGTTTGGTTCAATATTTGTTTATAATCTCTAGCACAATTTAATACTTATGGGATCTATCAATTTCAAGCTATGGAGATAGCTAGAATGGAAATAGAATGTAGCATATATGATATTTAAAATATTTAGCTATAGTGGAAGATTAACACATCATATTGACTGGTTGACATCTGAAATTTGCAATAATTGGTAGAGAGAGAGAGAGAGAGAGAGAGAGAGAGAGAGAGAGAGAGAGAGAGAGAGAGGGAGGGAGAGGGAGAAAGAGAAAAATAGGTGCCTTAAAACACACCAAGTAAAGGTTCGGTTTAGAATATTAATATTTAGTATTTAAAGCCAAATGTATGCATTACTGTAATCATACGAGGGGCGTTCAATACTTTCATAAAGATCTAATGTGTTCCACTCACATGACTTTCTTGCTGTTCCAAAACCAAACATTTCCTAATTATCTAAATCATGCTAATCAAGCTAAACATTGCCAGAATTGCAAGTGGTATGAAAATAAGGGAATGCACTAGGCTAAAACTATAGTCAATCATTTAAAAGCCGGTAGCTAAGTGAAACAATTGAAATTCGACCCTCTTTCCTCGCTAGAAGTAAACAAAAGAAAAAAAAAAAATGAAACGTTCCAGTTGAGAAAAGTAAGTAGCTTAAAACAGAAACCAATAACTGGCAATATCTAAAGAGCTGTTAACTCTACACACAGAAAAAAATGTATAGGGCACAAATTGTGTGTTTTAATGAGATCTACATTTTTTGTGTACGCTAAGGTTTTGTCTATCTCTTACGGTGTACCAATTATGCAAAAGTTACACTTCAGAGGCTATTCCAAGAAAATTCAAGATATATATATATATATATATTTCGTTTGTTATGAAAATATCTTAAACATATTAAGTTTGGTATTTAATTGACTTCTTGGTTTTGAGCTATGCTGCCCCCACTCCTCCCCCCCCCACACATACACGGATATGTTTCTAAAAATACTTTTTCTAGATTCCGGGGGTCTCAAAGCATGCATTTACGGTGAAATCTCGGAATGGACTATTTTTGGATGGAATACAATACCCATCCACATTGCACATTAATATACATTGTACATGGATATATTTTTTGTATAGACCTTTTAAGATAATCTTCATTTCGCTCCATATGCTTATTCCAGTGTTTCTCCAAACTTTTAAAAGCCGCCCAAAAGAAGGATTTTGGAAATCCCTAAAAATAGGAATCTCTTTAAAAGACATGACTTGATTACAGCCGAACTTTTCTTTTTCTGCTGGAAATTGATGTAAATGATTCCGGTGCATCTCAAAAAACCGTTACCAATATTCTATCAGGCAATTTCATGGTCTTCGCCTTCTTCGGAGCCTGTTTTCTTTTAAAAAGCCACTGTTCCTTTGTCTCTCGGGTGTAACAATGAATCCAAGTTTCGACCTGAGTTATGTATCGATGCATAAATCTCTTAAGCAATTATAAATCATTGTGGGTGGGGGGGGGGTTAAAATTACCAAAGTCCCTAAAAAAATCAGTTAAAATGAATCCAAACATGACCGAAACTAATACGGTAGTAAAAGTAAGACCTTCGCTGCACTGAAGCTCGCTAGCAGTGATTTAGAACATTTTAATGGTGATAATTGCTAAAATTTTCTGGTCCCGTAGCTCAGTCGGTAGAGCTTTTTTATTGCTGTGGGAGAGGTCCCGGGTTCGATTCTCTGAGGGTATGAATTTTTCTCCAGCCCATATTATTTCCCATCCTCTCCTGAGTCTGGAAGTAAGAAAGAGTATGAATTTCTGTGCATCACTCTTTGAAGAAAATAGAAGCCCAGAGACACCAAACAGTACACGAGCTACCATCGCCTTTAGGCAATATGTTACACAGGGAAATGCCACCGATAGGATCCTGCAATTAAAGACCGCGTATTAATTGAATAATTAAAACAGTTGCTAAAATTATTCTAATATATAAATAGACGTTTATAAAAACATTTATAAACACTAGAGAGAAAACGAAATTTAAGTCACTATATAAATATAATAAAATTCCTAATAGCAACGGCAACGAAGCAAAGTACAAAATAAATAAAGGCGCGTGCGTTTTAGTCTCAATGACGCCTTATAAAAGATTAGCTCAAACAAGGCTGATAAGGAGTTTCTGCCGATATTACACACAAAAATCACTACAGGAAACTAAAAACACTGGCACGTTTCCGTGCGATCAACTATATAAGAATTTCTGAAAGACTTTTAACGCAGAAACTGTATATTGACGGCCATAGATTTAAAAGTGAATTTTTACTAAGATACTTACCAGCCAGATCGCAAAATTCCCTGATCCTCAACATCTAATGACGAGGAAAATACAAGAAGGAACTCTTTATTAGTACTAAACGGTTTTAAGAAATTATCAGGGCTGCCCAATAATCACTAACATATACATATGTACACATTTATGTATTATATATAGTTATATACATTAATAATAAATACACTACCCATATACAAATGCACACAGCAGTTTCCGAATGGCAAACACAGTTGAAAGATATTTTAAATTAGGACGAAACTAATTTAAAGAAACGTCCTAAATAAAACAGTCCTATTAACAGATAATCACGTCGTTTGGAAGACACTGAAGACATACTACAATTAGCTTTTTAACAACTCCATAAAACAATACCAAGTCATAAATCAATTATGATTAGTGACAGCCTTTACTGGTAAATACCTAACCTGATCAAAAACGTTTCCAAAAAAGGCACTAGAAAAAATGCAATATTTTAACTACCTAAATTGCGGTAGTTTTATGAACATGAAATATTTTAAATATATATACACTTCAAAAATGTGTGAGATTAGAAAATGAATACTTAAAAACGAAACAAGAATAATTACGCTATTAAAATGTTATAAAACTATGTCTCCATGTTATGGAGCAGAGACCTAGGACATGAATAGCAATAATTAACTTTACTAATATATTAATATTTAATATATTAAGGTAAGTTAAATAATCTAATATCCTTCAAAGGTATAAATAAATTTCTTCAAATAAAAACTGAAACGGCCAAAATGAACGTTTTAGATACGAAGTTGAATGTAGTATTAAGGGTTACATTAAAAGTGATACAACTAGGGAACTATTAAGAACATTTAATTAAAATTCTAAATGAGGGAATATAAATGGAAATGAAAGGATAAAGACTGACAAACAGGGTTGCAATAAAATCAGTTGATACCAGAGATGTAAGACCACGTAAACATTGGGAATCTCTCTTCTGAGCCAAAAGAGGCTGACTTAGAAAGTTGATCATAATGATACATTTTAAGTATACTGTGTAGGTAAGAAAAGCATCCTTTGTATAAATCTTATGCTTTGGAGTATGTCAATTGGTAAATATGGCACTGCACTGTCGTTTTGTTTGAAATAACTGTTCGCATATCACGTTTTGAGTTCATTGGAATTTTTCAATATCAACCGAAGTTTTCTATTTAGAATGACAGCGAGACTGGGATATAACACGAAGGAAGAGAAACACACAAAGAGAGAAAATAAAGCTAACAGTGCCGCGATGAAACATGCCTCGTACCGCAATATTCTCTAAAAAGCTCACATCTAGTGAAAGCAATAAAGTGCATTTTCTTTCCGTTTTCATGCATTCTGTGTACGATTTCACCGTCGTATGCACCTCTATCAAGTCTTCAGCTGTACAAGAAACCACTACTATAATAACAGCAACTTCTGCTCAAGGGCAAAAAAAGACGAATAAAGCAAAGGGGACGAAGGAAGGCGTTTGTCTCTTGCACTCGACAAAGTTCATCATCGCCAGTGGCGTCACCATCTTTTCTATCACTCCAGTTCAATCAATAACCCGAATAAAAAAAGGAAAGAAAAAAACGTGGTAGCTTTTTCTCCTTTCCCTCCTCCAATAAAAGCCAAGGAAAACCCGTTGCTGCTCGGTTCCTAAACCTCCTTTCCCGGGCAACATCCTTAATTTTATTTTTAGTTTCGAGCACCTTTCGGAAAGCTTGTATTGGCTGCCTGATGGGATTTCGTCGCTGAGATTACCATCAAATCACTTGAAGGACAACGAAACGAAAACATATTTCAGAGATATAGGTTAAGAAGGGCGAGCGTGGCTCATGGCTTCGCCTAGAACAAAACAAAGAATCTGATGTACTTCATCCACATGGCTTTCTCTATCTCTTGTGCAAATAAACTATGTTTACAAAAAATTGTTTTATTTACATCTAACCAAGAAAATTTTATCAGAAATTGCCTTATTGCTCAGTTCCTTTTAAGTATGAAGAGAAAAAGAATCTGATGTGTTCCATTCACATGCCTCTCTACATCTCTGTAACAAATTATTGTTAAAAAGTTTATGCTTCTATTTACTTCATGCTAATCGAGAAAAAATTAGCAGAAACATTTTTATTACTTGCTTCCGTGTAAGTAGAGGCGAAATAAGGGAGTACAATAGGTTAAAGTGACATTCAAAAGCTGGTTGCTATGTGACTGGAGTTCCTTTGTTGTATGGACAGGAGTTGACAAATTCCCGTATGAGAAAAGTATGTTTTTCAAGGCTGAAACCAAAACAAGGAATATCTCAAAAGCGATCACCTGCACGAAAAAATGTATATAACATAAATTGTGTTTTAATGTGCTTTACATTTTTTGTCTATCCCTTACGGTTTAGCAGTTATGAAAAATTCCTCAAGAATAAAGTAGTCTTCAGAGGCTTTTCCCAGAAAATTCAAAATATACATTTTATTTGTCAGGTAAATATCTTTAATATACGATATTTTAATCAAAATCGTTAGAGCCATTTTTAAGAAAATCAAAATTTTCGAAAAAAGTTCCATGTAAAGGGTAGTTGGGGTTGGGGGATTTTCTTTAAAATCTTCGTGTCGCATCCTTGGAAGATACCAAACTTAAATTTCAAGTTTGGTATGCAACGGTCTTTTCATTTTTGAGCTATCTGTCCAAAGACACACACACACACACACACGCACAGACCTGTTTCTAAAAATGCATGCATTTCCAGTGAAATCTGGGTATCGAATTTTTGGGTGCATTACAATATCTTCTCTATACACCATGTACATAGTACGTATAGAGAAAGTCATAAGGAATACACTAGGCCAAAGCTATAATCTAATGTTTTAGATACTATTGCTATGGGATTGTCATTGAAATCCAGTTTTCTTCATGGCTAGGAGTAAAAAGTGATATGCACTGGATGAGAACTTCTCGCTTGAGGAAATTAAGTATTTTAAAATTTAAACCAATAGGAGGGGATATCTCGGAAACATTTAGTTCGTATATGACATAAATCGTGTGCTTTAACGAGATCTACAATTTTTATGTAGTACGTTTCCTGTACATCTCTTAGGGTTACCAGTTATGCAAAAGTCATTATTATGAAGAGGACTTCAGAGGCTATTCCCAAGAAGTTCAGGATGTACGTATTATTTGTCATGTTAATATCTACAATAAGCGGTGTTTTAGTTAAAATTCGCTAGCCATTGTTTAGAAAATCGAAAAGTTCGAAAAATCTCCCATGTAAAGTGTAGTTTGGGGCGGGGGGAATTTTCTGAAAATCTTCATGTCGCATACTTTGAAGATACTGAACGAAAATACCTTATCTGCCTACAATGTATATTATACCTACACACGTACTGGAGAAGGTAAAACGGATATATAACGGCTTGTATTTGTAAGAAACTAATCCCTATTACTTATCTGTTCCGCCTTACTATTACTTATCTGTTGTATTTCACCTACATATTTGAAACCATGAAAATCTCAATAAAGGCTACCGTTTTTGTATACAAACAAATAAACTTATAAGATGTTTTGGTGTCAAATAAAATATATTATCTTGAATTTTTTGGGAATGACCTGTAAAACCCTCTTCATCCAGAATGCACTAGTATAATTTTGTTTTTCTCGTAAACCACATCTAAGAGAAAAACAGAAACTTATTACATAAAAATGCATTTAGTTTTAGTAGCTTTTAGTGACACCAACCATTTCCGAGATATACATTAGATATACATTCTTATTGTTTGAATGTTTTATATTGTTGTCATTTTTTGACATAAGAGTTGCAGTAAATTTTTCTCGCGATATAATGGAAAGAGTAATGGAATTCTAGGCTAACATAACACGAGCTTGTACTCTATACTGTGTTCTCTTAACCACCTTGCAGCTTCAAAGAAAGTTTAATGAAAAATAACGCAAAGATGTATCTGATTAACAAAGGAGCTAGTAATAAACCTTTGTAAGAATATTTTGGCAAAGTTATATAAAATAAAGATAGGTACAGAAAGTCATACGAAAGCAACATAATATGCTTATTTCCTCATAGACAGAGAAAGTATTGCACTTCATCCAAAAGTAGATGCTGAGATTTCATCGGAAATACACGTTTTAGGGTCCTCTGTTTTCCAAAAACACTTTTCGAAAAATATCCATGTATGTGTGTGTATCCGTGTGTGTATGTGTGTGAACACGATAACTCAAAAATGAAACGTCAGTAAAATAACAAACTTGGTATTTAAGTTTAGTATTTTCCAAGGATGTGACACAAAAGTTTTGATGAAAATCTCCCCATCCCAACAACCCTTTAAAATTATGATTTCACCCAAAACGGCTAACGATTTTTCTTAAAATGCCGTATATTAAAGGACAAAGAAAATGTATATCTTAGATTCTCTAGGAACCTCTTCTGAAGACTCTTCATTTATTTATAAGTATTAAAGTGAAAGAGATAGACAAAACTACAAAATATGTAGATTTCGTTAAAACACACAATTTATATCATATACATTTTTCCCAGGAGATGAGCATTTCCGAGATACTCATTTCTATCGGTTACAATAGCGGGAATTTGAAATTTATGTTTTTGTTTTTGAATTTCTAATATACAGCGACCGGAGTTTTAAAAGATTGACTATCGCTTTATGCCCTGTTAATTCTCTTATTTCCCTTCCGGTTTCATGGCATGTAGACCATTTCTGCTGATGTTCAGTTCCATTAAAATGAAGTACTAAAGAAGAAGAGGTAAGAATAGTTTGTTTTACAATAGATGGAGAAAATCATGTGAATGGAACACAATTAATACTTTTATTTCCTAACTCTCTTTAGGGATCACTGTTTCTTTAACATTTTGCGGCTGAATTTATCCCTAATCCTTTTAGTAAATATATCACCGATTCGGAAGTTCCTTTGCGTAATTTACGATGCTAGTGTTAACATCAATAAAGATTACATAAATCCCGTGTGGGAGAGAATTCGTTTGATCCCAGAACTTGAAGCATCTCATCCATAATGATTAGCAAGCATAGGCGGCCCTTTTGTCATTTATCCATGGCCTACAAGATTTTCCAATACAGTCAACATGTTTATGCAAGAGATTAACTGCTGGCTTAACCAATTGTGGCATTCTGAAGTGTCCCATAGCACAGTCCAAATATTCTATAAATCTGTAAACCCCGTACATCTTTGTGCAGAATTTTTATATGAATAAATCATTGAAAGCCAGTTACTATGACAACCATTCCAGTTACTGTAAATTTTATGTATTCTTACTTTCTCCACCACAGATGTGGTAGGCAGAGAAGATGTTGCATTGCATCCAAATAGTTTATACCGCGATTATGTGTGTGTGTGTGTGCCAGGCACACCAAATTTGCTATTTTAGTTCAGTAACCTCCAAAGATGCAACAATAAGATTTTCAAGTTAATCTCTCAACGCAACTATCCTTTAGTTAATACAATTTTCCGATCGTTTTATTTTCTGAAAAACGGGTCAACATTTTCATTAAAATATCATATATTAAAGAAAAATAACATTCATGTTTTGAATTTTCTGGAAATAGCCAGCGAAGTCATCTTCATTTGGAAGGAATTAGTATAAGTATATATGTAAGTAGTAAATGAAAACGTGCTGCACCAAAACTGCTGGTAGATATCCTTATTTCAAATAATTGTTTGTGCCTTAAACCATTTCCGAATATCCGTTGTTAATGATTTAAACTGTTAAATACGTGACCCATTACATGGAAAGAATATAGAATTTTAAGCCAACATATAGCATACAGTTCTTAAAAATTCTGCTATCACTCTCTTTGTATCTATAATGAATTGAGTAACGTATCTATTTCTGCAAAGGTTTATCTCGATTGAAATGAAGTATACAGAAAAAAATACTGGCTTAGTTTGAATTAATTGCTTTATACACACTAGCCAGTGTGTAGGACAGGAATTGGAAAGGTAGTCAGATTGAAAAAATTCAATGCCAAGCCCGGGATTGTAACCACCGGTATCCCGGTCTCCGTTCATTTGCTATTATGGAATGTCGATACAGCATTGAATACTTTAAGTTCGGGGCTTCGTAGTAAACACGGGACTTAAATAACTTACGACATGCAAGTCGCCACCTAAGTCATTTCAAAATAATTTGAGATCTCCTTGTGTGATTTAATGGGAGAAACGCGGTCAGTTGGGAAATGTAATATTCTACCGGCATGTTGCCATGTAGACACACTCAATATTGAGCACTCAACATTTTCTTTACAGGAACGTTGACTAACTAAACTTTCAAGGTTAAGAAACCTGGGAATTCTCAATTTTCAGAACCACTATTTATTTAGCTTCGTGTAATCGAGAATGTTAGTACATTTTCTTGATAGATCGTTTTTCAGTTTTATCAGCAAAAACTATATTCAACAAAGATGTCATGCTGGGGTTTGGGGTAACATGGAGAAAACTATATTGATGGCTTGCTGGTGATAGAATCTTGTTACGTTCAGTTGTATTATGAAGTAAATTTAACATAAGAATACTCTCTTAAAATTCAGCGGCAATCAGATTTATTAGCAGATACCATTATGCTCTCACACACAGAAATCCAGGAAGTAAAAGCGGATTTTAAATGGAATGGCGCAACACTACTGAATTCATCAAAATGCAGTTTTATAATAAAATGTGAAACAATAAATGCAAACGCAGAGTCGTTAATAGTTCCCTTTCTTGCTAGAAGGGCAAAATTATAATATGTTTTCCATTATCTTCGTTATTTGTTTCTCATTCCAAGCATGTAAGCCACCGAGTTTAAAGAGAATGATTTTGTTTTACATCTTTTAACCTGGTAGGTCATATCACGATGAATTAATGGAATGAAGCTCAAATGAGTTCAGGTTCCGAGCAACTCACTATAACAGAGATTCGAACTCGGGACTTCTTGAATGTGAGGCAGGCACGCTACCATTACATTACATAGGCGGTCTGAACGTAACGTCTTCATAAACGAAATATTGTCTCTTATTACAGACACAACTACTAAACGTGAAATCAAACACAGATACATATCGGATATTTGCTTCTCGATCTCTTGATCTTGTTTTTAAGCAGAAATATATACAAAAATACTGATACAAAATTTCCACAAACAACTTGATTCGATTTGGGACTCAATTCAGTCCTCCGAAAGACAAGACAGTCAGGAGTGGTATTTCTGAACATAGCCTACATATAGAATTGAGAGTATCAAAAACAAAATCCTCTCAATTCTAGGTTCTACTGGGCATAATAATATTGCTTATTTTCATATATATATATATATATATATATATATATATATATATATATTGATATGTCGTTTAGACAACATGAAGTAGTGATGTATAGTTTACAATAACGTCTTCTAAAACTGAACAGATCAGTAATCTACGAAATAAGGTCAAGGCAGTTAGAAGGCCAGTTCTCAACCTTGATAAATATGACACGTTGATCTGGGGCCATGTTAACGTGATTTTTGTATACAACAGAATGGGATCTAAATTGCGCATTTGAAGATCAGGGCGTGATTAGCATACAGAACTGCTAAAATTAGCTGAAAGAGAGACTTATACAAAGAAAGGAACGTGAGTAATGTTTGCTTTAAATAGTACGGCAATATTACGTGTAGTAACTGGAATTAATTGTTAACGGAGAAAAGATAAATGAATAAAATAAATGACAAAAATTAAAAAAGTGTTTTCGACAAGCAATTGCTCCTACAAAAGGTCTAAATTCAGTGGTAAGTAAACCTTCATTTATCTAGCATTTGGAATATACGAGCTAAGGGAAGCTCCAAATAATGTTATCTACATGTACAACCTAGAGGCAACAAGACCATTTCTATACCACTACATAATACCTATCGCAGAATTAAGCCATAGGATAGGAGGGAACTCGAAATCGAACCTGAAGTCAATGTATCTGCGCCCCTTGAGGGGAGCTACTGGAAGGGAGGGATAAGAGAAGACACCGATCGGCCGGAACCAGGTGCGACGGAAGATCAATGATCCAAACTGAAGCATCCCGATAGTCGGACAGCCAGGCCGAGGACCCCGCCAGGAGGAGTCCTCATCCGGAAATTTAGCTGTGCTCTAGGAGTATCTGGTTTTAATTTTCAGAACTGTAACTCTTCCGTTCTGTATTACAAATCAAAACTGATGCTCTAATATATTTATATGCGCACATATCGTTTCAGTGATGAAGCAACGTAAACATGCCACGATTACATCGAATAAATTAACCAGATGGCGCTGTTTTAAGAGCATGCTACGTGCTTATGTGCATGGTGCTTGGAAAGACGAAAGAGCAATTTGGAAATGTGGGATTTTCGATGAGGACATACTCGTATAAAAATTTCGGGTCGGGCTACATTTCGAGTTCAGAAATAAAAATGAATTTTATTTATGGATGTTCTTTAATTCCAGTTCTCAGTGTCCCATTCTATATTAGACCGCTTAATTTTGCTCAAGGCCTCTTTTCCATGCTTGAGGTTTCCTTACGTGCCGTAAATCAGTGAAATGGGACCACCGGTTTTAGTTCTCTTCCAAAGGAAGCCTAAAAAATCCATCGCCATCCGCCGGGTTTGAACCAGCAACGTTGGGAACCAGCATGTTACTCCTGGATCACGGACGAGACATTCGAGTTTACATTTTGAGAATTTTGATAGCAAGGCTACCAAGGAAGTAACAGCTGCTACTATTTGATCTTTAGGAAAATTGCAAGAGAAGTGCTGCGATATCCTCTGATCTTCGAAGATTGCGTTTTATGTTGAACTTGTTTAGCCAAAGAATTTGTTGCTTATTACGCAAACACTGTTGCTTTTGGAGACTTAGATTTTCGTCTCGAGATGGCGTCAGCTGCCGAGATGTTCTGTTCAGACAGATAAAGCGCGAGCTATTCGTATTCGTAACCAAACCAGTAACGCTGAGACTGTACTTCTATGCTTTAAACCTCAGACTCCATTTCTCTCCTTCTCAAGATACTTGGAACATTAGGTTTATACCAAGTCTTTGGTTAGTAGAGATGGGGAGATAAATGATTTATTCATTCCGTTGTTTAAAGGTACAGGGCGGAAGAGGACAATGTTGACCCCCGGTAACAGCAGCCAACAGCAAATTAGCTGAACCAAGTACTCCTCGCTCTCCAACATAAACAATTTAAATCAAACTAAACACCAACGGAGCAGAGGAAAAGAGTGTTACACCTGAAAATGCAACCGTTCGAGGAGCCTATATCAAACTATCTCCTTAACATCACCCGAAACCTCACAAAAATTACCATACCTAAACTATCCTTCCTCATTCCTGTGGTTAAGACCTTACCAGGTTAGCTTACACAGAAACTATACCTAGGCTCACCACGAGTCTACCAGATCTCGAACGGACGGACGGGATAATGTTGCTTCTTGATTTTCAAGAAATTTTTAACGTCCTTTAACCTAATAGGTCATATCGGACGATGAATGAAATTGGTGAAATGATACGAGCTCGCAGGTACATGGAACATAAGTTACTCGACATTCTTCTTCTCAGGATAAGAGCAAATCCCGAAAAAAAAACCTTAACCGAACAATTTGCCCCAACTGAGATTCGAACTAGGGACCCCTTGAATGTGAGACAGACACCACACTAAAGAAGTGGGCAAGACAGAAGCTTATAATATAATTTCAGTGTCCTACAGTCTGATACAAAATAACATGAATATTTTAATAAAACACGATCATGGAAACGATTATTTTGTAACCCACTTACGTATGTTTACACGCTTATTAGAATAAAAAAATGGTATTTGGTATCTTCAGTTACATTTTTGCCAAATATCTTCTTATTTTTATAGGTTGCTTAGAACTGCATTGATTCTGGATGAAAATCTTTCTCAGGGCTTTGAATTATTTATGGCATATGCCTTAATCTTATGGTAAAAAACGTATGCCCAAACTCGTCCTCCTATTCAAGAAACTTTGTTTTACTCCTGACATGGTGTCCCTTTTATAATTGCATATTGTGAAAGCAATCGGCAGATTTCAGAAAGTGTTGACAATGGTAAACGGTCAACTTATAATAGAAGGCTCGAACACATGTGTTTAATATCTTAATAAACTCAGCGAAAATTCGTCTTCGTACAATGTATGTGCCTTTTTCTCCCGATAACACTTACTCCTGAAATGCATGCAAGGAACATTGCATAAAGGTAAACTTAAAAAGCAAAACTAAATGTCAATTTGCTAACAAAAAACAATCAAGTAATGAATAGTTTCGAATTAAGAAAACAAAAGACAATAAAATTAATACTACTATAAAACTATTTGTTCTACCACAAGTAACTTTCCTTATACCGTATGACAATAAATAGGTTGATGAATGGAAGAAAAAAAAAACTCCCTTTCTAAATACACTTTTGTATAATGTATTATTGGGCAATGCTGACATTATTTACTTATTTATCGTTATTTTCGTTTTATATGCTTGGTTTACTTGAATCTGCTTAATTTAATAAAAAACAACAAAATTTTTAATTTATTACAATGAATAAAGAGTAAATTAAGCATGAGTTAATAAATGAAAGAAAGCTAAATCATATTGGATTAAGATTAGTTTTGGATGTAGATGTTAATGAACTAGATCATGTTCATGACCTTTAAAATCTTGTCAAACTTGTAAAATAAACTATTTCTTAATGTTAAACTAATTTTCTGTTATAGTATGGGTGCTGAGTGTCGGAGATGTTCAAAATACTGCCCATTTGCTTGAATATAGTGCCTTGCTTCTGACATTTTTCTGTCACTTTTAAAAGAGTTACAGATTGAATATTCTGAGTAGTATAGGTGATCTTTTGTTTTAACTCGGCTAAAGTTGTGGAATTTGTCTGTTTTACATACTGTCATAGATAAAACAATTTAACGGTGTGAGATCTGGTGACCGTGGAGACCACGACTACGGTCCATCGCACAGAGAACATATCATTTACTTTCTGGCGAATAGTCAAGAGCATAATATGCCGTGACCTCATTTTGTTGAAACCACATTTTTTATTCAAAGACATATCTTCCAAGGGCTCCTGCTGACTGGTGTCCAGCAATTCCCCATATGTATACTGGTTTACAATTACATCAAAGAAATGTGGTCCAACAACCATATAACCAGGAACACCAGGGTAATTTGATTTTTCCATCTATTTTGGGTTTTCTCTGGACCAACATCGTGCATTTTGTATATGAACGTACCCATCTATAAAAATTGGCATTCGTCACTGGACAGGACACGATGAAGGAAGAATTGATCATCAGCAATATGTTTGCCTCTTCATGCTCTACTTAGTGGACGTGCAAACGTGCTGATTTTAGTATTCTGCGTACAGATACCACCTTCTAGAGCCACGTATCGCACTGGTCTTTTAGGGTTCGTTTTCATCTTCGCAATGACATTTATTATATTCTGTTGTTGATAACAGATCTGGGAGGATCACTTTGCTTCTTGTAGAGTCCACTGAATGTTGTCTTGAAATTGAGAAATAATTTGGCAAGGATGGTTTTGGAATATCTGAATGACAACGATGAAACTCATCTGCAGCTTCTCTATCGTTGTGCCAACATAGAAGTACTAGTTCCATTCGCTGTTCAAGACTCAACATTATTTTCTTCAATTGTCAATAAATGTCAATTTCCCTATTGGAAACAGTTTTTTAAGCTAAACTTTTGGCTTGTTGATCGTATCAGACGATGAATGAAATTGGTGAAATGATGCTCAAATGATCTGGGGGTCCATGGAGCTTGAAGTTACTAAACATTAGCGTTTTCAGCACAAGGAAAATCCCGAAAAAAATCTTGTCCGGGTAAGTCACTGTAACCGAGATTCGAACTCGCAACCTATTGAATGTGAAGCAGACACGCTACCACCACACTACTCAGGCGGGTCGGAAACAGTCTGTTTTAATTCATTCCCAACCCAATAGCTTCAAACAAGTTAAATAAAATACAAGAGGCAATTGCTGTGTATTGTTTATCAGGGTCTATTCTAACTTCGAATCCTTTATATCCGCAGAAACTAATTTAGAAAAACGTAAAAGATACTATTTGGGGAATTCTTAGGGTATTAAAAGGAAATAAGTAAATAAATAAAAGTTAAATAATGATAAAGAAGTTCAATAATGTCAAAATAGTGCAATAATTCACTGTCCAATTTACAAAAATGTGCATACTCCAATATATTTAGATGAGAGTTTTTTTCACATTGTCACCTGACAAATGTGTCACACGGATTTATGTGCACTTATTGAGCACTAAGAATCCTATTAGGCTGAGAAGACAATTAATGGGATATTATTCATGTGAAAACAAACAGCACTGACGATGCTGAGCTTCATATTAATATGTGCGTGGAGGATAGCTGCTATAATAAGGAATCTAATGGTAATTACTCTGCCCCTATTCACCCTAAAATATTAACTTATCCAAAATTACCTAACCCTTATCACAACATTACCTCCATTATCGTAGAGCTAACTATGCTAACACTTATTAATTACCGAGTGTGCAAGGCCAACAAAGAGACCTCAGTTCACCAAATATACAGCAAAATGTTGAAGGTCGTTTACTGTTGCTTTGATTCACACTAGATAATTTAAGATCACAAATTACATTTTTCGGATTATATAATGAAAGAATGAAATAATTAGTTCCATTACATATCTGCAATAAATCACAAACTAACGCCAAAATCTGGTCACTGCAGCCATGGATTTAGACTCATATTATTGAATAAATGCATGCTACAATGCAACACTTTTTCTATTAATATAGATAGAAAATCACAACAATGAGAGGAAGTAATACAAATTTTATATTCAATACTGTGATAAACCGTGAGAAGAATTATATTAAAAAGTGTTTACATCTACAATAAAAGTTTGCCTTGAAAGCTCCCTGATATGGTTCGAAGCCTAGCCTTTGTTGATTTGATAAATATATTCATTCAAAAGAGGTTATGTTTTTTTATGGACAATAAGACAATGTGCTTTAGTAATCAGGCACTACTGAACATGACGTCGGACAAACGATTCTTAAAATATAATACTATCAAATGAAAGTTTCATTTACAATATCTCAGGCAGATATTTCTAAGTACTAATTCTCGTAATAGAGCAATACTTTAACACAGTTAACAGATGTTCGGTTAAAGTAGATTAAAACGGTGGTTTTCAAACATTCTTGATTGATGACAGCTTTTACTCCATGTCCACGATATCAGGAATACTTTTAATAACAATAATAATACTAATATTATTGGCGTTAAAATAGTGGTTACCGCATTTTTCTTGCGACTTTAAAAAAAGTTGAAATATTCTCTTGGTTCTGAAGCTATATAAGAATTATTACTTTCTAATTAACTTTTCAGCTTATTCGGCACCTAAAGCAGATTTGAAAACAAAACAAAAATCGCATATTAGAGACTCTGTAGCTTGTCACCTCCAAACCACGTAAAATACATTGCATGTATCCATCATCATAATTACGAAACACTACGTTTTTGTGGACTCAGATGGGAATTTTCGTTCAGATTTGAACTAAATATAAATAAATGAATAAACTTATAACTGCTGTCACTACTTCGTTCAGACTGTCTTTTACAAACTAAATATTTATGGTGATATCTGAATAAAACACCATTGATAAAATAACCGTATCTGCGCACACCTAATCGATATTTTCTGATGATTCTAAATTCTTATTATTATTATTAAGCAGAAGGAATAAACGCATTACGAAATTCCCAGAAAACTATTGCATATAATAGCTTTTATTGCAAATAATACCAGGCAGGAAAATTGCGTTGTTAGAAGTGTTCAGGTTTAGTTGGTAAATTCTGTATCAAATTCTTAATTATTGTTTATTATCTTAATTATTATTAAATTGTTTATTGAGATTGCCCCAAAGCATTTCCGACGGAATCTTGGTACAGAATTTTTTAAGGAATGCATTCTCTACCTACTATGTACAAGGCAGATGAAGCAGAAATATGTCGTAGAGAGACTTTTTGGAAACTATAAAGTCCAGAATTTCGCGATACTTTCCTTGGGGACCTATGTGCCACTGCATTAAAATACCAAAACGCAACCAGCCGGTACAAGCAGCTACACAGACACTGATAATATGAACGCACGTGTTAAAATAATGGAACCATCTTGGACTACACTAAGTATAAGCTGAGAAAGTGAAAATATTATAATATAGAAGAAGGTTTTAATTAGGAATACGCAATTACCATGGATAAGATTCATTCAATAGCAGCCTTCAGTAGAGCTGTAGTAGAATAATAGTAGAATAACGACACAAGAGCACGTGGTAACTTTAATTTTATAACTTCTGGATTTATTGAATATTTTTACTTTCTCTACATAATACATGGTTCATTGTTAGAGGAGGTATTGCACTCTATAGAAAAATTCCATACCGAAATTTACCGAAAATAAGACGTTTAAGGGTTCCCAGTATCTAAAAGCTTTTAGAGAAAGATCGTATGTGTAGGTGTGTCCGTGCGTAATGCAATAACTAAAAACGAAAAGCTTAATATATCACTTGATATTTAAGTTTAGTATCTTTCAAGGATGCGACTACTACATGCAAACATTTTCGAAAATGTTTATTTTTTCAAAAAGGCTCAAACCATTTTGATTAAGATACCGTACTGTAAATATATTTAAATGACAAGATGTATATCTTGAATATTCTGGAAATAGCCTGAAAACCTCCTTTCTGGATGAATTTTTCTGAATGTTACCCAAATGATAAGCCGTAAAAAGTAACTGATAAACCACACAAACATTTAGATCTCATTTAAACACACATTTATGGACATTTTTTCGTAGAGTTGACCATTTTTGAGATATTCCTTGTTATTGGTTTCGAAGGGATTTCAATCATATGGCAACCAGCTTTTAAAAGACTTGTTTATCGCTTTAGTCTTGTGTGTTCCCTTATTTTCCTTCTACTTACAAAGAAGCAAATAAGACAACTTTTGCTAATGTTGATATAGAATGAAATAAATAGAAGAATAATCTTTTTAGTAATAATTTGTTACAGAGATATAGAGAAAGTCGTGTGAATGGAGCAATTAGACTTTTCTTCAAATACTGTTTAACGTAACGTATATGCGGTGATATTAAGTCTACGGCATTTAAATCTGCCGCGCTACTGCTCTATACCGGGTAAAATGTAGCATCAATGTCGGTAAACACATCTTGATATGTGCACGTTTTAAAAAAAAATGCATCTACGAAATTTGATCAAAATACTAAAGAATTAAAAACTTTTTTTTTATAAAACATATAATGATTCTAAATTTCAAGAAAATTAGTTTTCAATTTGGCGCATTTTAACTACTAATTAATTGAAGCAATGAAATGGGTTTTTTTTTTTTTTTTTTTGGTAGTGTTTAACGCCCGCTTTAACTACTAATGGCATCGCAGGCGGTGACACTGATGATACATGAATGATGGAGCACCGGTGGAATGCGATGGCGGGGGAAACCAGAGTACCCGGAGAAAACCCGCCCCAGCGCCGCTTTGTCCACCACAAATCTCACATGCGGTCGCTTGGGATCGAACCCCGGCCGTCTAGGTGAGAGGCTAGTGGTCTAACCACTCGGCCACGGCGCGGCCCAATGAAATGGGTAAGAGCATGCTTATTAATATGCACTCGCAACTTTAAACCTTAAATTTCTTGCTAACTTTTTTTCTAAATTTTTGCACACCCAAAATATTCCACACAAAGAAATTTTTCTCTAATTTGTTTCAAAATTGTTATACTGGCCTCTCAAAAGCACATTAAGGCAATGATCATATTTCTTTTTCGAAATAAATTATCATATTTTGAAAAATGAAGAGAGAGAGAGAGAGAGGGAGAGAGTACGAAATGTAATAATTTATCTGTACTATGTAATTAATATAACAAATGACAGGTCTCATTATTAAGCCTTTTGCTGTAAAATTGTATTTTAATGCGATTTTTTTAAATACATCACGTGGCTCTTTT
Source organism: Hymenopus coronatus (assembly GCA_030762935.1). Classification (NCBI taxonomy): domain Eukaryota; kingdom Metazoa; phylum Arthropoda; class Insecta; order Mantodea; family Hymenopodidae; genus Hymenopus; species Hymenopus coronatus. Next base: position 113,414,556 of record CM060881.1, on the reverse strand, counting down.
CTTTTATTACAGCAATGAATTTAGACAGTAAAATTATTAGTTAAAAATCATACACACTAGAAAGTTTATGCAGCAAAATATCAGTATTATTTTGTATATCTGGCGTATATAGAAGGCTGTACTTAATGATGTCCATTCACAAAACTACCCTTTCTTTCGCAAGACAGCTTAAGTATCAGTAAAATCATGTTGGTAATGCTGCTGTTGTTGAAACCGGCTCAACTTGCTAATCATAATTATTATGGAGCAGATACTATTTCGCAATTCCAGGGTTATCCAACTCTTAAACGTTTGAGAATCCCAGAATGTATACTCACGAGCCGCTATTAGTAATCTTTAAACATAATCTGTGTTACACTCACACGACTACTCGCGCTGTTCTACAAACAAATTTCTTACAAAAGATTCTTCTTCTTTCTATGTCATACTAATCGAGATAAATATTAACAGGATGTCCTTATAAGTAGAAGGGAACTAAAGGGAACTATGCTAAGTGATAGTCAACTGTTTTAAAAGCTGCCATTACGCGATTGTCATTGCAAATCGCTTCTTTGCTTGCCCAGGAATAGAACAAAAAACAAACAAAAAAATAACTTTTCTCAGACTTTCCTGTCTGAGAAAAGTATAAGTACCTTATAATTGAAACCAATAATAAGGAAGATCAAGAAACATTTACCTTCACAGCAAAAAATAAAGGACATAAATTGTGTATTTTGACTGAACCTACATTTTTGTGCAGTATTTTTACCCCTATCCCTTTCGGTTTAGCAGTTAAGCAAACTCTGGCAAAATTAATCCTGAATAAAGAGGTCTTCAAAGGCTATTCCCAGAATATTCAAGATACACATTTTATTTAGGATGTAAATATCTTTTAATATACGGGATTTTAATCAAAATCGTTAGAACCATTCTTTAGAAAATCAAACTTTTCTAAAATGTTTCCATGTAAAGGGTAGTTTGTGGTGGTGGTGGGGATTTTTTGAAAATATTCGTGTCGCATACTTGGTAGATTAAAAATATAAATACCAAATTGGTATTGGTCTTTTCGTTTTTGAACTATGCTGTCCACAAACACACGGACCTTTTTCTAAAGCTGCTTTTTTCGAACTCAGGGGACACCAAAACATACTTCCGGTGAAATCTCGACATCGAATTTTTGGGTGGGATACTATACCTTTTCTATCCACTATGTACATTGTGTTAGAGGAAGTAATAAAGATTTCCCGAACAAATGTTTCTCGTTCAGGCATGCTACAATAATTATCAGAATTTTGATATGCAATGTGTTCTCTTTATGTCTTGGAAATATTTTGCATGGCCTTTACCAGTATTTACCGCAGAGGGTTTCGATTTGTTTGATCGAGGCTTTGGGACGGATGTCCGTGGAGTAATTAATTGGCCGAATCTTTCCGGATGTTTGTAGTGGTTTTGTTGGGACACACACAAACTGGTTGTATCCGGACGTGGAGGGCTGTATAACATTGTTTCTGTATGTAGTACTTGGCGTTAATATTCAGAGTGCCGCGCCCGTTTAATTGCAGACTGTGACGTCAGCACTCTAGGTCAGTGGACGAGCTTTACCTCCATTATTTAAAGTGTATCGTTTTCATAATTGTCCTCCCCTCTTTGATCCTAATTGTCTTTTCTTCCGGAAACGGAAACATTTTAAATTCAGACAACATTTGCATTAGATTCTTCATCGAATATATGGAAATATGCCGATGTCCTGTGTTTTCTCTGTTGTCTTTTACTACCTGAAAGAACTTCCTATGAATTTAATGCCCAAACAAACTTCTTTAGTGAAGAAATGTCAAGCACAGAAACATTAACCATGAGCACATATCAGTTGTAGTTAGGAAGTGAAAGGTGAAGAGTAGGGGAAAGTTTATGCATGTCTGAAAGTGGTTCTCCATATCAATAGGCTATTACAAAATTAACAGCGCTGCAAAGGTAAAAAAAAAAAAAAAAAAATGGAAATGGCGTGTTATTTATGGACGCTCTTTAACTGCTGTAGTTCTCAGCGTCCCATTCTATACTGGGCGTGAAAGACCGCTTCATTTTGCTCAGAGGCCTCTCTTATCAGGCTTGAGGTTCTTTTACGTGCCGTAAATCTACGACACGGGACCAACGGTTTTACTTCCCTTCCGAAGGAAGCCATGCTAAGGATTTTTACACCCGAAAAAATCCATCGTCCTCCGCCGGGTTTGAACCCGCGACCTTGGGTATATGAAGCTAGCATGGTAACCATTACACCACGGAGGACGATGCTGCAAAGGTACTCAACAATGTCATATATAGGTAATAAATAAAATTTTCTTAGTTATTTCATTTATACATGTGTGATAAAATGAATTATAATAATACATTCGTGCAGGTATGTAATTACTAACTGATTTATAAGTCAGAATAATATTCTCCTCCTCGATACTTTTTTCAGCAAAGATATTCCGTTTTTAGCCGTGTTCCATGCAAATTGCAAGTATATTTAATCGGATCAATAATTAAAGATCCGACTCTATGTTTACTACATATCGAAAGATAAGCCTTGTGAAGTAGTGACGTCAGAATTATTTTCCTCCAACCCCAATTAAAGTGCGGATATGTTACACATATTGTCATATACACCTACAATTCGGAAACAAAGGCGTTGTTTTTGAGCAAGCAAAAACAGAATGTAAACTTCGAAACGCGAAAAATATCACTGTTAATTTTATTTTCAGAGACTCCACAGGAACTGCGAACGGAATTATTTGCTCCAAAAATTATTCAAACAAAAAATGCTCAAAAAAAGAGGTTGGCAGTTATTTAAAACATTGTCCAAGGATTCCATTTTCCTAATTTCGAGTATTTTCATTACATATTTTAATGGCAATGTTTTGTCTGTGTTTTACATTTTCGAACAAAGCTTCTCCAAAATAAATAGCCTATATTAAAAACTAGCATCGCAGTAGACTACGCTACATCATTTCGTTCATCTATTAAAGCTCTGTGCATCATACTTAGCAGCAGGTAGTGATGGACTCGTCCAAAATAAAATATATCACCGAAGTTAAAAAAAGGAACCTTACTAGATGTACTCGTAGATGAGAAAGCCTCGTGTTTACAAACATTCCATTACGTCGTATAGGGGCATGTGCCAATGCTTCACAAGAAGTGGAGCGAGTCACTGTGCCTTCCCCTTTGCTCCTTTAATTTGGACATGCATGTTTTAGATACTAGAAGAAGTAGATAAGGATGTTACATGGCTGCAGTGGTAGCCACCACTAGAGCCGACACACGTAATCGACCGAATACCAATAACTTTTTCCGACTTTCCCTTTGTGGCTGTCTCGAAAGTCTGACTGAAGACAGTACAAACAATTCAATATTCACTTATCTCTCATTCTACACGGTCTACTACAGTGAGCTAGCCTACCTTTTCTTATAAGTACCAAAGTTTAGAATTCATTAAAATATTCGATAATCATTCAAATAATCTCTTCCATCGTTTCACATCAATCATACGGGCTGGATGGTGTTAGGCAAATGTGGAAATCTTACAGTAAAAAAAATAATTTCGATTTAATAGAATGGACGCATTTTTAATATCTCTACGCGTGCAATGAACATAGTGTAGGTATAGAGAAGATATTGTATTGCACTCAAAATTCGATACAGAGATTTCACCGGAAATAAACGTTTTCAGACAACCTGAAACCATAAAATCTGATATGTTCCATTCACATGACTTTCATTACATCTACAAATTATTATTAAAAATCTTATTCTTATCTACTTCATGCTAATCGAGATAAACGTAGGCAAAATGCTTTCTTTTAAGTAGAAGAGAAATAATGGAATGCACTAGACTAAAACGATAGTCAAATCTTTAAAAGCTGGTTGCTATGTGGATCCGTTTCTTTGCATCGGCACGAGTTGACAAATTCCCGTATATAACAAGTTTAGGTATTTTAAAACTGAAACCAATAACAAGGAATATCTAAGAATGGCCAAATCCACGAAAAAATATATGTGACATAAATTGTGTGTTTCAGCGAGATCTACATATTTTGTGTAGTATGTTTTTGGCTATCTCGTACGGTTTACTAGTTTTGCAAAATCCAGCAAAATTATCCAGAATAAAGTGGTCTCCAAATGCTACTCCCCAAAAATTCAAGATATACATTTTATTTTTCGTGTAAATATCTTTAATATACGGCATTGTAATAAAAATGTTATATTATAAATAAACATGTTAGCCATTTTTGAGAAAACCAAATTTTCGTAAATTTTTCCATGTAAAAGGTAGATTGGAGTGGGGGATTTTCCTCAGAATCTTCTTGTCACATCCTTGGAGGATACTAAACTTAATATCAAGTTTGGTATTTTTAGGACTTTTTGTTTTTGAGTTATTGTGTTCAGAGACACATAGATATTTTTCCTAAAATGCTTTTTTTTGTGAACACAATACCTTCTCTCTACACTATGTGCATAGTAAGGTAGAGACATTAAAAATGCATTTTGGTTCTCAAAAATGGCTATAACAACCTTTATTGAAACCTCATATCTTTAAGGCATTTACATGAATTTTACATAACTGCTAAACCATAAGAGACAAATACTTATTACACAAAAAACTTAATCTCCTTAAAACACAGAATTTACGTCATATACATATTTTTTGTGGATTTAACCGTATTCAAGATATTCTTTGCTATTGGTTTCAGTTTTAAAATACTTTTACATTTCTCATACGAGAACTTATCAACTCTGGGCACGAAGAGAAACGGATTTCAATCTCATAGGAACCAATATTTTAAAACATCTGACTAACGGTTTAGCCTAGTGTATTCCCTGATTTCTCTTCTATTTATACGGAACTAGTAATACGACCGTTTCTACTAATGTGTCTCTAATAGCACGAAGTAGATAGAAGATTAAGCCTATTAACAATAATTTGTTACACAACTATAGAGAAAGTCATTTGAATGGAACACTGCAGATTTTTTCTGCACACGAAGATACCTTTCTGCGTACCGAGTGTGGTTAAGGAGGCTCAACCAACAAAAGGTTTTTCTGGTAGTCGCTTATCAGTGTGCCATTATTGGCAACATAATGGTAAAATGTCACCATCGGATTGGTAAAGCAATTAAACACACCATTACGATACATGCAGTTGGCTACATAGCTTCGCTACCAATATTAGTCGTTCACATATGCAAATTATGACTATGGCCATAAAATGATACAGTTCTGAAATACGGGACAAGAAAATAAGAAGTAATGGAGCATAAAGCTTTAATTGCTACCAATTAATGATAACATTTCCGCTGTATCGATACACGTGGCACCGTTTCTATGAATTATTATTAAGCATTTACTTTTCTCGATTCTGTAGGTTCTGTACTACATTCTATTTCGCTTATACATCTATGTTAATATGCGCTTTTAGTGTACATCTCTTGCAATGTTGCTTTTGGGGGAGGGGAGTAGTTTTCAAAAATGGCATAATAAAGTACAATAAAGGCATATAAACTAAAATACATTTTTAGGCATACAAAAGGAATTTGGTTATTACATATGCATGGTGTATTTATATTCTAGCAACCTGTAGTAAGCCCAGTATTGTCTACTAGGCATAACTGGAAAGTAAAGATACACTTAGATTTTATTCTGATGCAAAATATTTACAGCACACACAAAACAAATCTCGATTTACACCTATATACTTTCATTGCTTCATATTTTTATTTAATTTTTTGACTGGAATTGTACATATTGTATGTTCCTAGGGCTTTGGAAAGGTCAACATTTTCACTATCTATCGTTTACAATTTCATTGTCGATCTGCAATTTTCCAGTTTGCAATAAAATTTGTATTTTTTTAAAATGGAAAACTTAAGAACTCTGAACAAATACGAAAACGAATTTACTTCCATTGTTAATGAACTATTGTGGTAAACAGTATCTACTTCTGACCACTGAAGCTCCATATATTAGAAATCGATGTTTGCCAATATGCGAATACAATGCTGGAGGAACACTGAAAACTATTATGATGCAGTGAAAGACGCAGTCATGGCCGATGACTCATATTGTAAGTGAGATGTCAAGTCCTCTTTTTCAGTTACCAAGTCTACTTCCTGTTTTCGTCAGTTACTATTAGTTGAGTAATGCCTATTAAATTACTTATCTGACCACTTAATGGCAATAACTACGGTCATGGTCACTTAATTCTTTGTATGATATTAAACATCAACTCTATTTGCTATGGCATTTGTTCTTCTTTAGTCCTCAATCCAGAAATTGATTTGCTATTCTGATTTTTCAGCCTTCTTCATACGTTCTGCAGTTCATTCATTCTTAATTTATTTTATCCATATATTGTAGTTCTACTCTTCCTTTGCTCTTCAATAGTACCTTCAAATATACTTTTCAAAATACTTTGGTGTATTAGTAAATGTATTTTGAGTTTTATTCTTCTTTTTCTTATTTGTTTCCAAATTTCTTAACTTTCATTAGCTCTCTCATAGACTTCTTCATTGCTAAGGTTCATCATTTTCCTGTAACACCACTTTCAAATTATTCTATTTTCTTCGTTCTGATTTAACTATTGATCAAATTTCATATTCATATAACATTATGCTATGGTTTCAACAAATTCTTCCTAATTCGTAAGCTGATATTACTGGATGTAAATTTATTTTTCTTACTGAAGGAAAGTTTTGCTTGACTTATGTTATTAATAATCTATTCTATTTCTTACAACAGGTGTTATTTCACTACCTAGATAGTGAAATTCTTCAGCTTCATCTGATAATTATGCCTTTATTTGAGATTAAATAAGAAAAACTACTTGCAACAATTGTTTTTTACTCAATGTACACGATTCATCATTCTCAGAAACAAACTAAACTCAACTTACATACACAGGAATTAGAGTTTTAAAGATTGCTACGTATGGATTACATCCCTTAATGGATAGTTTCCAATTTCCGAAAACAAAACTTTAAGGCACTGTAACTGTGAAAATAAAAATATTCAGTTATCTTCATACATTTTGACGTTTCAATCATTACTCGGAGTAGTTAACGGATAATCACTTTTGAAATGGTAATACGAAATACTTGGACGCTACTTTTAGTGTATGGTCACAAAGGTTATGGCTTCGCAGGTATTTATAATTTTAATTAGTTTGAGAGAAAACTCTCTTATTTGAGCATATGCTCAACTTTTTAAATTTGAGTTATGAAACCGAAGCACAATTTTTAAATCCTAAATCCCAGGGGCTCTCCTTTAAATTTCATGTTCGCAAGCTATTTTCTATTTACCAAGAAACATATAGAAAGGTGAAACATGTTGAAAAAAGGGAATCGATAAAACGGGATTTTAGGTTTAAAGTGGCACTTTTCTCAGTTGTTACAGGACCAATTAACCCTTATCCATTTATGGCTTTCAACTTTTATATTAAAACCACTTGTGCAGCATGAAAACTAGAAAATAAAAGAGCAAGAAAAATGCGAGGAAAACGTCACATTATTATTATACTAATTAAATCTAGAATTCAAGGCCATCTGAAATATGCTGATGCCGCCTTTAATAGTGTCAAGGGAGTGGTAAAGTTCACGGATTTTGCAGAACAATATTTACATTAGCTGGACGTTTCAAAATATTCACATTAGAATATCTCCCATTATTTATTAAAAACTAGAAAATTAAATTTTAACACACTGCATCATCAATCAAGGTCATTTTCAGACATATTTACGCTAGCAAGAATGCCAAAATCCCTTTACGTCGTAGGGACACAGCAATAATAGGTCTGGTCGCTTCATTCCTTATCACTTCTACATTAATTCGAACTCTATGTGAATAACTCCAATGAAGTATCTCATTTATGAAATCTGATTCACCTGATAGCTAGTCATTCAGGAGCAATTTCGTTTAATATTTCTCACTTAATAATACTGTAACTGTTTAACCATTATTTCCAAAAGATAATACCTTAGATGACCTAAAACAAAGGAATTCTATACAGCTATCACAAATCGTAAAATGAATGTGTTGTAAATGTAATGACGTTTGAGAATTTATGAAATAAGAGAATCGTTTGAAAATTCAGTTGTAAAACACATGCACGAAGCCATTTGTTAAGGCACTATCCAATACTGTAGGCATTCTTTGGTCTGAGTCTCTGGAGGCAGTGTGAAGGTCGAAAGTAGGAAACGTTTCCAGGTGTGCGAGTATTTTGTGGCAGCCACTGGTGCGGCCACGTGAGGTCCTTACCTCCCCTTCCACTGTTTAAAAAGAATTTGACCAAAGTATTGGTAGAATTTTCGCAAAAGGCACCCCATTTCAGAATCCGCTACTGTCCTGCGAAAAGTAAGAAATTATATCATCTACTTCATTTTGCGTTTGCCCATTGACTTTTCTCTCCTAACCAATGGTAGCGAGCTTGTTATGCAGAGACAGCTGCAATTCAACTCCACATGGAGTGTTGGGAGCCAGAATAAGCTGCGGTTATTCAGTTACAGAAAGAAAAAAAGTGTGAGTTTATCTAGATAGACAGTACAATTATATAGTGGTGCCCAAAATCGCCACAAAAGCCAATATGTAAAATAAAAAGGTTTAATGATCGACAATTTTATGTGCGATACATTTCGTCTGGAAATCTAAAAACTGTTTTCAAAAGGAACGCTTTCTTGCTTACAAGAATTTGAGTGTTTATTTGCAGGTGGAAATAAATTTGCCATGCAAAAGGCCCACGCAGAGAACAGTAATTAAATCTACTTGGGTTTAGACGAGGCATGCTAAATATCATCAGCATCCTCATCATATGTAATAGCGATGCAAGTTTTTAAGGAAAAGTCAACCAGCTTCAATCTTATGGATAATTTAGTGATTTAGTTGAAAAAGACATGGTTAGAAATCCACGATGACGTGAAAAACTTTGGGATGATAGCACTGAGGATGCGCTCAAGGTTCCCATTTATAGGCGAACATTGAGACCAAGTTTGTAATAGTCCAAATGGATATTTCTCAACGGCACTCAATTTTACATCTTCCGCAATTACCACTGCATTTTTAACACCATTCAAATGGGCATTTTAAAAGGCGGTTCAAGGGAACACAATGTGCGCAAGTGAATGGCAAGCTCTTTAGGGTGTAAATAACATTGAAGTGTACTGTGATAAGTGTGTAAAATTGTTGAATAGAAAATAAGTGGATTATATTTACAGGGGCACATAAGAGTATAAGATTATTATTGATTTATACAGTGATGTTCAGAGCAGCAGGGGTGAATAAAACATATCGGAATCAAATAAACATGGCAACATTGCGGTGGCGGTAGTAGCGGCATCAGGGAGTTTATTTCTACCTGCTACTTCCGTACGCGATACCAGCTATTGCACGTCAACGCAGGTAATGAAGCAACTATATAACGGGAAACCTGAAGTATCCATCATTAAAATTATCCAACTGAACTACTAATGCAAGGATTTAAAAGTAATTCATCGGTTAAAGTGAAAAATATACCAGAGTTCTATTGTGACTTTTATTACCATGTCCACAAGAGTATAAAGCATTGATGGCACGCAACAGTTCGTCGGGCTATGTCAAATCGTTATTAAGACATTAATGTTTATCCATTACTTAGCAGTTTATATACATCATATTTGATTTTAATTTAGTATATCAATATAAAGAAACTTTATTGGAGGCACTTATATATTTTAACTAGTTCAAATGAAAAAAAAAAGTTTTTATTTTTTTCATAACTCAAATTGAAAAAGTTAAACAGTTTTTAACTAGTGCACACTTTTAAAGTGTTATTCCTGAAATTCCTCTTAAAATATCATTTACTTAAGACAAGAATCATTTGTGGCTTCAATCGTATTTACATTAAAACAATCAATTTTGCAGCATGAAAGTATAACCTACAAGCTATAATGGAAGAGCACAAAATAAAGAAATCGAAAATGTATAAACTTTACGGATACATTATTTCAATATTTTACCTCCAGCCCTATGAAAAGCATGCTACTAAACCAGTGCGCTCTATTCCTATTTACATTTAATGACAGCAAATTTGGCAAGTTTGTTCTCCTTCCATGAAATTCATCCCTACGTTAACATGTACATTCTAAAATACTTTTCCTCGAGTCAACGAGATAAAAATATTCGCTTTCAAACTTTAGTTAGGCAAATGTGGCAATTTAATTTCTCAGAAAGCTACTACTATAGTCTATTAATAGTGGAAGTAGTATACTATCATCTGGCTTTAATTGGTCACATTTTACTTCAAATGTATAATTTATTAAAACGTTTAAACTGGTGTATCTTTATTTTCCAATCACGCCTATGTTTAAGAACTGTTGTAGTTACTTACATGCATCTGGATTTGAGTAAATATAACTCTGGCTTACCTGAAACAAGAAAGAAAAATATAACATTAATATTTAAATACAAAATATAAATACAGGAATATGAACATAAGTACGTACACGCATTTCCAAATAATTCTTCAGCACTTGTTTTGCTAGCAATCCTGCTTAAAGGGGCTCCTAGACCTGCTAAAATAATGACCCACAGTCTACAAATTTTAATGACTGGACTTTTCATGGTACAATTTTATGGTTCTAGCACCAGGTGCAGAGTTTGGAACCCAAAACTCTGAGAGCGACTGAAGAGCAGTTCGTGTAATTCACAGAGAAACACTCTTCCAGTGAGCAGAACTTTTGGACAGAAGGGGAGAGTTTTGTCGTTCAAAACTGCAGTGCTTGAAATCTCTTCGTATACCTCTGCGAAACTTCTGAACAATGTATCCTAGGTTACGCTTCAAAAAATGAGCGTAAAAAAAGGAAACAAATTCTTAACCCTAAGGACAATTCATCATTACTCGAAAATATAATGTCATTTACACTGTAAATCTGCATGGGCATTGATGCGCTCAAGGAAGTACAAGTCAGTAACAGTCATGACGAGTCAGGCCGCTCCTCGATCATTTACATCAGGTATGCGCAAAGCACAAACCTCTTGCCAAGCAACCCGCAAAGTCGGATAACACCACATAGTTTGAAACAAACCAGCAGATAGATAAATAACACACAAAGAATGCAATGGCGACTGCTGATTCTTATAAAATCTGAGATGTTCCATTCACATGGCTTTTTCTAGATGTTCCAGAAACAACTTTTCTTACTAAAGATTGTTCTTTTATTTAAATCATGCTAACTAAGGTAAACATTGCCAGAGCTGTTTTATTACTTTGGTTCTTTGTAACTTTAAGGGAAATAAGGGAATGCATAGGCTAAAGTGACAGTCAGATCTTTTAAAAACTAGTAGCTAAGTGAAGCAATTGAAATTCGGTTCTCTCCGATTCCTAAGAATAAACGAACAGGAAGGTCTCCTGTTCGATAAAAGTTTAAGTATCTTAAAACTGAAATCAATAACTACAAAAATGTACCAGACATAAATTGTGTGTTTTATGGAGATCTTTATTTCTCGAAAATCGCTTACTCTTTAGATTTTCTACTAAATGAACATTATTTTGAGGGATTGCAAAGAGGGAAAATGATACAGCTGCTCCTTTCACAGTTCTAACTGCACGAAAATGATTTAATTGCATCGAACATAGGTGTCGACTATAACTCGAGTTCTTTCTTGTTGGTTAATCTCCCTTATGTGTTTGTGTATTTATTTTCTCCCTTTCAACTAGACATAAATACCAACTACGAAAAGTAAACTCGGCAGGAAGGTCAAATCCTTATACATAGGTTTAGTTTCTTCCATGGACTTTCCAATTGGAACTCCCTTCTCTCTTCATTCTACGCTAACATGCTAACTTCTGGTTCACAAAGTCTCGAATACAAACCCGGCGGAGGACGATGGACTTCTTTGGGGGTAAAAATCCTTAGCATGGCCTCCTTCGGGAAGGAAGTAAAGCCGTTGGTCCCGCATGTAAAATAACCCCGAGCCTGATAAAGAGGGCTCTGAGCAAACTAATCGGTATTTTTATGCCAAATATAAGAATGGGACGCAGAGAACCGCAGCAGTTAAAGAGCGTCCATAAATAAGATTAATTTAATTGGAGCTCTGTCACGGCCCGACAATGCTTGCTAACGGGATACGTCATACATGGGCATATACCTGTCACGTATACCGGTATACCGCAGCATCATCTTCTGGTACGCGGGAAGATTAACCACCAGCTTCAGTTCACGAGACAGTAAAATACCGACGCTCTGCTTAAACCGCACTTGCAGATTAAGGGAATGCCAAAGACTCCTTTCTTTCCTTCATTATTTTTCTATCTTTACTTTCGTTTTACTATCTATTGCATGCAGCAGACATTTTTTGGGTGGAAGGGTAGTTTAACGTCCGTTAAATAATGGGTCATATCGGACGATGAATGAAATCGGAGAAATGATGCTCATTAGCCTTGGATAGATAGAGCTTAAAGCTAATCGATACATTTATATTTCAGGATAAGGGAAATCCCCAGAAAAAATCTTATTCCTCCTAACCGATAATGAACTGGGGACTTCTTAAATGCGAAGAAGACAAAATACCCCAACACCACATAGATGGAAGAGGATATATTGTATTTCATCCAATAATTATACGTTAAAATATCATTTACCTTTTCCCCTGTATACACACAAAGAAGCATGTTTAGAAAGGAATTTAAGATTTACCACTTTAAGGCTATAAGGCGAACATATTGACGCAATCTCTCCACTGCAAACTACCCTTTACATTGAAAACATTTCGTTAGGTACATTTATAATTGTCTCGACAGCAATTTTATTGATGTAAAATATGCATTCTTTATATTGACATGAAAAATGTGGAACATTAATGTTCTGGGAATCCTCTATGAAGTACTCTTCATTTTGACTCAACGATGCATAACTTAGTATAACTCAGAATAAGCAAGAGTTAAAAATCTGATGTGTTCCATTCACATGACTTTCTCTACATCTCTGCAATAAGTTATTGTTAGAAAGTTTATGTTTCTATTTATTTCATGCTAATCGACAAAAAATTAGCAGAAATAGTCTTATTACTTGCTTCCTTGTAAGTAGAAGGGAAATAAGGGAGTACTATAGGTTAAAGTGATAGTCAAAAGCTGGTTGCTATGTGACTAAAGTTCCTTTATTTGTATGGTGGACAGTTGTTTTCCGAACCTGAAAACAAAAAACAAGGAATATCTCAAAAACGATCAACTCCACGAAAAAAATGTATACAACATAAATTGTGTGTTTTAATGTGCTCTATATTTTTTGTTTGGTAAGTTTGTGTATCTCTTACGGTTTAGCAATATTCAAAATTCCGTAAAATTCACTCAGAATAAAGTAGTCTTCAGAGGCTATTCCTAGAAAATTCAAAATATAAATTTTATTTGTCAGGTAAATATCTTTAATATACAATATTTTAATCAAAATCATTATAACCATTTTTTAGAAAATCAAAATTTTCGAAAAAAGTTCCAAGTAAAGGTTAGTTTGGGGTGGAGAGATTTTTCTCAAAATCTTCGTGTCGCATCCCTGGAAGATACTAAACTTAAATACCAAGTTTGGTAGTTTACCGACTTTTCGTTTTTGAGTTGTGTTCACAGACACACTGACACACGGATGCACACACACAGGATCTTTTTCTGAAAATACCTTTTTGGATACAGGGGACCCTAAAACATATATTTCCGGTAAAATCTCGGTATCGAACTTTTTGGTGGAGTGCAATACCTTCTCTATACACTATGTAAATAGTACGTGTAGAGAAAGTAAAAAAGAACGTATTAGGGGAAAGTGTAGATCTCAATGAAAACATTGATGTTAAATGCAGCTTTTGTGACACCAGTCGCCAACTGAATTTTCCAATATTTTAATCCTTCATGTTTTCAACGTTTGGTTTCCATTTCCATCCTTTTGTTTCCGATGATATTCAAAGGGCACTGAATTTCAAAGTTACATTATAACAGATCCACTTTTTAAAGATTTGACTATGGCTTTAACCATAGTATCAGTATACTCACAACGAAATGCAATGCAACAATTTCTGCAAACGCACATTGCGGTTAACATGAAGTAGGTGAAAAAGAAGAAGAAAAAAAACATGTCTAAAATGGTTTTGTGGAAAACAAAAATTATGGTGAGCAGAGAAATTATGTGAATGTACCTACTATATACTTTGTACTTTCTCTACACGCACTATGTACATAGTACAAAAACGAAAACTCCGTCAGAAATCAAGCTTGGTATCTAAGTTCAGCATGTTTCAAGGAGACGATACGAAGATTTTCAAGAACCCCCAAACCAAACTATCCTTTACATGAAACATTTTTCGAAAATTGGGAATTTCTCAAAAATGTCTAACGATTTTGATTAAGCTTCCATATATTAAAGATATTTGCAAGGGAAATTAAATTTACATCTTGAATGTTATGTATATAGCTTAAGCCCTTTTTGTTCTGGAGAATTTATACATAACCGTAAACAGTAAAAGAGAGACAAAATCTTCCTGCATAAAAATTGCAGAACAATGAATGTTATTTGTAAGGATTTAACACTTTCCGAGATATTCCTAGTCGTTGGTTTAAAATTTATCAATACTTACATTTTACTCAACTGGGAAGTCGTTGTTCGTTTTTGTGAACATCAATATTTTCAAAGAAAATGTTCTATATAAAGAGTATTTTGGAGTGGTAGGATTTTCTTGAAAATTTTCGTGACCCATCCTTGGAAAATATAAATATTAAGAATAGTATTTAACGGACTTTTCGTTTTTGAATTATGCTATCTACACACATATACGAACCTTTTTCTAAATTGACTGTTAATAGCAAGGGATACAATACAACGCTGTCTCACTCCCCTATAGCTTAGGCAGCTCTCCGACACTCTGTTTCTGTGGTACTTTACCAGAATTCGACATTTTGATAGATTACCTGCAACGCTCTAATCATTTTACATGATAATCCCTTTCTGTCATAATGCATTTCGATTCCTAGAGTCAAATGCATTCTTAAAGTCCAAAAATGTACAATGTACCCGCTTAATAAACATTAGTTTTGTCCTTAAAGTGTCTAATATAAAAGTGGGGTTCACAAATGTACATTTAGGGTAAAATTTCTCTATGGAATTTACATTATCTACCACTATGTGCATTGTACTATGTGGCAGAGAAAGTAAAAACAGATATTACATACACACCACTTATTTACTGAGCGACATTATATATAATTCACAAAGTTTTGTTACAAAATGTCATATTTCACGCCTTTGGTTCACAACATATAATTTGCCTACATTTAGCAAGGAACGCCAGCGGGGACCTGGTATCACGTATAAAGCGTTGTATGTCAGACATAATGACCACGCTGGTTAACTGCACTTGAGCAGACCTCTTGCACAATCATAACTGAACCGCAGACTTTATAACAACCCTATTGTATGTCATACGCTGTCTGTTACGTAATACTGCAGGTGGGTGCGTTTGTTTCAGTTTCAGCGTCATAAGTATATCTTTTCAATATTTGTTATTACAATGTGTTTATGTATTTATTTTCTCCACACGTACTATGCACATAGTGTACATATTTTGCACTCCACCCAAAAATTCGATACCGAGATTTCACCGGAAATACACGATTTAGGGTGCCCTGAATCTAAAAAAAAAAAAACATTTTTAAAAAAAGATCCGTGTGTGTGTCCGTGTTTCTATGAACACGATAACTCAAAAACGATGAGACAGTAAAATACCAAACTTAGTATTTAGGATTAGTATCTTCCAAGGGTTCGACACAAGGATTTTGAGAAAAATCCTCCGACCTCAAGCTACCTTTTACATGGAAAAATTATCGAAAATTTTCATTTTCTCAAAAATGTCTATAGAAAATGATTAAAATGCCGTATATCAAAGATATTTACACGATACATGTAATGCATATCCTGAATTTTCTGGAATATCCTCTGAGGACCTCTTTATTCTGGATGAATTTTTCTGGAAATTGCACAACTAGTAAACCGTACAGATAGACAAAAACATGTCTCGTTAGAACATACAGTTTTTGTCATATACATTTTTTTCGTAGAGCTGACCACTTTTGAGGTATTCCTTATTATTTGTTTTAGTTTTAAAATATTTGAAACTTTTCACATACGGGAATTTGTCAACTGGAATGCATAGAAACCGATTTCATTCACATGGCAACAGCTTTTAATGTCGTTTTAGCCTAGTGTATTCCTCTTGTAAACTTTCTGCATACAAGAAAACATTTCTGCTTATATTTATCTCGATTGGATGAAGTAGATAGAAGCATAAACTTTTTAACACGATTTGTTACAGAGGTGTAGAGTAAGTCATAAATGGAACACATTAAGTTTTTGAGTACTGCAATCTCTCCGAAATGACTAAATATATAATAAATATCCGACGTGTTAGAATCATAACTTAAACCTACTACATAGTTAAATAATTTGCAAACCATATGTAAAAAGTAAATAAGAATATTTTTCATGAAATACTCGTAAATTCCCTTCGAAATTAAAAAAAAATCATGTGTGTTCAAAAAGTACAAAAATGTGATTTTCTCGGATTATCATATTCTTGGAAAAATTTTTGAGGTCTAAAAAGTGTCCCGACGGGATTGGTAAAAATTCTGGATTTCTTCCTTTCTCTGTGTACTCTCACATAAGACTTGCATCGCCCAGAACTTGTAAGCAGCGCTGTGGAAGGGCAAACGCTCTGGATCACAGAGAAGCCAAGATGGGCGATCAGCCCGATGCCTGATATGAAATGGAGGATGGGATAATACACAATTACGGTGAAATGGACGATAGGATGTATCATTAAGAGCAATGGTAAAATGAATGACGGGAGTAACCAGAGAACTCTGAGAAAACCCACCCAGACACCGCTTTGTTCGCCACAAATGCCATATGCGGTCCCTTGGAATCGAACCCGCACCACCTAGGTGCAATGGGAGAAGTTTTACCATTCCAGCAAGTGCCGCCGATTATTACAATATTAAAAATTAAAATCCTATGCAGATTGTTACAATTCTGGTATTGGAAAGGTAGAGTCAGACTGAAAAAATACATACCATTCCGGTCTCCGTGCGGTTACTCTAGCCACTGAGCTCTCATGGTGATATGCCGACACGACATTAATTTCCCTAACGATACGCGTTTATTCCCACTAAACCACAAGGAAATCTCAAATTATTTGGGATCACCTACCACATTGGAAGTACTTTAAATCTCTGGCTACATAGTTTAAACAACCATTATGTAAATCTTTATTGTTTCTTCCACACTATGCGCGTGCAGGGCAGAGTTGAAGAATGCGGAAGAGACAATAGAATACGTAGCAGTCTTGGTAATGCTACAATTAAGTGTTTACGCTTCTAAAAGGTTGTAGACGTCTGCTGTTGAGCTATTCGCACAGCTTCGCGAAGCTCTCCATTAGCAGATTAATTCAAACTGATTTACGCGCCAGCTACTACGACCCTCGCTCTACTTCTCTACTTCTGTGTTAACCGGAGTCTCATGCACGAATTATTCTAGGCATACCTACACAATGAAATCTGCAGAGATCTTGGTGGTCGAATATTTGCGCAGACCATCCGGCAATTTCAATAAGTTGTCTGCATGTCTAGATGCACGCTCTCGGGTCGAGTTCGGGCTTAATCTGATGTGTTACATTCACAACTATTCTTTCAAAATTATTCTTCTCTATACATCAAGCTACACGAGATGAACATTAGCACAAGGCCTTACTTAGTTCCATATAAGCAGAAGGGAAATAAGACAATATACCGGGTTAAAGCGATAGTCAAACCTTTTAAAATCCGATCGATATATAAACAATTGAAGTTCGTTGTGCTTTAAATTTGCAGCAGAAACAAAAGTAAGCGAAAGATTACTCAGTTTGAGAAGATGCATAGTTTAAAATTGAAACCAATAACCGATAACAAGGATTATCTCGGAAACTCTGCAGCAAAAATGTGCGACATAAATGGTGTGTTTTAACGAGATCTACATCTTTTTTTGTAGTAAGTTTTTGTGTATCTCTTACGGTTTATCAGTTATGTAAAATTCAGCAAAATTCATGCAGAATGAATAGTCCTCAGAAGCTATTGCCAGCAAATTCAAGATATGCATTTTATTTGCTATGTAAGCAGATTTAATATATGATATTTTAATAAAAATCGTTAGAGCCATTTTTGAGAAAAACAAAATTTCCAACAAATTTTTCATGTAAAGTGCAGTTTGTAGTGTAGGGATTTTCTTGATTTTCCTTGGAAGATACCAAACTTAAATACCAACCAGGTATTTAACGGTATTTTAGTTTTTGAGGTATGCTGTGCACAGATACATACGGACATTATTCTAAAAAAAAAAAAATGTTTGGTCTCAGGATCTCAAAATACATATTTCCGGTGAAATCTTGGTATCGAATTGTTCTCTGCATACGTATAGAGAAAGTAAAATGGTTTGTCGGGTTCTGGTATGACTAGGGCATAAAGACGAATACAGGAGGATCTAGTACGCAAAATAAAGCTGTAACGAACGTTTCGATGAAGTTTAAGCCGTTCGCTTAAATCAGTCCGCTAAAACTTTCGTGCGTGTGTTGCATATAGGTACAATAGTTTTAGTAAAGCTCTCTAATTATATAATCATATAAGTACAAAAGATAGTCATTTGTTGACATACTCTCACAGCCATTTGAATCATCATCTTAACCGTACCAACGCTTCCTGGAAAGCATTGACCGTAACAAAACGAGATGCGGATGTAAATAGTAGTGCATATCTGAGTGCTGGTTTCTGAACAACAAGCTTGTGTTTGAAAATTTGATAAGATTCAAGTTGTAGTCTACCATGTAGGTTTTATTTATTACCCCGCTTAAGGTTTTCATGACGAGCTTAGCGGCATGCGACATTGCAGATTCTAGTTCAGTTTTAGATTTGATTCTGCCATTGGTTGATTGACCAACATGGCCCCCATGCACAAGCAGACAGAACGACCGGAAGATTCTGCATTTCGCATTGGAAAAAAGAACTGATTTTCAGAAAGTCCATTTTTACCCCATTATTTACATACATCTAACCTAACGTAGCCTAAACTCGCCGAAATCTCGAAACCTGTCGTTCACCTATCACGTAGCCATATTGTCTCCGTAACTAATAGGAAAGGTTCAGGAAAGAGCCTTAAGTCTAAAACTGAACTACAATCTGCAATTTTGCTAGCGCCATAGGTATTTTTCGACGTGTGGCAGTCCGACAAGCAATTGTGAGAGAGAGTTTGCTAAATATGTATTTACCACATTTTGCATCTGGATATTATTTGTCATCCAAACTATATTAAACCTGAGATACTGCAATTAAAACAGTTGTAATACATTAAGAAAAATCTGATGAGTTTCACTCACATGACTTTCTTACATTTCTAAAATAAATTATTGTTAAAAACTTATTCTTTTCTTTACTGACTGCTAATCGAGAAAAAATTAGCAGAAAGGGTCTTACTATTTGCTTCCTTGTAAGCAGAAGGAAAATAAGGGAGTACCATAGGCTAAATTAATAGTTAAATCTTTTAAAATCTGGTTGCTATGCGATTGAAATTCCTTTGTAAGTATGGCCAGGAGTTTACAAATTCTCGCATGAGAAAAGTATAAGCATTTTAAAACTGAAACCAACAACAACGAATATCTCAAAAACGGTCAACTCCACAAAAAAATGTATTTAACAAATTGTGTGTTTTAACGAGCTCCACATTTTTGTTAAGTAAGTTTTCGTCTATCTCTTACGGTTTATCAGTTATGCAAAATAGTGCAAAATTCATCCAGAATAAAGATGCCTTTAGAGGCTATTACCAGAAATATTTGTTATATAAATATCTTTAATATACGATATTTTAATCAAAATCGTTAGACATTTTTGAGAAAATCAAAAATATTCTATGTAAAGGGTAATTGAAAATCTACCAAGTTTAACATTTAATTGAGTTTTAGTTTTTGAGCTATGCTGCCCACACACATACACACACACACATTTTTTCTAGAAATGAGTTTTTAATTCAGGGGGTCTCAACATTTGTACTTCCGGTGAAATCTCGGTATCGAATTTTTGGGTGCATTACACTACCTTCTCTATACACTATGTAAATAGTATGTGTAGAGAAAGTAATAAAAACACATTTTCCCAGGAAAAAAATTTATATCACTTTTTTGGATCTGCAATGTTGAGATACTCGGTGTAACACAGTTATGAGTATGCATTGCAATAGTTAGCAGTAGAAGTAATAAATTCTGTTTTGTTAATCACGAATTACTTTGCAACAACACGGCAGCTGCAACCTCCTCCTCTCTCCGTCAATCGGCTGTGCACTGCGAGGACTACAATAATAATAGGCGCGGCATTTGGTCAATAAGACAGTAAGCCGTCAAATTCCACCTACTATATGCGGATTCCAGGACCTCAGCCGCCATTATTTATGTAAAGTGGTTCCTGAATTAGTCCCAAGGACGTAAGTGCATCTCTGCGTCATAGTAAGGGAAAACATCCCCATACCGGCACTGGAAATCGAACACAGTTTCTTAGCACCGCAAGCAGTAGTGCTTCGTGCATTAATAATAACAATAATAATAATAACAATAATAATAATAACAATAATAATAATACAACAGATGAAATAATTGAGAGTAATCACGGTTTAGAGAAGGAAGTTGTAGAGTAAATGGGATATCTATGCCACAAATAACATAAAAAATACAATGTGCTCTATTCACATGACTTTCAACATCTCTGTAACAAATTATTGTTGATAACCTTATTCTTCTATCTACTTCATGCTAATTGAGATAAACATTACCAGAAATTATCTTGATACTAGTTCATTGTAAGTAGAAGGGAAATAAGGGAATACACTGGGCTAAACCGACAGTCAAATGTTTTAAAATGTGGTTGCTATGGGATTAAAATGCGCTTCTATGCATTCACAAGTTCTCGTATGAAAAAAAGTTTGTTTTTTTAAAACTGAATCATTAACAAGGAGTATCTCGAAAACGGCAAACTCTACGAAAAAAAATGAAAATCCAAGACATACATTTATTTTGTCATAAAAGGATCTTAAACATACGGTATATTTATTAAAAATCGTTAGAGCCAATTTTGAAAAAATCAAAATTTTCAAAAAAATGTTCCATGTAAAAGGTAGTTAAGGGGGTGGGGGGATTTTCTTGAACAAGAAACGATGATACCTAATTTTGAGCTCTATCAATCCCACGTTTCAGCACATATATTGCAGTAATAATATGATTATGGAAAACCAAATTATAAGTGGAATCAGATTTGGAAATAGAATTTTGAAAACAATTCGACTTGCTGGCGGAAACTGAAGATAAATTAAAAGGTGGCATACACATTGAACACAGTGGCAAAATCTTTCACATAAAAATATTAACAGATAAAATGAAATCAATGGCATTTAGAATGCATACCCAGTCCGTTTAAAATAGTATTGAAAAACAAGATTCTGGAACAAGTGTCAGTATTTAATTTTCTTGGGCGTAAAATATCTTACTAAAGATCGAAAGATAAACTATATAACTGGAGCATTAAAACCAACATTGAACATTAAAGTCACGACTAGACTCGATAGTTAAATTATCTAGGTCTATGACAATACTTACTATAGCTTGTGGATACGAAACGTGGATTAATACAAAACTATACTTGCAAAAACATCAAGTGGCAGATATGAGATTCCTGAGAGTTATAGTAGGATATTCAAAACTGGACAGAAAGAACAATATAAGATCCACGAAGAATTAAAAGCAGAACACATAGAAAAATAATAAAAAAAATTAAAAACAAATATGGGCAGAATTCAAAATAATCATTCATCTTCTCTTGTGGATTATGGGTAGACCAAGGACACTTTAGATTCAGAACGGATTGAAGTCCAAACCAAGAAGTGGAAGATTATTATTATTATTGCTACATAATGTTATTTAAAATATACAGACAAATTGGCTCGGGTAGGGTGGTAAGGCATAACCCATTCTGGGGGTTCCGGCTTGGTTCAGAATTCCGCCCGCCGCGACCGGGTCGGTAAAAATCTAACATTTAGGTCCAAGCAGAGCTCTAGCTTGAATGCTTAGTCTATATGCCACGGCTATTGCAAATAAAACAGAGTTGCTCTGGGAAGACTCATTGTCACTATGCCTCTTTAGTATTGGCCTAAAACAAAACAAAACATCAACAAACAAAACAACTAAGTATCGAAAGTAATTTATCTACAAAAGATTTACTAAGCAGCCATGGAGGCTTTAATAGGCTTAAAACTTCTCCATATTGCAGGGAGGAAAGTCACCTTATCTAGCTGGCTCAGACTGCAAAGAAATTTAGTGTTGCAATCTGGTAATTTATCTGCTTGCATGAAAATTCTCGAGTTTAAAGAGGATAACTTCATTATGTTATGACATTCTATTATACGAAGACACAAGTTTCACGTTCCATTACGGTAATTATCACTGAACATTATCATGGAACGGAGCAGGATTCAATTTTGAAAAAGTCACTCATCTGGCACAATATGGCTAAAATGAATGAGAAGATTAGTGTGGGAATGTATGGGCCGAATTTTGCCCGTTCAAAAGCCCTTAGCAACGATCCCATTATATTTCAAGCAGAAATTCATGTAACAGAAATTGTGTGACCTTGCAAATATGAATGAAGGCCCTCATGGCACCACATATAGTTTTAGATAGCTAGGCAGCATTAAAGGCTCTCGATGCATACTCCATTCAATCAAAGCTTGAGTAAGACTCGCTAAAACACTAAAAACGAACACAGTTACCTTAATGTGGGCACCAGAGCATGATGGTATAGAAGGCAATGGAACTGCTCACTAAAGAGGGAGCCACTACTCCATATGTTGTATCAAATTGTTAGCTAAATGAAAACAAAGATCTGGGAACACAAAATCTGTAAACGCCATTGGGATAGGGTTCCAAAGCTAAATCACGTTAAGAAGTTTATAGAACTCTTATCTAAAAGACAAGAGAGAGACACTCAAGTTCATCAAACAGGAGTTAAAAATACTAGCTGGCCTCCTCAGTGGTTATTGCCCTCTCAGTGGTAATCCCTGTAAAATGTTTCTATTAATAAGAAAACGAAGCGGCAAAGCATATACTTTGCGACTAGGGATTGTTTGTATAAGGATGAGGTTTTTAACTTTGGTCACGAAGAGTCGATAATCGTAACCGACCTGGACACGAGACACTATTTATCTTTGCCCTTTGCAACAGACTCTGACCAAAGAATAGTCTGCATTCCCTAATCAGGAATAAATACCATCACTACCACTCATATATTTTAAAAACGTTAATTTTAATTTGGAAGTAGGAATTCGATTTTTCAGCATATGTACGTATTAGGATTGCAGTCAGGAGGAGGATTTAACCAACTTAAATAACCCAGCAAAAATTTAATCGAATCTAATACCATAAATGCATCACTCAGCCCAAATCCATTGATCGCATTTGAACGCCTCTATTGTTGAGTAACAACGAAGTTCCGATTCGACTGCCAATGATATGGGGAATTTTCGTTTAGTTAGAATTATTCGCTAGCTCAAATTCTGGAAGCTAGCTCTCAAATGTGAGCTGGGAAAGGTGTTTGAAAGCGAGGAAGAATACGTCATTAAAACCAATGTATGCCACTCAATATCAAAGGTCAAAGCCACTGATATCAATTAAACAACCGTCAGAAAAAGTTTTTGCAATTTTATTTTTAGTTTTCACAAAAAGGGAACATCATTCCAAGTGGAAGTTTAAAAGGATTCCGCTGTACTTTGATTTAGCAGTAACAGCTAAACATACTTCATATTTTCCAGTTGTAATTTTAGCAAAAAACTGAACTCGTCACGGCCATAATGTTACGGTAGTGCAACACAGTCCGTGAACCTGTTTTTGAAATTACTAGGA
Organism: Hymenopus coronatus; assembly: GCA_030762935.1. Taxonomy (NCBI): domain Eukaryota; kingdom Metazoa; phylum Arthropoda; class Insecta; order Mantodea; family Hymenopodidae; genus Hymenopus; species Hymenopus coronatus. Next base: position 113,390,580 of record CM060881.1, on the reverse strand, counting down.
AATGACGAGAACAGCTGCAGACCGCGTTCATAAAAGTTGGTCCAACCGGGTGGTTTTGCAGATCGGTTCCGGCAGAGGCGAAATTCCACAATTAAAGGCAAAATGAGAATTTTTACGCTCCCAATGGGATCTCCGGCCAGAAAAGAGAGAAAAAAATTCTAATTAAAAATGTGACAGAACCAGATCCAAATATGAGAAACCACAGGGGTTTCCGGCATCCAGTTGCCTTAGAATTCGGGAACTGCGCCATCGATTTTGATGCAGCAATTTCAGGAATGCCTATTTTAATAGCCAACGGAAGGCACGTTGCCTGTAGCTGTAAATGGACAGCTGTAATCGCAGCAGAAACACAGTGATGCTTTTAATATGAAGTTTCCTTTCCAAACATATTACTGTGATACTGTAATTATTTACGTATAAAATTAATGACACTCTTAAAGAAATAATGAATAAACAGAGGAATAATTACGATAAATATTTTCATATCTTAAAATCAACGGATACTGTAAAATATGCAAGTTATAATTCTGTTGTAATTAAGTTTTTAATGAGGCTAATATTAAAAGAGCACAAATTACAAAGTCTGTCGATAGATAACTAGTCATTACTAAAGACAAGAATAATTAGCTCGAAGAAGGAATTAGCTCGAAGTCACATTGTGAAGGTAATCAAGTTCCATGAACCTCAGTAAATACACAGGCCTTATTTGGCGCAAGTTTCAATTCATCAAATAATTTACAAACATAAGGAGCGCTTAGAATGTTGTTGAAAGTTCAAAAATTAGAATCGTGAAAGAATATTTAGGATTAACAATTCAGAGAATGAAGAGTTGCCTCAGATGCTAATATGAAGGGTATTATTCGGCAACATAGAACATTGGAACTATGGTGGAGCAATAAAAGCAGGCGAGAGACTTTGGAGCGTCTTATGTTTCGTTACTCTCTTGCACTTCAAAACTCTCACTATAGTGGGCATAGCGCAGGTTCATCTCCCGTTAATTAGGGATTGCAAAGGGATTCAACGATAGTATTTTAGCAATACGCGGTAAATTAACTCTTTCATTTAAAATTATTCTCACGACTGGGAAATATAATATTACACAGTTACTCATTAGATTCAGGATCAGTTTAACGATTATTCATCTTAAAAAAAATGGAAACTCGTTCAAAACATCAGTTATTAGTCACCGTTAAATATTCTCACCACATACCCTGGAAGAACAGGATCTTGCAGCACTGGAGTAGCTAGCCGGTAGCAGAAGAATATCAACTGCTCACCCATCCATCCTATCTCAAGCGTATAACATGGATATCATATTTTGTCTGATCCTGAAATACAAAGCTGTTGTTGAAGTTGTGCAATATTAACTGAGCATGGGAGTACTATCAGTATTTCCAACTTTAAAGTTGTTCAAGTTAAAATAGTGCTTATAAAGCTACTTTCTCAAAACTTATTTACAGCATGGAACAGACATATTTACTGCTACATAACAGTAGAGAAGATATTACATCCTACTAAAAATATAACAAGATTTCACCAGGATTTATATATGTTTTTGAGTCGCCTTGATTAAAAAGGCGCTTTTTAGATGGAATGCAATGTGAATATATTTGTTTCTTTGAATAGCATAACTCGAATAAATATTATGACACTCAGTATCTTCCAAATATAGCATACGAAGATTTTAAAGAATGTCCTCCTCCCCTAATATATCGGTTACAGTGGAAAGGGAAAGTATTTCGAAAATTTTATATTCTCCAAAATGCTTATAGCAATTTTTATTAAAAATATCAACGATATTTACGAGAAAAATAAAATATAAATCTTAGATTGTCATACTGTTCACATACACACACACACACACATACACACTGCAATAAAAACTGATGTATTGCGTCAGATTTTTCATTGAGCATTCTCTCTCTCTCTCTCTCTCTCTCTCTCTCTCTCTCTAACAGACCTCTTTTACTTCTGTAGCACATATGTACAATGTACATAGCATTCCACCCAAAAATGCTATACTGAGATTTCACTGCAAATAAACGTTTTAGAATCCCCTGTATACAAAGAAGGCGTTTTCACTTGTCTACGCGTACTATATACATTGTATATAGAGAAGGTATTGTATTGCACCCAAAAATTCGTTTCCGAGATTTCAGCTGAAATATGTTTTGAGACCTTTTGAGCATTTTTAGAAAAATGTCCATGTGTGCATCAGTGTGTCTGCGCACGCGTGTGTGTGTGCGCGCGCGCGTGCGCAGCATAGCTCAAAAAGAAAAACGACACGAAGATTATTAAGAAAATCCCTCACCCCCAACTACCCTTGACACGGAAAATTTTGATTTTTTCAAAAATGGCTCTACTGATTTTGATTAAAGTATCGTATATTAATGGTATTTAAAGGACAAATAAAATGCATACCTTGAGTGTTCTGGGTATAGCTTCTTAGGAAATCTTTATTCTGTATGAATTTTGCGGAATTTTGCGTAACTGGTAAACGTAAGAAATAGACAAAAACTTACTGAACAAAAATGTGTAAAGTTTATTAAACTATACACTTTATGTGACACACAAATCCGCATGCCGGCGCTCAGGATCGAACCCGGGCCGCTAGGTGGGAGGCGAGCAGTCTAAAAACTCGGCCACGGCGCCACCAAAAATCAATTGCCCTCCGTCGGGTTTGAACCCGCGACCTTGTAAACTAGATGCTAGAATGTTACTTCTAGACCACGGAGGGGAACTACTACTTGACACGCGACTGCTCGAACTTTGCCCTGCGCTGTTACCCCATCATAGTATTGTCAAACATTTCCAAGGCTACGATAGGACCAGCTAATAAGAAGGAAAAACTGTCCCCTGTGTCGTATTGGTTTACTCTTGCAAACGTTCAGAGGCTGGTAAGTGAAAGCAACACTCTGTTTGTCTGCTGGGCGAGGCAGTACGAGCAAAATATATGAGCACAGAGCTTTGGACTCCCTGGTCGATATAAAAACTACGACTTCTCCTTCCAGATAGACCCTGCCTTAATACAGACTCCCGCAACTTTTACACTTTTTACGACCTCTCATCGTAACAGGCACAGCTAATGGCTACGAGAAAGTTTGCCATCGCCTTCCTCCAAATATCGTAAATTTGTGACAAGAAAAAGACTTCTACGGAAAAATTACATTCTAATTGGTAAAAAAAGTTACAGCCAATTTTGTATAAAATTATGTCATATTTCAACACTTTCTTACAGAGTATAAATCATACTACAAACAAACAAGTAGGTGATTGAAACATCAATATTTATTTCATTAAGTGTATATAGACGAGCTGCAAGTATTTTGTGAACTTTTATGCACTTAATATCACTCAAAACATCATTATAATTTTTAAAAATATTTTATATATACATTTTAAATTCACCTGCACTGTAAATATATTTATTAAATACCTTAACGTGGTAACGCCGATGCGATTTAATATTCAGACATCCTGAGATTTAAAATTATATTCTCAGAAAAATCAGAACTTACCAGTGGTCATGTCCTTCCACAATAAAAATGTAAAATTATGCATTATATTTCATATTGGATGTAACTACAATAAAATAAAATATAATGAATTAATATCCCCATATGATAGCGGAGTCGAAAATTGGGGAACTTTGTTATTTTAAGGTACTGTTCAAGATGCTTAATTGTTATAATCCCAAAATTAATAGATTTCTTCTATGTAGTTAAATTATGAATTAAAGTAGCACAGTAAGAGCCATATTAGCTGCACTTTATGAGAAAATACTCAATACTGTAACATGGCAAAACTTTCTGGCTGTGTAATATTAGATAAGAATGATTCTGAAGAAGAGTGAATGTAATATTTAGATTTGAAAGTTAATTAGACAAGAAAGTGTTCAAAATTAACGCCTCTACGATACATTTTATTTGTCATATAATAATGTTTAATATGAGGTATTTTACTACATTTTTATGTAGTAAGTGATTGCTCTCTCTTATGTGTTTACCATCTATGAAAAGTCATCAGACTGAAGAGGTCTTCGGATGCAATTCCCAGATAATAATTAAAGCCATACATTTAAATACTTAAATATCTTTAATATACAGTATTTTATTCACAATCGTTGGCCATGTGGGAAATCAAAGTTTTCGAAATTGTTTTTCATGTAAAGAATATTTTATTGATAATCTTCTTGTGGTATTTAACCGACTTTTCATTTTTGAGCTCGGGTTCACACACATAGGGAACATCTTTTTTGGAACTAAAACGTGGATTTCCAATGAAAATTCTGGTATCGAATTTTTGGGAGGAATGCAATACTTTCTCTACCTATGTACCTACTAGGTTAGTAAAAGTGTCCTGTTTGATATTGCTTTTGTGCTTTAACTAGGTCTACAGGTTTTTTGTAGCAAGCTTTTGTCTATCCCTTACGGTTTAAAATCCCTAGAAAAGTCATTCAGAATAAAGAAGAATTCAGAGGTTTTTCTCAAAAAATTTAATATATACATTTCATTTGTTATAAATTTGTTCATTATAATTTTTGTTCATTTTTGGTTCAAGTTCCATATGATTTGGAGCCAGTTTGAGAAAATAAAACGTTCTCGAACATTTTGATATGCAAAGAATGGTTTGAGCTTGGAGGATTTTCTTGAAACTCTTCATTTTCTATCCTTGAAAAACGGAGTACCTAACTTCCAACGTTGACATTTAACAGTCAGAATTTTTTTTTTTTTATGTTTTGAAGGATTGAGGGGCCTAAAACATATTTTCGGTGAAATTTCGACATCTCCAGCTACACAAACAGGATATACATTTTATTCATAATGGTAACATACCATGCACATATTTCCATCAAAATTGTTGGCGTTCTGTTTTTTAGAAAAAAAAATGGTTTCAGAAAATAAAATGTACATTTTAATGAAATCCACTTTCACTTGTGGAATATAGAACATTTCCTTTAGTGCAAACTAGCATAGATAAAGTGGAGTAGATAGAAGCAAAATCTGTGTTGTTTCGCACAGCAAAAAATTTTATTCAAATGTAGATATAGTATAATTTTAATTAGAAAACAGAGACTTAAGTGAATAAAATATTTAAGGTCTATAAAAGAAAAAATGGTCAAATATTTGCGCATTATTTACTAAGATAAGCGATTCACTTTATACTATCGCTATTTTCAAATTCGATAGACAGCTGACTTCACCACCAGAAATTTAATATATCATGAAGAGGGTTAACACATAGATTAAATGTTATACTGGACAAATGATACTAAGTTTATAAAAGTGTAGACTTTACACTTAAAATTTAGAGATTAGAGTTTAAAATAAATAGTTATAAACATATTATTTTAATTTGATTAAGGCAAAACTCCCAGCTTTTGCGAGGTGTAACTGTAAAATAATATGAATGTGTCGCATTTGCACGAAGTTTTCAGTCATTAAAATTTCACATAGTTCTTTATACATTATTTATATAACATGTAATTCTCCTATTCTTATTAAGTAACGACAAATGATTAAGTGAAAGTGGTTTCACATTTTTGAAGGGCCTTCAGTCATTGAGTACCATTTAGCTATCAAAATATATTTACTGTTTTATTTTGTATTATTTATTATTACGTGGACAAAGGGAATAACGATAATTTAAATATGGGTAGAACTGGAAAATGGGTAATATTTGCACGAAATCACAAAAAAATGTAACCTCGACAAAGCAGTGAATAAATCGAGTCATTAAAACGAATATCTCGAAAATAACTCATGCCAAAATGTATGGTTTAAACAGATCTACGTTTCTACGTTTTTTGTGGAGTACTCATGTTTTCGTCGATCGTTTGACGTTTACCAGTTATGCAAGTCAGATAAATTTCCTTCCGAATAAAGAGGTAAAGACGATTTCATAAGGTATTCCAAAAATTAAAGATACACGTTTAATTCCGTGTAAATAAATATAAATATATAGTATCAAAATCGGTAAGAACTATTTTTGAGAAAATCGACAAGTGTTCCATCTTTGGAAGATCCTATACATTAATACAAGCTTATTATTTAACCGAATCCTCGTTTTTACTTTCTCTTCACGTACTATGTACATAGTGTTTAGAGAAGGTATTGCACTCCATCCAAAAATTCGATATCGAGATTTTTACCGATCCAAAAAAAGCATTTTCACAAAAAGGTCCGCGCGCGAGTCTGTGTGTGTGTGTGTGTGCGCGCGTGTGCGTGCGTGCGTGTGTGAACACGATAACTCAAAAACGAAAAGTCGGTAAAATACCAAACCTGGTATTTTAAGTATAGTATCTTCCAGAGATGCGACCCGAAGATTTTGAGAAAAATTCCCCCACCCCAAACTACATTTTACATAGAACTTTTTTCGAAAATTTTGATTTTCGCCAAAATGGCTTTAACGATTTTGATTAAAATATCATATATTAAAGATATTTACCTGAGAAAAAAAAAATGTATATCTTGAATTTTCTGGGAACAACTTCTGAGGACTACTTTATTCTGGACAACTTTTACGGAAACCAACGCTTCGAAGAAATACATCTTCCTCATCTTCAGGGTGAACTGATGGGTTGAGCTCGCAGAGACTGGTATCATTTGTTGCAGAGATGTAGAGAAAGTCATGTGAATAGAACACATTAGATTTTTCAATTATGCTCTTCTCATACTCGGACCTTTTTTTTTTTTTAAACTTATGTATGTGTGTGTGTGTGTGTGTGTGTGTGTGTGTGTGCGCGTGTGTGTCTGGACAGTATAGCCCAAAAACGAAAATTCCGTTAAAAACCAAACTTCGTATTTATGTTCCAAGATACGACACGTAAATGTAAAAAGCAATCCCCCCCCCCCCACAAACTATGCTTTACATGGAATATTTTTTGAACATTTTTATTTTCTGAAAATGGCTCTAACGATTTTGTTTAAAATGCCGTATATTAAGGATATTTACATCACAAACAAAATGCATATTTCGAATTTTTTAGGAATGGCTGTTTATTCTGGATGAATCTTGGAGAATTTTGCAAATGGGTTCAACTGTAAGAGATGCACAAAAACTTAAACGTAAAAATGCAAATCTCATTAAAACACATAATTTATGTGATATACATTTTTTGTTTATTTGTTTGTTTTTGAGATAATTCTTGTTATTGGTTTCAGTTTTACAGTACCTAACTTTTTTCAAACGGACCATGCGAAGCGAATCGAACCTCAATTATTTCACGTATCGACCAGCTTTTAAAATATTTGAATATCTCTTTAGCATGATACATTCTCTTGTTACTCCTTCTACTTACAATGAAGCAAGTAATAAGACCAGTTTTGCTAATGTTTATCTCGTTTAGCATGATGTACGAGATGTATATAAAAGAATGATCCTTTGTATGAATATTTTGTATTTGGAACAGCTAAAGAAAGTTATGTGAACGGAAAACATCAGATATTTATGTGCGGCTCCTCAAAACCTGGCATATTAAGGACGTGGTAGAGAAAGCAAAAAAGAACGGTGGTTTAATGATATCGCATGGCATTTCCGCCTGGGAATTCCAATATTTCGAAATTGGCTAATACTTCTAAAATAATTTATATAAGCTGTTTATTTAATGTCTTTATTTCATCTCTAAAGGTAAATCATTATACAAATACACATTTTTATTCTGAACGAAGAGTTGATAAGTTAATAAGTTGATCAAAGAAATCAAGATATAACTTATGTTAGTCAAGCAATTATTTTGAATATTAATAGTTTAATACATATTTGGAGCAATTTTTTGGGAAATTTAAAACGTGGAGACATGTTCCATTTAATAGATAATCTGAAGTGAGGGAATTCTCTTCAAAATCTTCGCTGGCTATACTTCCAATAGCCTGAGACTGAAATATGAATTTTGGTATATATAGTGTTGAATTTGGTAGTATTTGATATTGAATTATCTGATTCGCAGACTTACTGACAGACGATTTTTTTCTTTCCATTTTTTTTTTTTCTCAGAGGATATAAAACGTGTATTTCCGGTGAGAGATCTATAAGGAATATGGATCAAATGTAATGTACCTATTATAAATAGATTCAGAGAAAATAAAAAGAATATGATGTGTTACACTCACATGACTTTCCATAGGTGCTCTACAAACTTCTTACAAAAGATTCTTCTTTCTACACAATGCTAATCGAGATAAACATTAGCAGAATATTATTACTTAGTCCTTTATAAGTAAGAGGGAACTAAGGGAATAATCTAGGGTAAATGTTTTAGGCTATCGTTATGCGATTGTCATTGCAAATTGCTTCTTTGCTTGACCAGGAATAGAACAAAAAGAAAATTGACACTTCCTGTCTGAGAAAGCTATAAGTAATTCACAGTTGAAACCAATAACAAGGAATATCTTTGAAACGCAAAGGACATAAATTGTGTGTTCTGACGAGATCTACCTTTTTGGTAGTAAGTTTTTGTCTCCCTCTTACGCTTTAGTAGTTAAGCAAAATTCGGCAAAATTCGGCAAAATTCATTCATAATAAAGAGATCTTCAGAAGCTATTCCCAGAAAATTCAAGATAAACATTCTATTTTGGGTCTAAATATTTTTAATATACGAGATTTTAATCAAAATCGTAAGAAACATTTTTAAAAAAAACAAAATGTTCGAACATTTTTCCATGAAAAGGGTAGTTTGTAGTGGGAGGATTTTCTAGAATTCGAATCGTATCCTTGGAAGATACTAAACCTAAATACCAAGTTTGGTATTTAACGCTCTTTTCGTTTTTGAACAATGCTGTCCACTAACAGACAGACATACAGACAGACAGACAGACAGACAGACAGACAGAGAGACAGACCTTTTCCAATTTTTTTTAGATTCAGGAGAACCCGGTGACATCTCTGCATCGAATTTTTGGGTGCAATACCTTCTCTATACACTATGTATATAGTACGCGTAGAGATAGTAATTAACATCAGTTGTTCAACTAAATGTAAATGTTAAAATTATCTTCGGAATGCTAGACAAAACCGTGGCAAAGACCTATAAACAATGAGACAGCTGGATTATGTGAAGGAATTCATTAAGCCTGCGTTTCAACTTGCCCTCGCCAACGGAAACCAGTTTTCGACGTGACAAGGATAGGAAGGCAAGACCCCTCAAGGAGATATTCAGAAGGACGTCTATAAGAGATGCAATTAATCGATTAATATTGGTATATTCGGTTAACATAACGGTTCTCAAGAACAAATGCGGTCCTGACAAGGCTACATTGACAGATGAGGCAGTAAATTATCAAATACACTAAATCATGATAGGTTATGATACCTCTCGTCCCAATGCCATATTCTATTTATATTTAAAGTTAATTAGATAGTTATAATTTCATATATTTCTAACTGAACTGTGGTAGAGGATTTACTTGTAAAATCGATACATTGTTATATGAGTGGAATTAAGATAAATAAGCGAGATATAACAAACTATATTACGAGAAGAAAAAGTAAACTTGTATGTGCAAACGAACTGTTCGTAAAAACTAAAAGCATTTCACTATTCACATACTCATAACTAGGTTTCGGTCCCAGTTGCAAACGAAGTTATGTTGAGAGCTACTGCACTGTATTTGTTTGCTCTTCACGTTTGTTTACAGTGAGGTGGTAAGGAGGGGGAGGGACACATAATGCTACAGTCCGGTCAAACTCGCTAGGGACCGCATGTGATATTTGTGGTGGACAAAGCGGCGTAGGGGAGGGCTTTTCCAGGTGCTCCGGTTTCCCCCGCCATCAAATTCCACTGGTGCTCTATCTTCATTCCATGTATCATCAGTGTCACCTCCTGCCGTGCCAGAGGTAGTAAAAGTGGGCGTTAAACACTATAAAATGCGCTGCCACAAGTATTAAAAGCGGGAGTTAATTTATACAAAAATGCGCTGCCATAAGTATTAAAGCGGGAGTTAATTTATATAAAATGCGCTACCACAAGTATTAAAAGCGGGAGTTAATTTATATAAAATGCGCTGCCACAAGTATTAAAAGCGAGAGTTAATTTATATAAAAATGCCCTGCCACAAGTATTAAAAGCGGGAGTTAATTTATATAAAAATGCCCTGCCACAAGTATTAAAAGGGAGTTCATTTATATAAAAATGCGCTGCCACAAGTATTAAAAGTGGGAGTTAATTTATATAAAAATGCGATGCCACAAGTATTAAAAGCGGGAGTTAATTCATATAAAAATGCGTTACCACAAGTATTAAAAGCGGGAGTTAATTTATATAAAAATGCCCTGCCACAAGTATTAAAAGCGGGAGTTAATTTACATAAAAATGCTCTGCCACAAGTATTAAAAGTGGGAGTTAATTTCTATAAAAATTGCTGTGCCAGAAGTAGTAAAAGCAGGTGTTAAACACTATCAAAAATGTGGTGCCAGAAGTAGTAAAAGCGGGTGTTAAACACTATAAAATGCGGTGTCAGAAGTAGTAAAAGCGGGTGTTAAAACACTATAAAATGCGGTGCCAGAAGTAGTAAAAGCGGGTGTTAAAACACTATAAAACGCGGTGCCAGAAGTAGTAAAAGCGGGTGTTAAACACTATAAAATGCGGTGCCAGAAGTAGTAAAAGCAGGTGTTAAACACTATAAAATGCGGTGCCAGAAGTAGTAAAAGCGGGTGTTAAAACACTATAAAATGCGGTGCCAGAAGTAGTAAAAGCGGGTGTTAAACACTATAAAATGCGGTGCCAGAAGTAGTAAAAGCGGGTGTTAAAACACTATAAAATGCGGTGCCAGAAGTAGTAAAAGCGGGTGTTAAACACTATAAAATGCGGTGCCAGAAGTAGTAAAAGCAGGTGTTAAACACTATAAAATGCGGTGCCAGAAGTAGTAAAAGCGGGTGTTAAACACTATAAAATGCGGTGCCAGAAGTAGTAAAAGCGGGTGTTAAACACTATAAAATGCGGTGTCAGAAGTAGTAAAAGCGAGTGTTAAAACACTCTCAAAAACGCAGTGCCAGAAGTAGTAACAGCGGCGTTAAATACTATAAAATGCGGTGCCACAAATAGTAAAAGCGAGCAGATACGTAATTGCCCGCGCCGTGACCGATTGGTTAACTACTCACCTCTCAACAAGGAGGCCCGGTTTCCATCCCAAGCGACTAATATGGGATTTGTGGTGAACAAAGCGGCGCAGGCGCGGGTTTCCCCCGCCATCGCATTCCACCGGTGCTTCATCTTCATTTCATGTATCATCGCCTGCGGTGCTTTATGTATTAAAAGTGATCGTAAACACTACAAAAAAGGATAATACTTAATCAAAAGGATATTAACTTACATATAACAGAACCAAAAGAAAATGAATGTTTCACTTTAAAAATTACATCGAGTAACGATATATTATGTTAGTGCATGAAGTGAAAATCATTTTCTTTTATTAGTTAACATAGAAGCTTTACTAAAACAGAACTCTTAACATCATCAATATTTATTTTTATTTTTTTTATACCCATTGCCCAAAATAACGTCCCATATACCACACATAGTTGCATATCCAACATTTCCATTCAGAACATTTGCGAATGGTGTTCTCACTTTTCACTGACTGTAATAACTTGTCAATTATGCGAAGTCATTTATAAATATTTATAACTTTGCAGACTCAGGAATTTGCAGATCTGCAATTTCATTTTATTGTACACTAAGAGATTCATCTGGTCCTTCAGCAGTTTATTATTTTATCATAGTAACTTGCATGGTACGTACTATTTCTCAACTAACACTTCTGAAGGCGCTGACAATGTAAACACGGTAACGTTCCCGTAATTATAAACGGTTTATAGGCGACACGACTATACTGCCCCTGCCCGACGTGTGCCACGTCACAAAACCTCCATGGCAACTAAACTGAATTTCCGACCACATGCAACCTGCGCCGAAGCCCACTCAAATTCGTCTAGATAAATATCTGCCGAGAGATGATTTCAAATAAAACAATATTCTTTTTAATTCCAGACAATAAGCAGAAAATGCAGCTACTTAGCTCACAAAAATGACACACGTTAAATCGCTCAATTTATGTAGTATATATGTTTATAATAGTAATAATAATAATAATAATAATAATAATAATAATAATAATAATAATAATAATAATACATTTGTAGAATAAACCATTTCCGAGATATTCTTTATTTGTTTCAATTTTAAACTATTTAAATTTTTCTCAAAGGAAAAGCAATATATAGTTTTATCTCTCAGTTGTTTTACTCCTGACCATGCAAACAGAACCGAACTTCAATTGTTTTACATAGCAATAAGCTTAAAGACTTGACTATGGCTTTAATCTAGTGTACTCCCATATTTCCCTTCTACTTACAAGGAAGCGAGTAACAGGAACAATTCTGCTAATATTTGTCTCGAATGTAGATAAAATAATAATCTTTTGTAAACATAATCATTTGAATGGAACACAGAATATTTTTATTTGGTATATACAAAGATTGCTTGGCATTATGTAGCCATTAACGCCATAAATAAGTAGATAAATAATACTATTAATAAATCTACGCGTGTCAACACTTCATAAAATATTAATTCGTTCTGTGTGAACGTTGAGGTTATGAGTAATCGTCTCTCATTCGATAATGAGGATATCAACGGGCTCGACTGTTAAATACATGGCGAAGAATCGGTTTAAGCCGTACAACTGACTAGTGCAGACACAAGAACATTAAAACATATTTTTTAGTGTAATACAATTCAAATAGTACACTAGGTATAGCAATTTTGGGTAGCATTGCATTCCACCTAAAAATTCTGTAGCCAGAATTCATCGATAATACATGTTTTGAGAGTTCCTGAATATAATAAACAGCATGTTTAGAAAAAGTTCGTTTGTATGTGTGTCTGCGAACAGCATAACCCCAAAATGAAAAGTCTGATAAGTACTAACTATAAGTACTCTTAAGTTGTTTCCTCCAAAGGTGCGACGAGAATATTCAAGACAATCGCCCCTTCCCCAAATACCCTTTAATAGAACATTATCGTTTTTTTTCCCCAATCAGCAAAAAATTTTATTCAACCATTAATATTAAATAAATTACATGTAAAATAAAATTTATATAATGTTATTTCTGGGGCTAATCGTACATTCCTCTTGATTTGGAAGGGATTTTGTATAATCTTGTATAATTGTCAAACGTTAAGCGATAGAAGACAGAAAATTAGTACACATCTTTAGAACAAAGAATTTATTTCAAATAACTTTTTGGTGGTATAATTTATTTCCGAGATATCCTTAATTAATGACTGTATTGTTCAATTACTTGTTCTTTGAAGGTCGCTAGACATTTTATTATTTCTTGCAACTGGCTGGAAAGACTACGGAATTTAAAGACCAATATATAGCGTCCAGATTTTAAACTTTTGAAAAAATTTATTCCCATTGCATTATAACGAGATGTGTAATGTAGCTGTTTTGTGCAAAGGTTTATCTCCATTAACTATACATTTCGGCATGAATGGTGTATGTACACTTTAATAAACAAAGACATTAGAGAAGTTTACGTGAGTGTAACAATTTCAGTATTTCAATTTTACTAAATCAATACAACTTAGCACTGGAACATCATGTTTTAAACGAAGAAACATTTGGAAATAATTATTCTCCATACGAAATTTCCACCACCAAGAACCGGCAAAACTATTACTCCACTAAAACACCGGGTTTCTGAAAACAATACAACGCTAAAAGAATGAAAGACTACAGACCCATTGTATCTTAATTCGCGGAAACCTTTGAATTCAACGAATCATCACACAAAGGAGGAACTGGAAGAAGCTGCACTTTGCGCGTTAACTATCAGCTCACTTTTTACTGTGTAAGCTATATAGCACAAAAAGGAAAAGTCGGTTAAATAACTTTTTTTTTTTTTTTTTTTTTTTGCAATTTAAGTTCAACATCTTTCAAAGACGCGACACAAATATTTTCAGGAAAATCTCCAACTCTTAATTACGCTTTACATTGAAGATTTATAAATAGTTTCGTATTTCTCGAAAACGGCTTTAAAATAGGATTAAAATATCATAAATGCAAGATGTTTACATTGCGAAATTCATATCTTAGTGTTTATAGAAAGAGCGCAAGAAATATGTTCAATAGAAAGGAATTTTGGATAAAACTTATATAAATAGCAAATGTTAATCGATAGGCGAAAACTTATCCGCAAAAAATGTAGAGCTCAATTTATTTTAAATAATTTTTGAGGAGTAGAGGATTTTGCAGATATTCGTTATTAATGGCTAATTGTTCAATATTTGTCTGTCAATTTCTACAGATTGCATAGAAACGCTTTGGATCTTTAAGGTCATCAGTATACAGCATTCAATTCATAAACGTTTGTCTTTATAAGGAAATGTATAATATTTCTGCAAAGTTGATCTCAATCAAAATAAAAAAAATCTGATGTGTTCCATTCATATGACTTTCTCTACATCTCTGCAACAAATTATTGTTAAAAACTTATGCTTCTATTTACTTCATTCTAATCGAGAAAACATTAGCAGAAATAATCTTATTACCTGTTTCCTTGTAAGTAAAAGCGAAATAAGGGAGTACCATAGGTTAAAGTGATAGTCAAAAGCTGGTTGCTATGTGACTGAAGTTTCTTTGTATGTGTGGACAAGAGTTGAATTCCTGAATGAGAAAAGTATAAGTTCTTCAAAGCTGAAACTAAAAGTAAGGAATATCTCAAAAACGATCAACTTCACGAAAAAAATGTATATTAACATAAATTGTGTGTTTTAATGTGCTCTATATTTTTTAGTGTGGCAAGTTTTATTTATCTTTTACGGTTTAGCAGTTATGCATAATTCCGTAATATCCATCCAGAATAAAGTAGTCTTCAGAGGCTATTCCCGGGAAATTCAAGATATACATTTCATTTGTCATGTAAATATATTTAATATACAATAATTTAATCAAAATATTTAATAGCTATCTTTGAGAAAATCAAAATATTCGAAATTTTTTCCATGGAAATGGCAGTTTGGGGTGGGAGGATTTTCTTAAAAGTCTTCGTGTCGCATCCTTGAAAGATACCACACTTAAATACCAAATTCGGTATTTAACGGTCTTTTCGTTTTTAAGCTATGCAGTCCACACACAGACACACACACACATACGCACACGGAGCTTTTTCCAAAAATGCTTTTTCTGGATTCAGGGGAACGCAAAACATGTATTTCCGGTGAAATCTTGATATAGAGTTTTTGGATGCATTACAATACCTTCTCTATACACTATCTACACAGTACGTGTACAGAAAGTAAAAATAAACATTCGTAAAACAGCTTGTGAAGCTGCTATTATGATAAGCGATAGAGGGTATAAACACATTCACAGGCATGTAACACAACCTAGTTTTATTCCAGCAATTATTATTGTTATTACGTTGACTGCACCTGCCCACCTATCTGTCAGGACCATTTAATATCCTCGTAAAACAGACGTAGCTATAACAGTCTTATTGCAACGAGAGCTTGTTTCTAAGAGCTCATTTTGCTTTGTAGGGCAGGCCTGCAGTGAAAACTTATTTTATAATCTTTGATCACAACATTTTTAAACGGCCCAAAGGACAAGGTAAGAAACAGTTGCTCGTGGGTAGGTCGATTACGTGCATCGGCTCTTTATCGTAGCTGCAGGACAGTCACGTGACTTTCTATACCTCCTTCTGTGTCTCATAACCCTTAACAAGGAGAAGGCATACATATACTTTAGACAATTATTGGCGGCGGACTCGCGTGAGTTTGCATAGATGAAGAAATTATTAAATTATTGAGGACAGCTGGCACCCCGAAAACTAGTTATAGAAAAAGGCCTGTGTATATCCGTGCAATCTAACAAAAAACTAAAAGTTAGTTAAATATAACTCAGTAAGTTCAGTATCTTCCAAGAATGTGAAGCAAATATTTTCAGAAAAAAAAAAAAAAACTCCACTTTAAACCCACGTATACATGAAATTCGATTTTATTTTAAAAATAGTTAATTTTGATTCAAATGCCAAACAAAGGTATTTACATGGCGATAAAATATACATCTTGAATTTCATGAGAATAGCCACCGAAAACCTCTTTATTGGGATAACCTTTAAACCGTAAAAGGTAAGCAAAATCTTTCTGCACAAAAATGTAGATATCCTTAAAACACACACTTTGTGTAAGATACATTTTCTGTGTAGTTAGCTATTTCAGAGACGTTTCTTGCCATTGTTTCAATCTTAAAGCACTTGGAGTACTTTTTTTGAACGGGAAGTCGTCTTTCGAGTTTTTGCTCATTCTTGGCAATGCAAAGAGAACTAGTTACAATATCATCACAAAACGATAGCTTTTAAGAGGTTTTACTATCCTTTTAACCTAATACATTCCATATTTCCTTTCTATTTATAAGCAACTAAATAATTAAATAATTTCTGCTAAAGTTTATTCAGATAAAGTAGATAGAAGTATTGCATTTTATAAGAATTGTTTGTTTGCAAATAGTAAAGAAAGCAATACTATGATTTTCTTCATTATGAGAGGCAAGTACCCAGAAGCATTTAAAGTTGATTAAGTGGTAATTTCAATGCATGTTTTAAATTAAGTAAAATTAAAATATTTCAGTAAAATAGTAGCTTTCAGGGGAAAATCTATACAATAAGAGCAAAAATAGTTCAGAGAGATACAGTTCTGGAATGCACTGGTAGTTACAGATCTTGCATATAATGCATTTTATGGAGGAAGAAAAAAATAGGGCGTAGTTAAGCAATTTAATCACTATCGAATGACATGGAAAAATGCCAAAGAAAGCAGTAAGATTAAAATGTGCAAAGTTATGTCTATCTCAGTTCTACGTTTGAACCAGAAGGCTGGACGTAAAGTCTGGGAACAGAAACTAGATTTTTGAGGGGAGTTGTTGCAGGCTATAATCTTGAACTCACGAGAGTAGTAGATATTACACCAACAGCGCAACAAAACATCTGATATGTTCCAATCACATGATATTCTCTACGTGTTCTACAAACAAACTTGTTAAGAAATGTATTCCTTTTTCTACTTCATGCTAATCAAAATATACATTAGCAGAACGTTTTATTAACTTAGTTCCTCAGAAGGGATTAAGAGGATACACTAAGATAAAGCGATAGCCAAATTATGTAAAGTTGAAATTCGCTCCTTTAATGATCAGCAGTAAAACTAAAGAAACATAAACGATCTTCTATTTGACAAAAGAATAAGTATTTTAAAACTGAAACCAATAACAAGGAATACCTCGCATATGGTAAATTCTACAAAAATGCATATGACAAATTCTATGTTTCAACAAATAGAATATTAGAATTATTTTGCGATGTAAGTTTTTGTCTATCTCTTAAGGTTTCCCTGTTATACAAAAGTCATCCAGATTGCAGAGATCTTCTGAGGCTATTAACATAAAACTCAAGATATGTTATGAAAATATCTTGCACATATGGAGTTTTAATTAAAATCATTAGTCATTTAAGGGTATAAAAATATTAAAAAAAAATGTCTTATGTAAAGAGTAGTTGGGAGTGGGGGGATTATCCTGAAAATCTTCGTGTCGCATTCTTGGAAGATGTGACTCCTTGGCAGAGCTCACTAAGAGCTTTGGCCTACCGCCCGGCTGCTGCGTCCCCCATCTCGGTGCATTACACACGTCATGGCTGGGGTGCAGTATTGGGGGGTGAGTCGTTGTCAGCGTTTCGATCCCCCGGCCAGTTAATGTGGTCTTCACGACCTGAAGCAATTAAATAGCTGTCCCCCCCCCAGGGACCTCACGAGGCTGAGTGCACTCCGGTTCAGGTTATCCAGCGGGGGAAAATCCCCTCGCCGGTACAGGGAATCGAACCCAGGTCTCCCGCAGCGCACGCTACCACCGTGCTAAGGAGACGACCATTCTTGGAGGATGCTCAACTTAAAATACCAAGTTTGGTAGATTCCTTCTGTGAGACTGCAAAGTGAGATGGCGAGTAAAATATCCTAGCTACATTAAAATGGTCAGTAACCCTTGAAAAGATGCAAACATTTCGGAAAATACACCACCCCGTGTAAACAACGTAAAACACTTGAAAATAGTTAGAGGCTTTAAAATTGTTGTCGAACATTATTTAAAAACTAGAGTGTTGCGTTCTGATTTAGTCAATAGCAGTCCTGGATAACGCTGAATGGTTTACAGATGCCTTAATTGCTCTCAATACAAATTTGTCATGAGAAAAAAAAATTCTGGGAAGGGATCTCACAGTAATCGTCTTACAACGATATGCTAGTGGATATCTGTAGAAAAAACACCAGAACTCGTGAAGGTATCGAGAGAGGAAAAGTAAATGTATTTGTGATGTTAAAACTCAAAACAAATGACGAAAACAGGAAACACTACCTAAATAATAAAACGTTAACTCTTAGGATTACAATCACTATTTTAAGATGTGTGGTATTTACAGCTCTCCGAATAATGTACCTAAGCTAGATTATAATGCATATTGCTTTCAAAACACTAATAGTTTACATCTTTTCATTTCCCCTTTCATTGGATAGTGATATTAATGGAGCAAGTAAATCAGAAGAAAATTGTACTTCCTAAAATACTGCGGAACTTGTTTATAATCCCACCGTCTTAACTTTATCGTAATGCTAATACCACCAATCTGCCATTCGCATTTAATGATAATACGCTTAATACTCGAACATACAGAAAAATATTTAATGATCCTGGGATTGATTATCAAATGATAATTTCCCTAATTAAGATACAAAAGTAAAATAAATACTAGGCAGAAAATCAAACATCAATTGGAACTTAAAAAATAATATTAGAAATACAGTTATACAGTAAATTTTTATTTTAATAGAGATGGGCCAGATAAAACTAATAAAAGTTGTGTAACAATTTGGAGAAGTATAGTTGAAGTATTATATAATTATTCTGGAAACTTAAGGAAAGGAGCAAGTGCTAGAAGAAATGTTGCAACAACTAGGAACGTATAGGTTGTAATACAACGGAGAAAATCGACAGCCAAATTTCATAAGGAATTCCTTGAATAAAACAAATACATTCAACAAATTTAGTGAAAATCTGGACTACAGAAACGACAGTGTCCATAAATTTATCGGAAGCTGTGAAACAACTATTACTACATGAAACAAAATGGAAATGGCCTGTTATTTATGGACGCTCTTTAACTGCTTTTGATTCTCAGAGTCCCATTCTATATTGGGCGTGAAATATCGTTTAATTTTGCTCAGAGGCCTCTCTTATTAGGCTTGAGGTTCTTTTACGTGCCGTAAATCTACGACACGGGACCCACAGCTTTATTTCCCTTTCGAAGGAAGTCATGCTCTGGATTTTTACGCCCGAAAAAATCCATCGTCCTCCGCCAGGTTTGAACCCGCGACCTTGGGTAACCATTACACCAGGGAGGGCGACTACATGAAACAAGAAGCCCCATTATGTGGTTAAAGATATAGCAGAATATATTCAAAATACTCTAATATATCCCTATTTCTAAGAAATTAAAATATGAAAACTATCATTAAAATACAGTAGTCAGCATGCTTATACATTAGTCAACGACATAAACATTGAATTTACCTCAAATGAACTAAACAATTCAGAGTTTAAAAATTGGCAAGAAGCCTGGACCTGATAAAACCATGTCAGAATTCTTGAAACGTCTAGGCCAAATTGCTGTTGAAGCCTTATTAAAACTTAAAAATGAAATTGCAATTCAACAATACTACTTGGAATGTGTGTGTATAATTTCAATATTGAAACCTGGAAAGTACGCAGATAATTTAAATAACTACAGACACATATCACTAACAAGTATTTTGGCTAACACTAAAGAGAGGATGGTTAATTATCGTTTGACTTGGTATTGGAAACACATAATCCTTTGATTCCAAATCAAAAATGATTCCAGAAATGTCCTGCAGCAACTCAACTATTAAACTTATCACAGTACGTAAAAGATTATGATCCATAGAAAAACTACTTCGGCTTGTAGATTCCAAAGGGGCTTATGACATCCGGAATATCACATTATTATAAACGTTAGGAGTAAATTATGAGAGACTGTTGCATTGAATTCATGATTTTATACATCAAAGGTTTTGTGCAACAAGAATAAACACTAAATTAAGCAAATACAGACAGTGAAATAAAGGTGCAAAGACAAGCTCACTCTTACTTAATGGTACGATCAATGACTTAACTGATTATCTGTTTACAACAGATAAAGTTGCAAAATATTTCTGCACCAAATATAAAAAGATGAATTACACAATAGAATGAATAATGCGATTAAATACCTTGAAGAATGGCCAGATCAGAACAGGACGGAAATAAAAATATATCAAGTATTTTCCCTAGGTTTATTAAAGATCAGCGCTAATGTATCCAAGTAATGACCATACCCAAATGCTTAGGCGTCTCTATGGATTGGAAATTAAACAGCAGGCCTCGCATAAACAAGACATTGAGAAACCAAAGGGCATACTTAAATTAAAAAAGCTTTCTGGTAATAAATGGAAGTTGTTCAAGATCCACTTTTAATAACACATAGAAAACATATTATTTTATCATTTTAACATACGGTTGTGAGCACTTGTAAAGCTACACTCAATTAAAAAGTTGGAAATCATCCAGTATTAGGCGTAAAAAAGTAACTTTTTGCTGGACTTGAAATTACCGAAACAATCGCTAAGAAAATTACACTTTTACAATGTGGCAAAATAGGATTACCTGATAATTCACAATAGTTGGAATAACTTACTACTGGACAATTAAAAACGTAACTTGGGTTTGTACAAAAAGTTAAAGAAATGCGAGAGCAAAAGAAATGCGAGAGCAATATGTTTCAGAATGTGACATAGGAAACCTTAATTCGCCATTATCACCAGCAGAACTCCTTCAAGTAGATTCAACGATAAATTAATACGATTTTATAAAAATTTAAGAAAATACATTGTACTCCCGATTATTTGTGTGCGGAATTGTCTATATATATATATATATATATATTATTTTTCTTTAGGAAGCAACAATAAAGCACCCGCCGCATGACAATAAGTGCCATTTCCATTGTTTAAACGATTACCGTGTGATAACAGAGTACCGTTTCCGTTGTTATCGCCTGCCTGTTCTGTGTAAATTAAAAACAAGTTCAGTTCTTCCCATGTTAATCAGTGTTGACAAGAAAGCAAAATTAATTGACAGAGTTGAGAAGGGGGAAACTGTTGCAAAACTACGTGCTGATTATGGGATTATAATGCAGCCTGTCAGGACATTAAAAACAATAAGCAGAAAGTGCAAATTTTATCAGGAAATGTGATTCTAATTCTGGACAATCTGCGCGAAAAGGCATGAAGAGATCTACATTCCATGACTTAGATGATACTCTTTTACAATGGTTCAGCCAAAAACGAGCAGAAGGTGTCCTTGTTTCAGGCGTGATGTGTGCCGAAAAAGCTAAATTTCTTTTTGGAGCTCTTGAGTTAGAGGGAGAATTTAATGCCAAATTCAAACAACGTCCTACGGGATAGGCAAAGCTCGAAGTGCTGAGCGAGAAAATGTCAACTCCCCTCAGAAGCAGACCAACATCACGGACATTTTAAGCAATAAATAGGCCAACAACAGCTATGCTAGAAGTAGAATAAATCTTTGCACAATATATACATGCTGATAAAAACTGCTAAACATAATTTCCTATTTACATGTTATGAACCATAAATTATGTAAAACAAGAACTGAAGCTTTCCTGGCGACGTATTAAGCCCGAGAAGATTTTGAATTAGTTCATAAATTATGTGTTTCTCAATTATTCTCGTTTTCGATTATTCATGCTTCTTCTCCCCCTCATTACCCCGGGTAATCTGGAGTATACTGTGTATGACAACTGCTACAATAGAAACAATAAAGATGAGGTATCCTGAAGAACATGGTTCCTTGATGGAGGAAGAATGACACGTATGTTTAGAGGTTCACATCAGAACTTTTCCCTTTAGTCAAACATTAGGCGTTTATTAAATACATTTTAATGGAGAAATAGAAGCTAAAAACATTACACTTATCCAATTAAACAATTTACTAAGCACATTCCCAAAGGCACTGTGTCTGAAGAACAGCAATAAAATACAATAGCGAATACCATGCTACAAAAAATTGCTCCAGGAACATCCAACATAAAACTGTTTACAGAAGAAGAGGTAAGGGAATCGTAATACAATGGGTTCTGACTCGCTGCGGACTGGAAATGAAAAATAGGCAAAAACAGGCATCAGAATTAAACAGAACAAACCAGGATTTTATTACTTTAAAATAAAGAAGTATCATTAACACACAATTAAAAGAATAAAGCAAATCAACCTCACCTTCTGGGAGAAAAAATCCTGGAAAACGCTAATTAACTAAAACTCAGTATTACCTGAAGGATCGAGATGAAATGCAGCAGTAATGCCTTTCTGGCTGTTCATCTACTCCGCATCTTCATCTTCCTTTCTCCAGAGTATTTATTTTGCTTTGTGAAAGTGGTTCAATTATGAACTAAGACATCTTCACGTGAGTGAAACTAAAGGATTGCCCACACGATTTAACGGCATAGTACTGCGAAGTAAGAAGGGAAATGACATTGCATCCAACTTATAAACTATAATAAATAATTTAACACATCCTAAGACTTTAAAAAGTTACTAAGAAATAAGTTACTCTCACTACTAAACAGTTTTCACAAAATAAGATGGTTATTTTTTTCAAGGTTCGATTGGTTGCAAATTAAAACCACAGTGAAAATCAGATAAAGCTTTCCACAGATGTATTGCGCAGTGTCTCAAGTATCACCGTTGATGGTGCCACGTTATACATGTCAGTTGTAAGCGCGCAGTGAGCAAGTAAAGATGCCTAGAACAAGAGAGTCGTCCACCAAATGTGAAGTGCGTACTGTAATTTGATTTCTTCACGGAGGGGTGCAAGGCAGCTAAAATTCACTGACGAATGAGTAATGTGTACGGTGAAACATTCATGAGGGACAACAAAGTGCGGCAATGGTGCAGAAACTTCGAAGCAGTGCGTACAGACGTTCATCGTGCAAGCGGTCATGGAAGGATTCGTGAATGTCAACCAATTATGATCTCATTCAGCGAGTGGATCAGGCGATTCAAGAAAATCATCGGTTTACGACAATTTCTGCGTTGCACGAGTCATTTCCCGAAATTTTGCAGATGACGCTATTGTTTACTTGCTCAATACGCGCTTACAACTGACTTGTACAACGTGGCGCGATAACGGTCGTACATACATCTGCGCAAAGTTTCATCTGGTTTTCACTGTGGTGCGACTGATCGGACCTTCAAAAAAGGTATCATACCGTTTGTGAAGTTGGTTGAAAATTGTATAGGAATGTATGGATTTCAGTAACTTCTAATGCTTCTCTATAGTAAGCATTGCTTTGTTCGATATCAAGTGTAGGCATGGACGGCAAACCTCTGTTATATCAATATGTCCAGTAAGGATTCAAAATGGTGTAGGATATCATAGCACTGGTAGGTCCAAACTTCCCTAGGCTGTGTTGAGTGAAGGGTTAAGGCAGAAGATAAAATAACGAGTTTCCTCATGGCAAGACGAATCGTGTGTGATGCCTAAGCAAGCACGCGTATGCAGGAAAACTGTGAACCTCTAAATGATGTAAAAGAGCTGGACTGAACAAATTTAATTTCCAGGACACCAAAACAGGCCAAGAGACATAGTACCTTAAGATGGTATAAAACGTGCTACAGAAGAACTTCACCAATTAACAAGCCTACAATATCAATTTAGGGGAGATTAAAAGCCCGGTCCCACTAATGTTAAAATTACTATCTGAAACCATTCAAGATGACGAACCTTACATTTTACAGCGTGTTGATGCATTTCAAGTTCATTGACCTATTTCAGGGAATGAGTCTCTTTCTTAAGATAGCATTTGTTTGGTTAAAATTTATAATGAATTATTTCTTCTTAACCAAAAATTTTAATAATCAAAAGTGGTCCATTACAGTACGTAGATATTGCTTTTCACAATCCAAAAATTTGATTAAGCTTCCTTCAGAAGTTTGATAAAAAGCGTGATTTATGGTATCTGTATCAAAAGCCTTTCAAAGCAAAAATGGACGGAACAATATGACTTATTAAAAAGAGAAAAGAAAAAAAAAGGCATATGACCTGAGCACATTGAATCTTCTATATATAATTATATTATCAGTGTGGAGAGCAAAACTTCCCATAAATTACTAGCTAAATTTGTCTGTCTATTTCAATTGTGTAGGTGTTATTTTTTTGTTAAGGGATTCAGAATGAACAGTAAAATTGTAGATAAAGTTCCATGTTTCAATTTTATCTTAAATGAAAGCGTTGATAATAACATATGAAATTAAAGAGAAAATGGCGTTTTATAAAATACAAAAACTAAAAATGCCATGTGTTGAATATTTTAACCCTTTATTCTGCTTTATAATATAAAAAAGGCAGAACATTTTAGTTCCTAAACAAACAGCCATACTTCTCCGTATACGAAGACAATACTGAACTCAAACTCACTAACAAGGTACTAACTAAATTATGGTTACGCATTCTACACTAAACATTTTTAAACATACATAAAGAATCAGGATCATTTTTAAAATCAAGTGAGCAGCAATTTATATTTGTGCAAATAAATACCGAATTAAATACCATACTGAAATAAAATTACACAGTCTGAGTACATTGTTAACGAACAAATGGTATTTAAACTATGGAAAATTTAATCGAGATAATATCCGGTTGAGAAAGTGAAGGCGCCAGTATAATTTCTAACAGCGCCCGTTGTTTAATCGCATTTTTCTTTTTTCAGCCAGTAGAGCGCGTGAAGGTCCCTCTAACAATTGCCAAGGAGCCACACAGCACCAAGGCCCTCTGGCATTTCCAGGGCCTGCTCTGTAATTACAGCAACAGCTGCATGCAAAAAACTTCCGAACAACATATTCGTGGTAAGCAAACCACAAGGGTAGAGTTTACTTTTCCGCTCACCCACTTGCTCTCTCTTTATTTTTTTATTTATTTCTTTCCAGGCGTCTGCTAGCTACTGCGCATTACTTTAGGTTCACTAACGTATACAATGGAAATTCAATATAGGCTATTTTCTCTACCGTTTGGAATATTACTCTCCTCCCAAAACCATAGCAAGAATTCACCAGAAATATAGGTTTTGAGGTCCAATAGAACCACTAAAAAGTTATAGAAAGCTCGTTTGTGTATATGTTTATTAGGTGGGAGTAAAAGTTTTTGCTCGTTTTCGCATTAAATAGTGACTGTGTTCATGCAAGTGCTTATCACAATTTATACGAAGTGAAACAACCAATACACAAAAAAAAAAGAAGAAGAAGAAGAAGAAGAAAGAAACTGAAGGAAGGACTTGTCCTCTGAAGCTGGCTGCCTTTCCTTCACTTAACAGCATTTCTGTAGCTAATACGTGATTTCATAAGAAAATGAAATTGTGTATTATTTATGGACGCTCTTTAACTGCTGTGTTTCTCAGCGTCCCATTCTATACTGGGCGAGAAAGACTGCTTAATTTTGCTCAGATGTCTATCAGGCTTGAGGTTCTATTACATGCCGTAAATCTACGACACAGGACCCTTCCGAAGGAATCTATGCTAAGGATTTTTACGCCCGAAAAAGTCCATCATCCTCCGCCGGGTTTGAACCCGCGACCTTCGGTATATGAAGTTAGCATGGTAACTATTACACCACGGAGGGCCTGTGATTTCATAAGCAAACCAAACTACGAGTCTAAATAAAAACTTCCCTCCACCAATAATAATCTGTCAAGCATTTTGAATTCGTGACTTTGAGATCAAAAGGCCACCGCCAAACCAAATGAGCTACTTAGACCGAAAAAGAATTTTAGTTTTTAAGCAGCATGCTCTTAAAACTACGATTGAAGTGAAATTCTAATTATTGATTAAGGAAGCAATGGAATCATGAATTGTGCCTATCTGCAAATTACATAAAATATTATATTTACTTTCTCTACCACGTAAATTATTTTTAACCAGAATTATTCTCCCATAGAGTCTGGAAGTATAAATGTGAGAGTAAATGTGCGTGTGTTTAGTAATATAAGGTTTATTAAACTAATGTTCTGAACCTACGGTTTCACAAGTCAAAGACCCCGATATGACCATTGATGTTAAATGAAACAATAAAAAATATTCACTTTATCTACTTCTTACATAGTTTATAGGTTAAGAAGGTATTGCATTCCACTAAAAAATTCGGTACCGAGTCTTCACTGAAAATACTTTCTTGGAGTCCCCCGAATCAATAAGCATTTTTAGGAAAAATGTCTGTGTGTGAATAGCATAACTCAAAAACGAAAAGTCTGTTAAATACTGAACTTCATATATAGCTGCAGATACAATTGTAGGCAGGAATAACAGAAAAAAAAGAAAAAACGCAAGAACACATTAAGAACTATATGAACTGCAGGAGGTACAAAGAATTAAATAGGAAGGCAAACCATATAAGGATTTATGAATAATGATGGAAGATATAAAGTTCAGATTTTTCTAGGGATGCGACTGGAAGATTTATAAAAATCCCCCCCTGTCCAAACTACCCATTTTTAACACAATTGCGAACATGTTTATTTTATCGAACATGTTTAACGATTTTCATTCAAATACCGTATATTTAAGATATTTACATGAAAAATAAAATGTACATCTAGAATTTTCTGGCAATAGCGGATAACTTATATAACTGGTGTACTGTTAAGAGATATACAAAAATGTACTACAAAAAAATATATATATATATATATATATATATATATATATCTCGTCCAAACACACCATTTATGTCAAATACGTTTTTGTTGTGAAGCTAACCATTTCCGAAATATTGCTTATCATAGGTTTACATTTCGCAATGCTTATACTTTCTCAAATGGGAAATCGTTATTCATATTTTTTCATCCTAGTCAAGGAAAGAAAGCGGAATTTCAATACCAATATATAGCGACCGGCTTTTAAAAGATTTGACAATCACTTTAGCTTATTTCCTTATTCTCTTTGTACAAGGAAATGGTAACGTAGTACAACATTTCTGCTAATGCTTATGTTGACAAGGATTAAGTGAATAGAAGAATAAGGCGCTCTTAGGCTTTCACGGCCGGCATTATTGGTAAAATATAACATGTCCGGGCTTGTAGGTCGTGGTCGAATATTAAAACTATTAAAACTTGACGTTTCGTCCTGGTTGTGGAGGACATCCTCAGAAAAGTAGATGATAGGAATGACTAGCGACTGGTTCGGCCTTCAAGCCCGGACACGTTACATTTTACCAAGAAGAATAAGGTTTTGTTCGAATAATTTGTAGTAGCATAAGTGGAGAAAGTACGTGAATGTAGCACATACCATTTTTAGTAAAAGTCCGCGCGCGGGCGCGTGTGTGTAGCATGAATCCAAAACGAGACGTTGGATAAAAAGCAAACTAAAATATTAATTTCAGAATCTTTCAAGAATTCAACATGATGGTTGGCAAGAAAATTCTCCTATCTAAAACTAATTTTGATATGGAACATTTTACAACAATTTGATTTTGTCAAAAATGGTTAACGGTTTTGATTAAATACCAAATATTTAAGGTATGAAATGTATATTTTAAATTTTTTGGAACTCTGAAACCTGCCATTTTAGATAACTTTTGTATAACTGGTAAACCGTAACAGATACACAAAGTACATAAAATATATGTAGATATCTTAAAGCACAGATTTATGTCATATATGGAGTTGGCAGTTTTCGAAACATTCCTTTTTATTAGTTCCAGTTTTAAAATACTTAAACTTTTCTCATACAGAAACTTGTCAACTCTTGGCCATGCAAAGAAACAGATTTCAATCCCAAAGCAACCAATTTTAAAACATGTGACTGTCAGTTTAGCCTAGTGTATTCCCTTATTTCCCCTCTACTTCTAACGAACTAAGTAATAAAACCGTTTCTGCTAGTGTTATCTGGATTAGCATGAAGCGGATAGAAGAGTAAGCTTATTAACAATTTGTTACAGAGATGTAGAAAAAGTCATGTGATTGGAACATAAGATTTTTTTAAAGGAATAGATAGTTTTATAACTATGTATATTATGTCTCTATTTAATAAGGGCAAATAAACACATTACGGCATTTACTATGCACGAGAGCACCCAGTGTTTCACTGTATCATAACCATCATCATCATCATCATCATCATTAGTGTTATTAGTACTATTGCTATTATCGCCAATCTTATTAATGCTATTAATAGTTTACAGTTAGCAGAATTAATCAAACCGTGCAAACATCATAAAGCGAAACAACAAAATACGAGAGCACGCAATGTTTCAGTATAGTATCGTTAATATTTTCGCTTAGCAGAATAAATCGAAATATGCAAACATCCTTACTAAACTATACAAACACAAGGGCACTTAATGTTTTAATGTACTATCATCATTAATATTATTACGCATTATACACCTACTAGAATGAAACAAAGCTTGAAAACATCATAACGAAAAGCATCATAACACGAAAGCAGTAATATTTCGCTGCATCATTATCATTAACAGTATTTGCTTGCCAGAATAATTCAAAACGTGAATATACCGTAATGAAAACCATACAAACACATTTTTAAGGACATATATTTCGAACATTTTCTGTATAAGGTAATTTTCCTGAAAACCTTCGTGTTTTATCTTTGTGAAGATACTGAAGTTAAATACTAAGTTTGGTGCTTAAACCTAGATATGGTTTGAGTTACGCTATTCACAGACACACACACACATACACACAAGACCTTTTTCTCAGTTTTCGTATACCCAAATTTATTTGGTTGCAAATAATACTTTTTTTTGCATGAAGAGCAAAACTGCGATGCAACATTTCTCATTTGGAAATGAAGCCAGTCAACTTTTAGTTTCAGAAAACAAAGCCCGTAGCACCAGGTAATACAACAGGAATTTATAATGAGCTGCTCTTAAACGCCATTCGAAACATGATGCATTACGTGTATAAATCACAGAAAGCCTCATTTATATGCAAAGCATTGCTGCTCATAGCTCGACTTCTGACACGAAAAAAAAAACAAAAAAAAAAAAAAAAAAAAAAAAACGCAACAAAAATATTATTTTCACAAAAATGACATGTTTTAGCCTTTTGCAGAGTTTAATGTAAAAATGCGATTTCCTCTGCGACAACAGCTAGAATGTGTCCCACATTAAATTATTTTTTAAACGTTTTGTTTAACGAGACCTCGTCGAACAGGGATGAAAAATCGTGTGAACAAAACACTGTCTCTCAACTGTCATGTTGCCATTGCAACATCCGCTTCCGGTGATGCTAAATCTACAGTCGATGTGTTATCTGCATTTATTTATCTTGTTTTAATAACATTCCGAAACAATTACGAGCAAAATTAATGGTAAAAATACTAGCAAAAGCTCCGGAGCGTTTTTACCTTGTACCAATGTATCATTCCGCTATGGTGAATACATTTATTGCAGCAGTTCGATTTCTGTTTGGCCAGGATATAAAATCATTTATTGGTGTATACATTTTAGTTCTGATATACCTATTAGAAAAACATTATAACTGCTGCACTGTATCTATTACAAGTATTTGATCTAAAGAATCTTATATCTTTACTTTCTTTAACACTATGTTCAATGTATATACTGGATAAAAAAGGTATTGCATTCCACCCAAAAATTAATACAGATCTTTCCGGGAAATACATGTTTTATGGTCCTCTGAATCAAAAAAAAAAAAAAAAAAAAGAGTAGAAAGCAGGTCCGTGTGAACAGTATAACTCAAAAACAAAAATTCGGTTAAATACCAAACTTGGTATTTAAGTTCAGAATCTTACAAGCTTGCGAAACAAAGCTTTTCAGAAAAATGCCCCCACAACTACGCTACACTTAGAATATTTTCGAAAATTATTTTCTCAGAAATGGCTAACGATTTTGATTAAAATCCCATAAGTGTAATATATCTTATGACAAACAAAATGTATATCTTGCATTTTCTGGGAATAGCCTCTGAAGACCTCTTCATTCTGGATGACTTTTGTATAACTGTTAAACCGTAAGAAATAGACAAACCCTTAATACACAAAAATTGTTAAAATACATAATTATGTGATACATTTTTTGTAGAGTTAACAGTTATTGTTATATTCAGCTATAAGCTACTTAAAATTTTCTCAAACGGGAATATATCGTTCTTTTAGTGTCCGTTTTGTTTACTCCTAGCAAGCAAAGAGAACCGAGTTTCAATTGTTTCATACAATGACCGACTTTTAAAATATTTGACAATCGCTTTTGCCTAATACATTCCCTTATTTCCCTTCTGCTTACAAAGAGGCAAGTAATAAGACCAATTCTGCTAATCCTTTACTCGATTAGCATGATGTACATAAAAGAAGAATCGGCTGTAAGAAAAGTTTGTGATACATCTAGAGAAAGTAATGTGAATGGAACATTTCAAATTTTTCCTCTCCCATTTCTACAGAAATTTACACGACCACGAGTTTCACTTTTCATAATAGAATATTTATAATGCCACTAAATATGTTTTAAACTGACGGTGCAATAATACTGGAACGTCGTTAAATATTGAGGCATTAATGAAGTAGTTCAGAAAAATAGCATTCAATTGAAAGTTTTTCAGACATCAAAATACACTTTCAGCGCAATTTAGGATATTACTTCTAACATTTGCCCTTATAAATGCATGGCAATTTTTGTAAACATAATACGGGAAAAACTTTCAAAACATTATAAGTGTTGTAACCGAATAATCTTTAAAAGGTGCAATTACCTAATCTGCAATATTCTTTGTTCATTCTACATATTAAAAATGAGACTTTCTCTATGTTAATTCGGTTGCTAGAATTCTTTTGAGGTGAAGACAAAATATGTTCTGCAAGTCACTGCAAATATACGTCGTGATAAAAACCGTATTTTTAAAAAAGCTTTAAATTGTTAACACCCTGGGAATTTTGTAATTTGCATATCAATTACGTTCTAATTGAAGGTAAATGAAACTGTACATGTTTATTATGAGAATACTACATGAGAAATCTTTCTAAAATGTTACTTTTTTCTTTATGTTGTGTTATCAATGGACTTTTATGTTTAATTTTATTTTTATTTCTCATAGACACAACTTTAAATATATTTGTAAATTTGGAAATTTATCTTCTCTTTATTTCTGGACCATATAATAGAAAAAACTTCTTTATCTTTTAGGGGAATTTTTTCCTTCCAGTTTTACCTTGAACTGATATAACTGACCCAGTTCCTGAGGATTTAATTAAATATATATATAATTTAAATTTGATGCGATAAAAATATAAGTGGTGTTTTACTTGGTGTTAAATGAGTTGACTATGTTAGAAATAACATTTTTATTTAAAATGCCCTGAAAATGTTATTCTTCTCTAATAAACAGCAATATTATACAAAATAGATCAATGCACTTAGAATGCATCCTATGAAATTTTCAGTTTGAAATACTCTGTCATCAAGTTAGCAAATTTAACACTGGTAGAATATGTTTCCTTATATATTTTATACTAGAATTATTACGGTATTATATGATAAATATTTTATAAAGCAATAATGGAAACAGAAAAACGATTGCAAAACATAATTTCATATATCAAAATGAAAGAATGCTATAACAATTAATAAGTTATAATTCCATTGTAGGAAGTGCTTAGTGAGTACATGTTAT
The DNA here is from genome assembly GCA_030762935.1 of Hymenopus coronatus. Classification (NCBI taxonomy): domain Eukaryota; kingdom Metazoa; phylum Arthropoda; class Insecta; order Mantodea; family Hymenopodidae; genus Hymenopus; species Hymenopus coronatus. The sequence goes on along the minus strand of CM060881.1, from coordinate 113,358,759 downwards.
AGAAACTGTGCTAGGTAAGAAGTTATTAAAAGGGCAGCCTCTTGCAAGAACCGCAATATTGACAAGGAGCCGCTATAGTGGCAAAGAGCCCACCTCGCTGGCAACAGAATATTACGTAAATCTGCGTAAATCCAAGCAGAGCGGCTGTCCTAATTCACTGTCTCGCTTTCTGCCGTGAATCCCGTGACTTCTTTGCATCTTTAGATTGAGCAACGACAAGAGCGGGATTGTTCGGGCAATGTCTGCAGAGTCCTGAGTAAGAACAAGTTATGTTTGAAGAAGCAATTAGTTTGAAGTTATAGAAACGGAGATAATAGGTTCCCCGAATCTCAGTAAACAAGGAAACTCATTTGGCACACGGTTCAATTCATCGACTTAGTGTGTTTAAAAAACTAAGGGGTGCTTAGAAGGTTGTGGGGAGGGGGGGAAATGTAAGTTGTTTCTAGAATTTAGCAAAGGGAAAAGATGCTTAAAATTCAGCTGTAAAACAGAATTAAAGGTGTGCCTCAGGCTAATATGTAGGGCATGAATGTAGGAAATATGGTGGGGTAATCAGATGCAGGCGGGACTAAGTTGATAAAAGAACCTGATACGTCTCGCACTTCGCTATTCTCTTGTATTTCTTGTGCTTCGAGTTTCTGTTACTATAGTGATAGTAGCGCAGCGCTAATTCATCAACTGTTAAGTTATGTTTGCAAAAGGATTCGCCAATAACATTTTAGTGAGTTACAGTAGTATAAACTCGCATTTTATTACGAAAATAAGTTGTGCAATACGTACATGTTTTAATACTTTGTAAGTTATAATTACTGGTGCTTAGTTTCAGAAAGCAATGGATTTGCACGTTAAAACAATGGGCAACTCGTTACAACAGATCACTTTTAGCCGTCATTAAAATAGTTTAACTAGTATTTTGTACTCTCGTCACACCCACACAAACGCTGATAGAGCAAGATCTTACAGTATACTATTGGAGAAGTAGCAAAAGAATGATTACATCTTTAAACAGACACAACTTTAACGTCTGTGTTTTATGTTACAATGTAATAATTGTGTTTTATATAGACGCAGCAGTTGTGAAGTGTCAATCTCAACTCAGAAGTAATTTTATAGTTAATTCTACTAATATAAATACAATATTTTTGCTAATGATCAAGTAATTCTGTTTGAAATGAAAATATGCTTCAATTATCAACTAATAAGTCAGTAACACTTTAAATACTTCAACATAAAAAAACAAAAGTCATGCCATTTTTAGCGAAAAATAAAATAAGATAAAAATAGTAATTAAAATACTACAGAACAAGTAAAACATTTTAATTACTTGGAATCTGATATCACATACTATGGCTACAGAGATATATAACAAAAATTATATATATTTCAGAACATATGTGGTACTGTTAAACGAAGTATTGTATACTTTTGGAGACCACGTAAGGGATGAAATAATTAGAGACCAACTAAAAATAAATAATTTAAACAGAAAAAGAGTTACATACAAACAAAACTGGTTCCTTCATATTGAACAGATGCCAGATAATAGACTACCCAAAACAGTTTTAATCCACAAACTCGAGAGGAAAGCGGAGGAAAGCGCAGTATGGGAAGACCTAAACTCGCTGTTGATGTATTTCATGAATTCTAGCGGCAGTGAAATTCCCTACGCCCTATGTTAATGTATTTCTTTAATTATAAAATAATTTAGTTGCACAATGGAGTCCAAGTGTACAGCGTTACTTGGTGACCGTGTAAAAGAAATTAATCACCAAATATTATAAATACATTAAAGTTTAGTTGAGTTTAGAACGCCTTGAGAACCGACCATTTTTATCGAAAAGTTCTTATCCTCAACGAGTTCAATATGTCACACTATTATTACATTACCACCTTGTAAACTATTTTGTTTACCATTATTTCAAATTTCATATGCAACAGACAATTAATAACGCCTTATCTTTCAATATTGTGTCCAACTCGTGGATAAAATACTATTGTGAAGTTCTTTAAACAATTTAGAGAAAACGCATTCGTTTATAAAATTTTATTTACCAACAATTTATTGTTAGACTGTTTACACATTCATTATTTCCTATCTTAAATTATCACTTCAGCCATAATGTTGTCTTTAAGGTAGTAATCAGCATTTACACTAGCTCAACTACACAATACGCCGAACATACAAGGAATAGATAACCACACTCAAAGCTATTAGTTGTGGGATAGAAGGACAAAGGCAATTATAGTATAGATTAGGAAGCTCGGTCGCCAAAAGGGAATGAGGGAATGCAGAATCAAAGAGTGACTTTGGTGGATCACATTGGAAGATTTTTCTCCCTGCCACACAGTTTGGTAACGGGATTTCCACCAATTAAACGTCACCATACCCGGCTGGGCTGCCCGACATGATTGCCCTACCTATCTCTCTCTCCCCCTTCTGCATCGACTTCATCATCGACATCGGAGATGAGTTACTGGTATCCGGCCTGCCTCGCTCTATATCGAAAGCGAATTGACAGTTGGGGTTGTATCGGCATTATATCCAGTGACCTCAGAAAATGGAACACGCTTACTTAAGCAATATAGATGCAGACTTGTTTCACAGAAAACTGTATCGTATTTATGGAAGGGTAAGTGCGCATTAAAATAAGAGACTTTCTGGAAATTAACGTTTATGGAGACCGAAATAAGATTAAAAGCTCAACAACATATACTACTTGTGAGCTCCATTACTTACTATAACAATACTTTTCATAGGGGAAAACAGAATATAGTTTGTGCAAAAGCCTCGCTAACGTCTGAGAACAAAGTCATGCAATTTAGCCCCCGTTATAGAAGTCGCTACTGAGGCCTTCCTATTGTAATCAATGGTAGCGATTTAAGGAAAATCTACACATCTTCTCCACATGGGGTTGTACTCGGCTCCCGCTTCAGAAGTACCTAATGTGGTGAAAAAACACGGGATGACGTCGTGACCTAATTTGGTGTGTCCCAGCTTGTAACCAATGGTAGCGTATGCTTGATATGCAGAAACAGATGCGTTTGAACTATTCAAAAAAAAAAAAAAATATGCGATACTTAGATTCCACTGAAATTCTATGTTTTGATGCACCCTGAATAAAATAGGGAAAGAGGTTGTTTACATAAACAGAATTAATAAAAACGAAAAGTCGGATAATTTCCAAACTTTAAAGAATTACAACAAAAATGAAAATGATTCTACATACTCAAATATTAAAAAAAGAAAAAAAGAAAAGAAAAAAGAAACAGAATTCCCTACCACCAACTACGATTTATATGGAGAATATTTCTAACTTTTTGAATTTCTCTTAAACGACTAATGATTTTGATTAAAATACCATATTTTTAAAGATATTTTCCATGACAAATTATATCTATACCTTGAATTGCCTATAGAGTGTGGTCACTCTGTGAAATCCTTTTCTTCTGAATGAAGTTAGCACAACTAGTAAACTAACAATAAACAAAATCTTACTACACAAAACATGTGGTTCTCGTTCAAGCAGGCAATTTTATCACTTTCTTAGATAACTATGCAAGGAGAGTGGAATTTCAAAGCTATCACAGAGAACCTGCTATAAAAAGGTTCGACCATCGTTTTCGCCTAGTGTATTTGCTTATTCCCCTTGTGCTTACGAAGGAAACTTGTATTAAAACCATTTCTGCTAACCTCTATCTAGATTAACATGCAATAGATAAATGAACGAGCTTTTCTATGGTTTGAGCAAAATAGACAAAGAAAGCATGTGAATATAACACGCCAGTAATTTTATGCATATATTTTGGATAATACCTATTTCATATTGTATATGATAAATGATTGATTTATCATATACAATAAAGTATCCTCCATACAACAAAACGATTTTACAACTATAACTCTAAATCTTCTAGGGCTTGCTTCTTCTTAATTTAGAGTTAATAAGTAGTCAGAACAGCTTCAGCTCTTATTTTAGATAATTGTAGTTGGACAAAATGAAGGTCTAGCGTCGTTTGTGTAACACATAATAATTGTTTGTGTGCTTTCAATGCGGGCTTAAATCTTGATAAATAAAAGTCTGAAGCACATTTGTCGCAGTGAAATCTGAGGTCGGCATAGAATCACGGGCAATTTAAATGAATATAATGGCATTTTATGTACCATGAAAGTAGGAGTTGAATTCTCTCCCTCTGGTGTGTGTGGAGGAGATTGTGCTAAACGGCTTAACTAAAAAGCGTCAACCTGTATTTTTGCTGTTGTTTTTTTGGGTAGTGTTTAACGCCCGCTTTACTACTTAAGGCAACACAAGCGATGCCGCTGGTGATACATGGAATGAAGATGGAGCGCCGGTGAAATGTGATGGCGGGGGAAACCGGAGAACCCGGAGAAAATCCGACCCTTCGCCGCTTTGTCCACCACAAATCTCACATGCGGTCGCTTGGGATCGAACCCTAGCCGTCTAGTAGAGCTTCATATACGTCAGACATCAGTTAAGTATACAAGGACAAGATTTTTAGAAAATATTGGCTGTACCAAACGACCTTTTACATGAAAAAGTTTGTTTTTTTTCCTTTTAAGGAGGTATACTCCGAAAACTTGACAGAATAAACCAACATTTCTTTTCGTCAAAACTGGTATAAGTCATTTCAAGATTTTCTGCCACTCTAACCACCTCATCAGATAGATATTTACATAGAATATTAAAAGTATGGATAGGTTAGTTACACTTTTTGAGCTCTTATAAATTATATCGAAGTAAAAGAGATATCAAAGTAATTTGAAAGAATGTTAGTGATAACTTATTCAAGATTTACTTATCAGTATTTATAATGTATTTTGTACATGTATTTTAATGTATTTATATGGTAAAACGTTAGTAGCGCTGTAAAGGATGTGAAACACTATTTAAACTATCCTAAAACTTGAAAGTGCATAATAGTATATAACATTACAGAATATTCCAACAGGCTGACAAAAATTACATGTGTAACACTAGTTATTTAAAAAAATAAAATACATATTCATGCCCCTTTAACTTTTGCTATATATTTAATAATTCTGTTCTGTTATTAAGGTACTGAACTAAATGAAGCATTGATCCCAAGCGTCCGCATGTGGGATTCGTGGTGGACGAAACGGCATCTGGGCGGGTTTTCTCCGGGCACTCCGGTTTCCCCCGCCACTCATCCCATTAATTGCTCCATCATCACCTTTCCAATAATCAATTTAGCTTACATTTCATATCATCCATCACCTCCATGTTCATGCCTGGCTACGGGCCGACCTCTCGTAACAGGTTCTCTATTTTATCGTTTCGTGCCGTTGGCTCCCCGACAGGCATTGGCTTTTATGTCTTAGGGGAGTGTCAGTCCTGCAAATCCGGGGACAGTGAGCCCATTACGAAACTAAACTAAATGAAGCAGATATCTTGAATTTATGTAAAATAAGTTTACACAACAAAGATACCATTATAAGTAAAACTTTGTGTAGAAAAATGAGAATCTCACTAAAACATAAAATTTGGTATAAAATATTTTCGTAACATTAGCAGTTTACAAAACGCTCTAATCAAATCGTTTTAAGTTTTTCCAGGTTGAACATTGCTAGGAAAATCGTATTTCCGCTTGGGATAATTTCTTAATAAAATCTGAACTGCTTTAAGAACACGACCGATGTCCATCGTTTATAATCTAAAACTGAGCTGCTTTGCCGAGGTAGAAAAATGAGAATCTCACTAAAACATAACATTTGGTATAAAATATTTTCGTAACATTAGCAGTTTACAAAACGCTCTAATCAAATCGTTTTAAGTTTTTCCAGGTTGAACATTGCTAGGAAAATCTTATTTCCGCTTGGGATAATTTCTTAATAAAATCTGAACTGCTTTAAGAACACGACCGATGTCCATCGTTTATAATCTAAAACTGAGCTGCTTTGCCGAGGTCTGTGGTTTTAACATATTTTCGTTTATTAAAATATTTCTACCAGATGTTTCATCCCTGACTGTGAAGGAACATCTTCAGAAGGCTGTGTTCACGTCGATTCTGTCAATATCTAAATAAACTGTAAAATAGAACCACTATATATATATATATATATTCCTGACCCGGCTGGCGGAGTAAAGGGGACGGGTTCTGTTTATATTCTCCATGGAGGTTTCGGAGTTGGGAAGTATAGGACTCTTGGTTTAGTTTAAATCCTGCGTCCTAAATAAAGTTGTTTGTATGCCTGTAGATTTCAATCGCCTCTCTGTATAAACTCTGTGTTAGCTTTTCTTACTCTAATCGATGGTCAGCCAAGGATAAAACATGTGCCCATGGCCGATTAATTTATTTGTCTAGGCGAGAGTTCCTTTTATGTTCCGTTATGTGAATGCTAATACTTCGTTTTGTAGTGCCAATGTTCACGTGTACACCGGATCTTGTAAAAACTGGTTTTGAAAGTGGGTCGAATCAATCTTTAGCTGAATTGAGAACACAACACCTTTGAAGATGTCCCTCAGTCAGGGACGAAGCGTCAGGTAAAAATATTTACGGCAAAACAGCCGGGAAGTTTTATATTATAATGCTACAAGGACAGTTCTATTTTGCCATCCAGCAGGCAACCAAACTCAATACTGTTTACTCCGAGATACCTTTAGACAAATGTGTAATATGACGAGGAAAGAATACGCTTTACATAAATAATTCAATATGTATATTAAGAACATATGCGAGATCGTAACAGGCAAGGAAAGTTGTGTGTGAAACTTTTTAGCTAAAACTTTCCTTATCTAATTTATGATGTGCTTGAATCCTGAAATTACGTTTTCTAAGATCAAAGCCTAACATGTTTTTCAGTTTCCACGTCGAAATACGGAACGTAGCAGCGCGAGAACTTGAGAAGATGATGAGACTTCACAACTCCGCCGAAGAAACAATAGATAGAGGGAAAAAATGGCGTGACGTGCACGGCCGGGTGAAATGAACCTTCATCTCAAAGATTTAATGCGCCAGTCTTGTCTTCTCCAAGCAGAGCGAACACGAGGAACAGACGCAATGAAAGAAACACAATCCTTGCGACGTTGTCTTAAGCTTCGAGAAGATTACAATTCCAAATGTATTTTTAGAGATAAGAAAACGGTTTACATTGATTTGCGGGATGCTGGAATATTAAAGATATAGAAAGTAAAAAAACTGCTCTATCTACTGTCTTCTCGCATACTTATACAGGATTGTAAACCGTTGCAAGCACGGCGTATAAAACAACACACTCCACAGAAGAGTAGATGAATAAAACTTTCTTTGCTTACATCGTTTTGAGACCCTTTGGACGTCCCAAAATCATGCTTAGAAAAAGGTGTGTATGGGGCGTGTTTTCTGTACAGCACAAAAATAACACATGGAGATTTACAAATAAGTCCGACTCTCTTAAAACAACCTTAATACAGACATCTTTCTTAAAATAACGTTGACTAAATGTGGTGTTTTTATTTGTGAATTCCTTCATATTTTTTTTCCGTGTCAATGCGGAATATATTTCTTGGCGAATTAACTGCTTTGGAGCTATGATTTCCTACATTTAGAGTGGAACAGATTTTCATCAGCATTTTACGCATTATTTTCTTATTAAAATGTTCCCGAACATACAATTAGCTGATCAAAGCGCTGCTGCCTTTTTTTTTTTTATTATTCAATGAAATAAAAAGGAAACATTGTTCTGTCTTGAATCTTTATGCAACATGCTAAGAAGTTATGATTTTCTTACTTCTTCCAGAAGATTTTTCGCACAACATTTCTGTTTAAGTAATACCACAATTGTGTTTACGTGTGCCCATAAAATTTTCAGGAAAACAACTAAATGGACAATGTTTAGCATATAGTGGGTGTTTGCATGGCATCGCGATAATAAATGAACAGTAAAATCACCAGAAAACGGCAAAGTATTGAAAAATTTAACAACTTATCTCGGAAACGACTAATGTAAAAACAAAGTTGTACTTGAAATACCTGCTATGGTTTATCAGTTATACTACACTCTTCTGAATGAAGAGGGCTTCAATGCAATTCCTAGAGAATTGAAGGCATGCATTTTATTTGTCATATAATCAATTTGAACATAGTGTTTTAACGAAAATAGTTACTTTTTGAGGTGTATTCGAACAGTTTATAAATTCTAAAAGTTATTTTAGAGTGGGGAGTTTTTCTTGAACATCTGTATGTCACATCTTTGGACTATGCGAAACGTGAGCAACTTGGGTATTTATCGGACATTTCATTTTTACTTTCGCTATACGTACCATGTATATAGAGAAAAACCCAAAAATTCGATACCGACATTTCACCGGAAACATATGTTTTAGAGTCCCCTGTATCCAAAAAGAGCATTTTCTGAAAAAGGTCCATGTGTGTCCGTGTGTATGTGAACACGATAGCTCAAAAACGAAAAGTCGGTAAAATACCCAAGTTGGTATTTAAGCTTAGTATCTTCCAGGGATGCGACACAAAGATTTTGAGAAAAATCCCTCCCACCCCAAACTACCCTTTACATGGAACTTTTTTCGAGAATTTTGATTTTCTCAAAAATGGCTCTAACGATTTTAATTAAAATATTGTATAATAAAGATATTTACCTGACAAATAATATGAATATCTTGAATTTTCTGGGAATAGCCTCTGAAGACTACTTTATTCTGGAGGAATTGTGCATAACTGCTAAACCGTAAGAAATGGACAAAAACTTACGACACAAAAAATGTAGAGCACATTAAAATACACAATTTATGTTATATACTTTTTTTTCGAGGAGTTGATCGTTTTTGAGACATTCCTTGTTTTGGGTTTCAGCTTTCAAAAACTTGTACTTTTCTCATACAGCAACTTGTCAACTCGTGTCGATACAAACAAAGGAACTGCAGTAATTACTAGTAACTAGCTTTTGACTTCACTTTAACCTATGATACTCACATGTTTCGCTTCTACTTACAAGGAAGCAAGTAATAAGACTATTTATGCTAACTTTTTGTCGATTAGCTTGAAATAAATAGAAGAATAAGCTTATTAACAATAATTTGTTACACAGAGGTAGAGAAAGTCATGTGAATGGAACACATCAGATTTTTTTGCTAAAACTATTTTTGTATTTTTTGTTGACGGGACCTCAAAGCACGTTTTTATACTTTATTTGTTATTTCTTGTGGTAGAAGAGTGAAAAAGAGCTGGCAATAAACGCAAGTTTGTTTAGAAGGGCGGGTTATGCACCATTTTAACATTCCAATGCTACCACGAACCAGCTTTCTATAACCATAATTTTCCGTGCACCCAAGTGGCGCTTTATATTTACTTGTTGTCCTTCACGGCAAATAATTACAGCTACCAAGAAAATGATTCATTACAGCAGGGAGGTAGGCTACTAGCCATTTTCCATAGCTACTTCCTCTCTCTGTAATTTACAGGGTAATACCCACTAACATGAAACAAGGGAACCTCAACAAGCATAGCATTTGGTTCTAATGTACACAGATGCTATTGCCCATGTTAACCGCAATGAATTTGAGTTTCAGAATAAATTTAGCCCAGCGGTTATTATCGGCTCACGAGCCTAAATGTTTTACAAACATTCGGTAACCAATAAATTCAACATTCGGTCAGAGTTTACCGAAAATTACGTTGCTGCGACAATGTTGGAATAATTCGAGTTGTACATAGGCATCCGGGTAGGAATTAAGGCTTTTGCGGTCGAGGCTAATTGCAGGAAAATTAATCAGTACGCGAGCAATAAACAAAAATATGAACGCATATAACGTTTTACTAATGCGGGTTACTGTATCGATTTGCTGTTTTCGAAGCTAGAAACAAATATATGAGATCGGTTACAATATCTTTGAGAATTCAGGAATAAAGCAGTTAATAGAATATCCATTTTATACTCGCTTAAGTTTAATAACTATTTGTATTAAGGAAGACACACACGCCTCAAATTATAAGGAAAACCTAGTTCGTAATATGCACTCCAGTAAACATTTTAAACTATGGGAAGAGACAATGTCTGGAGCACGAGCAAAAGCGAGGAGTAGAATTAAAAATATTATAAGGAGTTAGGGTTTATGCAAACATAAATTAATGCATTGCTTATAAATACAATAACAAATACATTTTCTCATAAAATGGATTTTGAATAAATAAATGATGTTAACATAATCGGACTATCCTAAATGCATAAAGGAAAGTTTAGAGTTGTTGTATGCATGTGTTACCCTCTCGAGCAAGAATGGCTGAACCAATTATTGAAAGCTCTATGTGCGTAACATATCTTAAGACCTTCTTAGAATACTATGCATCAATTTAATTCATTTCGTTTCCATGATCGGCTTACCCTCCCCGTAATTGTAGGACTGACACCCCCCCCTAGGACTTACAAGCCAATTCCTAGGGGTCAGAAGCCTGTCGGAGAGCCTACGGCACGAAACCACAGAATGGAGAACTTGTTACGAGGGGTCAGCTCATAGCCAGGCATGAACATGAAGTGGGTGATATGAAATGTTAGCGAAATTGCTGATTGAAAAGGTCATGATGAAGCAATTGGTGAAATGAGTAGCGGGGGAAACCAAAGAACCCGCTGAAAACCCACTGCTTCGCCCACCACAAATCTCACATGTGGACGCTTGGGATCCAACCCGGGGCGCCTAGATGTGAAGCGAGTGGTCTAACCATTCAACCATTGCGCCGCCATCATTTTAATTACTTTGTCCAAATGGGGCTTACAATGCACAGAAACACCAAGGAGTCCAAACATCTGGCTTTATATCTTAGCCATGTTTTTATACTACAAAACAAAATGTTATAAGAAAGACGATTCTGACTAGTTTCTCGACATTTCTAGCATTTGATAGCACAAGTATTTAAGAAAATGTAAAAATGTCCTCTTAAATCTTTTACTTAATGTCTGCTAATAAATAAAAAATGTGTTGTTTTATTACTAGTGTTCAATACCCAACAAACATATAAGTTTCAATGGAAGGACCTGGAAAGCAATAACGTGAGAGAACGAGAAAAGAAGTAGCAAGAGAAACAAAAGGAGGTAGCAAAACATCTGATTAGTTACACTCACGTGGCATTCTTTAGCTGCTCTTCAAACTTCTTACAAAAGTTTATTCTTCTGTCTATACAATGCTAATCTAAATAAACATTAGCAGAATGCACTTATTACTAGTTCCTTATAAGTAGAAGGGAACTGAAGAAATGTGCCATGCTAAAGTGGTAGAGATGTTTTAAGTTATC